>OZ012741.1:693323593-694523593 GCA_963859935.3 Lathyrus sativus | reverse complement strand
GTTCCCTACCCATCTCTTGTGTGATAAAGGATTTGTTAGATGGTTCACTATTGGCATCACCATTAACAACATGTGTATCTCTAAGTTGGCCTTCATCTATACCTACATTAAAAATTTCATCAAACCCATTCATCCTTTTCTCCTCACTATCATCAAAATGTATACCCTTCACAGATTTATCACTTGATTCACTAGAATTAATAACCTCTTATTCACATTTTTTCCCTTCATTTTCTCTTTGACCTTATCCATACACGTGGCTTCATTTGTAAGTGGGTTTGGCTCATTAAATATTTTTACTTCAAAATCATTTCCAAATGCAAACATAGTTAACCCATATATATTTCCATCATCCCTAAAGGGTTTTAAATCTTCATCCAAACTACCACCATCATGTTTCCACCATATTTTCATATCCCTAGCATCAAACTCTAAATCAATCCCTTTGATTAAGTCACATGCTTCAAAGTAAGACCTATAATCTTGATATTGACCACTATATGCATAAACACCCTCATTCTCATATCTTAAGTTATGGTCCTTTATAAAATAACCTTTGTTGTAGAACACCACCTTAAATAACCCGATGCCATGTACATTATTACACTTACTTCAAATTTGTAAACTTAAGTTAAATACGGTATACACATAAAATTCAAAGTACACTCAATATTATGCATGTATAAATACATAAAAAAAACTAATAAAGTATCCCACATTAAACAATTAAAATCTTAATTACTAGATAAAATTGATTGATTAAATGATGGATCCCTAGATCTTAAACTAATTCTCAACAGAAAATAACAAATTTAGTAAAAAAAAAAGTGAACAAACCTGAACTATAGAGTGAATGGCCACAAGAGGACCATAAGATGCACTCTCGAAATGTCTCAGTGGAACCACCACAAGCTTTTAGTAAACTGAATAAGGCCACCATAACCATAAATGAACGTTTTTTCCCCTTTTCTTTGACTTCAAATGGAGAAGAACTAAAACAAAGTTTCAAATACAATGAGCAAAAAACACATCATAACTTGAAGACCATTTTTTACTTCGTAAGATTCTAAATGGTGTTTTAGACGGTGAAGGATTCAAATAATTTTAACTTAGCAGTACTATTTTTTAATCCATGTTGGCCAAGTCAACACCTACCAAACTGAAAAAGTTATGTTGTTCGTGTACAAGAGGAAGAAGATGAAGATGGAGAGAGAAAATAAGAGAAGACTCTCTTGATTGCATTATTAAATTTTGTTACATGTTTGGTTTATATACACAAACAAAAATGCTACGTATAAAAAAATGCTAACCTACACTAGTTAGGTTAAGCTTAACAAAACTAATATTACTACTGAATATGGATTACTTCTAACACCATCCTTTAATTCATATTCAGCTAACTAAACTCTACAAAACCAATTCCATCCCTCAGGTGGATGAAGTGTCCAGTCTTCACAGCTTTAGTCAACACATCTGCAAGTTGCTTCTGAGTACTATAGTGTACAACTTCTAGCACTCCATTATGAACTTGATTTCTCAGAAAATGAAACTTCGTGTCAATATGCTTGCTTCTTCCATGGAACATTGGATTCTTGGCAAGTCTTATGGCTAATTTATTGTCAATCGTCAGCTTCACAGGCTTGTTCACTTTGATCTTTAGATCCTGCAACAAATTCATAAGCCAAATATCTTGACATACAGACAAAGCACCTTCGATGTACTCAGCTTCACAGGTTGACAATGCAACCACTAATTGCTTCTTGGAGTACTAAGAGATATGACCTCCCAGATACTTGAAGAAATATCTAAAAGTATTTATTTTGTCAATTTTGTCTCCACAACAATCAGAATCTGAATAGCACATCAGTTTTAATTCATACTTAACACCAGAAAGGAATAAAACTCCCTACTTCAGAGTCCTCTTAATATACCTTAGAATCCGGACAGCAGGTTGGTAATGTGACCACTTTGGTTTATCCATAAACCTACTTACCATTCCAACTACTTAACAGATGTCAAGTATGGTGTTAGAGAGATATCTCAACGAGCCAACCAACTATTTAAAAGTTGTAGCATCTACATCATCACCCTCAACATCAAAATCCAACTTGTGATTCGTTTTAGTATGTGTGATTGCAGTCTTGCAATTTTTCAGCTTGAATCTCTTGATAAGTTCAAGTTTGTACTTCAACGAATGCAAAATGATACCCTTCTCAGAGTACAAAATATCCATACCTAGAAAATATACCATATTTCCCAGCTCAGTCATCTCAAATTCATTCATCAGCACCTTCTTAAACTTCATTATCTGAATTGAAAAACTTCCTGTCAACAATATGTCACCAACATAGAGACACACCATAATCATATTGCCTTTCAAAAGTATGTTGAACATAAACTGCATACTCCATCTCACACTTTCTGAATCCTTGGAGCTTGAAAAATGATTCTCATATTCCAAGCTCTAGGAGCTTGTTTTAGTCTATACAATGCTTTATGTAACATGTACACCATCCCTTCCTAATTCTTTTTCATAAATCCAAGAGGTCGTGACACATATACCTCTTCTTACAATGGACCGTTCAAAAATGCAGATTTCACATCCAGATGTATCAGAGACCAATTCATATTTACAGTTATAGCAATCACCAATCTGATTGGTTCATGTCTAGCTATAAGAGCAATCACTTTAAAGTAATCTAACCCAAATTTCTATAGAAATCCTATTTCTACTAACCTTGCTTTGTGCTTGCCAATTGATCCATCTGGATTCAGTTTCACCTTGAAAACCCATCTGGCGTTGATAGCTTTTTTGTTCTTTGGAAGCTCAATCAACTCATAAGTCTTGTTTCTTTCTATAGCCTCAAGTTCTTCTTCCATGCCCTTCAGCCACACTTTCTTCTTGAGTGTTTCTTAACATGGAACACTAAATATCTTCCCCTTCAGAGTCTATCTCAATATCTTGCAATATGTTAAACTCTACAAATCTCCGTGGTATTTGACAAATTCCTTGTGGCCTGTTTTTAGTGGCTGGACCACCTTCAGAAGTTCCTCCTTCAGAAGGTTCACCTTTAGAGGCATGACCATCGTCAGAGGATAGATTACCACCAAATTCTAGAGTACCATCAGAATCTAAATCATCATTAGATTCACCTTCTAAGTCATCTTCTACTTCAAAGTTACTATCAGACTCTGACTTATCTTCGGACTCAGAATCACCATCAGACTCTGACTCATCTTCAGAGGTAGAATCCCCTTCAGAGGCAAATTCTTCTTCTCAGTCATAAATCTCTTCAGAACTTAACTCAAGTGTTAACACTGCACCAGAGTTAGATTCAGACTCGTTCCAATCCTATGCTTAGGATTCTTTCGCAATATCTCTATTGAATTCCACCTTATTAGTGACTGGACAATAAAGCTTATACGCACCTGTATTTTGGTACCTAATCAGTAACATTACTTTACTTCTATCATCCAGCTTCTTTCTAGTAGCACCTAGAACATGTTTGTAATAAACATAACCAAACACCATGAAATGACTCACACTTTGCTTATCACCAGTCCACTTCTCAAAAGGAATAATTTCCTTCAGATTCTTTGTTGGACATCTATTGAACACATACGCTGCAATGGCAACAACTTCTCCCCATAAGGTGTGGAGCAGCTTCTTCTTCTTCAACATGCTCCTTGTCATATTAAGAAAAGTTCGGTTTCTTTTTCAACAATACCATTGTGTTGAGGAGTGTACCAAGCAGGCACCTCATGCCCAATTCCATTCTCCTCACAGAACTTTGTGAACTCTGTAGAGTTATACTCACATTCACCATCAATTCTGAGAACTTTTAGCTTCTGATCACTTTGTTTTTCATCTTTCACCTTGAACTTCTAAATTTCAGCAAACACTTTATGCTTAAACTTAATGAGTGCTACCCATATCATTCTTGTGAACTCATCCACAAACGAAACAAAGTATTTGTTTCCTCCAAGCGAAGGCAATTCAAATGGTCTACAAACATCAAAATGTACTGCTCCCAAAGCATGCTTTACTTTTGGGGCTACTTCTGATGCAAATGGATATCTAGGTTACCTGCCTTTCATGCATATATCACATGACTTCTCAAGCTTCACGATCTTGGGAATTCCATATACCAGCTTCTTAGAATCCAGACGCCCTAAGCTTTTGAAATTAAGATGCCCCCATCTGTTGTGCGACAACTCAGTGTCACCTTTGACACCTTTTGCACTAAGATATTTAGTTTCATCTGTCTCCACATTCACCTTGAATGTTCTGTTGCTTCCCTGTTCAGATTGCATAATCAACTTCTGATAAGAATCATACAACTTCAAGAGATTATTCTTCAAAGTAACTGAGAAATCTTTCTCAACGAGCTGACCCACACTCATCAGATATCTCTTCATGCTAAGAACATACCAAACATCCTTGATCAGAACAGTTTTACCATTCTTCACCTTGACTTTGACATTTTCATACCTTCAACATTGTGATATTTATCATCAGCATATCTAATTTTTGTCCTCTTTCTAGAGTCAAAATCAACCAGCCATTGTTTGTTTCCAGTTAGGTGATTTGAGAAGCCAATGTCCATATACCACTAGTCTACTAAATACGCACCATCAGATTCAGAAGTCATCAATAGAATATGTTCATCATCAGAATCTCCTCTAGCTATATTTGCTTCTTCTGATTTCCTTTCCTTGTTTGACCAACAGTCAGTAGCAAAGTGGCCAAACTTCTTACAACAATAGCATTAAACCTTCTTTTTATCAAACTTCTCCTTTCCCTTTTGATGTTTCTTCTCATCATAATTGGAGTCTTCTGACTTCTGAAAACCACCACCATGTATCTTCTTGGATTCTAACCAAGACTGCTTCTGACTCTTGTTTCCAGAAGATACCTTCAGATCCTACTCTACCTCTCTTTCAGAGGTTCTCCCAGTCAGACGCAACTCTTGTGCCTCTAGACTGCACTGTAGCTCTTCAATCCTCATGGTGTTGAGGTCTTTAGAATGTTCAATTGTTACAACAATATAATCAAACTGATGAGATCTAAGTACCTTCTCAATGATCTTTTCATCAAACAGAGTTTGTCCACATGACTACATCCCATTTGTGATCAGAATCGCTCTAGAGATGTAGTCAAGTACCTTCTCATTGTTCTTCATGCTGAGATTATCATACTGCTTACGTAGAGACTAAAACTCCGCCTTCTCCACTGATGCATCACCGCCATAACACCGTACCAGTGTTTCCCAAACAGCCTTCGCCATCGTCGAATCAACGATTTTCTCAAATATGTTTGCATCCATACACTAATGGATGTAGAATAACACCTTTTGATATTTCTTCCTCGTTTCTCTGTGATTCTGTCGCATCCATTGCCGCCAGAACATAATCGTTGTTGACAAGATTAAGAATGTCTTGAGAGCCAAACAACACACGCATCTGAATCAACCACCAATTCTAATTCTTTCTATCAAACACTAGAAGCTTTGTATTCAAGCTACCGTTTCTGCAATTCATCTTCGATTTTGTGCACTAAAACTCACATAGATCACACCAAACACTCGTGTTTCCCAATCCCATAAAATCAAGAAATGCAATTCTGTTACAATTTTGATTGTGAATTCAACGCAAATTCAAGAAACAAAATCAATCACATACGTCTCACCGTACACTCGTGTTTTCCTAAAATCTAACTGGAACTCTAAATAGCAATTGTTGGTGCACAAGATTGAAGATGAAGATGAAGATGGAAGAAGAGAGAAAAGAGAGAGAAAATAGATCTAAATAACTTTACTGAGAAAATCTTTTGATTGCAATATGAAATTCTATTACACGTTTGATTTACATACACAAACAATAATGTCACGTAGGCGAAAATGCTAACCTACACTAGTTAGGCTAAGGTTAACAAAACTAATACTACTACTAAATATAGATTACTACTAAATATAGATTACTTCTAACATATGTCACATATGTTGACGCGTCAGTATCCGTTAGTGAAAACTAATGCAATTAACCAAATTTATTATCAAAAAATATTTAAAAAAACTATTATTAAAAAAAAATAAAGACTAAAATTGAATACTAATCTATTTATAAGTATTAAAAATATGCTTAACCCTAACTCATATTGCATCAACCATAGTATCATATGTTTCAAATATAAGTCATTTTGTCAAATAAATTGTCTTAAATTATCAATTTTTTTATAATTCCAATGTAATACTAATGACATTTTTTTAATATATCTTCTAACAATTATTATAATTTCTTCTTTTAATTCTTTAAATTTCACTTCACATATAATAAATAAAAGATAATATTATAAAATTATTTTTTCTTTTTCAAAATTTAAAATATTCAAAACGTTTTATATTCTAGTCTTACAAGTATTTTTTTTTTTTATTTGTGATTAGTGAGATAATTATTTTTGCAATGGCAGATCTTCATTGGGTGAGATGTCACGATACCATCAAATATTTTATACTGTAATAGCTGTAAAGTGCCATAAAGTTTGTATTTATTACGGTGGAAAGTGAAACTTTATTACAAAATGAGGTTGTGAGCTCTCGCGGACTTCAACCATTTGAATCAATTAATGATTTGTGTCTACTATTTGAAACAATTATATATATTTGATGGTCATTAAATTAATATTTTTTCTATAAATACTAAAATTGTAAATAAAGTCAACACACTCAATCAAACAAATAAGTTATTTTATATATTTTTATCTTTTAGTCTTTATGTTTTTTGTTTTTATATATATTGTCTAGTTCAACATCTCAAAAATATACCATTGATTGATTTTTTAATTAATATAATCTCTTAGACAAAAGTGAATTGTTGTTGAAAACTATTAGATGATTCAAATTAACTTTTGAGAGCTTACATTCTTCTTTTGTCATTATTATAAAATTAAAAGAATTTACTTTTTATATTTATTTAATAATTAATATATTTAATCTATATAAATTAGATATGACACTTATTCAAAATCTTAATTTGTTTTACTTATGATAAGAGTAATATATACTATGAACTTTGGACGCAAACAAAACCACTCGAGATCTATCTATGTATTTTTTATTAGTTATATTGTGAAATTATATTATTAATAACATAATAAATTTATGAGATAAAGATTGAGTTTTTTGAACAAACACAAAATTTTTTATTAGGTTTTACGAAAGAGAGAGAAGACGGAAGAATAATAAGAATTGGTTAAACTTATTTTACTATTCATTTTCTCAATAAGAGTTTAAAGATTACAAGTGAATATCAAAAATTAACCTCTCTTAACATGCTGAGATAACTAGTCTATTTATAGACTACTAAGCTAAATTAGGCTACAAGATAACTTAACAATTGAGTTTACAAGAATGACCCAATTCAACATACTAACTTAAACACAAAGCTAACATATTTTGACAGCATGCTTGAACAGACTTTGACTACAACATTTTCAACTCTTGTCGGACCATGAAGTTATCCTTGTCTACACCAGAGTTCAATCCAAATACCATAAATCTGCAACTTGGAACAAACTCTATACTAACAAGGGAACAAACTAGTTTTCATCATGCAACTTTATCAACTATATACAGTGGAAAAAAATACTACTTGGCAATGTCTTGGTGATCATATCAGCAACATTGTCATCAGTCAAAACCTTTAACACTTAGACTTCTCCATGTTTGATTATCTTTCTGACGAAGTGCAACCTCACATTGATGTGCTTGGTTCGCTCATGATAAGATGAATTATTCGATAGGTCTATTACACTTTGACTAACTCAACCTTGAAGTTTCAGCTCCTTAGAAAACCTTCAAGCCACAATGCTTCTTTCAAAGCTTCAGTGAGGGTGATATACTCCTCTTCAGTAGTTGATAAGGAAATAATCTTCTAAAGTGTTTCTTTTCAACTGATTGATGTGCCAAACATAGTGAACACATATCCAGAAATAGATTTTCTGGAATCCATACAACCTGCATAATTAGAGCCGACAAATCCTTGGATTTTGACTTTGTTATCATCACCACGGGCTCCACCATAAATCAGGACTCTATTCAGAGACCATTGGTGTACCTAAGAATCCACTTTAAAGCTTTTAAGTGCGTATTCACAGGATTGACCATATACATGCTTATAAGGCTCACTCTATACGTTATGTCTAGCCTTATACAGACCATAACATACATCAAAGAACCTAATATAGTAGCATATGAAATGATATTCATATAGGCTCTTTCGACTTCAGTACTAGGACTTTGAGTCGTACTCAACTTGTACTGAGGACTAGTAGGTGCTAGAACGAGCTTTGAATTCGACATACAAAACTTGTCAAGAATCTTTTTTAGGTATGTCTTTTGAGATAAGCATAATCTCGATTACTTTCTATCTGTCTGAATGTCAATCTCAAGAACTATGGAGGAAGCTTCCAAATCCTTCATGTCGAACTCCTTATCGAGTTCAGCCTTCACCTTCATAACATCTTCGACACTATTTCTTGCTATGAGGATGTCATCCACATAAAAGCAACAAAATAACAAGTGAATTTCTAGGTCGAAATCTGAAGTAAACATAGTGGTCGAATTGGATCCTAGAGAAACCAATGTGTGTCATGAACTTGTCGAATCTCTTATTCCATTGCCAAGGAGATTGTTTCAGGCCATACAAAGACCTATTCAGCTTTCACACATAATTTTTCTTTCTCTTTTCTGCATACCCTTCAGGTTGCCTCACCAGAATTATTTCATCTAGATAACCATGAAGGAAGACAAACTTCACATCCATCTGTTCAAGTTCCAGGTCAAACTTTGCCACCTGCT
The DNA here is from genome assembly GCA_963859935.3 of Lathyrus sativus. NCBI lineage: Eukaryota > Viridiplantae > Streptophyta > Magnoliopsida > Fabales > Fabaceae > Lathyrus > Lathyrus sativus. The sequence goes on along the minus strand of OZ012741.1, from coordinate 694,514,735 downwards.
AACAGAATTCTAATGGATCTATGCTTTCTAATAGATGATAGAACATCATTGAATTCGACATCTTCTCTCTGAGTGAACCCCCTAACAACTAACCTTTCCTTTAAACGCTTTAACATCACTCCTATTATTCCTTCCTTAACCTTGAAGTTCCACTTACAACTGACTAACTTGGCCCATACAGGTTTCTAAATCATCTCTCAAGTGTTATTATCATGAAGAGATTTCATCTCATCATCCATGGATTTTAGCCATTCACTCTTGTTTTGACTTCTCACAGCTTCCTTGGAATCTCTAGGTTCTTAATTAAGAACCTCACTTGCAGAGGTTAAGTCGAATTCTATGAGATCTGCATAATTAAGTCTCTGATGTAGCTTGATGACTCTTTTCGACCTGTCTCTTGCCAGCAGGTAGTCATTATCAATTTCCACATCTTTGACAACAACTTCTCCTTCTTATTCGACTTCATCTAGGTCATGCAATTCAACATCACTATGCTCCACCTCAACATGAATATCTTCCCGTTCCAGCTCTTCTTTAGAGATCTTGGTACTTCGACCAACATCATCAGTTTTCTTGAACGCCATCTAAGCTTCATTAAAAACTACATCTCACCTTGTGATACACCTCCTGCCACCTGGCTCTAGGCACCACAACATATAAGCTTTAACTCCTTAAGAGCTTTAGGTTCAACCTTGCCTTGCCTAATCTGAGCATATGCTAAACAACCAAATACTCTAAGTCTGTCGAGACTAAGTGGATGTCCCGACCATAATTCTTCAAGTCTCTTCATTCCCAAGGCTGTTGAGGGACACCTATTTATCAAGTATGTTGCAGTCATAATAGCTTATTCCCAAAACTCCTTTTTCAATCTTGCACTTATCAACATGCACCTCACCCTTTTCAGAATGGTTCGATTAAACCTTTCATCCAAACCATTTTGTTGCGGAGTAGCTGCAGTAGTTTTGTACCTTGCAATACCATAAGCAACACAATAGCTATCAAAAGCCTAATTGCAAAATTTAAGACCATATTCAGTCCCCAACCTCTTAACCTTCCTGCCAGTTTGGTTTTTTTACCAGAGTCTTCCAAAATTTGAAATTTTTAAAAGTTTCATCCTTAGTCTTCTGAATGAATACCCATAACTTTCTAGAATAATTATCAATTATGGATAGGAAATACTTTGCACCTGAGTGTGAAGGATTATTTGTAGGCCCCCAAAGATTAACATGAATATAATCAAGGGATCTATGTGTTCTTTGCTTACCTTTGTTAAATTTCATTCTACATGATTGACCAAATACACAAGGTTCACAAAACTCCAGTTTTTCGACCTTGCCACCACACAACAAATTTTGTTTCAAAAATTTGACCAGGCCTCTTTCACTGATATAATCAAGTCTCTTGTGCCATATCTCAGTCTTTGACACAGGTTTTATGGATGCCATATATGCTGAACCGTTTATAACCTCAGCCTCAAAGGTATATACAAGCTTTGTTTCTTCATGACTTTCAAGACCTCTTTCGACCCCTTCATTACCTTTAGGATACTTTGCTCTCCTTCAAAAACATATCCTTTCTTGCGGAATTCACCAAGCAAAAAAAAATTCCTCTTAAGATCAGGTACATACCTGACATCAGTCAATAGCCTTATTGGCTCATCACGGAGCTTGAATCTCATAGATCCAATACCTGAAATTTTGCAAACTTTATTGTTTCTTAGAAGCACTGATCCACCATCTTGGTCACACAATTCATCAAACACGTCTTTGTTTGGAGTCATGTACCGAATATACCCTGAATCTACATTCCTACTAGTTATTCTTCCATTTCTATGGTGAACAATTCATTGAATAATATCAAGAATCAGGGGCTCATCTCACTGTGCCAGGACATTCCTTGATTTAGCGCTTACATAGAGAATTGGAACGTGTTCCAAGATCACTTTGTGTTGGTAAAACCCCGTGCCTAGGGAGCTCACTCCACCTTCTACCAAGTTCCCATTGAGCTCCTTCTTCCTGCTAGTTTCCAAGACTTACCTTCAATTAAATGTACATATATATTTTGGAAGTATTGGGACTGGGTTCAATTTAAATATCCTCACAAGTATGGAATTCCATTAGATTCTCTTACTCTAAAAAATATTACGATGAAAGAAGACCTTAATGCCTTCTATGAGGGTATCGACTATGAAGAGGAGTTTGACCCTTCTGAGGTCAAGCCCTCCATGGATAAGAAGCGGTTGATCGACACCAATTCCATGTGGGAGCGGATAATACTCTAGAAATAAAATATCTCTTTTGATGTGGAATGGGGAGTCCTCTCATCATTGTCCTTTTTTTAGGTTTGTTCTTTTAGTATTTAAAGATAAGATGGTTGCATCGAATAAGGTTTTTTTACCATGCTAAATAACAAAAGGATAAATATGTTGACACAAATTCTTTTCCTCGTGTCATACCCCAAAATTTGCCCTACTTCTTTTCACCTTTCATCTGGCTCATGATCCTCACTTCATCTACATACTCATAATCATCTAGGGCATTCATTTACAGTTTCATTTTTTTAAATAAGTACCATTGGTTCAAAGGTCTTTGTTATTTATGCCTAACACTAAGCTAGGGTTTCTCTGGGGATCCAACCTATGGAATCTTGGTGATACAATTAACTTGAGAGGCATCTCTTGAACTTGAGTCTTGTGGAACACTAAATCTTGGATGCTGGTATTTGGTCACTATGGGCTACATCATGATATTGATAATTAGAAGCCATAGGTTTGATTTTGGTTAAGCAAAGGTCAACTTTAGGGTTGACTTTGTGTTGACCATTCTTTATGGAAGTCCTACACGACTAGTTTGTTTGGTTGTTAAGTTTATTCAAGGCTTTGCCATGGGGATTCAAGTAAAAGAAATCGAGATGGATTCATTCAAATTCAAGGTCCATTCAAGATCAAATCCAAATTTACTTTGGAGGGAAAACCTCTTTCTTAATGCACAACTTACACAAATCTATTCAAAAGGCCGTTTCATTACCAAAATATCCATTTCATTACACAAGACCAAAAACTAAAAAATTCCATACAAAATTACACATGTTTTGCATAGAGTTGACTTTTGGTCAAATGTTGACTTTTTGGTCAAATAGTTGACCAAAGTCAATTACCTAAACTTAAAATGTATCCTACTTATTTCTTCATTTACAAGCCATTAAAGATCTCTTCATGCCATAAACTTCTTCATGATTCACACCTTGAGCCATGCCATGCCTACCTTGAACAAGCCTTGCATACCAAGCCATCTTATGTGTATACCTATAGCAAACAAGGCTAAAGTTCAATCCAACAAGTCATCATAATTCCAAAGCAATATTCTCGTACAAGTGTCCATTAACACAACCATTAGTCCAAGCCATACACAATCCAATTCAACTATTTAGGCATGGCCATAAGGAACCAAGACAATCCATCAAAACACAAAGAAGATCAAGTGTCAAAACCACATACACACAAAACATTAACATAACACCATACATATTCTCACATAGTTAACATGCAAAACCAACCAACATTGTTTAACACTCTTTTGAATCTAGCAATGAATATACATAACATACCAACTAACTCGTTAATTCAAACTATTCTTCATTAACATTACAACACTTTCCAACACTTTCTCATATGGTTAGGATCTCTATAAGGTATACCATCAAGGTATGTTGTTTGTTAACAATTATTTTAAGAGGCTACAATTGTGAATTCATAAGCCATATGCTCTGTTTGAGCTAGTTCTGACTCAAGACAAGTTTACTAGTTATTTGCAATGGCCGACAAATATGCCATTCCATTATGAGTGGGATAATGGTCATGCTAGTGGGAGTGGGACAATAAAATCTCAAGTTGAAGATAAATAAGAATGTGAAGGGATAAATGATGAAGCTAAATCAACAAGTGGGGAAGATTGACCACCACAACATCAATAACCTTAATGTGAAGTTTTTATTGCTTTCTTAATTTAACTTTGAGTACGTATGAAAAACATTTCAATTGTTTTTATTTAATTGAATATGTAGTATGATAATTTAGATTAGCCATGCACATTGGAATTGGGGTTATTGGCCATTTTGTACTAAGTACATGAGCACACCTAAGTTTCTAACACATTTTGAATATGGTGATACATATGTTTGTTTGTTCCCCAATCAAAATATGAACGAAGCAAAAAATACAGAAAAACAATAAGTTTTGTTGTTACCACAGAGAACACGCTAAGCACGCTACACACTGCGCCCAACGCAATTTGATGTAGAGGTCGACTAAGTGCCACCTAGTGGGCCTTTCAAAACTTGGTTTCACAGGCGGGTTAAGTGACAAAGTTAGGGCTAAGCAAAGACATCTTTGAAACACTCAATTATTTTGTTGCTCGATGATAAACAAGCATTTTCTACATGAGGTGGAATGAAAAGATGATCCAAGCTAACATATACATGTTTGTTTTAAATTGTTTTCATGATTAATTGTCAATTTTTCTGATTTTTTTTTTTTGAAAAAAGTACTCCCAGAGAAAGTTTGTTTGTAGATCATTCAGATAATGATCTGAAAAGTAAAAAATGTATGGAACCATCTACAATAGGTTGACTGTTAAAGGTAAGAATCAAAAGGCTTGAAAAATGTTTTATTTTCTTTAAATGCTTCATTCATAATTAATGTCTAGCTATCTGTGAAAAACATCACGATTATGAATTCTTTGCTATATTCAAAGTTTAATTTTCTTCTTTATAGATAAAAAACATTGACATAAGTAAAAAAAAACTGATAAGCCTACCCCAGTGAGACGTATGCAACCTTAAACTTTACTAAATACTGAGAGTAGACATGCATAATAACTACCTAGACTTTGAATTATTCTTGTTAATTACTTGATATGTTTGAAAGTCATGGATATGATCAAGGCATTTTTTATTGAGTGAAAAAGCTACTTGACCTCAAAAGTCTACCTTGTGAGGGTGAGAATGCTTTGACAAATCCCATTGAGTTGTACAATGAAAAAAATATTTTTTTTCTTTCAAAATTACAATCCTTAGCCAAAATTGAAAAGAAAAACAATGTTCACTACCTCTTAAGGATAGGAGAGGAAGCAGAAAAGCAACGGTATTATAAAAACGAAAGTTGGGGAGAAAGTAAAAAAAGGAAAAGTTTCAATGAAAAACTCAAGTAGTACTGGTGCATGGAAAGAAAGAAAAATGCATTGAGAAAAGTCAAAGTTAAAACTCAAAAATTCAATTATACAAAGGAGCACCAAAAGAATATCCATAAGAAAGTAGGAAAAAAGAAGCAGAAATACGTGAAAAAGAAATACTTCATTCTCTCTTATCTTTAGGCTTTTGAAACCAAAGAAAAACCAATCTTTTTTTGTAAGCCCAACCACGTTATAACCTAAAGAAATATTTTAGTGATCCATGACTAATAATATATCTTTTAATAATACTGAGACACAATACAAATTATTATTATAGTATATGCTTTATCTGAATTATTGAGGGAAAAGTTAACCATTGGGAGATACTCAGTAAGATCATGATCTTGATGAATGCTTAACTATTGACTAATTTGTTTTAAAAATATTACTTTGGTCAAGAAAAATATCCATCTATATGTTATGGTTCATTGATAGTCGTGATATTGATTATGAACTTGCATTTGAAAAATAACACCATGCCATAAATACAATTTCAAAAACTCTTGACCCAAGTCAGTCAACCTGTAGAAAGCAATATGAAACATTTTCTGAATCACCTTATAATTTGGTTTGAGAACAAAGAAAAAAGTAAGTTGGGGAAAGTTAATAAGTTCTAGATTTACATTCAGTATATCAGCACTTATTGTCTTATTTTACAAGCAATGGTTACAAAACCCCACGATTTATCTATGAAAAGTAAAAAAACATTTGCTTAGGATTTTCTTGCATGCATTTATAAAAAATAGGTGAAAAGAACTGTAAACCGTGAATCAATACAAAGAAAATAGGAAAAAGCATAACCTTGAAGAAGAAAACCTTCCTAGGCCTAAGCTATAGACGTACTAGGCGCAAAGTTGGTCTAGGTGGCAGGACCAAGTGCAAGTACTTCTTGGTGAAAAAACGGTTAACACGCTAGTCAAAGGGGTGGTGCACTAGGCGAGAAAAGGTATCCAAGTACACATGGGAGACATGAAAATGTTGCTTGCTAAACAAGTAAAGTTGGCTGGTCAGAGTGTCAGAGCAGGGTAGGTGCGCTAGGTGTAACACCCCACTTTCCAACAATAAAATAAAATAAAATATTTTCAAATCATCATCATAGTTTCTCCACCAAAGTGGGATATCACATCGTAAAATTCACCAAAACACTTTATTAGATGTTTTTCAAAATAAAACAACAGAAATTATTATTAATCCATCATTATCGGCCATCCGCCAAATTACATAAAACGTTCATTAAGAAGGTTCACCGAAGTAAGATACGTCACACGAGTAAAACAAATTCAACATAAAACAAATAGACACCCAAGTCCCGTGCTACGTATCAGAGCATCCTAAGACTCGACTCGTACACCACTATCCAAGCTAGCTATGTACCTGGATAATTTATACTTCCGAAGAAGCACAGACCACAACAACAACAATAACAAAGGGGTGAGAAAACATGATCATAATTATCGGTAATAAGATACATGAAACAAAGGTAGTAATCATACAATTCGTCACCCAATATTCAACAAACCCGACCTACTGTCCACCATCAACCACAACATACAATAATGCAAATATGCAACTCAACACCATGCATGCGGTACCGACTCATTGGTTCATTCAATCGAACCTCAAATAGATCACATACACCCCTCCTTGGCAATGATCTATCCCCACCATTCTCCACAAAGGAGTACGGGTGAATCACATACACTCCTCCTGAGCAATTATTCAGCCCCACCATTCTCCACAAAGGAGTACGAATGAATCACATACACGCCTCCTAAGCAATGATCATCCCACCAAAACACCATGATATGCACGACACCAATGCACGACAGTAATGCACGACAGACAAACTCAAGCACACTAAGTGCACATGATCCTCCTGATCACATCACCAAACATCATATATATTACACACCAAATAAACACAAGCACACTAAGTGCATACGATCCTCCTGATCACCTCACCAAACATAATATATATTACACAACAAATAAACCCAAGCACACTAAGTGCACACGATCAAACTCAAGTAAATAATCAATAAATCATTTCACTTGATCCATGGTTTAGTTACTATTTAATTAAACAATGACTCCCCAAACATATTGGATATAAAAATATTTGGAAACTAATTATATTATCTATATTATGTTATATATCTATTTATTAGCTTTCCCACGCTTCGAACGGGGACTAAAACCAACTTACGGATCAAAAGTTATGACCAAAATCGTCGAAATAGAAAATTTACCAATATACAGCTTTGAGTCGACTGCTGGTCGGCGCATAGCAAACAGAAACGAAATCCAGAAAACGGAAATAGTATTGTCGACCGCTGCGACGCATGAGTCGACGCAAACAGCGCAAAATGCAGAAAATTCTGTGTTTTCCACCGTTGGAGGCCTTCCGGACCTCTGATTTCAATTCCGTAAAAAGCTCCAGTTTCAGAATTTGAAATCCTACCATAATATGACAATTATAGCAGCCAACAACACATATTTAAAGATCATATAATCATATATCATATAACCATACTTTTCAAAACCATGGAAATTAGGGATTTCTATCCTAAATGCGATCCTACCCATCATACCCTATCACACAATCACAATAATCTTATGCAAACCCACCCTTACTGTCCAGAAATGTCACTTTGATCAATTCCAAGCCTATCATTCTTCATCTATCTTCTATCCTACCATTACTACAACTATTATACACCACTCTAATAAATTGTTCCTTCAATTTTCTCTCTAGAAACCCATACCCATGTTCATCACCAATACCACAGAAAATTACACAGAATTTCACCAACGTCACGACAATATATGTACGAAATTCATCATAACATCAACAATTATAAACATGTCAACCTACAATTCATGCTCATCAAATCCCTACGGGGTTAAGGAATCCCCTATACCCAATTCATGTAAAATACCAATCTTAACCCGTTTCTCTCCCTTACCTGGATTAATTGCTACGATTGACGAAGAACTCTAAAGAATTCGTAGCCCTAGCCTTCCTTTCTTCCTCCTTGTTCTTTCTCCAAAACTGATTTATCGTGTTCCTATCTCCTCTTTTCCCCCAAAACTCCTCAAATACCCCTTAATCCTTATTTTCTTTATTTTATTTTAATAATAATAATAATAATAATAATAACCACATTACTATAAATTATTACATTATTATCATTATCAATTATATTATATTAATATTAAACTCTACATTTTTATTAAATAATTCCTATAAATTAAGGACACCCACCCACGCGCTCAGATACAGTCCCCACATAAGGACACACCAAAATAGAATAACACCAAAAAGACTAAATAATTAAAATGGGTGTTACACTAGGCACAAGGACGATGTGCGCAGCAATAGCCTCATAATTTTGCCTATAAATAAAAGTTTTCAGTTTAGTACAAATGGAGTTTCAGTGGCTCAGAGAAGTACAAATTTGGACTAGCCTCACTCTGGTCTACAACAGGAGGATAAGAAAGGAAGTTTGACGGTAAAAGCGCTATTCAGGTGATAGGGCAGATCCTATTTCTGAAGTTAACTTCTTTGTAAATGCTAGTTGTTATGCTAAACATGTATATGTGTAGCTAAAATTTCTACTATTGGGGGTTAGATGTAGTCATTATATTCATGTAATAAACAGGTCATGGAATTTTATGTAAATATACTCACGCTATAATATTGGTACTATTTAATCTTAATGCTTGTTTTAGGTTTGCAACCTAAAACCTATTTTCACGGTGTGATCTAACATCAAAAGGTATTTGTCATTAATAGATCCAAGATAATCATATATTAAGTACTAAACCTAGTCATAGGTATATGCTCAATATCCACATGTGTTGTAGCATGATTAGTGTGAAATCTCACTATTTTACGATTGTTGGAACTTAATGATCTGTGTTGGTTAATAGTAACGTATATCGTTCTATTGGGTAACATGTTGATATCACATCATGGAGAACTAAAAGAGATATGAATAAGGGTAGCAAGTGGTAGTATTATACTATGCATAGAGGAACACATTACTAACCTATAGATGTGCATGATAGATACATAATGATAAAATCTACCCCTACAAGTATTCATATTGTTAACCTTTTTTTTTTTACCTAGAATAATAAATCATTGTAATTCTATATTTAAAACCATTGGTTCATGTTTGACTTAGAGACTAATCAGTCAAAGCTTTGTTCACTATTTGTCATAGAGACTAACCACACAAAGCTTTGTTCATTGTTTGACATGAAGACTAACTGCTTCCTTCCATTATTCGTTGTTTGGTTGGAAGTAAACCCGAGACTTCAATTTTACTTGTATAAGGGGGTTTGTTGTCTTAACCTTATAAATTATATTAAGCATTATTGGATACTCTCAAGATAAATTCTTGGGAAAAAGTGCATTTCGCATTTTTAGGACCGAATCTTTATAAATATTTGGTGTTATCTCTCTTCCCTTAACTTTTTACTTTCCGCTTATTTTCCTTACATTGATTTTATACTGCATATCCAAATCGTTTCTTGAAAATGTTTTAAAATTTGATTTAAAATATAATTTTGTTTTAAATCAGTATTTTACAAATCCCCACAATTTCCCCCCTCTTGTGTGTGGAGTCACATGTTCAACAAGTGGCATCAGAGCTTAACTCTTGTTCAAATAATAATCATCTTTGGAGGAGGATGACTTCCAACAATATTTTTTAACAAGAGGGATTTTCTAAACACACCTCCACTGTTTAATGGTGATGGGTTTGAACTACGGAAAGATAGATTTAAAATTTTCATTCAAAGTATTGATTTTGAATTTTGAGAAACTTTAACTAACAGTCTATTTATCCCTACTCACCATATAAATGGATAATTAGCATATAAACTAGGTTTCCTTTGGACCATGGAGGAAAAGAGAAAATTTAAAATTGATTTTAAAAAAACAATCTTAGTCATGTCTTTGGACAATATTAAACTTTTCTTTGTTCATAAATGTAACTCCGCCAAGGAAATGTGGGACATTCTTGAAATGATATATGGGGTTTCTCTAAGTGTCGAACAAGAGAGAATGAACACATGTGGCAAAAAATATGAAGGTTTCATTATTAAATTTTTCTCTAAATTTAGAAATGTTGGAAATAATATTAGAACTTTCGCTGCTAACAAATATCGAAGAGTTAAGATTTGGGGTCAGAAATATGATACAATCCTTAAATCAAGAGATGATAATGTTTCTGTTATTCAGGAAAAATTCAATAAGGAAGGAATCTTTGAGAGGTTGAATGAATTCATTCAACTGCTAAAGGATGAATTCATTAGTTAAAGTCTAGAAAAATCTTCAACAACTTCATCAATAAATTTCTGTGAAAGTAAATCAACTCTAGTAACCTCCTTCAAGAGAACAGTCTCGACTATTGAACGATCCTCAAAGAATTCAACATAAAATTAATATACTTCATAAAAAAGATAGTATGAAGAAGAAGTTTCATCTAGTTGAATCTTTGAGAGAAGAAAATAAAATAAAGTCCAAATGAACAACACACCCAAAGATTCAACATTAGGGGTGGACCTCAAAGAATTAACCTCTAGTAGAACCTTTGAATAATATCCATCCAACAAAGAAGGTGAATTTTGTTTGAAAGTATCTTACAAAGAAGAGGGCCACGAGGTAACAAAGTTATCATACAAGCAATTGTTTAAACTAAGTGCTAAGTTAATTAAGGAAAAATGATGATATTGAAAAGTGTAACTTAGACCGTAAAGATTATCTTGAGTTTCTAGAAAAGATTAATGAAACACTTAAGCACGGAATAACTAATATTAGAAACCTATCATGAGCATGTGAGACTTGTGTCTCGATCAATAAGGAAGTACAGAAGTTGCATGAAACCTAAAGTAAATTTACTTAGGGCAAATAAAACCTTGAATTAATTTTATTAAGTCAAATGTCTTCCTTAAATAAAACTAGATCATGGTTTACATACGGTGGAGCGCATAGTAAAGAATCAAATAGGAAGAAAGTGAATGGACTTGTTTATAAATGTTTTCACTGCAATAAATTTGGATATATAGATCCATTTTGATTTGATAAATTGAGAAGCTATAATCATAATAACCCAAGACCTATTAGAACCACTAATGCACTAGGATCCAAGAAATTTTGGATGCTAAAGGTGAAAACCTAATGTCTTATGAATAGATGCTTTGTAGCTTTAATGAAGCCTTATTGTGTATTAAATAAATTTGTACAAAGAAAAGTGTATACCTTAGAGTATACAACAATATTTGTTTTGAATTAAGGCTTGTGATCCAAGGATGCTCAATGATGGTGTATATCAATGATTGTTATTAAATGAAAAGTTCATTGATGATGGTCTCAAAGTCTCTGATCTGTGATGGTCAACTAACCTTCTAGTAGGTTGAGAACATAAGTCCGTAGAGGGAATTTATATCTCATGTTTAACCAACTCCCATATCCAAATATCCATAAAGAATGACGCGAGACTTTATGTTTTCATTCCCTTTAAATGGGGGGCCCTTATCTAGGTGACTTGGTAATCAAGTGTTTGTCATGAAAGGGGTGCTAAAAAATAGGTCATAGGGGAAAAAAGAAGTGAGTCAAAGCTAAAACTCAACCCAAGGTCCAAAAAATACCAAGGAGGCTGAAGAGCAAAAGGCTAATCGATTAGGGCCATAAGCTAATCGATTAAGTGACATACGCGCTTCAACTTTTAGGTCAAATCATATTCAAACTTTGCCTCCAAGTCAATTAATTCTATGCATTAATGTCAAAAGAGCGATATCTTCAAAAATATATAGATCTAATCGAATAGATTAAGTTGAGATAATTGGAAATATTTGGTTCTCATATTTACTGAGCAGAACCCTTATGGACCGAAACTGCCAAAAGATTTGCTATAAATAGGTAACTCTTTTTCCCTTTTCTTGCATATCATATTTTTTTTTATCTCTTCTTGTGTTCTTGTGTGAGTCTCACTCTACTCTGTAAGTATCATCACTCATGGTCTCATTAAAACGCCTTTAATTTGAAGATTCTTCACCAAGAAGACTGTTTGTAATAGGTATAACATCAAGGATTCAAGAAAGAAATATAATGACCAACTAAAGAGTGATTCAAACATCGTTTCTGGAGGAAAGCTTCATCAGGAGCTTCAAGACATATACTCATATCTATCAAATATTGCTAAGAGAGTTCACCACTAAGTTACCTGATGCAATGTTTATAAACCTTGTGAAAAAATTATACTCAAAACTAACGATTGAAGGATAATTCTTAAAGTCAATTGTAAAAATACAATGGTGTTTTCATAAATTAGTATGGCTAAATAACACACACTAAAACTATTTTTGAATTCTCTAATTTCAAATAAAATAACCTTAAGTTTTTTTGGAGCCTAGCCAGATGATTTGGAAATTGTCAGATTGATTTAGGAAAGTTTTTAAATTGCCTAATCAATTAGACCAAGTACCTAATCAATTAGATAAGATGAATGGTAATGAGACTCTATCAAAACCTTTTAATTTAGGCAACAATAATCGATTATTGCATGTTCCTCATTGATTAGTTAATCGATTAGGACATTAGTTTTGCCCACGGATCGTTTCCATTTTTGAAACATCCTTTGACATATAAATAAAGGCCTTCCCTTTCATTTTTAAACATCCAAGAAACATGAGATAACTCACCTTTCTCTCTCTCTCTCTCTCTCTTCTCTCTCTCTCTCTCTCTCTCTCTCTCTCTCTCGCTCTCTCTCCTCTTTCTCTCTCTCTCTCTCTCTCTCTCTTCTCCCTCACTCTCTCTCCTCTCTCTCTCCTCCCTCCTCTCATCTCATCACTCATCTCCTCCTCATCTCTCTCATCTCTCTCTCTCTCTCTCCTCTCTCTCATCCTCTCTCTCTCTCCTCTCTCTCTCTCTCTCCTCTCTCACTCTCCTACTAAATTATTGTTTATCCTCTCAATATTTTTTATCTATACTCTTTGAGAAACATTCTTGTGTTTAGTGAGGAGGTTGTTCTAGAAAGGGACAAAAGTTATTGAGATCATCCCGGTACAAAAGTTCATTCAGTTCAAGATCATCCTGATATAAAATATCGATTCAGTTTGTGGTTAGCATAGTATAAAACCTCGATTCAGTTTGAAGGATAGCCAATTCAAAACTCTAACTTGGTTAGAGATAATTCTGTATAAAATATTTCTGTATTAGAGACTAACCACTTGAAGCTCAATTTGCTTTTGTCCTAAAGACTAACCGCTCAAAGCTTTGTTATTATTTGGCGTGAAGACTAACTTTTTCATTCCATTGTTCATTGTTTGGTTGTAAGTAAACCTAAAACTTGAGTTCTCCTTGTATAAGAGGGTTTGTGGGCTTATCCTTCTAAAATCTTCCTAGAATTATTGGATACTCTCAAGATAAATTATTAGGGAGAGGTGTAAGTCACTTCTTTAAGATCGAACATCTATAAATCTCTAGGGTAAAATCTCTTCCCTTAACTTTTTTGCTATGCTCACTATATATTATTTTAACAATAATTACGGTCTTCTTGCTATAATAGCGGGATCATTCTCGAATCCATCTCTTAACTTTGAGTAAGCTTGCGACTCCTACCATTTTTAAGCTTGGATTTGATTACCCCCCTTAAATAGGAACTTTCATCCTTTGTATTCTCTTTTCTGGGTCTTTTCTTTGGGTAGGCACGAGCAAGATCTTTGGAACTCGTTGTCAGATTCCCCTTTGGTGAGAACTAGCATAACCATTAAGCTTTGTCATAACTCGTCTTGGTCAAAGTGAGTTGGTGTAACTACAAATACTTGTAGTACTCGTCCCAATTAAAGGGATTTGGTGTAACTAAAGCTTATCGTTACCCATCCTAGTCGAGGGGATTTGGTGTAAGTCTTTAGAGTCACTAGGAACCGCCCTCGAACAAGGCTGGTGTTCTCGTCCTTTCCTCCAAGTTTTTATCCTAGATCTGGGATGAGATATCATAGCCTCCACCACCTACAGTCTTGGAGTGGCTACCTAAGAGGGGATGCGCCAGCTACGCTTTAACACGTTCTTCCTAGTGGGATCCTGTTTCACAAAGATAATATATGCCACATTGTCAAGTACTATAAATTTATACGTGCGGAAAGTATCTCGTTAGATAATATATTCATTTATTTCAATTTTTGGAGAGCCCCGAGAAATATTTATCTTACACGATGTGAGAATTTGCACACGTTCCTCCGGCAGTTGACACCGGGGTGTCTGTATGTCATCATTATATAGTCGGCTTAACTTAGTTTTCCTTTTATGTGGTTCGAGCTAGCGAACTTTAGGCCTTAGGTCTCGGGGTTGCTTGGGCGATAATCTTTATTTTATGGCGGGTCTCTCCTTTCTTTGTTGAACCAGGGTATTAACTTCTAAAGGTTTTCGTATATGGTGTTCGTCCAAAACCATGATCCAAAACATCTCCGGCTTTCTTCCTCTTTTAGGTATTACGGTGAATGACGTAGATCCTTTTTCTATTTTATTATTGACATATCCTGACCTCGTTATCAAAGCATTGCATGTTTTGATAGCTCGACTTGGCTGACAACTATTGATAGTTACTTACTATTTCCTTCCATTCATCCTTCCTTAAGAAGGTAAACCTTCCTTAGTAGAAGGTTGAAGAATTCGTTGGATGCATGGAGGTTTCCTCTTCTCATTCTTACCTCGACTTGTGTGTTGGAGATATACTTTTATGTTCACTTTAAGTTGCGTTTGGATCAGTCAAGATCACACTGTAGCTTGAGTATTCTAGCATGAGATGACCTATCATGATGATAGGGGTCAATTTTAAATTTTCTTCAGAGGTTTCACTCATTGTGTCGCAGTAGCATCATTTCATGGTCTTTCTGATAGGGTTAGATCTGGCATTAAGAGATTGTTATTGTTACAATGATTCTTCTCGATTTTCTTAATTATAATAGTCTAAGTCATTTGTTGGATCGGGAGACTCAGAGGAGTTTTATGACGCCAGCTTGGGGATGGATTCTTCTTACGACTCCCTTACAATCTGGCGTTTGATCAAACAATATTTAATTTGTGGAACTAACTATTGATTCCCATAGATGGTGTCACTGTTCCATACTGAAACCATTATTGTGATTGATTATTGATGATAGACTTCTAATGCAGTGATGATAATCTTCAATACGACGGTGCAGGATGGACCTGTAAGGTTAGTACTCCAACATCCAATTCAAGATGAGTAAAGTGAAATTATGAGATTAGAAAATGTACCTTAAGTCTTACGTGTGTTAATTATATATGATGAATAATTTTGATTGTGTTTTACATTATTGGGATGGATATTTAAATCGTACCCGTATTGGATTTTGCCAAACCCGGAACGATATATATATTTTAAGAGTAATTTTTTTATCTTACGCTAAATCATAATCTTTAAATTAGATTTAATCAAATGACTAATTAAGTAAAATAATAATTTAACCCTTAGATTAAATTTAATTTAAAAGTTATGATTTGGAGTATATATATATATATATATATATATATATATATATATATATATATATATATATATATATATATATATATATATATATATATATATATATATATATATAAGTATTATTTTTCCTATTTAAAATTTATGATCCACTAGTCTAGTTAATGTTGTGGCTCTTTGTTTTCACGTTTAAAGCAAAGTTAACACATATTTGGTTCCCTCTTCGTGTTTGAACCAACAACGAGTCTTACCAAATCAGTAAAAGTCCCTTTGACTTTAGATTCTATAATTTGGCATTTTAACATGGTGTCAATACTCAAGTAAAATACTCTAGTCTCTAGACATTGTTTCTACCGTTCTACACTATTTTAGTGTTGTTTCTATGTCTAAGAGACGTAGACAAGTACATGCACTTATATAGAATGAATACCTTTCCAAAAGTGGTTTCCCTATGTAGGTGGAATTGTCGGAAAGAAGTTTGTTTTTGAAGTAAATGGAATGAGATGTCATGGTAATCTAGTATAAGAAAACAACGTAAACCCATAATGCATCAATACCTCTCTTGACTCGACCCATTCTCTAAACAGAGTCTACGTTCTACCTGCTTCTCCACTTTATAGATAATGCTTTTGCTTTCGGTTAATCAAGCCTAACAATTTCCAAATATGAACTTTTGATAGTGGTGTGTCACTACTTCCCTACAGTTACAGCTTCAAGGAATATACATTTGCATTTGCGACCAAGACATACAGAGTTTGAATTTTTTCCATAGATTCTTTCTAACAAATAGTATCATCAAACTTATTCTAATAGGTAAATTTAGATGAGACAATGAAAATAAACATTTAGTCTCAATAATTTTTTAATTTATTAATCTATTTAAAATTAGTTGAATTTCTTATTTACACACGTTCAAATAAAGTAGGCTTTTAAATAGGTCAGTAGGTCAATCAGACCTTCAAAAATGTCAGGTTTAGGCCTAAAAATAAGCCTATGATAAGCTACAGGTCAGACATAGACTTTAAATTTTTTTAGTAAGCCAAACCCAGGCTTGACAAATCCTATCTCGCCCTAGCCAATTTTCACCCCTACCGCTCACCAATAGATTGAGTTGGGTTAGGTTCGTGGATGATCCACATTTTTTTTAAAAATTATTATAAAAACAAAATAAATTTAATTAACACATTTATTTTACATAAACATTAAAACAACATAAAATTTTAGTAATGATTTGAATAAAATGTATAATTTAATACCTAAAAGCTCTTTCATAGTCTAAAAATTGTCAAAAAAATTACAAAATATATAAAACATAATTAAAATTATAAGATATATCACCCTTTTAATAAAGAAATAAAGTCTCTCAAACATGATTTAAATTTAGGTTTTAACTAATAAAAACTACAATAATATTTAAAAAATTGATGTATACATAGTAGAGATTTTGCTAGATTATTTATGAATAAAATAAAATAAAAATAACATAACATATTGATAGGTCGGGTTTGCAGATTCGCGAATTCCAAATTTTAAACCCTTACTTAAATCAAATACTAATAAATTTTTATGGTTTGATTCGAGTTAGACCTGAATATAATTGGATTGGATTAAAATAAAAGTTAAATTAAATTAAGTGAATGAAAAATTTGATAGCTTTTCAAAATAAAAATATATCTAAAATTTTAAGAAAAAACAGAAGTCTGTACCTTTTGATATTCTTCCAAATTCGTAGCTCCTCTTAGACAAAAATTTGATAGTTTTATATATTATCCACACTACATGCAACACAACAAATAAATAAAAAAGTTAATTAATAAATCTAAACAATAAAATAAATTATAAATACGAAAATAATATAAATAAATAAAATAACTTACTTTTATCAAGTGGGACAAAAATGTTGGAACATGGAAGGAGAAGAAGAAGAATAGGGAAGAAAAACTTAGAAAATGAAATGGAAAAAAAGAAGAATAGGAACTTAAAAAATGAAATGGAGAAGAAAGAGAACAATTTGCATTTAAGAGAAAAACGTAGAAGATAGAAAAGTTACTTGATGAATGTGGCTGTTACAGTGTGAATTAATTTGGGCATTTAATATTGTCTTTTGCGAGGGGCATCCCCTAGCTAACTGTTGGCGTGTGGCAGACAATTTTGTAGAGAAATAAATGTTTTTTCAGTGAGATTTGACTAAAGTAGGACAAATAGTGAGGGGATGCCCCTCGCAAATTGTGAACGTGACGTGGTGAGGGAATTCCCCCTAGCAAATGTTCAACTTTCACACCTGAACCTGCGCTGAACCCTAGTAAAAGTACATTTCAAAATTCAAAAAAAATTTCCTCCTTGTTTGCGATGGGTATCCCCTAACTAACTGTTTATATTTTTTTTCTTCCCTATTTTGCATTTTGCGAGGGGTTTAACCCCAAGCAAATATATTTATTTTAGTGAGGGATTTTCCCCCTAACCCACGCCCCTAGCTAATTCCATATTTTTTTGTAGTGTAAGTTAGATTAAATGAATGGGTTCGCGAATTAACCCATACAATGAACACCCTCAAATTCACCTTTGATCATTATCCATTATTTATTTAGACAAACCATTAAAGTCATTGAATAGCTTTAAAAGGTTAACCTCAAGAAAATATCATACTTGAATTCATTTATTACTTTAAGCTGAGTGAAGAAACATGTATCATGATAAATAAACTAATCATTAATGACTATGGGTAGAGAATATCCTATATAAACTCAGGGTCCACTTGTGTAAGAGTAATAAACTCTACAACACAATGCCTCAGATTTTAAGAGGTCCCAAATTTTGAAAAGTTGATTTTTTTTATTTATTAATATTAATAAATATAAAAAAAATTTATACTAAAAACTCAAAAAAATCAAAATAATGACATGATAAATGTCCAACACATAAAAAAAATGAGATTGATTAAAAGTCAAAATAATTATAATTAAATTAATTTTTTAATATGTAATTATATTTTTAATATATTTTTTAATTATTACAATTATTATTTATAAAAAAACAATTGAATTCATTTTTTAAATAAAAACCGGACTATGACTTGATTGGATCGGCCTTGTATAAATTGGCAATCACGAACATAAAAAACAGATTTTTCATACAATTCATACTCATAAATAATGCATTGAATTAATCTAATATTGTTTTCAACACGTGTATATATTTATTTTTTTCCATAATAGTTTATCTACGGAATAGTAATCAAGAAAACGATCCAAAGAAAATACTCAGAAATGAATAGATTAGATCGAGTTCTAAAATATGATCGAAGTAAGAAAAAGAGTAGCTTAGAAAGCACAATCAAAACTAAGACGGTATTTTAAATTCTTCAGTCGAGACAAATGAGAATAACTATATCAAAAACAATTATAACATTATTAAATATAATGAAATATCATTTTATATATAAAATATTTGTAATCCATTAATCATATATATTTTAATTAATCTTTAGCTAAGATCAAATATCAAAATATCATATAAAATTACATTTTGATTTTTTTTTTCTCTATAAATTGATGAGTTTTTGATTTTGTTCTCTAATTTTTTTTTTTGGATCCCTATATATTACTTTAGTGTTAGTGGTAGTGTTCGCGTGTGTTTTTAGTGAACAATCGCGAGTTTGAACATCTTTGAGATTACCTCGAAAAATTTCGAGATAAGTTTTATGTGAAAATTGTTACTATGATGTATGTGGAAAAAAGCTTAAAATAAACAAAATTAAATGAAATGTAGTAAATGAAAAGGAAAAAAAAGTGTTTCAATGAAGGAAACATAAAAAATACAAAGAAAAAGGGACGCAGACTCACATAATTGCTCACAAACTATTTCGCTCGTTGGGTTGGATATTTCAATTCTATAGAGAGTGTATGTGAAAACTTGTGAACCATTCTTACAACACATGAGTCTCCTATAAATACTAACTAGGAATAATCGCTTTGGCCATTTTAACTCTACAAAAATCAACACATAATTTGAATACATGCAACTCATGTCTCCACATCTTGCCATGTAGTCAAGGCTTTGAAACTGCTGAAACCATTATCACACGTTCTCTAACTGCTTAGAGACTAGTAACTACTTACTCGTCGAAGACAATCGCTGAGCGCGTAAAGCAGATCATCTTTGGTTTCCTCAAATTTTTATGTATTTCTGAGTCTGTTAGAGAGTCCTCCCTCAACATGATGTCGAGTAGTCACTTAAGTCTATTCCCAAGACTCCTTCAGCTTATTCCTAAAGATATCCCCTTGATATTCTTCCAAACTATATCTCAAGATTCCAGTCGAGAAGCTCCAATCGACGTGCAATCACTGTCAACTCTTGTTCATCACTTGTTACACTTAGTACTTCATCAAATGTAGCATTGCCTTGACTTTCCTACTAGGTAGAAAATACCAGGTCAAAAGATGCTCCAAAAAAGACCACCTTCGATCGTGATTAAATGAAAGAAAGGTGGCATTTTTTTAACTCTTCGACACTATTCACCCTATACACGTCCCATCAATGAAACGTCAAGGTAATTAATTAATAATGTGGTCATTATGACCACTTTACCCAAAAACATCATGTCACAAACGTGTGTGCAAATCCATGATGATCACCTCCTATTTTATAGAAGCTTTAAATGAAAATGAAATCATTAAAAAAACACTCTCAGTTCCATTTCATCCTTCCCTATAAACTTTATGGTGCCATTTGTCGACTCCAGTACGCCACGCAGCTAAAAGTCACTTAGGGAAAAACTGAATTGTTTCTTTCTTCGTTTGTTTAACGTGTTAGCTTAAAAAATTTCATTTCACTTCCATCCTTCTACAACTCAAGCATAGAAAGAAAGATCCACAACTTTTCTTCATCTTCCTTAAGCTCCTAACTAAAAATCCCATTCATTACAATGACGCTTCCAGTCCAACATAATCCCCATTTTGCTGTTGATATCGACCTACATTTATACATAATCGACCACACTTATGTTCCTAAATCTTCTATGGAGGAGGAAAGACGAAAAAATATGGCATTGTTCTGCTTTCATCCCATATGTTCTTCCTGGTAAGGTGCATGCTTTCATGGCTCCATTATCCAAATACATCAAGAAACCTCACGTGTTGCAAGACTTATTCCCCACTTATCCTGGTTATGAACCATTGGTGTTCCTGGACGAACCTTTCAAATTTAACTTTTTCAAGAACTGGGTTTTTCGCTCTTCTCCTCCAACTGAGGACGCTGAATATGTGAAGTGGTTGGACAGGGTTGAGAAAAAGAAGCAACACTTTTGGATGGATTTAGGCTTTTTTTTTACTTAATCCAACTGTCAGGAGTGGTTCCCTCCTACAAATCTCACATGCTCATCTCTTCCATGTGTTTCTAGGACACACCTACAAACATGTTTCACCTATCTTGTGGGATGCTAAGTCCTACCCTCTTTGACGTCGCTCCTATAGTTAGCCTTCGGTCAACTAGGGAGGATTTCAATCCCTCAAAAAGAACAAAGACCAATCCTACCTTCATCGTTTTTAGGACTGCTTACAGCTCATTTATGAAAGACCATCTAGACTCATCAGATCGAATAACTGACCAAGAACACATTACCTTCCTCACCTATTGGCTCTCCAGGTATGTATCTTACACTCAATATGTTCAAGAAGCAAAGAAGTACGTCCCCTTAGCTACCCAACTCCATGAATAGAGAAAAATATTCCTAAGCAGATTAATCCTAATGGGCCTCTAAGAATCCCTAGGGTTGGCTGTTGTAGACATTAGGGGTGAGCAAAGGACGGGTCGGGAAGGGTTATGACTAACCCTAACCCTGTTGTAAATTTTTATCAGGCTATTTTAATGACCCTAACTCGTACCTAAACCTGGAAAAAAACCGATAACATATAAGTTAGTTTAGACTGGGTTAATGTAAGACGATATCGGGTTGACTTGAAATATATGAACAAAAATTTAGTGACTTAAGAAATTTATTATAGTATTTTTTAAAATTCACTTAAGTAAGAAACATGAATAAAATTATTAGCATAAAGGAAAATAATGAACAAATCTAAATTCATTTTTTTTTAAATAAAAAATATGATGTAATTCTATATATGTTATCACCCTTTTATTTTCACTAAAACATAAACTCTTTATTTATTTGAATATATGAATCTATCATAATATATGCTTTCCTAAATTTCTGCCATTTATTTAACACAATACCTAAATAATAATCATGAAAAAAAGGTCTAAAGTACTTAGACTTATACATTCAAATGGGAAAATAAATTAAGCTTGCATGCACAAAAGAGATTTTTCTATTTGATTTTAAAAAATAAAGCTGAAGAATTATAGCATACTAGCATTACTCATAGAACAATACAATGATTATAACATCCATATAATTTTAAAATTGTTATAAAATAAATATAAAGGAAAAAAATACACTTACTTGATGGCAAAAGATGAAGATGGAGTAAGAGAAAACTAAAGAAATTTTAGAGTTGTAGAGATTAGTGAAAGATAGGAAGATGGAGAAAGATGAAATGTTGGTGGAAATAAGTAATAGGAATAGTATGATGTGAAAAGAGAAGATTAAAAGTTGGAAGTGGGAAAGTGTGTAAGAGAACTAGAGAAGTGTGAAAATTGGAAAGTGGAAAGATGTGTACTTAGTACTTACTAAGTGCATATATTAAATTAGGAGGTGTGAAGTGGAAAAGTGTATTGGAAATTTGAAATATTCTAAATATACCAATAAAATAAATAAATAGTATCACATGTGCATTAATGATATTAGGACGGGTTGGGTAACCCGAGGGTCAACCCGAACCCGTCCCAGCCCGATATCGAGTTCATTTTTTGACAGTCCTTTTTTTTTTGCATGAGACGGGAAAAAGACTAACCCAGAACTATTGGGTTGAGACAGGTCTTCAGGTTGGGTTGGGTTTTGCACACCTCTAGTAGACAAGACAAGGAAACAAAACCTCGACAGCCTTCAAATATGCGAGCCTATCTGGCTTTTCCAACCGTGGCTCAATGCCACTTTTGAATCCTCTCTGAAAACTAGATTTACTTCTAGCCTAAAAGAAGGGGTCGAAGAGCTTAGGCTAGCTAAGCTTACTTATGATGATGGAAAGGCGGTCTCCTTAGATACCTTTGAAACTTATTTCCAAATGTTCTATAGATGCAAAAATTTACTTCGAAAATGGTACCTTTTTCCTGCGGCAATGCGGTCTTGACTGGCATAGGAAACCTTTCCCTAATCCTTCCTGACAAGAAGAATATTAGATACACAACATTTTATTTCTGATTCAATCCCACTGTTGTTTGGACAAGACTTACTACTGCTAAGACAGGCTTGAGGGTGGCTCCCTACCAACCAAACCTAGTAGCCAGGCAGTTTGGATTGAGCTAGCTGCTTCCAAAATGCTTCATTCCCATAGGTGAAGCCTTCTTTGATTCATTGACACTGATACTGAGAAGTGGCTTAATGGTAGCCACATATATTAAAAAAATAAGGAAGTCTTTCTTCATACTTCCGACTATACACCTTTCTATAATTGCACTCAAGAATTTAAAGAGCGGTGGGCGCAACATTAGGCTATTGTGCCTGACCATACCCTCACAACACAATGTCTGGTTGATGCTTTTTCTTTTTTGAGATAAAGAGGTACGTTTTTTGAAGGGTCTAAAACTGATTTACTATTTTACTTTGGATCCTTTTTAGCCTAACACATTATTTTTTCCCCTTACAGGTATTCCCACTAATCCAAAGGCTTTGGCTGGTGGTTCTCAAGGCACTAGTACTTCAAGGGCTCTAAGGGTTAACATTAACCCCTTTAATTATTTCATTTTACTTTCTTCGACATTCATAACCCAAACATGTTTACTTAGGGGAAGAAAGCAAATGACACATCTACCTCTAGAAGGCCATCTAAACAAAAAGATTTAGACGATAGAACTAACGATTCCTCTTATGAGGAAATCTTGGTTTGTATATTCATTTTATCATCTATTTTTACTAAATTTATCCTTTACACATATTTTCCAACTTCGTTAGTCTCCCTATAAAGACAGCGAGTTCGACATCAGTGATGACCAACAAACTCCTCATGTTCCTCCACCGTCGACATTGAATGTAGGCATCCACATTGCTGAGGCCAACATTGTACCCCCAGAGGTGAACACAAATACAAGTGAGGCCTCTATCGGGAAGAAAAAGAAGAGAGTAAGGGTTGAAGTTGTAACAGTCTTCAAAGGTGATGGTACTAAAGAGATTGAACTGCCACTTCTGAACAAAAAGAAAAGAGTAGCAACACATTTGAGCACCCGGACGACACTAACATTTGAATCTTTAACCAGAATTTAAACAGGTAACTTTACCCATATTTTTTTTCATTTTTAGACGTTGGGCCATATTGATTCAACTTGTTTTTTGGCACTCGGTCAACACTAACACTGAAAGCTACCACCCTTAACCAACTGAACCTAACAGTCATGTTGAAAACTCAAGCATCAAATACATTACTACTTCAACGACCAATCCTTCTGACAACATGCATAGTGATGCTGGTAATGATGGTGTAATCAACTAGGAAAGAACAGTTGGTGGTCAGGCTTTAAAACCAACTGTGCAAATGCTACCAACCCACCCATTAAGTTTCCAGCTGAAAGGAGGAATCCAACTGCAATTGTAACCACCCCCTCAAACCAACAAGCTAAGGTTATGATGTCGGAGGCTCTTATAAGAACCAGGACTCCCTAAGGAACACCTATGGATGCCGATGTCGAGAATTCTCCTAACGTTGCTTGGCCTAACCTCATGCAGCCACTTGGAGGGTCTCCTCCTCATGATGCTTTTCAATAGCACACCCATTCCTCTCGAACTCCGGGATTTCTCTCCCCATAATGTTTTAGTGAAGTATCTGGGTTTACCTTGAATGCTTCAACAGTTGTTAATAGACAAGAGAATCTAGTCAATGGCTTTAAGAGAATCGTTGAGAACCAAGAGGTCTTTCCTGATCTGTCTCCCAACTCACCTGGTGGTCAACTTGACAACTTTGATGAACTGTTTGGGCAGCTGAAGTCTAAACTTGTTAGGGTAAATTTCCTTCATATTGTCAAAGACGATCCCATTTCCCTATTCGAGATTCAAGGGTTGGTACTGAAATTGAGCAAGCTTAAGGTTCCAAGCCCTATTGTTGATTTTGTCCTGAATCTCGAAACTTTACTTGAGCAAGCTATCAAAGTGGTGAGGCAGAAACAAGAAAGAAACAATAGTGTCGAGCTAAAAGCCGATATATTGCATGAACACCAAGACTTGGTTTTTGATTCTCAAGTTCAAATTGCTACATTAAGGGGAAGGCTAAAGAAAAATATAAATTGGAAACTCTGGAGGCCGACATCCTCACATGGACTTAGCAAATGAATTGGCTACAACTGAAACTCGAGGCAGCGAAGACTGAAGGAGAAGAATTGAAGGCTTTTGACCTAGACTCCGTCGACCAAAGGCTTGTCCAGGCTGTCATCACTAGTCTGGGACAAGCTAATACTATTAAGCTACTGGAAGTTGAAATAGAGAAGTTTAAAGCTTTTGACCAGCAGATCAACAAGAAACTCAAATGCATCAAGCTTCACTTCGAAGAATTGAGGGAAATTCTAAATTCCTCTGTTTGTTGTTATTTTATTTATGTTTTATAATTTTTAATGTACTTTTAAATTTTGCAAGGGTTTCCCTTCATTTGGCATTAATTATATACCATTTTGGCTATCCTTTTATGCATTTTCATGTCGATATCTTTACTTCTTGCAACATAGGCTTGTACTTTTTCAAGTATTTTCCATTTACTCGTAATATTCGACCATCAGGAATTAACTCCTTAATTTCATAGGCATTGTTTGAAATACCTGATTAATTTTAAATGGCCCTTCCCAATTTGGAGACCATTTCTCTAA
Organism: Lathyrus sativus; assembly: GCA_963859935.3. Taxonomy (NCBI): domain Eukaryota; kingdom Viridiplantae; phylum Streptophyta; class Magnoliopsida; order Fabales; family Fabaceae; genus Lathyrus; species Lathyrus sativus. The sequence continues at coordinate 694,489,024 of OZ012741.1, read as the reverse complement.
GGTTTTGTCTTTCCGATCTATAGGTAATATTACCTTCCACATATAATCTCCAATCAAAAAGACTTTTGATTTGACCTTCTTGTTATAGGCTTTAGCAACACACTCTTTTTGTTTAGTCAAAACATCAAAAGTGACCTCTCTTCGTCTAGGTCGACTATTTCATCCATCATTATGCTCCAATAATGATCTGCAAGAATTTCTTCTTACCTTTGAATTCTTACTAATTGCAAATGTATTTCTGCAAGTAACACTGCATCACACCCAAAGGCTAACCTAAAAGGTGTGGCATTAATTTCCTCCTTATGGGACGTTCGATAAGCCCAAAGTGCTTGATCTAGCATCATATGCCAATTGTTTGGCTTTTAGCCTACATTCTACATAATCAAGCTAATTTTAAACTTGTTTGCAGCTTCAACCTGATCGTTTACTTGAGCATAATAAGGGGTAGAGGTCAATAATTTTATCCTTGCTTCCGAGGTGAACTCAACAATCTTTCGTCTAGTAAATACCGATCCTTGATCTGTGGTTATGGTTTCAGAGATCCTAAATCTATACATTATTTTACTTTGAATGAAATTAATCACCGCGTCTTGGTCGAAATTTACCAGAAGTACCACCTAGACCCACTTTATGAAACAATATATACCTACCAAAATGTATTTGTGGGACTTAGACAACACTGGTCTAATCTCACCTATCAACTCTAGAGCCCAACCTCTGAATGGTCAAGGTTTGATTATTCCAGTGTGATTTTGACATTCCTAGCACCCTTTATAAACTCTATGTAGTCTTTCAACATGGTGGGCCAATAGACTCCCTGTCAAAATAATAACCACTTTATTTTTTGGCCTTCTTGATGGGCGCCACATGATCCACTATGTGAACTAAATATTGCCAAGTAGGCTTTGCTTTCACTTGGGCATTTAAGCAAAACTCCTTTAGGAGTCTTTTTTAAAAAATCATTTCCATGATCACGTAACTTAAAGCCATGTATTTGATCTTTTGATCTGAAAGTTCCCTTTGAATCTTTCAAGAACTCTATGATTTGTTTCCTCCAGCCGTCATTTGACAAATTGTCAATGGTGAAAGTTTCACAAAAATTGGGATTTAGGTCCCCTAATTCTTCTACCCCACCAGTTTCATCTTTGATAATCTTGAGCTAATACACTGTTTGAAATCAATTTGTATTTGACCTCAATCAGTTCTTCTAATCTTTCTTTTGATACTCGATACCCTGAAGCAATTTGGGCCAAATCATTAGCCTCCTGATTTTCCATTCTTGACACATGTTTGATGTCATCCATTTCGAACTTCTTTAATAATGAGTTTGCCTTGACAAAATACATTAGTAAGTTATCATTAACGCACTTATACTCTTTTGTAAATTGCCTCACAATTAGTTATGAATCTCCCTTAATCTCGACTCTCGTTGCCCCTAGGTCTAACAAGATAGAAATTCCAGTTATTAGGGATTCATATTCAGCCTCATTATTAGAGCAACGACCGTTAATTTTGAATTTGTACTTAGTTGGAATCCCTTGAGGCGAGATAATCAGGATCCCAACATTGGTTTCTTTAGTGTGACTGAAACCATCAAAATATAACTTCCATGTCGATTGGTCGACATAGTTTTGCGCTACTTTCACCACTGCGTGATCTACCATGAAATCAGCAATGACTTGGCCTTTAATGGCTCTCAACGGTGCTTATGTTACAGAATATTCCATTAGGGCTAAAGCCCAATTTCCTATTCTACTATGTAGAATTGGCTTTAAGAGCATGTGTTTTATAATGTCAAAATGTGAGTAAACAAACACATCAGTCGATTTTATATAATATTTCAAATTCATACATGAAAAATACAATGCTAGGCACAACTTTTCTATCAAGCTATACCTAGTTTATGCATCAATTAACAAGCGACTAAGATAATATATGGCTCTAAGACCGCAGAGGTTCGATGCCATCATCATCTTCCTTGACTAACATACTTTCTATTGTCGAGTCTGATGTCGAAATATACTATTTCATGCTCTTGTTTCGTATAGAAGGTAGTAACACAAGAGGCTTCGACAAGTAGTATTTGATATCATCGAATTCTCTTTGATGCTTTGGCTCCCATCTGAAACGTTCCTCCTTTTTCAAACATAGAAAAGGTGAAAATACATTTGTCTTTCCGCAGAGGTTCGAAATAAATCTTTTCAAGAAGTTGATCTTTCACAGTAGGGATTGTAATTGCTTCTTGGTTGTCAGAGGATCAGTATTAAGTATAGCCTTCATTTTGTTTTGATTTATCTTGATTCCTTTTTTATGAACCACGAAACCTAAGAAATCACCTGCACTGATACATAACACACACTTTAATGGATTCATCTTTAATCCATATTTCCTCATCCTTTCAAAGGATTGTTGAAGGTGATCGAGATGGAAAATTTCTAATGAGAATTTAATAACTATATCATATAAATAGACTTGCATAAATGTTTCAATGAAATCATGGAACATATAATTCATTATCTGTTGGTAGGCTGCGCCAATGTTCTTAAGCCCAAAAGGCATAACTACCCATTCATAAGTACCTAAGGCTCCAAGACATCAAAACACCGTTTTAGACACATCTTACTCTACAATAAAAATTTGGTTATAACCTGAATAATCATCTAAAAGACTTAAATACTCAAAATCATTTGTCGAGTTGACTAGCATTTCTGCCACAAGCATTGGGTATTCGTCTTTTGGAGTGGCTGCATTTAAATCTCGAAAGTCAATACATACTCTAAGAGTGTCATTCTTTTTAATTGCTCGAACAATGTTGGCTAACCATTCGACATACCTTGCAAGTCTTATGAACCTGTTTCACATTAATCTTTTAAATTTCGCCTTAATCTTTGACATAACCTCCAGCGTGAACCTCCTCAAAGTCTATTTCATAGGCTTCTTGTCAGGCTTGGTTAGCAGTTTTAATTCCACCAATTCTCAACTAAGGCCCGACATCTCATGTTAATCCCATGCAATTCAATCCTTGAACTTCTTTAGCATGTCGATTACTCATGCTTTTAAGGTTGGATAGAGTTTGGAACTTGTATAAGTTGGCTTTTCATTGAACCCTCCCCTAGATAAATTTCTTCCAAAGGATCCTAAGCTTGCATCATTTTGGTCAAAGTAAATGGGTCTTTCTCAAACCCTAAAGGCTCATCATCATAGATGCATTTGATCTTGCGGCTTTTTGAAGCTGTTTCTTGGCCATTCATACCAGATTCAAAGTTTTCAAACTGTGTGGCTTCGAAAACTAACATTTCTTGTGATTTGGCCTTTAAGAACGCCATTCTTTTGTTTTCGGCCACATAGGCCAAAATTCAAGCCAGAAAGCTTGACTCAAACATCATCACCATCTAGTCCAGACCATTTGTTATGTTCGTTAATGGCCTCATACTCCTAAGTAAAGCCAAGTAAAGGATGTAACTTTATTGAGTAATATAGGTCGGCTTCTTTAAAGTTGAAGCTTGTTCCTACTGGTAAACATGGCTAAATATTCGCTAATTGTATATCAAAGTTCCTTTTGTCGACGTGGTTTACTTCTGCATGAAAGAAGCTTTGATCAACCTCAATATGCTCAACGATCTTGTCCAGCTTCCATATCGTTATCCTTTGATGCATGAAGGATGGGACACACCTAACTCTATGGATCCATTCTCGACCTAAGAGGAGATTTTAATTTGCCTTGGTTGGAATTAAAATAAATAGTATAGGTTGAGTTGTGGTCCATACAACCAAATCCACTTAGATCACACCTAAGGGTCTGCTAGTTTTTCCTTCATAATTGGTCAAGAATATATTGTTGGATTTTAAATCGGTGTTATACTTGTCAACCCTCTTGAGCATAGAATGTGACATTAATGAGGCTCCACAAACAATAAGAACCTTGCTGACCCCGACGTCGTCGACTCTAGCCCTTATTTACAAAGGCTTTAGGTGTTGCTGCATTGACATGTTGGGCCTTTTAAAGATGGCCTTGTCTATGTGAACTGAGCCATCGTGTATCACATAATAACATAAAGGCTTATTGTTAGCCATTTCTTCAACAAACCATCCTCTCTTCAGCTACCTCATTTACTGCGTCATATTCCAATGGCAGCATATATATCATGTTGCATATGATATCCAACTCTCTTTCCGACCTAGAGTCAAAGTCATTATTGGCCATTTTTTCATCTGATCTGATAGAAACTTTAGGTTCAGTTCTGACCACTGGTGGTAGGGGAGGAAATGACCTTTATTTCACAGGCTTCTTTGCCTTTTGTCCATCGGGCGGAGCCTTAACACTGCTGCTTTTAATAGCACTCGCAGCTTTAGAGGTAGCTTTTTTATTCCTCTGGTGCCTCCTCCACTGAGTATGAGTCATTGGATTTTTCCCATATAACTTTTAGAAACATAGAAATATTTTTTGAAAGTCTGGGAATTGTCTAGGTAGGAAGATCCCCTACCAACTTCAATCTTCTTCCCTTTCCCATTCTTAGCAGTTGACCTTCCCACAGGTCTCGACCAATCTTTAACATGAGTGTCAGCAGGTGGCACATAAGTCATGGGCTTGTGAGCCTTCTGAGGGACTTGTCTTTTATTAAAGAAAAATTCTTATCGATGGTCTCGTCGACTAACTTTATTCAAGTGTTCAGTGTTGATCTTTTCCAAATCTTTTGCCATTTGTCGAAGACGACATTGCAGCAAGTACAAAGCATCACTTTAGCATCTTTGAGCTTACACCAGTTCAGGAAGTCTATGAGTTCTTCCTCATCTTTAGGAAAAAAACAACCTTTATTTTCTCCTTGTAATCAAGTTCAGCTCCCTCCGTGCTTTTAGCTATATCCACCATAAATACGTCGACAAGCTCGACGAACAGAGCCTCTTCCACTTTAGGATCAAGCTCCCCCTTTGGTCAGGATTTTTGCTTTCCAGCAAATTTGAGCCTTCTATCCTTTAGCTTGTTTTGAATCAAATCCCTGAAAAGTACATAATGTGAGGTTTTATGTCCAAGAAAATTTTGAAATTTACAGAAACCTTTTTTCTTTCTCTGTTCTAGCCATCAAAAAACTAAAAGGCCGAAATTCTCATCACACTTAGTTACATCGAATGTATAAGTCTTTTTGAATTTTTTTATTTATTTTTAGGTTAAATGGGGTTTTTCTGATTTTAAGGTTTCAATAATTTACACACATAAGGAGGTCCTAACTTTAATTCTGCCACATTGACCTCATTTTCTTCAAAATTGTCATTGTTTGTGTCAAATAAACTATCTATTCCGTCTATCTCGACATAATCTAGTTTTTCTTTTTTATGGTACTTACTTGATCTGGCCTTTTCAACCTTTAGACACTCGATTTGTCATACCCTATCTGCTAGTTGGGCCATATCTCTTAGGTAGTGTGTATCTAGTTTCTTCCTAATAGAATAGTCTAAACCACCAGCGGCCATTTCAACTAACGCATGCCCACGGACTTGCGTAAAGCATCTTTCTTTAAGAATTCTAGACATGTTTAAATAATCATCAATCGACTCAGGCATTTTGCACCTAACGTTGGCTAGTTCCTTAAGGATAATTTTTTAATGGCCCATGTAAAATTGTTCATGAAACACTCTCTCTAATTGATTCCAAGTATGTATGGAATTAGGGGGAGTGGTATAAACCACGTAAAATAATTTTTTGTTAGACAATTTAGAAATATTTCATCCATAAATTCTCATTATTAGCTATATCCCTTGCCTCAGTTTGGTATCTAGACACATGCTCGACTGTTGATTCGTTAGTCTCATAGGAACACTTAGTAAATTTAGGGACTTTCCATCCCCTGGGGACTTCAGTTTGTCAAACATATTTCGACAATAGAAATATATAATTAGGCCTATAGAGGCTGATTTTGAGGCTATTTTGGGCCAAAATTTGTCCGACCACGTTTGTTATATTATTCCGCCCCTAAAAATATTATATTGGACATTTTTGAGAACTTGGTCGACATCCTAGTTTCTGGTCACCATAACTTTCTCAAGACCATTATGGGCTTGGTTCCTCTCGACCATTTCCGATGGAGGTTGCTCGAATGGAACTTGGTTGATAAGTGGTGGCACAATTGGCAGAGGGGGCACCCAAAAAAAGTCAGAAATCCTGACCATTTGATGGGCTAACTACTGATAACTTTGGTAGTGTTATGGATCAAAGGGTTAAACACTGTACTTATTTGTTGTGTCAAGATATTTACCATTTCATGGTTACTTTCATTCATTTGTTGCCTCATGGTCACTAAAGAATCAGTAGTAAAAGTTAGCATTATGGGAGGGGCATATCGAAATCCCCCTTGTGGTTGCCTCATTCGACCAGGGTTGCATATGGCAGAGCCTAATGCCAAATATGGAATAAGGGGTTATGCAATTGTTGCAGCATTGTCTGCAAACATCAATGCATATTTTTTTTAAGCCCGCCATCATGATAGTTGGCATGCTATCTGGTAGTCCCTAGCAACTAGAGGCATAGTAAAACTTAGGACATATGAGGGGTTATTATTCCCAATAACTGTCATTGTAGGCCTGGGAGAGGTTGGTATGCTTGTTACCCATGGTAAAGTAACCACCATCCCTGGCATCGACGCTGAAGTCGAGAACGGAGTTAAAATAAGGTTTATAACTCTGTTTCTAATCATTGTCCCTATCGTACTAGGGGTTGTAGTAACTAGTGGGTTTGAGTCTGGAGTATTATCTTGATGTCGAGAAGTGTTCTTTTGGTTCACCATTGCCGCTAAAATCCCACCACTTCTCAAGTGAGTGTGATCCCAGAAATTAAAAATCTTCTCACTCTTCAAACGCATATGTTAATGTACATTGAAAATGACAGCAAAGGAGTAAAACCTACGATGGTTTCTTCAAGAGAAAATAATTTTTCACAAAAACATGGTTGTTCCACTAGGCGTGCCTATATGTTCAGAGGTGTTTTAAGCGAACAATCACAAGTTTGAAAGTCTTTGATATTAACTCGAAAAATCTAGGGATCGGTTTTGTGTGAAAATTGTTATTGTGACGTATGTGTAAGACATAACTACGAATGTCTGGTTGCAGACAATTTGGAAATATAATTTAATGATAATAAATATTAAATTAAAGTAAAAATAACTTGAAAAAAATAACATTAAATGAAATGCAGTAAATGACAAGGAAAAAATGTGTTTTAATTAAGGAAACATAAAAAATACAAGGAAAAAGGGACACAGACTCACATAATTGCTCCCAAATAGTTTCGCTTATTGGCTTGGGTACTCTAGTTCTATAGAAAATGCATGTGAAAATTTACGAACAACACATAAGTCTGCTATAAATACTAACTAGGAATAACCGCCTTTGACAGTTTAACTCTATAGAAATCGGCGTGTCATTCAAATACATGCAACTCCTATCTCCACATCATGTCACGTAGTCAATGATTTGAAACTGCTGAAACCATTATCCCATGTTCTCTAAATTCTTAAAGGCTAGTAATTGCTTTCTCGTTAAATACAGTTGCTGAGAAATAAATACCTTCATCATTGGTTTCCTCAATCTTCTAAGTATTTCAGAGTCTGTCGGAAAGTCCTCCCTCAACATGGTGTCGAGTAGTCACTTAAGTCTATTCCCGAGAATCCTTCAACTTATGCCTCAAGATATCCCCTTGAGATTCTTCCAAACTACATCTTAAGATGACAGTCGACGTGAAATCACTATCAGATCTCGTACGTCACTTGTTACACTTAATACTTCACCAAATGTAGCATTGACTTGATTTTCCTATTAGGTAGAAAATCTAAAGTCAACAGTTAGTCCCTGACGTTAAGTTATGTTAAAAAAAGCTTATGTGGCTAATGTTGTTGACTTGGATTTTATTTTATAATTTTTCATTTTGACACTTTTTGAACATGTGGTTCAAATATTTGTGAGCTCTGTGGAAGGTGATTGAGAAGAAGACGATGTTTGTGGGCGGAGAATTCATTTTACAGCTTTAGTTTTAGTCCCTGTAAATTAGGTTTTTAGAAGAAGAAACATTTGTGAGCTCTGTGGAAGGTGATTGAGAAGAAGACGATGTTTGTGGGCGGAGAATATGGTAGACCTATCAAATACGTATTTGAGCAAGACAATTGATTCAAAAGGTATGAGTTTTACTGTGAACTTTCATTACGGAGGAAATTTTTTTAGGGATGATTTAATATATTACCTAGGTTGGCACAAACATATAATAGATATTGATCCTGATAAGTGGGGCTTCTTTGAAGCTACTGGTATCGTGAAATACCTTTATCAATTTGAGCATTCAAAATATTGGTTAAGGTGGTATAACAATGGATCAGACTGATACAATAGACTGATTAGTGATAGTGATACTAATGAGGTTTAAAAATTTGCTATTTAAATGAAATGTGTAGTGGACATATATGTTAGGCATAAATTAGTTGATGATCGTGCTGTTACTGTTGAGGAAGAATGTGGTGTTAATGATGAAGATGGTGTTAATGTTAATGTTGAGGATGATTATGTTGTTAATGACGAGGATGGTGTTAATGTTGATGATGGTATTAATGTTGAGGATGAAGGCGGTGTTAATGATGATGATGGTGTTAATGTTAATGTTAATGATGACGATGAGAATGGTGTTGTTAATGTTGATGATGGTGTTACTGTTGACGATGATGGTGGTGTTAATGATGATGGTATTGTTAATGTTGAAGAAGATGAACATTAGAATAGTGATGGCAGTGATGATAGTAACTTTGAAGGTAATGGTATATCATTTGATGATATTGAGGATGAGAGGGATATTAGGTTGGATGATGGATTTGATTTAATTGATAAACAATGTGAGGTCAAAAGAAAAAGGGTAAACCAAATAGCAAGGAAGCACAAGAATACTACAATGAAAGAGTTGATAGGTGGTAACACAGGATAATGCCTAAACCTAAACTTAGGTTAGATAAGAAAGTAAAACATATTGGTAATTGAATTCCAAAATGGTCTGGTGAAACAATATGGCAAGTTGAACATGTTCATACTAGACATAGTTTCATAGTGAACATTACAAAAAGAACCTGCACTTGTAATTTATGAGAATTAGTAGGCATACCTTGTAGACATGCAGTATCTGCATTAGGTTTTAGGAACCAATTCCCTGAAGATTTTGTGGATGATTACTACTCCAAGGAAACCTATGTGACATGCTATGATTTTAATGTAAGTCTAATTAATGGACACGATATGTGGCTAGAGGTTGACATTGAAGATATGTTACCTCCAACATACAAAACAGGACCTAAAAGGCCAAAGAAATTGAGGATGAGGGAACCATGTGAAGACCATAACAAGGGAAGGACACAAACAAGTTATTGTTGCACAAAACATGGTATACATGACCATAATACAAGAAGTTGTATTAGTCTTGTGGTTGACCCTGAAGCTCAAAAAAGAAAGGTATTTACTTATCTCCATACTCTATATTAGTGTTAATGGAAAGCAAAGAAACAACAAACAATATCTAGGTCATCTTCTAAAATATAATATTGAGCATTTAGCTCAGCTACATGTAAATTGGTTTTCCTTCCTAGAGATCTTCACATTACATGTTCCAAGCCACGTGTTTTATATTATGATAGTCAAAGTGCATTTCACATAAAATTCAATCTCTTTTTTTATGAAAGGACAAAACATCTTGAGATTGATTGTAATTTAGTAAGACAAAAATTTCAACAAGGAATATTGACATTATAACATATCTCCTCTCGATATTAGTTGGATTATTTCACCACTAAGCCTTTACATTCAACTTAGTTTAACACTTTTGTTTCCAAACTTGACATTTAGACATTTATCATTCTTAAACTTGAGGGAAGATGTTGAAAAAAATGAAAGGCAATAAAGCATGCAAGTGATGAATGATCAAGACTTATTTTGACTCCTAACGATCTTTCGTTTACAGTAACTGAATTCAAAAGTTAGTTGGAGAATTTTTTATTTTAGGAAAGTTGTTAGTTAAAAGTTTGTTTAGTTAGTTTTGAAGTTTGTAGTATAAATTGTATATTTCTAATGTATTGAGCACAATTACTTTAAAATCAATAACAAAATTTGTTGTTTCATTCTGATGTTCATCTTAATCTTACTTTTTATTGTATTCAATGTTCTTGATCTTTATTTCACTGAACTTCCAATGTTCTATCATATAGAACACAAGCCTTTTAAGATTGTATTATCAACTTTATGTGTCTTTTACTAGTTCAAATGCTCCCATGATTTTCGAGAGACTCTTCAAATATGAAAATATTCAACTCATTAGTATTGAACCGTCTTTGTTTTAATTGAGCACCGCCTAACTTTCTTTTTAGTTGTAGGCAAGTTTTTGTTGATCACCGCCTAACCCTCTTTTAGTTGTGAGCTATTTTTTGTACCGCCTAAGCCTCTTTTAGTTGTGAGCTATTTTTTGCAACTAATATTTTTTTTGTCAAGCAGTTTAGTAGCTGTAATTTATCTTTTAAAGATAAACAAGTAGAATGTCACATATTCAAACCTGCGCCTTTACATTTGAATGACTCTATACAGCTACCAACTAAGTAGCTTTAACGGAATTTTGTAACCGATGCTTTTAACATACTTTTTAATCATGAAAACTATGATTCTTGAAAACAATTAAATGAATACATGAATTCATATATTATAGAAAAATGTATGGTACGAAGGCAGTACAACATATTAAAAGGTAATGCTAACTTGCGTCTCAAGAGCACATGTTAAGAAACATATTTATGAAAAATTTATTTTGGAAATATCAATACAAAATTAAAATTAATTTTTTTATTAAAAGTAGTACATAATTTTTAAAATATTATTTTTATATTTAATTCTGCCTTCTAAGACACAAATTAGCATTATTTCATATTAAAATTGTTTATAGGGATGATTTTTATTTAAAAAAAGTTTTGAGGCCATATATAAGATTTTTTATTGGTATGGCAATCATGTTGTTTGATTTTTTTTCTTCATAATTTGGGATGGAATTTTTTTCTATGTATTTTGGGTTTGATACTTGTTATAGCATGTTTAGTTCCATTTGCTTATTATTAGAATATTAATAGTAATTCATATTTATTTAGTTGTACTATTTTTATTAGCCCCTAAGTTTGTTAGAGGGTATTTTAGTATTTATCTTATTCTAGTAACCCTAGTTTTAGCTTATAAATAGGGTGACAATCATTGTAACCAAATATCATGTTTTGTAGCCGTCATTCTCTTTAATAGAATATTTCCCTATTTCATCATTTATTCTATCTTTGCACCAACAATTGGTATCTAGAGCTCCAGTTCATATTCATTGGGAAACACGGGAAACACGAGTGAACGTGAGGTCTTGTGTGTTTGATTTTGATTCTTAGATTCGTGTTGAATCTTGAACAAAATCTGATCAGAATTTTATTCTGTGGGTTGGGAAACACTGTGTGAGAAATCTGAGTGTATTGTGCAAGGTGAAGATGAACGGAAACGGCAACATGAACACCAAGCTTCCAGTATTTAACGGTAAAAACTGGAATCGTTGGATGATCCAAATGCGTGTACTGTTTGGTGCTCAAGATGTTTTAGATCTTGTCACTGATGGTTATGTTCCGGTAGCAACAGATGCAACGGGTGAACAAAAAAACGCGCAGAAGGAAGTAAGGAAGAAGGATCAGAAAGCATTATTCTTTATTCATCAATGTGTTGATGTAAATGTGTTTGAGAAGATTGCAGACTCTACAACAGCAAAGGCTGCATGGGACACTCTGGTGAGATGTTATGGTGGTGACGCATCAGTGAAGAAGGTGAAGCTTCAGTCCTTGAGAAAGCAATATGAGAATCTCAACATGAAGAATAATGAGAAAGTTTCTGAATACATCTCCAGAGTGATTCTGATCACTAATGAGATGAAGGCGTGTGGAGAAACTCTTTTTGAAGAAACAATCATGGAGAAGGTATTGAGATCCCTTACCTCTCAATTTGATTACATTGTGGTAGCAATAGAACAATCCAAAGATCTGAGTACCATGAGAATTGAAGAGCTGCAGAGCAGTTTAGAAGCGCAAGAGTTGCGTTTGACTGAGAGAACTTCTGAAAGGGAAGTAGAGCAGCAGGCTCTGAAAGCAACTTCTGATAGGAGGTATCAGAAGCAGTCAGAAGCCAAGAGAAGATCTGATGGTGGTCAGAAGTCAGAAAGCTCAACCTCTGTTAGACAAAAGAATGCTCAAAAGGGAAAAGAGAAGTATGACAAGAAGAAGATCCAATGTTACTGTTGTAAGAAGTTTGGTCACTTTGCTAGAGATTGTTGGTCAAACAAGGAGAAGAAATCAGAAGAAGCAAATATAGCCAGAAGTTCTGATGACGAATCTGTGCTATTGATGGCCTCTGAATCTGATGATCTGACAGACTGGTGGTATATGGACACTGGCTGTTCAAATCATCTTACTGGAAACAAGAAATGGCTGGTTGACTTTGACTCTGAAAAGAGGACAAAGATCAGATGTGCTGATGACAAATATCTTAATGCAGAAGGTATGGGAAATGTCAGAGTGACTCTGAACAATGGGAAAACAGCATTGATTCAGAACGTGTGGTATGTACCTGGCATCAGAAGCAATCTGATGAGTGTGGAACAATTAATTGAGAAAGGTTTTTCAGTTACCATGAAGGATAATCTTCTGAAGCTGTATGACTGCAATCAGAAGTTGATTATGGAGTCAGAACAGGGAAGGAATAGAACATTCAAGGTGAATGTCAGAACTGCAGACTAAGAATGTCTTAGTGCAACATGTGCTGAGAAGGAGAGTGAGTTGTGGCACAGAAGATTTGGTCATTTGAATTTCAGAAGCCTAAAACATCTGAATTCAAAGAAGATGGTACATGGAATTCCTGCAATTAAGAAGCCTGAGAAGTCATGCAAAGTTTGCATGGAAGGAAAACAACCACGTTTGCCATTTGCGTCAGAAGTTGCTCCAAGAGCAAAACATGCCTTGGGAGTTGTACATTCTGATGTGTGTGGTCCATTTCCAATAGCATCAATTGGAGGGAATAAATACTTTGTGTTGTTTGTTGATGAATTCACAAGAATGACATGGGTATCCCTTATTAAATTTAAACATGAGGTGTTTGATGAATTCAAGAAGTTCAGAATGAAGGTTGAGAATCAGAGTGGTCAGAAGTTGAAGATTCTTAGAACTGATGGTGGAGGTGAGTATAACTCCAAAGAGTTCTAGAAGTTCTGTGAGAAGAATGGAATTGAGCATGAGGTTACTGCTCCTTATACCCCTCAACACAATGGTCTTGCTGAAAGAAGAAACCGTACTTTGCTTGATATGGTGAGAAGCATGCTAAAGGAGAAGAAGCTTCCTCATAAGCTCTGGGGAGAAGCTGTTGCCACTGCAACGTATGTACTCAACAGATGTCCTACGAAGAAGTTGAAGGAAATAGTTCCTATGCAGAAGTGGACTGGAGACAAGCAAAGTGTTAGTCATCTGAAGGTGTTTGGTTCTGTTTGCTATAAACATGTTCTAGAAGCCAGAAGACAGAAGCTGGATGATAGAAGCAAAGTGATGATTCTGATAGGGTACCACAGTACAGGTGCATACAAGCTCTATTGTCCAGAAACCAATAAAATTGAATTCAGTAGAGATGTGATTGTGAAGGAATCAGAAGTTTGGAATTGGGATAAGTCTCAATCTGATTCTGATGTTAGAACTTCTGAAGAAAGGTCAGAGTTAAGAATTTCTGAAGTTGAAGTAAACTCTGACGTTGATTCTGACTCTGATAGTGATTCTGACTCTGGAGAAGACTCAGAGGATGAAGGTGACTCTGATGATCCAGACTCTGATGGTAATCCAGATTCTGGTGGAAATTCAGACTCTGAAGATGGCTAAAACTCTGGAAATATGCCAGATCTTGAAGATGGTCAAAGCTCTAGAGGAAGTCAACCATCTGAAGCTGGAAATTCTGAAGCTCAAGACTCTGAACAAGTTCAGAGACCACAAAGAATCAGAAGTGTTCCCAGAAGATTTGCAGAATTTGACATGCTGCAAGACACTGAAGTAGACTCTGAAGGAGAAGTTATTCAGTGTGCCATGTTAGTAGACTCTGAACCCATAAGTACAGAAGAGGCTCTTAAGCAGAAGCTCTGGCTGAAGGCCATGAAAGAAGAACTTGATGTTATAGAGAGAAACAAGACTTGGAAGCTGACAGAACTTCCAAAAGACAAGAAAGCCATCAGCGTCAGATGGGTTTTCAAACAGAAGTTAAAGCCAGATGGTTCAATTGGCAAACATAAAGCAAGGTTGGTAGCCAGAGGATTTCTACAAAAACCTGGGCTGGATTATTCTGAAGTGTTTGCACCTGTAGCAAGACATGAAACAATCAGAATGGTGATTGCAATAGCTGCTAACAGGAATTGGCCTCTGATGCATTTAGATGTAAAATCTGCATTTCTGAACGGTCCATTAGAAGAAGAAGTTTACGTGTCACAACCTCCTAGATTTGTGAAAAAGAATCAGGAAGGGATGGTGTACAGATTATACAAAGCTCTATATGGATTGAAACAAGCGCCCAGAGCTTGGAATCAGAAGATTGATTCATTTTTCAAGAAGCAAGGCTTTCAGAAATGTGAGATGGAGTACGGTGTCTATGTTCAGCATACTTCTGAAGGCAATATGACTCTGGTATGTTTATATGTTGATGATATACTGCTGACTGGAAGTTCTGAACAGGAGATAACCAAGTTCAAGAAGGTTCTAATGAATGAATTTGAAATGACTGATCTAGGCAAAATGACATACTTTCTAGGGATGGAGTTCAGATATTCTGAGAAAGGTATCATTTTGCATCAGCTCAAGTATGAATTAGAACTTCTGAAGAGATTTGATCTGAAGAATTGTAAGATTGTTGTCACACCTTCAGATACAAATCAGAAACTGGATTCTGACTCTGATGGAGAAGATGTGGATGCTACAACTTTCAAACAGTTGGTTGGTTCTCTGAGGTATCTGTGCAATATCAGACCTGATATTTGCTACTCAGTTGGGATGGTTAGTAGGTTCATGAGTAAACCTAAGTGGTCCCATTATCAAGCTGCTATCAGGATTCTGAGGTATATCAAAGGAACTCTGAAGTATGGAGTGTTATTTCCCTCTGGAGGAAATAATGAGTCAGAACTTCTGAGTTATTCAGACTCTGATTGGTGTGGAGACAGAGTTGACAGAAGAAGTACATATGGGTACTTGTTCAAATTTCTAGGAGGTTCCATTTCTTGGTGTTCCAAGAAGCAACCTGTTGTGGCGTTGTCAACCTGTGAAGCTGAATACATTGCAGGTGCTGTTACTGCATGCCAAGCTGTGTGGATTCTGAATCTGTTGCAGGATCTGAAGATTAAAGTAGACAAACCTCTGAAGTTGATGATTGACAACAAGTCTGCAATCAATCTTGCCAGAAATCCAGTGTTGCATGGGAGAAGCAAGCATATTGAGACCAAATATCATTTTCTGAGACATCAAGTTCAGAGTGGAGTGTTAGAAGTTGTACACTGCAGCACTCAGAAGCAATTGACAGATGTTCTGACGAAAGCTATCAAGACTGATCAATTTCTCAGACTAAGGGATGGAATTGGTGTTACAAGTTTTGATGAAATATGAATTAAGGTATGGTATTAGAATATTAATAGTAATTCATATTTATTTAGTTGTACTATTTTTATTAGCCCCTAAATTTGTTAGAGGGTATTTTAGTATTTATCTTATTCTAGTAACCCTAGTTTTAGCTTATAAATAGGGTGACAATCATTGTAACCAAATATCATGTTTTGTAGCCGTCATTCTCTTTAATAGAATATTTCCCTATTTCATCATTTATCCTATCTTTGCACCAACACTTATCTTAAATATAAAAAAAAATACAGAAAATTCTAATAAAAATAGCTACTAATGTTATTTTAAATTGTTTTGTTCAATTATTAAGATGAACAGAAATTTCTCCAAAAATTAATTTTAGGCGCTCTATGTCAAATCAGGAAGATTTAGAGATGAGATAACATTTTGTTTGAATGACTTATATTATATTATTTTAAATATTATAATTGGGTTGTAAAAAAATATAATTTTATATTTTTTCATCAAAATTTCATTTCTCATAGAAACTGTTCTAATCTTATTTTATTGAGATTCTTTTCTTTTCTGAATGGCATTTTATGAAAACTTTAACCGTGCAAAGTATCTGCGTTTTATTAAGATTTTGTTCTTTATATCTTGAACCGTTCCACTTCTACAACATCTTTATAATAAAAAGTTGCTTATTTTATGAAAACATTTAATTGAATAAACATGTATGTGCAAAGTCATATTTATAGAATAACTTTATTTGATAAAACCACATAATCTTGGTTCTTAGATTTTCTTTTATGTATATGCAAAGCGGGAGGGTGCACCTCAGAAAATTAAAAACAATTTTTTAATATAAGAAAAATATAAGACAACTTTAATAGGGCAGTGATGCTATTTATGTTTAGAAAGGAAAAGTTAGTTGCGTCTAGCATGTATCTTGTATGTTTATTTAAGTTTAATTCAACATTACATATAATGTGAATAAATTTGAGTAATGTACAATAGTTTATATTGATGTTAAACGGTAAGGTAAAATGAATTGAAGTGTGTAGTGTTGAAAATTACATGAGAAAAACAAAAAATTAATTAAAATAAGAAAAGAAAAATACGCATGGACAATATAAAATATTTTTATATTGTCAATTAATTATAGACGTATATCCTGCTAAATCACACATTTAATTTTAAAATACTGATATGATATGGCGGAATGTCATAATTTTATTGGATGATAGTATAAAACTAATTTACACTGACATTGCATTATCTTTAATCTCTTAAAATAATTAGAGTTAAAAATAAGAAAATTAATTTTTCAAAAAAATAATTAAAAATTATTTATATAATAAAATTAAGTAACAAATAAAGTTTAGAAATTAAATTAAATTCATTTTTTAAGATTTTCTTTTTAAATTTTATAATTTACTCTTACACTTTAAAAAAACAATTACTTTCACAGACCGACCTATAGGCTGCCTCACAAATACTCTTTTTAAATTAAATTACTTTCACAAATAAAAAACAATTAAATTAAATTTTAGAATTAACATTGTCACCTCCATAGGTTGCCTCACATGCCGACTTATAACCTTCACAGACCGACCTATGACCTTCACAGGCCAACCTGAATAAATTACATAGGTCGGCCTATATATTTTTCCGATCCAAAAATTTCACTTTGGTTCCAACTTTTGCATTCCTTTTTCCCATTTCTTTACATAACTATATATATATATATATATATATATATATATATATATATATATATATATATATATATATATATATATATATATATATATATATATATATATATATATATATATATATATATATATATATATATATATATATATATATATATATATATATATATATATATATATATATATATATATATATATATATATATATATATATATATATATATATATATATATATATATATATATATATATATATATATATATATATATATATATATATATATATATATATATATATATATATATATATATATATATATATATATATATATATATATATATATATATGTACTCATACATGTATCTTCTTCTAGAAAAGGTTTCCTAGTGAATAAAACCTAAACGAAACCAGATTACAAAGTTTCTCATCATCTCCATCCCTTCTTTTATGAATACACATAATTGAACTACACATAATCAATTAGGTTTGGTATAACCGAGAATATTGGGTTGGGAACTTTGCGTGTTTCAAATAAGAAAACCAATATGGGGTTTTCCTTCAAGATCGGGTTGATTTGAAGGTTTTGGACAAGATCACGTTGTAACACCCCAAAATTTGCCTTATCTTTTTCTTATCTCTTAGCTTATGTTTCATATCATTTGCATCCTCATTTATGCATAAATTGGTTCTAAGCAGGGGATCAAGGTATCTTGGTTTGAATCTCAAGAAGAAGAGTGTGATTCTCAAAGCTAAAGCAATGGTTTATTCTCAACCTTGTCGTATTCTCAAGCCTCAAGGCCCTCTCATCATCAAGGCATGTCTCACAATCATTTGAATCAAGATTACAAGCATTGGTTATGTCCTTCTATCTTGTGGACAACTGGATTAGGGTTTTGGTCAAAGGACATATGTGGTTAGTTTCTTGGTCAAGACATGGTTCTATGACTCAATACACATCTTGAGGGTTCTCTACATGAATTATGTTTCATCATAAGTCATGGCAAGAGCTTTAATTAATGGATAGAATGTTAGGGTTTCATCTGATCAAGAAAACTCAATTGTGGCTCCATAAGGTCAAAGCCTTGGTGTTGCAGTGAGAATCGGATATCAAGCTATTGAACTAACTTGAATCTTTAATTCTTAAATTCACAACCGGACTTTTATTTATCCAAAAAGGAAAGGTTTAAAGAAAGAAAAACATATAAAAATGCAAAGTAAAAAGCAAGGCCTAAAGATAAGCAAAGAGAGATCTAAAGGTTCGGGGGTTGGTTATACCTAGGGAAGGTGTTAGCATCCTAAGTATCTGTAGTACTCTACAGGAACCTCTTGTTAATATTTGTGCTTGCTAAAGTTTGCTTGTTAAAGGGAAAGTGCTAAGGATAAAGATATAAAGTATATACAAAGTATGCTCGCCAAGACATCGCATCTCGTGTCTACGTATCCTGACGGGAATGGAATCAGAGCAACCGTAGTTCCCCTAACTAGGGGTGAAGAACTCTTGACTGTGGTCAAGGTTCCAAGGGGATGTAAGCATTCATAGAGAAGTACTTACATGGAGTGCGGCGACTCCTGAATCTACGTTGAGATTGTTATGGTAGAGAATGTCCACGGCAGGAGGCAAAACATGAGTGCGACGACTCAGATCCTAAGGCTAGGATAAAGGGTAAAGGTAAAGGATATCCACGGCGGGACAACTAAATAGAGCACGACGACTCCAAGTCCTATGGTTAAGGTAAGCATTCACAGAAAAACATCGTGACCAGAGAGGACAGACCCAAAAACATGAAAACGGACAAGTCAAGACATAAAATCAGGTGACAAGGTAATTATTAATTAATTTAAATATTTAATAAGATTAATTAATTATTTAATTAATCAATATTAAATAAAAATATTTAAAATGATTAATAAATCATGACATATTTTTTACATTTTTAGATATTATTCAAATAAGTAAATAAATAAATAAATAATATTAATAAAATAAATGATAAAAATTGTTTTTTCTTTTTATATTTGTACAAATATTAAAACTGAATAATTAGCAAAACAATTAAATATAAATTTGGTTTTTCTAATATTATACAAATGATATAAAAATTTAACTAAAGAAAATAACTAAATATAACTAAATATGAATTGTTTTCTTTTCTTTTTGTTTATATTATATCAACTAAAAAAACTAAAACAAAGAAAATGATCAATAAAGAGAAAACAAGCTAGAAACTAAATTGAAAATCCCAAAACAAATCCAACACAGTAATGACACTATACACATCGTCTCTCTCTCAAATTCACTTCAATGCCGTAAAAACAAACCACCAGCCTCCGCTACAGTCTCCGGCGAGCGTGATCAAAATTTAAAACGAGTATCGTTCTAAACATCTCTTCTCCCTCGTTACGAATCCGGTTTCACAACCCTCAAAACTCCAACCAAAACAAATTAATCTATAAAAGAGTTATAAACCCTAAACTACCAAAAATCAAATTAAATTTCAAATAAGCAGAGTTTGAAGCAATGGATAGAGGGCTTTGCATCAACATATCACAAGGAACAGAGTAGTATCAAGAAGTTGAAGAAAAAAATGGAATACTCACGTAATCGGAGCTAGCCCGTCGAACACCGACTCCGGTTGCGGTTTCCGTTTCAGGTAAGCGCGAATCTTCTCTTACTCCTTCAGCTCGTGTTCCCTTCTTCTCTGGAATTTCTCGCTCTGTTTTCGTCGTTTCAGGTTAAACACTTCGTTTTCGCGACGCAAAAGGATGAGGATTTAACAGAGTAACCTTGTCTGGTACAAATTTGTGGTTCGTTTTGTATCTGGTTTACTTCTTCAACTCAACTCTTGTTTTGATTTTCAAACTCCTACTCATTTCATCTCATTTGCTTTGGTATTTGCGACTTGGAGTAGGTTCACGAATTACCGTTGTTATTGTTTTGTTACAGGTTCAGTGAGAAAGGTGGGGGTGTGCTTCATTCAGAAGTGAGTTGGGACGTTTGGTAGCTGTGTTGAGGGATTTTGGTGGGTGGTGATTTTGTTTGTTGAAGGTATCAAGAACTGGTGATAATGTGAAGATGAAAAGGGTTGTTGACACCAGACGCAGACCAGATAATTTATCAGTTTTGGAGGTGGCGAAGTTTATGGAGGTCAAGTGTTTTGAAGGAGGTGGAAGTGGTGAGTACGGTTTGGAAGAAGAAGTTAATGGAAAATCTGTGAATTTTGGGACGGTGGAGGTTTATTCTTGGAAAATATGTGTTTAGAAAGCCAACCGGAAATGAAAGTTTGTGTGATGGTCTTTATGGTTTTGTGAATAACACTTGCAGGTTTTCATGGTGTTGATGTAAGGTTAGACAGGATGTGAGTTGTTGATGTTGTAAGTTCTGTGTGTTTTCTTTCTAAAAATCAGAAGCAAATAGAATGCCCTGGTGAGAGATTTTGATGAGTTCTTTTTGTGTTTTTCTCTGAAGTGGGAGGAAAGTTGAAAATATCCAGTCTCGGGGAAGCTCCTTCCACCCCTTTTTTTCCCCTTCATATCCTTAAATTCATTCTTTCTTTGCTGAGTGAGGTCTCTTTCGACTGCTGTAGAATGGCCATTGAGTGGTCGTGTTCTGTCAGCCGGTTCCAAGTAATCCCCAAGATCTCTTATTTTTAATAATGATATGATTTTCCTGCTGTTATGTTTCTTGAACCTTGTAGTCAAATTTTAACTTTCTCTGCTTTGATATTGGTTTGTGCATTGTTTACCAAAAGTATGCTAATTTGCTGGATCTGTAGCAGTATTTGACTTGATGCATCTTTGGTTCTGCAGTTCTGGCTGGATTTTGCATTTTGTAGCAGGTTCCGTTTTGGAGTAAGAGTTTTGACATGTTGTGGAATTTGTGAAAGCAAGGTAGTAGCAGTACGTTTGGAATTTGTCATTTGTCTTGGCATGTAATGCTCTTTTTTTTTACTTTGGTTTATGTGTTGCAGGTTTTGGATGCCTTGATGCAGCAGCAGCAAGTTTTTTGTTACAACTTCCTTGAGAGCAGTGAGTACCAGGATGAAGCTTGTTCCATTCTTGAAGTGAAACAGTAGACTGTTTCTGTAGCTGACTGATAATGAGAGGGTACGTTGCGCGGTTCTTTCCTTTCATGGCACAAATCACGCGAGAGATTACTCATCATGTTGTTTGTGGTGGTACAAAGAGGAGTGGCTAAGCTTTTTTTTCACTGATAAATGTATGTTATGCTGCAGGTTTGGCATGTGGTTTGTAATCCCTTTGCAGATTCACGAGGCATGTTGGTGAAAAACATAAGTGCGTGAAGGCTCCGTTTCTCCGCGGACAAGGATTGGAAAGCGTAGTATGATGATTTGTGCAAAGGTTTCTGCAGGTTCCACTATTCTCGTACAATCTCGCAACATTTCCATGATATGCACGGACAGACTAACCAAAGGTATGCTCTGCGATACCACTTTGTTGTGTTGTGTGACAGTTTCTTTTATGTTTTGCCGTGTATCATATGGTTTTCGCCTCTTTGTGACTGGATTTGTGTCCTTTGGAAAGTGAGTGCAAAACCATTTTGATGATTTTTCCTTATGCGGGTACTGCTAATGAGCAAGTGGCCTTGGTTTTGTGGATGCATTGACGATTGTGTGACCCGGTAATTTGCGGTAAAAAGCATGAGGTCGGTGTATGTGGAGACAAATCATTGTGTGTTGCCATGGCTTTTCACTTCGCTGTTTTATTTTGGAAAGGCATGAAGTTGCAGCAGGATTTGTAGTTTAGTAGTGTGCAGAGAAGGGTAGCAACGTATACAGTGGCTTGGTAGGTATCCTGGTTGTAGTGTTTGACTATTCTGGCTTTTGTAACAGCATGCCTGGAAATATAGTCTTGGAGTCTTGTACAATTTGTAAGCACGGGATCCTGTCTTAGTTTTGAAAGTTTAAAGTAGCAAGTCCAAATTAGTGTATGAAAATGCAGAAACAAACCTTTGTTTTTTTTTTTGGCAGTGTTTGGTCTTGGTTGTAGTGTTATGGTAGTGACATTTGCTACTCATGGCTTGTCTTGATGCATAGGATTTGGCAGCAGGAGGAAAGGCAGAAAAATTTGGCAAAATGTAGCAAGGTTGGTACAGTTGGGGTGACACGGTTGGGCTTTTAGATTGTAGTAGATTTTGCCTCTTTTGTGTGTGGTGTAGGTAGCTGGTTTTGGCTGGGGAATTATTTTTAGAATTAAATATAGCTAGACATGTGATAGTGAATTTTTATGTTGTAATTTTTCTTGTAAATTCAAATGGTAGATTAGCCTAAAATTTGTGTGTAACATGGATTGAAATTGTGAGTGAAAATAAGTTTGTGATTTTGTACATGGATTTCTAAACATGAAAAGCTAATGGGCTTTGATACTATTTGTTGGCTTTGGGCATGAATAATTAAAATTGAATATGAAACGGAAATTAAATTGAACTTTGGATAGAATTAGAAAACATGGGATTTGAAACTTGAACATGAAATAAAATTGAATTTTGATTAGAAATGATCCTTGAAGAAATGAATACTAAAATTTGAAGGAATTGGAAAGAAAACAAGATTGCTTTGAATAGAAGTTGAGAATTGATTTGAATTGAAATTTAAAATGGCACTTCGGGGTCAAAATTAGGGTGCAACACTTGGATTTCAATGTCAATCAAGGGCATGCTATGTCTTCTCAAGTGTTTTCATGTGTTGGAACAAGAAAAGTCAAGGAAACACATAAAATCAGGAGTTTGGTTGGATTAGGGTTTTATTGAAATATTTTTTTAGAGTAGAAAATCCTAATTCTAGCCATTTTGCAACACCTATAACTTTCTCATCATTGATCCAATGGGAGAAAACTTGTTATAAACTTAAAAAGGACATCATGAACTACAAGTTTGTAGAAGAAAACAAGTCTAAAAGATTCACAGATTGAGAGATATGGAGAGCTAAAGTTGAGGAAAAACAAGATTTTGCCATTTGAACACTTAGAAATTTTTCGAAGTATAGAAGTTCAGCTTGAGGTACATGTTTTCAAGCCTATCTTTCATGGTGATCCAAACTTCAAATTAGTTTTCCTAAAACATGAAAGTTATAGAGCATCCTCCAAGCTTTATTTTTAGTACTAGAATTCTTCCATTGGATGTGTAGAACTCAAGTTATGATGTTTCCAAGTTAGGGTTTTAAAGATGTCAAATTGGACAAGTTTTAGGCAGATTTTTGGGTCAATCTTCCAAGGCTTTTTTCATCAAGTTCTTGACTCCAAGTCAACTTCCTTTGGACATGAAAGTTGAAGATCATTCTTTAAGCTTCAAAGTCAAGGTGTCAAAGTTGCCAAAAGTTTCATAACTTAGAATTGTTCAATGGTTGCCTAAGAGCAACTTTGATCTCACTCACTTTCGAAAACCCAATGAAAATTGGGTACCTATTTCCTTTGTTTAAAATTCTAGGTTGAATTTCTTGAATCTACCGAAAAGATGTGGTATCTTGATAGTGGATGTTCAAGGCATATGACGGGTGACATATCTCTTTTCATTGACTTCGTGCCAAAGGGGAAAGGATTCGTCACATATGAAGATAAAAACAAAGGTGCTATACTTTGAAAAGGTAATATAGGTGATCACTCATCTACTACTATCTCTGATGTTATGCTAGTTGATGGCCTTACACATAATCTTCTAAGCATAAGCCAACTTTGTGACAAGAGTTTCAAAGTTATCTTTACAAAATCTTGTTTCTTGTTTGTGCATGATGAAAAGAAGAAATGTATATTTAAAGTCTTGATGATAAATAATACTTATATTTTAAGCCTATATGATATACCCATAGGAGATGCTAAATGTCTAGCCACCATGAGTGAAAATTCTTGGTTGTGGCATAGGCACCTAACTCATCTTAACTTTGACCTATTGAACAAAGTATCCTCAAAGGATTTGGTAATAGGTCTACCTAAATAAATTTCACTAAAGACCACTTATGTGAAGCTTGTCAAATGGGGAAGAAAAAGATAATCTCTTGTAAATCTAAAAACCTTGTTTCTACCTCGAGACCTTTTGAGCTCCTACACATGGACCTTTTTTTTTCTCCTTCTAGGACCAAAAGCATAGGTGGAAATTACTATGTCTTTGTTATTGTAGATGACTACTCGAGATTGTTTTGGGTCTTGTTCTTGTCAAGTAAGGATGAGACCTATCCGACTTTAAAGCAATTTTCTAGAATATTTCAAAACAAAATGAATTTGAAAATCATTTCCATTCGAAGTGATCATGGAGGAGAGTTTCAAAATCACCTCTTTGAAAAGTATTGTGACAAACATGACATTGAGCATAATTTTTCCGCTCTTAGAACTCCACCATAAAATGGTGTTGTGGAATGTAAAAATAGAATCCTTGAGGAGCTAGCGAGGACTATGCTTAATGAAGGTAATTTTCCTAAGTATTTTTTGGGCAGACACCATTAACACAGATTGCTATGTCATGAATATGGTACTTATTCTTCATATTCTATATAATACCCCCTATGAACTACTTAGAGTTAGAAAATCTAATGTTTCTCACTTATATGTCTTCGGATGTAAATGTTATGTTTTGAAAAATAATAGAGATAATCTTGGAAATTTTGATGCAAAAGCCGGTGAGGGTATCTTCCTTGGATACTCACAATCTAGTAAGGCGTATAGGGTTTATAACAAGAGATTGCTTATAGTTGAGAAGTCTGTACATGTTACCTTTGATGAGTCTCATCCAAAATATGTTGGGAAAGGTATTGTTTTTCATGATGTAGGCGTGTCTTTTCAAGACATTCTCAATGGAACCGAACAAGGGATTGATCAACCTAAAGCGGTGGATGATGAGAAGAAAGAAGATGACAATGATGAAGAGGAAAAGGAAGAAAGTCTAACTATAATAGAAGGTTTACCTTTGACTTGGAAGACATCAAAGGATCGCCCTATTGACAACATACTTGGATACATCACAAAGGGGGTAACTACTCGCACTAAGATAAGTAATTTATGTTATCACTTTACGTTTGTATCTCAAGTAGAGCCTAAAAATGCTAAATATGCATTGCTTGATGAGCATTGGCTTATGGCCATGCAAGATGAACTAAATTAATTTAAAAGAAACAATGTTTGGTACTTTGTCCCTCATCCTAAAGATTGTTAAGTAATTGGAACCCGATGGGTTTTTAGAAACAAACTTGACACAACGGGGTGGCAACCCGCAATAAGGCCCGACTAGTGGCACAAGGCTATAACCAAGAGGAGGGCATCAATTATGAGGAAACTTATGCTCCAGTGGCTCAACTTGAGTCTATAAGTATTCTCCTAGCCTATGCTTGCGCTAAGAATTTCAAGTTATATCTCCTAGCCTATTCTTGCGCTAAGAATTTTAAGTTATATCAAATGAACGTTAAAAGTACGTTTCTAAATGGATTTGTTAATGAATAAGTGTATGTAGCTCAACCTCCGGTTTTGAAAGTCATGAGTATCCAAACTATGTGTACAAGATTAAAAGAGATTTGTATGGTCTTAAGCAAGCCCCTAGGGTTTGGTATGAGCGACTAAGAAAAATTTTAATTGACCAAGGATACTCAGGGAGAAAAGTAGATACTACTCCATTTATTAAGCTCCAAGGGAAGTACATATTTCTAGTTCAAGTTTATGTTGATGATATTATATTTGGATAACCTAATATACAACTTGTAGAAGAGTTCTCTAAGCTTATGCAGGGAGAGTTTGAGATGAGCCTCATGGGGGAGTTGAATTAGTTCCTTGGGCTTCAAATTAAGCAATTTAAAGAGGGTACATTGGTGTGTTAAACGAAGTATTGCAAAGAATTTCTAAAGCGCTTTGGCATGGAAGATGCAAAGTCTACCAATACACCTATGGCCATAAATGGTAATTTGGAAAAGGACTTAAATGGTAAGGATGTAGATGTGAAGAAATATATAGGTATGATCGGCTCTCTTCTATATCTTACCGCATCTAGGCCAGATATCATGTTTAGCATATGCATGTGTTCCCGTTATCTACTGACTCCTAAGGAATCTCACTTAAAAGCCGTAAAGATTATTCTTAGGTATCTTCACAGTACTTCTCAATATGGGCTTTGGTATTCAAAAGGAAGCGATTGTAACTTGGTAGGATACATCGACTCCGATTTTTCTGGTTGCAAATCGGATAGGAAAAGCACTAGTGGAACTTGCCACATGTTTTCAAATGCCTTAGTAAGATGGCATAGCAAGAAACAAGTTTATGTTGCTTGTCAACCACCAAGGTGGAATATGTTACGGTCGATAGTTGTTATGCCCAAATCTTGTGGCTCAAGCAACAATTACTTGATTTTGATATAAACTTGCAACGTATTCTCATTATGTGTGACAACACTAGCGCTAATTTTCGTTGAGTATTCAGACTCCGGTCAAGTTTCCGTCGAGTATCCAGAC
Organism: Lathyrus sativus; assembly: GCA_963859935.3. Lineage (NCBI taxonomy): Eukaryota > Viridiplantae > Streptophyta > Magnoliopsida > Fabales > Fabaceae > Lathyrus > Lathyrus sativus. Next base: position 694,462,215 of record OZ012741.1, on the reverse strand, counting down.
TTCGGTAATTTTCATATGGTGATGATCTCTTTTCTCTGTTGAGTATCCAGGCTCCGGTCACTCTCGTTGAGTATTTAGACTCCGGTCATTACGTTGAGCGTTCAGGCTCCGGCGAATTTCATTGATTAATTTTGTTCGTCGAATATCCAGATTCCGGAAATTTGGAGTATTCCCGTATTTTCAGGGTTTTCCCAAGCAGAGTTACTTGTTAAGTTTCTCTTTTCCCCAGCGGAATGTGTTGGCAATCAGAGCAGTTGTCTCCGGAGATCCTTGTTTGCAGTTTTATTTTCTGCGGTTGGCAAATTTCCGGGTTCTTTGGTATTCAACCGTCTTTTACCTTGATTGTGTGAAAGTTGTTCGCTTTTCACTCATTCAAGTCCAAGTCATTTGAATAGGGGCAGCTGTTGCACCCCAAAATTTGCCCAACCTTTTCTTAACTTGGTTTATGTTTCATTTCATTTCTTTCTACCATTTGCATTGCATAGCATTTTGCATTGAACAGGGGATTAAGAGGTTGTGCATATCAAGAGGAGTCTACTCAGAGGTTTGAGCCTAAACAAGGGGTGTTACTCAAGTTTGAATGGTCATCAGGTCATCTTAAAGTGGTCAAAGTCTTGTGAAAGGATTGATGGATGTATGTGGGTCAGCTCCTAACTTGGAGGCCAGTTCAAGATCACTAGAGGATTGTGAATTTATGATTATGGATATAAGATGTTGAGAGGGCTCATTGAGTGCTTTGAGAGCCATGTTGGAGCTTATTCAAGTTGTTGTATGAAGTGGAACAAGCCACAATCAAAGATGTTGCATCTAGGGTTTTCATCTGATAAATCCTCAGTCAATTGTGAAATTGAAAGAGATTAAAACTCAATTAAAAGTCTCTATGGTCATGGGATGTTGTTTTAAGATACATGGTATATCATTTCAAGATCAGTTCATCAAGATTCAAGAGTGTGAGAAGTTACTAAATTAGGGTTCTCAGTGTAAAATCCCATGTTTAGTCCTCAACTGTAAGACCACCTATCTCAAGATACAAGTTTCATCTCAACTTTTGACCAACATGAAACTTGTAGGGCATATTCTTAGCTTTCTTTTGAGTACTAGAAGTCCTTGATTGGATTTATAGAACTCAAGTTGTGATGCAGACAAGTTACAGGTCATCAGATGAATGTGATTTTGGTCAACAAAACTCAACCAACTTCCAAGCCATTTTTGACCTAGAAGAATGTTTCTCCTCAACTTTTGGTGGTCATGAAAGTTATTCCTCATGGTCTTAGATTTCCAAAGAGTACTAGAAGTCTTTCATATGATTCGTAGAACTCAAGGTATGAGGGTTACAAGTCAGGGGTATTTTGGGAAAGTGAGATTATAGGTCATAAAATTATAGGTCCATTTCACCATCTTGCACACTTCAAATGAAGATCTTTCCAATATCAAATATGCTCCAAATGGTTTTATTTGTGAAACCAAACATTGAGAAGTCATGGATTAAGCTTGGAATGAAGAATTGATGGGTGAATTTTCATGGAAGAAAGCTTAAAAGGGCAAAATGGGAATTAATTCATTTTTGAACATTTTTGTGCAAGTAGGTACATATTTTGAGTGCAAAACATGTTTTAAATACATTGGCAATTTCAGAATTGTGATTTGGTGAGTCTTGATGAGCCATTTCCAAGCTTACTTCATCATGAAGTTACACAACCAATGTCAACCATTGAGATCAAAACAAAGGCTAAATCCTAGCCATTCACACTCCATACACTCCCAGCAAGAATTTTGAGCCAATTTGGAGCCAAATTGGTGAGGAATTCGTGCACATGACAAGTAGGAAAAACTCAAATTCCATGGATTTTCAATTTGGCTCTACAAGCTACCATTGTTTCTATCAAGATCCATCACATATAAGATTTTGATCATGAACAAACCATCAGAACACGAAATTGGAGGAGAATTGGAGCTAGAGCATTTGGAAAAAGTGGTGAAAAATTGAATTTCGAATTTGGAGAATTAGCAAGAATCAAGGCAAATCAAGCTTGGAAACATCTCTAGGAAGGATCACTGAACGTTTCTGGATACTTTTCTTCAAGTTTAAGCATCAGTTGAAGGCTTAGTGGAAGTTCTCCACTAGGTATTTGCAATTCAGCCTTACACTCTCAATATGCCATGATTCATTGCCATTTTGCATATTTGAGACCTAGGAAACATGTAGATCGTTAATAACTAAAACGAACTGGCATTTGTGAGGATTGAGTTTATGAGCTCCAAACTGTTTGGACTTGGATTGGCTTGTTCTTGCGTGTTTTTGCTTGATTGCTGATGGATCTGTAACCTCTAGATTATGTTTAAACCAAATTGAGTGAGCTTTGGTGAACTTTTGGTTTTGATGCACAAACTTGTTTGATTCGGTTTGAGTTCATTATGCATGATAAATGATTTTTGATGTTGGATTTGAGATCCTCATGATCTCTAGATGAATTTCCATATAAATTTTGTGCAAAACGGTTGAGTTTTGATGATGCGTGTGTTGTTGCTTTGCTCGCGGTGGTCGGAGTTGTCGAGGAAGACAACCGGAGTTACAGTCCGGCCGGTGACTGGTTCCCTCCATGTTTTGTGAGGAAGACGCTTACGTGGCGTATTGTAACGCGTTCGATTGGCCTACTTTTCATGTTAACGTCCAGGATTAAGACTCATGGTAGTCCACCTTTGACTTGTTGCACATGATAATGTTTAAAATCCTCATTAATGCGTTGGCACTCCCACAACCTCATGATATGATTACCAGATGATCATGTGCTCCTGATTGCTTTCCATGCTAGTCTCAGTTTGACCGTGCCACACTAGATTTCTAGATTATTTTGTTTTTGTTTGGATTTTCTGATTGGGCCTTGACCGTGCATGCTAGGCGCACCCCTCTGTTGGGCCCATTGCCAGTTTGAACTGGATTTCATTTCTATTTGCACCTATTATTTTATTATTTCCTTTTATTTTCTGTTTTTGATTTTTCTTTTATTCTGTTTCAATTTAAATCAAATAAAATAGCTCCAATATTCTAAATATTCAACAAAAATATTTTTTAGGAACTTTGAGATGTCTAATATTTTTTGGATATTTTTATTTTATTTTTCAGTTTTATTTTCAATTTAAAAAAGAATTAAATATTGGAGTTGTTTTAATTGAATTGAATTGTGACATTGTTTGCTCTTGCATTTATTTCTCTTTTTTCTTTTTGATCCAATGAATGAAAATTGATCCTCATCTCAATGATGAGTTGATCAATTTTTGAGGACCATTTTGCCCCTGTTTGTTGACTTTTGGGTTGACTTCTGTGGCTCTTCTTTTTGTCTTTGTTTCCCCCATCTCGAAGTGGTACATCTAAATGAATTGTTTCTTTTGATGGTGCTTTGAGGGGATATTTGCTTTGAGCTTTTGGCCTCTGGTTACCAACATGTTTACCTACCTTGTGCATTTTATTTGATTATTTTTGAACCATTTTCCTATTTTTGAGGTAACTTGCAAGTCAAGTTACCTCCAAGGGAGGTTCACACATGTACCTTGACCTAGTTTGATTTGGATATGACATTTTTGGATCCCTTGAACCCTTAATGCCTTTTGTTTCATGTTGCTAACATGTTAAGTATGACTTTGGTTCAATTTTAGGTCATGACATTGTTTCTTCCTTGTTCATTTGTGCATTTCTTTTTTAGCTTTCAACTTGAACTCCTAAGTGGTGTTTGCTTGCATCTCTTTGTGTTCTAGCTTGGTCTGGATAGCACACTATGCTGAGAACTAAGATTAGATCCTAGAAAATGAAAAACTAAGGCCTATTTATAGTTAAACAATGCCTTGTACGTCAACCTGATCCCTCTAGATTCGTGGGAGAAAAGATCTCTGGTCATGGCATCATGCTTCAACCGTCCTTGACTGGACCACCAAATGCAAAGATGGCGCCCGCCATATAGACATGGCGTTTGCCATGTGTACAAGAGGTGGTGGGCATGGTCTTACAACGGTTAGAATGTGGGAGAAACCCTACACGTCATGGCTACCCCCATGGCCAACGTCGTGTGTGTAATTTTCACTCAAAACTCTGTTTTCTGCTCTTTTCGCTCCATTTCTTCGTGGAAGGCTCTTATTAGGCAATGTACCTGAAAACAAGACAAAACACAAGCATAATGCAATAAAATAACAATTAAATAACAATAAACATGTGCAATCTGAACCAAATATGTAGTGTGTTTTAGTTTTATCAGCGATAGTCTTCTCTGTAATTACAAGTTTTATGCCAAAGATGTAGGAGGTGATCTTTTCCTTTTCAGCCCAAACATGAATCCAAAACTGTTTGACAAGAACTGGATGAACTGGGCCCTTTAGTCTTTCAAAAAAGGTATTCCAACCTTGGAATTCCAAAGTTCCAATTAGGTCAAGACCATTATCCTTTAGGTTTTTGAAGTGAATGATGGTTTCACAAAGAACCATCAGTTCATCTATCGGAGTGTTAAAGGTGATGACTGGTTGTTCTTCATTAGCACTGGATTGACAAATTGTTGTTATTGTTGATTTTTCATCCATTGTAGGAGGTTGAAGGAGATGAACAGTTGCAGAGAACGGTTTTAGGTTTGAAAGAGAGAAAGTGCGGAATAATGTGAGTGTAGTGTGAAATGTGAGTGAAGTGGGATTATATAAACATTTTAGCAATAATTACAATAATAAATGCTCAGACATAAGGGGAATGTGTAAATATTTAACCTAGTTCCAAGAAATGTAAAAACCAATGTGTCACGTCATTATTACACATGTTCGGGAAGTGGCACAATTGTCACCACTAAAGAAGACATGTTATCAAATGAAAAGGCAACCATTAAATGTTGTAACCGTTCAGAATCAAGAAGACAAATCGATTGGATTGCTTCTAATCAAAACCTTTCTGATTCATGAAACTTCCTCACTTCAGAAAGCTCATATTTCAGAATCAAACAAACAACAATAAGTGCTTATAATGAAAATGAATATATCCTTAGCAAGGGGTTTTGTAAAGATATCAGCCCACATAAAAATATTATACTAGAAACTCGTCGCCACCTCACAAGTAATAAAAATATTAGAAACTCGTCGCCACCTCATAGGCAACAAAAATATGAGAAGTAGACTCCAAAGTTTTCATGAAAAAGGAAAAAAAAATACCATCGGGATCATGTAAGACTTTATGCTTAAAATGTTCTCTTTTGTGGGAGTTCTATTGAGGAGAAGTTGCGAAAAGAAATTAACCATCTTAGAAAGTGCCCAACTATCATAGATAAAGGATAAATACTTTCTAAATCTAGCTATGGAGGTATTCTCATTGAATCTAGTATCTAGAAGTGAATTATAGGTTGAGGTGTCGCGGTGAGAATCGGATATCAAACTATTGTATTAACCTAAATCACAAATCATGATGTCACCACCGAACTTTTATTTTATCCAAGGGAAGGGAGAAAAGATCGAACAAAAACCCTAAGTAAAATGCAAAGCAAAAAGCAAGGCCTAAAGCTAAGCAAAGAGAGATCAAAGGTACGGGGGTTGATTATACTAAGGGAAGGTACTGGCACCCTAAGCATCTGTAGTACTCTACAGGAACCTCTTAAAATATTTGTGTTATTGCTAAAATTGTTTGCTAAAGTTAAAGATGGGCAAAGTTTAAAAAAATGTGAAAAGAGAAAAAGGTAGAAAAAATAAAAAAAGTAGCTCGCTAGGATCTCGCAATCCTATGCCTACGTACCCTTAAGAGGAAGTCAGAGCAATTGTAGTTCAGAACTATGATGAAAAAGAAGAAAGGGTGTGAAAAAGAAAAGGTTGCTCGCCAAAGATCGGGGTCTTGTGCCTACGTATTCTCAAGAGAAACTTGAGAAATCAGAGTGTTTGTAGTTCGTGGGACTATGGGTTTCCAGGTTCTAAGAACCAAGAACAACAAAGACAAGTAAAGAACAGACGAGGGACAGACACAATGACAGTAAGTCAACATACAGTCCCTTCCCTTGGATTAGGTCAACAAGGAATATAAAGCAGCAAAAACATGGAAAAACATCATGTAATCAGCAAGCAGACAAGTCACAGACACAGTACATGGAAAAGCATCATGCATGGTCAGACAGACAAAATAACACAGAATACGCATGGAAGAACATCATGGTAATCAACCGCAAGTAGAATCAATAATAGACACGACAAAGCATCGTGAAACAGATTAATCATGGAAAAGCAACATCAAGAATTAACCAGATATAACAAATCCAAAACATAGACACAGACAAGTCATGATATAGAATCGGGTGACAAAAATTATTAATTAATTTAAATATAAATATTTAATAAGATTAACTAATAATTTAATTGATCAAAATTAAATAAAAAATATCTAAATTAATTAATAATTATAACACATATTATTTTTTTGACATTTTTAATTATCTAACAATCTAATTAAAACTAGAAATAAGAATACTAAGAATAAATAAATAAATAAAATGTTTTTTTTGAATTTTTTAAAATATACAACTAAAAGAAAATATTTATTAAATAAATAATTAAAAATGAACAAAAATATAAATTTGTTTTTTTTATACTATTTTAAATTAACTAATGCAAAATAGAAATACAACATTAAAGATAAAAGTGTTTAATATATTTTTGGTTTATATTATGAAAAAATCATTTTTTTTATTTAAAAGAAACAAACAATAATGTTTATCAAATCAAAATATTAAAAAAAAAAAAGCAGCATATGAAATTAACAACAGTACACGTACCTTCTTTTTCTATCTCACTCGTAGGATATGGTAACAACAATATACATACACAGATAGCACTGATATTAAAAACAACAACTACACACATTCTTCAATTCACACATGATCACTATATGAAAAAAATATATATCAAGATTACACAATTAATGGAGAACACACAAGTTTAAGTACATCTATATCACCATATACACCACACATTCATACATTAAATACATGGTAATCATACTCAGATATTATAATAACAACATCAGGATTGTTAGGTTGACACCCTTTTCTACACCCTACACCTAATTTACTGTTCACAAATTCTTACACAAATTTCTCAGAACATGGTTAATAGTGTGTATTTTATTAGTTAATGAAGTAGTGAAAGTGGTTAATAAATTATAGGTAAAATAATTGGCTAATGATGTAGATTGTTGTGGTTAATGCAACTGTGAAATTGGTTAATGCACAATCTTATATTTGTGTTATAAAATAAATTTTAAAAATAAATATTTTTTTAAAAAAATTAATATTTAAAAAAATATATATTATTTTAATAAAAAATACTGTTTACCGTATAAATACGGTGAACAGTACATACGATGTAAGTATTGGGGATAGAAAAGGGTGTAAAAATAACATTTTTCTAACAACATATTAATACACATGACACTATATAGAAACACAATATCACATATGAAACTAAATCTAATTAAAATAACAAGCAAAGGAAATAGATGTGAGTTCGGGTCAGAACGTTATCGAATATGAAATCGTTACTGTTGTTGTGATCGGAAACTCGCTAAGCTTGTTGGAAACGTGTTGAAAGTGGTGGATGTGTGTTGAGAAAGAGAGATGGTGAGTAAATGGTAAGGTGGATGGTGTTAGACTGTTAGTGAGCAAGAAAGAAGAAGGTTGTGGTTAAGGTCAATGGAGTGAGGTAGTGTTTTCGAGTGATGAAGGGATGTTGCGCGATTTTTCAGTGAGGGAATGAGCAGGAAGTTTTATGGTTGTGAAGTGAGCAAGATGATATGGAAAAGAAGTGCAGACGGGCTAGGGTTAAAAACAAGGTGTTGGGTTGTTATTTTTTGAACGAGAAAGGGAGATTGTGAGAGTGTGTATGTACTGTGTAAAAAAATGAAAAGGTTCAGCAGGTTCCTCCCTAGAAAATATCGCATGCCCTCATGAAGAGAGGGAGATTTGTGGTTTTAAGAGGTATGGTTTGTTTGAACTATGCAGGTGTGTGGGAAAAAAAAGTATTGTGAGGGAAAGCATATGAAACGGGTTGAGGTCCTCTCCATTTCTTTTTTCCTCTATTTTTTTCTTTATTATAGTTTTCTGTGTAAATAACACATATTTTTAAGACATGCAATATATAATTAATATTTAATTGATTTTATATACAACAAAACTACAGTAATGAAGAAAATGGAGGGACAAAGAAATAGAAAGGATATCTTTTTTGTTTTCTATTATATACACATGCAAGTCCATTTTTACAGGGTTGGGATCTACTTTATTTCTTTGTCCTTCCATTTTCTCGATTACTATAGTTTTTATGTATATAAAATTAACTAAATATTAATTATATGTCACATGTCTTAGATATATGTGTTATTTACACACAAAACTATACTAATGAAAAAAATGGAGGAACAAAGAAATAGGCTGGATCCCAACCTCTTTTTACTTTCTCTATGTTGAGAGAGATGTTAAACAAAGTAGTATATAGGGGTAGCGAAAGAGAGTAAAGAGTGAGCTGTAGTGGTCAACCATGACAGGCTATGCATTAAATTCCTTCACAAAAAATAAATCAATTCAAAAGAACTTTTAACACTTAACTATGAAGTCTTACCAACATTAGAATAAAAACAAGAATAGATATTATTAAAAATGAGAAAAATGATAAATAAAATAAAATAAAATATTTAAAATTAAATTAAATTAAAATATTATTTAACTAAAATTAAAATAAATAAATAAAAGGAGAAATCGGACTGGTATCGAAGTGTTCAAAAAAATAAATGAATATACCAAAGTGATCAGCAAAAATATACAATTTGAAAAAATACAGCGTTTGGTCAAATTTTGAAATAAATTTTACCCGCTAAAACAACTTAAACGGTCCAAAAATGCGACTGAAAAGTGGTCGAAAAATTTAAATGAGCGCGCCAGGTTAAACTACGCGAAACGAAGATTAATATGACTGACATTTGCAGGCTTGATTTTAAAATTTTTCATCCACTGATTTTACGCACAGTTAACTTCTGATTTGACAAATTCGACTGTAAATTCGACAAGTTTATTTCAGCTGATAAATTGGGTATTATAAAAAATGCAAGAGATAATAAACAATACAGATGATGCAAAAATATGTGGGATCTTAGAGTCAAAAATTAGAGTATAACACGAGGCAACCAGTGAAACATCATCATTCACATGGAGCCACCACCAAAAGTTCATGGCAAGAGATAGACTTGTAACTTGAATAGCGAGGTGGAGATTATTAACCATATCATGTTTCTAGAGAAAAAGGCTCATTCTCCATTGGAAATTCCAAACTATCGCCTCATCGTCCTAGTGGTGAATTCAATGAAAAGTAACTCACAGTGAGGTCAACCCCCACATAAGGGTTTTCCCAATAGGCGGTAAGTTAATGACCCCGCCTTTTTGAATATGTTATCCACAAACCAATCGGAAGGGGATGCATGATCGGAGCCATGGAAGGAGACACTTTTCCATCATGAAGAAGTCGATCTAAAATTAGAAGATTTTCCCCCCTCATAGAGAAGATTTCTTGGACCCGCGTATAGTAGAAATAATATCTCACCACAAACCAATATTGTTTAAGATCAATCTTCATCTCCACTTTTCAAGCAGATCCAAATTAACCAGAAGAAGATCATGGACCCCTAGCCATTTTTTCTTAGACTTACAAACATTAGGTTATCTAATCCAAAATATTTTAGACTCGACTTTAACCTCACCCTTATGGAACCTATATTAGATATTGACATTCCTCTTCTAAATCTTAACAAACATCTTTAAGAAAGACAAATAGGAAAATATGGATTAGGTTAATGACTAAATTAAGTAAAACCACCCCACCACCCCCACCCATGCACGTGTGCGTGCGCGCGCGCACACACACACACACACTAGAATGAGATACATATGACTTCACACAAAAAAATGCTTGTTAATATGCCTAATAAATGGCTCCTAAGTGACCTCAAGTATAGGATTCACACTCACGGAAAGGTCAAGATATTTGAAGGGGAGATAATGTTATTTGTATTTGTAGTGAAGGAAACCTTTCGTCATAAGCATAAAATCAATGCCAACACCGACTCTATTAAAAGTACTCTTAAAACATTAACACAAAGTTCAAGGGTAAGCTCAAAGACTCTGAGGATTGATTTAATAATCCAAAGGTACTCGACTGAAACCTCAGTCAAAATTCAAATGTCGTCCACGTATTATAGATAAGAGATCGTTGAGCTAGAGAATCTCACCCTAAATCCAAATATATAATCATCAAGTTTAATGATTGATCTATATAATTTGTATTCTATTTATTTCTACCAATATACATATATTCTTGTCAAGGTCAATTTTTGAGGGGTCAAGCACAAGGGAGGGTTTTTCACTTTGGGGATTTTTTTCTTTTGAGGAACACACCTTTTTGAGAGACACACCACATACCCACCCAAAACCTTAAAATGATAAGTGTGTGAGCTCTTATTAGAGATAAATTTAATAGTTTGTTAGGGTTTGTCAGGTTTGTTATTAGTTTGTTAAGGTTGATCCTATTTTCAAAAAACAATAAGAATACTACATATTTTTCAAGTTAACTTTCTATTACGGCTTCCGAGCACGGTTCTATTCTGGAAACGACGCTAAAAACTTGATCGCGACTTAGTATGTCTAAATGATTCGTGACTGCAAGTGCACAGTTGAATCGCGCAATTTTAAAGATTATTGAACCCAAAGAACCAAGAATCGATCTACCGTTATCTAATGCTACCACGTAAATCTAAGGCTAATGGATTTCTAAGTTGAGATGCAAGTAAGAAAATAAGTGCAAATTGAAATATAATTTAAATCAAGATAATGCAAAATATCGGTATATAATTATATCAATCATCGGGGGTTCAGTGATTCATGGTCGTTTAGTTTAAAAGGTAAAAATGTTATTCTGTAGAAAATACTCATTTAAAAGACTTTATCTCACACTCTTGTGTTTATTGACTTAGACTATACTCTCAAATCAGAACGAAGGCTCTCGCTCTCTCATTTGTATTTAAAAACACTTTTTGAAAATAAGTAGATCCTAATTAACTCTAAAGCGCTCTCGCTGTATTTAGGATTAATGTTCAGTTTCAGCTATCCAGTTAAGACCTCAAACTCTCGCTTTGTTGATCCTGACATTCGTTACCTTTTTACTCTCGTAACAAAAGTTATTAAGTTATTAAAAAGAAACCGAGACCAGAAGAATAAATTTGTTAAGTTCACGCCATGAGTTACTAAACCCCTTCTGACCGATCGTAATTACATACCGATATTAAAGAGTTTAGTCAGACATGGGTTGCATGCTATTATAAAATTTAATCTTAATGCTAGACATAATATAAAAGGAATGCATAAAAATAACAATGGAAGTAAATAAATGAACCTGGCAATTACGAGGAACAGAAAAGCACTTGGATTATGGAGACCGGCTTGTAGTTCAGTACAAAGTTACAACCAATACATAAATCCTAATACTAACTGGCAATTGTTTCTCAGTGTGAAAAACTATTGCCTTTTACAAAATCCCTCGAAAAACTACTTAAAATTAAGAATTATAAACTCTGAAGAAAAATGTGAAAACGGAAATCAAAAGTGGCTCCCCTCGTTCTCGAAAATCGTCTGTGGCTTTTATACTTGTTACTGGCGTCGGTTACCCAAAAACTCAGGGAAAAACATGGAGAGAAGACCGGAGAAAAAGTAAGGAGGAGTGGAGAAAGTGTAGTGAGGTTTTCAGGAAGTGGCACACGCCACTTCCCTTTCTTTTAGGAGTGGCAGTCGTCACTCTCCCTTCTTTCTAGGAGTGGCACTCACCACTCCCCCATCTCTTTGGAAGGTGGCAGGCGCCACACTTCCCTTGCTTCTTCTTGGTGGCAGGTGCCACACACATGTGGCAAGTGCCACTAGTGTGTGGTGGCCTCCACCTTATTTTTTTTCTTTTCTATTCTTTCTTCTTCTTTTCTTTCCTTCCTTTCTTCCTCTTTTCTTTCCATTTCTTTCTTCTTTTATTTCTTTAATCCATATTTTCGATAACCTACAAAACACAAGAAAATAGATGCGTAATAGAATATAAATCAGATAATGTAGCAATAATCGCAGATAAAATTCATATAAGTCAAGTCAAATATACGATATAATTTCGCGTTATCAATCTCCCATTTCATTTTTGGGTAGGTTGTATGTTAACAGCAGCATATATAATCAATAGAACCTCTACGGTTGAAAATAAGGGAATCACTTCATACGAGTTACTTTTTAAGAGAGCACCAAAATATAAGCACTTGAGAACTTTTGGTTGCTTGTGCTACAAGAAAAATGACTCTAAGAGAACCAGTAAATTTGATCCCAAAGTTGAAAGATGTATTTATATTGGTTATCCATAAGGACAAAAAGGATGGAAAGTTTAAAATCCAAAGACTCGTGAATGGTGCATATCGAGATATGTAGTGTTTTATAAGCATATCGTTTCTTACCATGTAAAAAAAAATAATGGGTCTACTAATTTTAGAAATAACTCATCAAGTGATAACCTCAATGATGAGCCTTCACTCTATAATGATGCGAAATTAGAAGTATCAAGCCTTGGGGAAATTTCTCATAATGACCAAATATCAAGTCCTATGGAATGTTTACTTATTAAGGAGCCTGGATACACAAGTCAAACTGAGAGTGAGCCTATAGAGCAAGAACATATATCCATAGATGAGTGAATGAGGAAGTCACCAATGATTCTCAAAAATAATCATCAACTGAAAGTGAAGGAGAAGTCTCAAATGAGGGGGAGCCTCAGAACGTGCCACGCATAAGACGACCTCCAAATTATCTAAAAGACTGCGACTGTAGAAAACTAAACATAAACCCAAGTGCATGGAATCAATTCCAGAGTCCTCTTCAGGTATTACATATACCATCTCAAAATTTTTAAAATATGATAAGTTTTCACAAAAACATAGAGCTTACCTTGCAGCCATTACTAATGATGAAGAACCTCAATCATATACTCAAGCAGTCAAGCACACGGTTAGGAAGGAGGTCATGAATCAAGAAATCAAGGCTCTAGAAGATAATAAGACATGGGAACAAACTCATTTACCGCAATGAAGAAAATTTATAGGATGTAGATGGGTGAACAAAATCAAACATAAATTTACATGTGAGATTGAAAAGTACAAGGACATATTTGTTGCTAAAGGTTACACACAAATAGAAGGTGAGGACTTCAATGAAAATTTTGCACCAGTGGCCAAAATGACCATAGTCAGATGCTTGTTAGAAATTACAGTGGCAAAAGGAAGGAAATTACATAAAATGGATGTTAGCAATGTCTTCTTGCATGGAGAATTGACATAAGAAGTATACATGAGTCTTCCACTAGGATATAAAATTCCAAACAAATATTTGGTATGCAGATTAAAGAAGTCATTGTATGGCTTGAAACAAGCATATAGAAATTAGTATAGCAAGCTATCTTAATCTTTGATAAAATATAGTTTACAAGACATAACTTATTTACTTATTCACGTGGATCAACTTTTCTTGTTGTTTTGATCTATGTTGATGACTTGATCATTACTAGTAATGACCTTTAGGCCTGTGATCAGTTCAAGCAATATCTCAGTCAATGTTTCCACATGAAGAATCTTGGTTCGCTTAAATACTTCCTAGGCCTGGAACTAGCACGAGGGTCAGAACAGATATTCTACAAGAATGTGGAATACTTGGTTGTAAACCTTCTTTTTAATGGAACAAAATCACAAACTTACTTTGGTCCAGGGACCTCCACTCTTAGAACCGTCAAGGTATAGGAGATTAGTCGGACGCCTGATTTACTTAACTATCACTAGGTCTGAATTAACCTACTCAGTTCATATTCTAAGTCAATTCATGAAAACTCCACACCAAGACCATTGGGATGCTGCTATGCGAGTCTTACGGTATCTCAAATCTTCTCTTGGTCTTACGATATCCTTGGGCATCGTGTCCTATTATCAGAAAATTCATCTTAGGTTATCTAAGAAACTTGGCAATGCTCTAATATCATGGAAAACAGAGAAACAAGCCATAGTCTCTCGATCCTCAAGTGAGGTTGAATATCGTGCAATAACACATGCCACAAGTGAAACACTATGGCTACGTGATTTTTTAGAGACTCTGCAAGTTCCATGCATCAAACCCACATATCTGATTTTGACAATCAAGCAGCTCTTCATTTAGCTGTAACCTCTGTCTTCCATGAAAGAACAAAGCACATTGAAATTGACTATTTTATTAGGGAACACATACAGTCAGGTGCCATAAGCACAACTGACTTGCCCACCAAACAACAAAATGCTGACATTTTAACTAAGTCCTTAAGCGTGAAAGTTTTTCAAGACCTCATGTTCAAGGGTGATCATAATCCTCACCCTCCAACTTGAGGAAGAGTATTAGAGATAAATTTAATAAGTTGTTATTAAATTGTTAGGTTTGTTATTAGTTTGTTAGGGTTTGATCCTATTTCAAACTCTAAATGATAGATCATCATCCTATATATATAAAGGTATATTATGGATCATCAAAAACAATAAGAATACAACATATTTTTTAAGTTAACTTTTTATTAATTCTCCATCTTATAAATATATATAGAACTTCCCCCACTATTAGAATTGGGTTAATTAGAATTGGGTTAATAAACATATAATGTTGATAAATAAGGCAAAAAGATGAACTATGTACATTTTTTACTAAAATAACTTGTTAAAAAAACATAAAGAATTAATTTATTCAAAATAAACAACTTAAAGATGTTTAGGATGAATAGGGTAAATAGATTTGTTAACATAAAAATTAATACAATTCCATGTTTAATCAAATTTAGTCGCTTTCTAATCTTGGTGAAGTAGGGTCTAAGAATATCTGAGTAAGAGAGTGACTAATGCCAGAGAGTATGTTATGTTTGCACTATTTAAGAAGCACTAATATTCACTCACTCACACAACCCAAAAATACATGTCATGCATATGATCAACCTGATTCTTCATCATCATCATCATCATCACATAACACCCTATTTCATTTACCTTCATCACCTAGCTCTATATATATACCTTCATTTCCATTCCTCTTTCTCACATTTCATACCTCATCATCATCACTTATAATCAGTTTTCAATCATGACTGCAGCAACAGCACATATTGCTCGAACAGTTGTTGGTATTATAGGTTTGTCAAGTTTCTTAATTTCTACACCAAAATAACATATATAGTGTTTTTAGTTCTTATGAATCTTTGTCTTTTTAATTTTCATAACTTCAGGAAATATCATCTCAGGCTTCTTGTTCTTGTCACCAGTGTAAGCTTCATCTTTCTCTCTTGTTTTTTTTTTATACATGTAGTTTCTCTTTGTAAATTATATAAATAAACATTTTTTAGTTAAATTTAATGTTTTTACAAAATGCATAAATTATATATTTTTTTATTAAGAGTGTAATTTCAAATTTAATTTTTATAGAATAGATTAATGACCAAAATTTTATAACTATCATGAGTTTTTTTAAAAGATATTAAAAAAATGTTAATATATACTTTAACAGCATATGTATATGTTAGTTAATTACATATAGAAATATTGTTTCTAAAATGTGATTTTTATTTTTTTTGAATTTAAAAAAGAAATTGTTGATTTATTCAACTCAAGTTTTTTATGTTAACTATGCTATTAAGAGAAAAGTTTTAAAAACTTTAATTTTATATTTGCCATAGCTAATTTTATTAAAAGAAACTTTTGACATAATTAATTAGTACACGTGATTAGGTATTAGGTATGGTTTAATTGACCCACAATTTGTTAAAGGCAGGATATATCTCACTTTATTGAGAATAAAAATTAATTATCGCCTAAAATATTTTATTTTAATTTTATAACAACATATCAGCATATTTAATATAATTCTTTAAAAATGAAAAAAATAAATGATGTATTGACCGTATAAATTTTTATACTGTTGATTAATAATGATTATAAATTTTACCATATCACCTTAATATTTATAAAAAAATAATATTATAAATTATTAATTTTTTATTAGATGATCGTATAAAACTATTTTATCCACTTCAATATATCAATTAAATCCTTTAAAAATTGTGTTTATAAATATGATTTCATAATACTAGCTATTAATATCTATTTATTTTTCAAAGATATTCTTTGTTAATAATACTACTTTATCTTATAATATAAAAAATTAAAATTATGTTAGTCATCAAAATACCTTGAATCACAATTTTTTAATATTATTTTTAGAGGTGGAGTAATATCGTAAAATTGTGATGTGTCATTTTAATGGCAAAAATGTGATGAGCTTGCATCTTATGATATTCTTTGCATTTATTCAACAAACTATTATGATGCAAATTAAATCCTTCTATATATGGAGCGGTGCTGGTGCAGAAGAAATTATTATGTTCTTTTCTTTTTTAAGACAAGTTTAAATAATTCATCTCTCTCTTTTATTTGCTTTACTTAATCTAAAAAAAGCAATTTATTTATTTCAGAAATATAGTAAAATAAAACGTGAGAATTTTTATGACAAGTATAATTTTTCTAAAAATCTAAAATATATTTACATATATAATACCAAAATAAATTAGAGATCCTCATCTTAGACTTCTCATTTTTTTCATACTCTCCTATAAAATCAAAAACAGTATTAATTTGGCCATGTGGTAGAAAGGGGGTTGGAATACTAAAATAGGAGGTACGTATAGTACTATTCATATTGTGTCTCTCTAAAAATAGTTGAAATGAATGAATACCATTAAAATTGGAGTACAATTTATTTCATTACTTTATTATATTCTACAATGCATAATATTATCATTTTCCATAAATTTTATTGATCACAGGTCTATAATTAACCTCAATCAAGTTTATCAAAAAAACAAAATTTGCTAAAAAGTAATATAGCTAGGAATGGTATATTACTTGACTTTGTGTTTGATATCTTTAGTAACAATTTGTTTCTTTCTTTTGTTTAGTGCGTGCAAGTTGATAGAATCTTATCACCCACCTAATTGAATTTAAATTTATAACTATTTACTGTCTTAATTCAACATATTTTTAGCATGTGCAAAAATAGACTTGTATATAGTCCACAAATCAGACATTGTTAGATTAGACGTTATCACCGAGACCTCACCAAAATTCAAACTATAATATTCATGATTGTGTACTTTTTTAGCTCTCCCATTTTTGAACAGGCCAGTTAGAGGCAACTCATCTGCCTTTACCATCTCTAAGTAATCAATTATTCTTGTCTTGTACAAAGACAGTACAGTATATCTATAAGTCATGAAAAATTTAAGGAAACATTATAGTATGATTTAAATAAATTTTTCATTAATATTTTAACATATCTTAGCTTTTTTTTTCATTGATTGAGCTTGTAATGTCATGTTGGGGGCAAGAATTCCCTATTTTTAATTGAATTGAAATGTATATAATCAGGCCAACATTTTATGAGATATGGAAGAAAGGATCAGTTGAGCAATTTTCACCAGCACCATACTTAGCAACACTTGTGAACTGCATGGTGTGGACACTATATGGTCTCCCCATGGTGAACCCGGACAACGTGTTGGTGCTGACCATCAACGGATCGGGTTCTGTGGTCGAGATCGTATATGTCACACTCTTCTTAATTTACTCTAGCCGCAACAAAAGGCTCAAGGTTCTTATGTGGCTAGTTGTTGAACTCCTTTTCATCGGAGTTCTTGCGTTCGTCACATTGATTCTTGTTCACTCTGCTAAGAAACGATCGGCCATTGTTGGTACCACCTGCATTGTCTTCAACATTATGATGTACGCTGCACCTTTAGCTGTCATGGTAAGTAATCGTCAAATCAAAGAAACTCTTAATTTGAATATTTTGTTTTGGATTTGAGGTATTTGATAAAATTGTGGTGCAGAAATTGGTGATTGTGACTAAAAGCGTTGAGTACATGCCGCTCTCCATTTCTCTTGCTGCCTTTGGAAATGGTGTCGCGTGGACCACTTATGCTCTCATCCAATTCGACGCATTCATCACTGTAAAAACAAATTTAAGTCCATATTTTTTTACTATATAACAAAATCAACAAGAGGCGATTGAATGACCAGTTACCATTGTTCTTGATTATCAGGTGCCAAATGGGATTGGGACATTGTTTTCTGTGGTTCAGTTGATTCTATATGCAACCTATTACAAATCGACGAAGAAGCAGATAGCTGAAAGAAAAGCCAACAAGACAGAAGTGAACCTGTCGCAGGTTGTGGTTGGCAATGGTGACCAACAATCCAAGACAAATTATTGATCATAATGGATTACTAGTATGGATGGTTGATAGACTTTTCTAACCCACCATTTGATCATTAGTAGTACTGAATTAATGTTACTTTATGTTTTTTTGTTTTCCAACCTTGTTGGCATGTTTTGTTTTTAAAGATGCAATGCCATCATTACCTAAAACAGTGTCTGAAGTTCATAAATTGCATACCTTCCTCTTACATCTTCTGGTCTGAGAAAATGTAATCATATATCACATTCAATACACCAGAATTGTAACTTTCTAAATGTCTTTTTCATTAACTTCAGAGTATTAGTTGTTGTTATTTGTTTATAGTTTGCAAACCTAATTAAATTGAAATGTACACAGATAACACATGTAATAACCAATAAAATGTAATGAACATTGAGTCAGAACAGCTTCAAATTTTACTAAGAATACCCTTTTTAGAAGAATAGAATTGATACACCCATTGATAAAAATCCGGCGGCCACCCACGGGCTTAAACGTTCACCTGCGCAATAACATGTAAATAAAAGTGGTCAAGGGAAAAGCTTAAAGCAGCAGTAAAACTAGCTTCAGACAAGAGAAGACCACTCCAGGAAGTATGAACTAAAGATGAAACCAAATTAGAATAATGCCTTCTAGTTACAGTTGACAGTCACTACATGCTACATTGCTTTTGGGCTTAAGGGAAATTGGGCAGGTTTGTTAGTGTAATCTTTTGCTCAATTCTAGCGCACCTTATGTTGGAACTGAATCCTATTAATATAATTTGATGTTTCAAAAAAATATGACATTCATCAACTTTTAAACTACCATTTTCTTATATTTTATTCTAGATGGAGTATCTATTAGGCCCACACAAAGAGAAGAAATTGTTTGAAACAAAAGACAATGAATGAAGTTGTCTTTTAATGACAAATTCCAAATTGGCCAAGAAGCAAACTAGAAAATAGGTTGAAAATAGCCTTGACGATCTTGAATCTGATGATGAATGGATTGTGGCAAATGATGAAGGAACATTTGAGAATGACATTTTAGATTTCACATAGAAAATGAAGATTTGGAATTAGACACTCAAAATGAAGGAGAGCAAGGAGTTGCATTGCAGCGGCTGCCTCCTCAAGATGAGTTGGAGATTCAAAACTTGGATGAAGTACTTGATGGGGCAGGAGCTGAAGATTGTCCAGAAGATGTTGGTTATAATCCAATCAATGCCTTGGATGATTTTTTAAATTCAAATTTTAGATGTTTTTAGATGATGATAATAGGAATAGTTTTATATTTGAGACTATGAGAGCTTGTGACTTAAATGAAATTTTAATTTAAGGTATCTTAGTTATGATATAATATTTTCTATTTGGTGGGATCTTACCATTGGTGTTACAATCCCACAATTTACGATTTTTCTATACCCAATTGATCTTTGTTGGAATCTTGAGTTTGGTTTCAAATGTTCTTGCATGGGTTTGGAGGGTGTTGATCATATGACAATGTCTTGTTCTTTTCATCAAAAATGTTATCTATAGTGGTGAAATATTTACAGAAAAAGGCAGTGATCAAGGTGTCTATCACTTTGAATTTCTCACCATTTTGCATTCAAAAGTTCAAAAATCATTGCATCACCAAATTGCTGTGCAAGTATATGTATTCAGAAGTGGATGGATTCAAGCAACCAATTAAAAGCTCTTTAAAAAACAATCATTTCCCCCACTAAACATAAAAACCTTCCAGATTTCATAATCACTACACAGAATTTGATTTAGTGTGTTTTAGAGCACATAATTTTCAAATCCCTACATTACAAATTTCATTACTTGTCTATATTTATCATTTTATCAGGCTATAACTGATAGATCTTCAGCATTGGCTTTTCTACAAGTTATATCTAGGGTCTATCTATGTACTCATGGGGAAATTTTCAGTTTACCCAATCTAATCAAATCACCTATAGAAAAAGTCATAAGTATGAAAGACTAACCTATTCTAGCAGCCTTCCAAAAGAATCCCCGAAACCTGCACGGAAACAGTTAAGACTGAGTATCTGAAATCATAAACAAGCTGCAATAGCAAATTAAGATTGAATAGAGATTGGGACAAAATGAGAGTACTCGTCATCGATGCTTAATTCTACAAAAATAGTATATGAAATGATGAATAAATCAGTATCTATACATACCCAGTTTTGTGTTGAAGCATGGAAGGGAACTGCATCTTGAGGAAGGTGCAGGTAGAGATGACGAGCAACAGAACCGTCAAAAAGGAGTGAAAATTAAAAAGTGCAGACTGAAATGCAACAAAGGGAATAATATCAGAAACAACGTAAACCCTAAAATACAGTTACAACACGGAGCGATGAGAACGATATGAAACAATGGCGTTGAAAATAAAATAGTACCATATTTTGGGTGTGATGCCACGGATCTTCCCAAAAAAAATACGATATGGTTTATCTCTCTTATCTTATGGTTTCTTAATTTTTAATTGATATGAAATTTATCCATTCATATTTAATTAATTTTCATAATTGTAAGTCAGCCACGTCATTAGTCCGAGGAGCATCGAAAGTGTCAATGAACTAAACGTTTAGAATTCAAGAGAATTTGATGCAACACATCACTCAAGAACATTAAGGCAATTAGGGTATGAATCATTTCTCTTATACACGTTACATTTCTTCCATTTCTAATCGGTGAGACTTGTTCACTCACACTTGAACTCTAACAATCTCTTTCACAAGTGTGAGTCACCCACATTACTAGTTTTGATTCATACTAGGATCACATTTTCATTCTCCCATCGAGCTTAATTATGGCTCCCACATTACTAGTTTTGATTCATACTAGGATCACATTTTCGTTCTCCCATCGAGCTTAATAATGGCTCTGATACCACTTATTAGGAAGTTTGGAGAGCGTTGAAACCATGAAAGCGTCATTGAGAAGCAATCAAGTGAAATTTCAAGTACATGAAGGGTACTATGAATTATGGTATCATGTTTAATACTGAATTTTATAGGGTGATCCTTAAGTTGTATGTGTTGGTGCAAAGGTAAAATAAATGATGAAAAGAGAAATATTCTATTAAGAGAATGACGGCTACACACTACTACAAATAACAATGATTGTAGCCCTATTTATAAGCTAAAACTAGGGTTACTAGAATAAGATAAAATACTAAAATACCCTCTAACAAACTTAGGGGCTAAGAAAATAGTACAACTAATTAAATATGAATTACTTCTAATACCATCCCTTAATTCATATTCCATCAAAACTTGTAACACCAATTCCATCCCTTAGTCTGAGAAATTGATCAGTCTTGATAGCTTTCGTCAGAGCATCTGCCAACTGTTTCTGAGTGCTGCAGCGTACAACTTCTAGCACTCCACTCTGAACTTGATGTCTCAGAAAATGATACTTGGTCTCAATATGCTTGCTTCTCCCATGCAACACTGGGTTTCTGGCAAGATTGATTGTAGACTTGTTGTCAATCATCAACTTCAGAGGTTTGTTTATTTTAATCTTCAGATCCTGCAACAGATTCAGAATCCACACAGCTTGGCATGCAGTAACAGCACATGCAATTTCAGCTTCACAGGTTGATAACGCCACAACAGGTTGCTTCTTGGAACACCGAGAAATGGGACCTCCCAGAAATTTGAACAAGTATCCAGAGGTACTTCTTCTGTCAACTTTGTCTCCACACCAATCAGAATCTGAATAACTCAGAAGTTCTGACTCATCTTTTCTTCCAGAAGGAAACAACACTCCATACTTCAGAGTTCCCTTGATATACCTCAGAATCCTGACAGCAGCTTGGTAATGGGACCACTTAGGTTTACTCATGAACCTACTAACCATCCCAACAGAATAACAAATATCAGGTCTGGTATTGCACAGATACCTCAGAGAACCAACCAACTGTTTGAAGGTTGTAGCGTCCACATCCTTTCCATCAGAGTCAGAATCCAGTTTCTGATTTGTATCTGAAGGTGTGACAGCAATCTTACAATTCTTCAGTTCAAATCTCTTCAGAAGTTCTAATTCATACTTGAGCTGATGCAAAATGATACCTTTCTCAGAATATCTGAACTCCATCCCTAGAAAGTATGTCATTTTGCCTAGATCAGTCATTTCAAATTCATTCATCAGAACTTTCTTGAACTTGGCTATCTCATGTTCAGAACTTCCAGTCAATAGTATATCATCAACATATAAACATACCAGAGTCATATTGCCTTCAGAAGTATGTTGAACATAGACACCGTATCCATCTCACATTTCTGAAAGCCTTGCTTCTTGAAAAATGAGTCAATCTTCTGATTCCAAGCTCTGGGCGCTTGTTTCAGTCCATATAGAGCTTTGTATAATCTGTACACCATCCCTTCCTGATTCTTTTTCACAAATCCAGGAGGTTGTGACACGTAAACTTCTTCTTCTAATGGACCATTCAGAAATGCAGATTTTATATCTAAATGCATCAGAGGCCAATTCCTGTTAGCAGCTATTGCAATCACCATTCTGATTGTTTCATGTCTTGCTACAGGTGCAAACACTTCAGAATAATCCAGCCCAGGTTTTTGTAGAAATCCTCTGGCTACCAACCTTGCTTTATGTTTGTCAATTGAACCATCTGGCTTTAACTTCTGCTTGAAAACCCATCTGACGTTGATGGCTTTCTTGTCTTTTGGAAGTTCTGTCAGCTTCCAAGTCTTGTTTCTCTCTATAGCATCAAGTTCTTCTTTCATGGCCTTCAGCCAGAGCTTCTGCTTAAGAGTCTCTTCTGTACTTATGGGTTCAGAATCTACTATCATGGCACACTGAATAACTTCTCCTTCAGAGTCTACTTCAGTGTCTTGCAGCATGTCAAATTCTGCATATCTTCTGGGAATGTTTATGATTCTTTGTGGTCTCTGAGTTTGTTCAAAGTCTTGAGCTTCAAATGATTGACTTCCTCCAGAGCTTTGACCATCTTCAGGGTCTGGCATATTTCCAGAGTCTTGAGCTTCAGAAGCTTCAGAATTTCTAGCTTCAGAGGCTTGACTTCCTCCAGAGCCTTGGCCATCTTCAGAGTCTGAATTGCCACCAAAATCTGGATTGTCATCAGAGTTTGGATCATCAGAGTCACCTTCATCTTCTGAGTCTTCTCCAGAGTCTGAATCACTATCAGGGTCAACGTCAGAATTTACTCTAACTTCAGAAATTCTTAACTCTGACCTTTCTTCAGAAGTTCTAACATCAGAGTCAGATTGAGACTTATCCCAATTCCAAACTTCTGATTCCTTCACAATCACATCTCTGCTGAATTCAATTTTATTGGTTTCTGGACAATAGAGCTTGTATACACCTGTATTGTGGTACCCTATCAGAATCATCACTTTGCTTCTATCATCCAGCTTCTGTCTTCTGGCTTCTGGAACATGTTTATAGCAAACAGAACCAAACACCTTCAGATGACTAACACTTTGCTTATCTCCAGTCCACTTCTGTATTGGAACTATTTCCTTCAACTTCTTCGTAGGACATCTGTTGAGTACATACGTTGTAGTGGAAACAGCTTCTCCCCAGAGCTTCTGAGGAAGCTTCTTCTCCTTTAGCATGCTTCTCACCATATCAAGCAAAGTGCGGTTTCTTCTTTCAGCAAGACCATTGTGTTAAGGGGTATAAGGAGCAGTAACCTCATGCTCAATTCCATTCTCCTCACAGAACTTATGGAACTCTTTGGAGTTATACTCACCTCCACCATCAGTTCTCAGAATCTTCAACTTCTGACCACTCTGATTCTCAACCTTCATTCTGAACTTCTTGAATTCATCAAACACCTCATGTTTAAACTTAATAAGGGATACCCATGTCATTCTTGTGAATTCATCAACAAACAACACAAAGTATTTATTCCCTCCAATTGATGCTACTGGAAATGGACCACACACATCAGAATGTACAACTCCCAAGGCATGTTTTGCTCTTGGAGCAGCTTCTGACGCAAATGCCAATCGTGGTTGTTTTCCTTCCATGCAAACTTTGCATGACTTTTCAGGCTTCTTAATTGGAGGAATTCCATGTACCAACTTCTTTGAATTCAGATGTTTTAAGCTTCTGAAATTCAAATGACCAAATCTTCTGTGCCACAGCTCACTCTCCTTCTCAGCACTTGTTGTACTAAGACATTATGAGTCTGCAGTTCTGACATTCACCTTGAATGTTCTATTCCTTCCTTGTTCTGACTCCATAATCAACTTCTGATTGCATTCGTACAGCTTCAGAAGATTGTCCTTCATGGTAACTGAAAAACCTTTCTCAATTAATTGTCCCACACTCATCAGATTGCTTCTGATGCCAGGTACACACCACACGTTCTGAATCAATGTTGTTTTCCCATTGTTCATAATCACTCTGACATTTCTCATACCTTCTGCATTAAGATATTTGTCATCAGCACATCTGATCTTTGTTCTCTTTTCAGAGTCAAAGTTAACCAGCCATTTCTTGTTTCCAGTAAGATGATTTGAACAGCCAGTGTCCATATACCACCAGTCTATCAGATCCATATTATCAGATTCAAAAGCCATCAATAGCACAGATTTGTCATCAGAACTTCTGGCTATATTTGCTTCTTCTGATTTTCCCTCCTTGTTTGACCAACAATCTCTAGCAAAGTGACCAAACTTCTTACAACAGTAACATTGGATCTTCTTCTTGTCATACTTCTCTTTTCCCTTCTGGGCATTCTTTTGCCTATAAGAGGTTGAGCTTTCTGACTTCTGACCACCATCAGATCTTCTCCTGGCTTCTGATTGCTTCTGATACCTCCTATCAGAAGTTGCTTTCAGAGCCCGCTGCTCTACTTCCTTTTCAGAAGTTCTCTCAGTCAAACGCAACTCTTGCGCTTCTAGACTGCTCTGCAGCTCTTCAATTCTCACGGTGCTCAGATCTTTTGAATGTTCTATTGCTACCACAATGTAATCAAATTGAGGGGTAAGGGATCTCAATAATTGCTCCATGATTGCTTCTTCAGAAAAAGTTTCTCCACACGCCTTCATCTCATTAGTGATCAGAATCATTCTGGAAATGTATTCAGAGACTTTCTCATTATTCTTCGTGTTGAGATTCTCATATTGCTTTCTCAAGGACTAAAGTTTCACCTTCTTCACTGATGCGTCACCACCATAACATCTCACCAGTGTGTCCCACGCAGCCTTTGTTGTTGTTGAATATGCAATCTTCTCAAACACATTTACATCCACACATTGATGAATGAAAAACAATGTTTTCTGCTCCTTCTTTCTTACTTCCTTTTGCGCGTTTTTCTGTTCATCTGTTGCATTTGCTGCTACTGGAACATAACCATCAGTGACAAGATCTAGAACATCTTGAGCACCAAATAGTACACGCATTTGGATCATCCAACGGTTCCAGTTTTTACCGTTAAATACTGGAAGTTTGGTGTTCATGTTGCCGTTTCCGTTCATCTTCTACCTTGCATAGTACACTCAGATTTCTCACACATTGTTTCCCAACCCACAGAATTAAAATTCTGATCAGATTTTGTTCAAGATTCAACACAAATCTAAGAATCAAAATCAAACACACAAGACCTCACGTTCACTCGTGTTTCCCTTGTTTCCCAATGAATTAGAACCGGAGCTCTAGATACCAATTGTTGGTGCAAAGGTAGAATAAATGATGAAAAGAGAAATATTATATTAAGAGAATGACGGCTACACACACTACTACAAATAACAATGATTGCAGTCCTATTTATAAGCTAAAACTAGGGTTACTAGAATAAGATAAAATACTAAAATACCCTCTAACAAACTTAGGGGCTAAGAAAATAGTACAACTAATTAAATATGAATTACTTCTAATAGTATGATAGGTTGATTCAGACTATTTGTGATATGGATAATAAGTAGTCTCTCAAATCATGTACATTAGCTTATTTACACTTTCGACGTTCAGAGTCATGGTTAGACTCAGTGGGATAGTAGAAGTGAGATCATAACATGGATCAATGTTATGGTACGTTTGAATTTGTGGTATGAGATAAAATGGAGTGGTAATTAATGAGATTTTATTGTTTTGATTCGTAAATAATGAATGAAAAGGAAAATTATGAAATTCATTCCATCTGATTCTATCCAAATCTCTATTTTTTTCATCGCATATGTAATGGAATGAAACATTTTTAATAAAATAATCAAACAATGGAGTGATATCTATATTTCATTTTGCTCTGTCATGTTCTATTATGTTGCGCTCCGTTATATTCCATCAATCCAAACATAGTTTTAATGATGTGGATGACTCACACTTGTGTGAGAATGTTAGAATTCAAGTACGAGTGATTAAATCTCACATCAACTAAAGAAAAATGTTGAGTTTATAAAAAAACAAACTCAAACTCCTAATGCTAATGCATTAAAATTTTGAATGAATATATAATATAAAAATCTTTTAGATCTTGAACCTTTAAAACATTGACATTTTTGGCACTCCCCAAACTTTTCAAAAATATTAATAATCAAAATTTAAAACAATTATTGTTTGTTTATAATACCGAGTGGCAGGAGTAGTTATGATTTATATATTTTTAAATAACTTAGGGGTGTGCATGGTTTTTGAACTAATCTAAATTGAACTAATTATATAATTTGGTTTAGTTTTTAAAACTATTTTTATAAAATTGGTTAATTTTTTTTAAATCACTTTATAATTGGATCGGTTCAGTTTAAAACCGATCCTATTAAAAACTGATTTTTTAAGTGATTCAATTTTAAAATCGATTTCTCTCGAATCAAAATAATAATACCAATTTTTTTTTGGCTTTATTCAACTTTTTTTATTTAATTGATTTTAAATATATACTAGATTTAAAGTATAAAAAAATATTATAAGTAGTGTATTTATTATATATGACGTGTAGTTAATATTGTTGGGATCCAAAATATTATTAATGTATTGACATGAGATTATTTTTTTCCTACGGTATACGATATATTGCCTATGGCATCAGCTCTACACACAAGATATCACAATTTATTGGCAGAGCTTATTTATTTTTTGTGCAGTGATATTGTCTTTGTTGGAAGTTAAAAGAAAAAAGCTTTCGAAATTTTGAAAAATTAAATCGTAATCGAATTCTAATAATAGATAATCAAATATTATTGATTTTTCTAATATGATATGGATCAGTTAATAACAAATATAATTTAGACTTTTAAATTTGGTGAACCAAATTTATAGTTATGGCTTGGATGAATCGATTTAAATGTACACCCCTAATTAAATTATATAGTTAATGTAGGTGTAAAATAAACTATACCACTTAAAATTAAAATAAAATAAAAACTCATTAAGACAAGAAATCCATTTTAAATTCTCAAAGTCAAAGCCAACAAAAGAACTTTGCCTACAACAAACGAAACATGGGAGTGGGAGTGTAGAAAGGGACTATGATGTTGCTCTTAATTAGGGCTTACAATGAACCGAATTAATTTGAAAACAGTTTGAAATTTGATTCAACAATTAAATCGTTGAACTAGGTTCATGAATCAAATGAGCTGAATATGAACGAAAAACTATATTAATTAAATGAGTTAAACTTTAACTATACATAGCTCGACTCGTTAGGTTCATGAGTCAACTCGATTATATATGAGAATGATTATATTATCTTTAAGAGTATGTTAAAAGATTTACTTCAAATTTTAATCCTATATTGTCACTTATATACTAGTTATGGAAATAAAGATAACAATTGCATTTAGAGTCGTTATTGTTGGAGACATTATGGCATTGGATAAAACAACATGCGTAATGAAGGTTGCAAGTGATGTAATTCTTTTAGATAAATTTAAACTTCAATGGAGTGTTTTTTGAATTAGACTTTTAAATATGTCTCTTGAAAGTTGTGCAGTTTTTGAATTAGTGGATTCTTTTAAACAAAGTTAAATTTCATACTCTTAACTTTTATTTTATCTCAATATCTTCTTTTAAAAAAAATATTAATTTAAAATGTCAAATATATAAAAATAAAATAGACTTAAAAATAAGTTTTAAATCCGTGAAACATTTGAGTTGAACCTAATGAGATGAACCTAACAAGATTAAACGAATAGTTCGTAAATTTTTAACGAGTCGAGTTTGAGCTTAAAAAAAAGTTTGTGTCAAACTCGAACCGAAATTTGAGTTGAATCAATTCTTAACGAATCGAACCGAACTAAGACGAGTTCGACTCGACTCGACTCATTTTCATCCCTATTTTCAATGAATGAATCACACATGTTTTTCACTAACATAATTTCGTGATATTAAATATTTTTTAATTATATTTTTAAATGTGAAATCTTCATATATATATATATATATATATATATATATATATATATATATATATATATATATATATATATATATATATATATATATATATATATATATATATATATATATATATATATATATATATATATATATATATATATATATATATATATATATTACCTTATGTATTATATATAAGTAATTTTTCAAAAAAATCTCTCTTTAAAAAGAATATCTAAATATATTTAAGTTTTATATTCTTTCTAATTTTATCCTTACTTTTTTTTCTAAATTAGCTCTGATTTAGGACGAAATAACAAATTTTAAAAATTTATCTCCCACAAAAGTTGAACTAATGAGCTTTTACTTGTAAGAAGGTACTTCTTCTACTAGACTAATATTTCTTTTTTATCATTTAGTTTACTTCAAATATATATATATATATATATATATATATATATATATATATATATATATATATATATATATATATATATATATATATATATATATATATATATATATATATATATATATATATATATATATTCTGGTCTGGGCCCGACCTCGGTTCAGCCCAATACCTCGCACGGCCCAATAAGCGAATTGCCCACCCCGGGCACGCGCGCCCCGCAGGACGGGCGGAACACACCACCAGATACAGGCGACGCATCCAACAGCATCTCGCTGTCCCCTCTTATCAGCCGAACAGGACGCACCCTAGCGCATCGAAACGAGACCTTAGTTCCTCCCCAACCTCGCTAGCTCCCCTCCGCGAGGAGAACAACGTGCTCGGCGCACGTTCTCCACGTGCTCCCCTCCGCGGGGACACGTCATCAGTGTTAAAACAGTGGTTGAGTGTCGGGTTTTTGTTATCGTCTCCACAGGGAATATGAAATTTTGCAACCTTTCTACAGTTGTTAAATTCGTAACTTTGTAGTAACAAAGTGTTTGGTTTTAAAACAATGGTAACTTTTGCATGTGAGTAATAAATGCGGTAAAATAATGATTTGAACGGTTTTAATAAATATTGCCAAAGTTAGGGTTCGGTAATCACTTTGCATGCATATTTCCAATCAACATTTAACAAACTCCTTTTAATGATCAATACATCCACAACATCCTCTCAATATGATTATCTCTAACTCATATTGTGAGATTTACCATTTTGATCCATTGTTGATCTCTCACACAATCTATCAAATGACAACTTTAAAGTTCAACATTATAAGTGAACAAAACATTTCAAGACTATCTCTAGCTCAAGAAAAGAGAAGGATGAAAACCTAGGTCTAGAGTTGGAAAATATTTCTCAATCATCAACCAACACAAAAGATTGTAAATGAAACAAAGTTTTCACCTTATATTAATCATTCAAGAGTTTACAAATGATGATCATCCATACACATACAAAGTTTAATAATCACCTACATCTAACCTTGACAAAAGATGAGTTTAGCTACACATTTTCATGGTAGCTTTAACAAGAAGAAAGGAGAAGATGAAGAACATCCACTTTGAAGAAACAATGAAGGATGTGCTTCCACTTCTCTTGATTACCAAAATAGTAAAGATGAAGAAGAACTCAAGTATTTAGGGTTCTAGAGCTATCCAATAATGACTTTTTCTTGATTTGGCAAGATCCTCTCTTCCCAGTACCAAGTATGGGCTAAATAGAGCAACAAATAAAGTAAAAATGATGTGCTGTCTGCGCACATTCGCCTGGCGAAGGCATTCATTCGCCCGGCGAACCAACTTAACATGGCACTTCAAAGTGCCTTTGATCAGCAAACCGCCCCAAGGAATCGTGCATTCGCCAGGCGAATAAACACTCGCCGGGCGAACATTCGCTGGCTTCACTCGCCAGGCGAACTTTGGGTGGTTTTGCTACTGGAATCTGCATGAGGAAAGCTACCACTTCTTCGCCAGCACCTTCGCCAGGCGAATGGTAGCGAAGCTTCGCTGGAACCTTCGCCTGGCGAACTTCCTATCCTTTGGGTCTGGGAGTTAAATCTGATTTATTCGCCCCAGTTCGCCTGCACTCGCCTGGCGAATATTCGCTGGCACTCGCTGTGGCTCGCCAGGCGAATGTCTTGATTTGCAACATCTCCCAACTGCTTTGCCTTGATCCCAAGTGCTCTTAATAGTGTCAATCCTGCACACTAACAGCAATATTACAAACATTCTTCGCTTGGATCGCATAAAATCAAACTAAACCAATTCAACAACGAAATCAAACATTATTAGATAAAATTGAGTGAAAATACTACCAAAAAGAAACCAAATATCTAATCTAAATGGGATCTAACAACTCTCCCCAACTACCTATTTGCGTGCCCTCAAGCAAAGTATGCCTCTCAAAACAAAATGAGGATTTGCTCAAGACCAATTCAACTCAAGTGAAACTATATGGCTCAAATACACAATATGTGCAACAAGGTCACAAAATATTACATAATTCCACAATAGATAATGTTTAAGAACTAAATTCTAAGAACAAATTTTAAACAATGCTTCAAGCAACAACTAAATCTCATGACAAGTCATTCTAACACTCCACTTCGAAAAAGGATTGAAGCAAAAACACGTGCAAGCGTGGGACAAAAATTCACTCCAATGATGAACAATGCAATACTACATAATTCATAAAATATCTACATATTCACCACAAAATTATGGAAGTCCAAGATCACAAAGGTCTTCAAAGGTTATAGCTTGGCCGGGTTAACAAACAAGGGACATATCTAAAGCCATTGAACGAAATTTCCGATGTAGGAGAGACATTCACTCTTCACTTATTTACACATCTTCAACTTGTTTAACAAGTTCCTCATTTGAAACCCTTCACAACTCATATTTCACAACTAACTTTGTTTTTCAATATTTTTCTACCAAACAAGCAAATATTTTCATATATATATTTATATTATTATTATTTTTTTTTTTTTACACTGTAATCGCAAAAACGAGTGTTTTTTTTTTATTTTTTTTATTTTATTTTCTTTTCAATGCTTGCTTGGTTTCTCACTAGTTGTGAAAACTTGACCACCTTACTTTCATTCTCCCCAACTTGTCTGTTCTCGTCCCCTAAGTGAATGCTCTTACTTTTTTTTTTAGCAAAAGAACAATGAATCAAAATCTCCAAGGTTTTAAGAACAAGATTTTTGAACTCTTGCTTTTTAAGCAAGGATTCAACTGTTTAGGCTCAAAATGGTTTACGAATGCTCACAACTCACAGGCATATTTGAATTTAGAACTGGTTGTGCTCAACAGAAACAAGTGCCTTGATCTTCTCAAGAACTTCCACAAAATTATACGAAACAAAAGACAAAGTATGAATTACAAGTATACACAAAATTCACCATTCATCCATAGCATTTGTACATAGAACAAGAAGCTTCTTACATTTGTGGTAAGGGACCTAAATGACATGTCAATTAATAAAGTTGCAAAACGAAACAAAGTTTCAAGAGTTGTTCCTAAACTAACAAGTTCCTCAACATTTTCTAGAATAAAGTCACTAAATGCCTTGTTAACACCTTTGTGGTAACGATACTATCATCGCCGTCCCACTTGAGAGAATTCATGCACAACA
Organism: Lathyrus sativus; assembly: GCA_963859935.3. Lineage (NCBI taxonomy): Eukaryota > Viridiplantae > Streptophyta > Magnoliopsida > Fabales > Fabaceae > Lathyrus > Lathyrus sativus. The sequence continues at coordinate 694,429,923 of OZ012741.1, read as the reverse complement.
TTAAACTAAAACTTGAAAACTTAATATCAAAGATTAAATAATTAAAAACTCAAACCAATTAACTAAAAATAAAATGCATAACCATAAAAAAAAACTGAACACTAATACTGTCGGAAGTACCTTGAAAGGTACAAGTACAACAACATCACAACAAACAAAGTACACTGCAAAAACGAGTGTTTTTTTTTTGTTTTTTTATTTTTATTTTCTTTTCAATGCTTGCTTGGTTTCTCACTAGTTGTGAAAACTTGACCACCTTACTTTCATTCTCCCCAACTTGTCTGTTCTCGTCCCCTAAGTGAATGCTCTTACTTTTTTTTTTAGCAAAAGAACAATGAATCAAAATCTCCAAGGTTTTAAGAACAAGATTTTTGAACTCTTGCTTTTTAAGCAAGGATTCAACTGTTTAGGCTTAAAATGGTTTACGAATGCTCACAACTCACAGGCATATTTGAATTTAGAACTGGTTGTGCTCAACAGAAACAAGTGCCTTGATCTTCTCAAGAACTTCCACAAAATTATACGAAACAAAAGACAAAGTATGAATTACAAGTATACACAAAATTCACCATTCATCCATAGCATTTGTACATAGAACAAGAAGCTTCTTACATTTGTGGTAAGGGACCTAAATGACATGTCAATTAATAAAGTTGCAAAACGAAACAAAGTTTCAAGAGTTGTTCCTAAACTAACAAGTTCCTCAACATTTTCTAGAATAAAGTCACTAAATGCCTTGTTAACACCTTTGTGGTAACGATACTATCATCGCCGTCCCACTTGAGAGAATTCATGCACAACATTAAACTAAAACTTGAAAACTTAATATCAAAGATTAAATAATTAAAAACTCAAACCAATTAACTAAAAATAAAATGCATAACCATAAAAAAAAAACTGAACACTAATACTGTCGGAAGTACCTTGAAAGGTACAAGTACAACAACATCACAACAAACAAAGTACACTGCAAAATAACCGCATGACTATAACATAAGAAAGGAAACTTCACTTTGTAGCTCAAAATGAATCAACGAAACAAACGAGCAATCAATCCTCCTCAGACAAATCATACTCATCTCCACCGTCATCATCATTCTCTTCATCATCATCATCATCATCATCATCAGCATCAGCATCATCATCAGCATCAGCATCATCCCCAGCATCATCCTCCCCACCAAAACTAGGCCTGTCCACAGGCCATCCAGCGTGTGCAAGGAATTGCTCCCTTGTCATCATAGAGTGGGTGCCGGCGGGGTCGCGAATCTGAAGCTGCAACATCTGCATCGAGTCATGAATATCACACATGGCTCGCTGCTGAGCGGCCATCCAATCCCAGTTATAGTTGCAGACTTCCTGATGGAAAGGGCTAAAAGAAGAATATGCCTGATCAGAAACGGCAGGGCCACTGGCATGTCCACCAGCAGTAGTATCGGCACCAGAACTCGCACCAGCTACGGGTTTGACTCTACAGAACTTATCCACATATTTGTCGTCGATCGCGGCTGGGATAGTAACCTGTCTTCTCTGAGGAATGTCTACCCTAGCTTCAGCACATAAAGACATGATCAGACAAGGAAAAGCTAGCGGGGCATTTTTGCGAGCCGCTATCCCGCCCCGTCCACTAAGCACAACAGCCCGTAATTCATCCGCAATGATGCGGGCAATGTCGATCTGAACGTTCAGCAAAATGGAATGGATAAGATGTGCAATAGGCACGGGCACCGAGCTATGATGGGACCTTGGTACAACATTTGTCAGCACAAACAATAAGATCAGCTGTACCAATGGTTTCATGTCAGCTCTCAGATATCTGACAACAACCCCAGATGAATTGCGCACTGGCTCGCGACCTTCCACTAATAGGTCTCTGGTCATGGCCTCTTGATCACGATGCTTGTTAAGGTCCCGGTGGTAGTCATCAATCTGGCTACCTGTCAATGTCAGAGGGTCACCCAAAACAGCATTAATCGATCGTCGATCGAATCTTACCATAACGCCTCGGACCATTGAGGTCCAACTGAAAACTTCACCATCATCCGGGAGGGCATTTGCATAAAACTCCCGCACTATCTCGGCGTTGTAGCCGTCAAGTGGAGTCATCACCCGGTGCCACCTCTTTGCCGCGAAAAGAGCCTCAATGGTGCGGTAGTCGCCGGTGTCACTCAGATTAAACCTTTTTTCAGGGACAATGTTCCGCTTCTCAAGAGCTTCGTAACGGGCAGCGTGCGTGGCTCCTCTGAAACGGTCCTGATCGAAACGGATCGGAACCGTGCGAGATGTGGTGGCTTTCCTTTTTAGAGGGTTGGTCATTCTAGGTCCCATTCTGCAAACACAACACAACAAAACAGCCAACAACACAGCAAACAAACATGTTAAACGAAATAAAACAAATCACAGTAAGAAAAGAAAACATACTGCAGCGTTCGCCTAAGTTCGCCGGGCGAATCCTGGCGAAGCTTCGCTTCCCTTCGCCAGGCGAATGCCAGCGAAGGTGCGAAAATGCAAACACAACCAGAACTTCTGCAATGGTTTTATTCTTTAAAACAAGGATGTTCTACCACTATCTCATTACCAGATGTAATTTTGACATGCAATGGCAAATTTCCACAGAAAATCGAAAAGGGTTTAACATGCAAACACTAATTTCCCAATGCAGAAGTTCGAATCCTAAACAAATTTTGAACAAAAATACCTTTGCCTAGAAGTACAAGAACAAAATCTAACAAATTACAAATTGAAAAAGGGAAACAAGAACACTTACCTTTTGGATTGCTAGTGATGAATCTGCAGCAAAGGATTGAAAGAAGGTTGGAAGGGATTGTGAGAGTGAGGCAGAAGAAAACCGTTTAGGGTTTCTGATGCAATGAAAAGGTAAAACGGTTTTTGGGCCCAGGTGGCCCTTTATATTTTTTTTCTGATACCGTATATTCGCCAGGCGAATGCCAGCGAAAGCTCGCTAAGGCTCGCTAGGCGAATACTCGCCTTCATTCGCCAAGCGAATGCTAGCGAACATGACAGGTTTTGCTTAGTTCCACTGCATTGCCCACTTCACTAGTCCACTTCCAACACTTTCCAAAAATGCATAAAATGACATAAAAAAGGGTAAATACTTACAATGTTGAGGTGCCTCTCAACCAGCGCTTGTTTAACGTCGGATAAGCTCGACGGTCCATGATGCTCACAACGGACCATCAAGAAGATACGCACAGCTGTCTCGGTTCACCTGACCGCCGAGATATATCTTGAGGCGTTGACCATTTACAGTCCAACTGTCTTTCTTTTCCAAATCCTCAATTACCACCGCTCCGAAAGATTTGACTTCTTTGACTCGGAAAGGTCCGGACCACTTGGATTTTAATTTTCCAGGGAAAAGCCTCAACCTGGAATTAAACAACAGCACAAGCTGCCCGGATGCGAATTCTTTCTTGCGGAGCTTTTTGTCGTGGTATTCTTTCACCTTTTCTTTGTACAACCAACTTGAGTGGTATGCGGCATTGCGCATCTCTTCCAGCTCAAGAAGTTGCACTTTCCTTTTATCACCAGCTAGCTCATGATCAAAATTTAAAAATTTTAAAGCCCACAAAGCCTTGTGCTCCATTTCAACCGGTAAATGACAGGTTTTACCGAAAACCAATTGAAATGGAGTTAGCCCAATTGGAGCTTTATAGGCCGTGCGGTACGCCCACAAAGCTTCATCCAATTTTTGTGACCAATCCTTCCTAGAGTTGGACACAGTTTTTTCCAGAATTTTTTTTATCTCTCTATTTGAGACCTCGGCTTGACCATTAGCCTGTGGGTGATACGGAGTTGTCACCTTATGCGTTACACCGTAATGTTGTAAGACTTTTTCTAACGGTGCATTGCAGAAGTGTGATCCTCCGTCACTTATCAACACTCGAGGGGTACCAAAACGGGAAAAAATATTTCTTTTTAAAAAACTTATTACCGTCTTAGCATCCGCTCTCGGTGAAGCAATCGCCTCAACCCACTTAGACACATAATCAACAGCCACCAATAAGTATTCATTTCCAAAAGATGGTGGAAATGGTCCGACAAAGTCAATGCCCCAGCAATCAAACAACTCCACCTCTTGAATATTTTGAAGAGGCATCTCATCTCTCTTTCCAATACCACCTATCCTTTGGCAACTATCACAATTTTGCGCATGAGCATTTGCGTCTTTAAAAATAGAAGGCCAATAGAATCCCGATTGAAGGACTTTATTCGCCGTTCTTGCCCCATTAAAATGCCCGCCATAAGGCGAATTGTGACAGTGCCATAGGATACTTTGGGCCTCATCACCCGTAACACATCGCCTCAACAAATTATCACCTCCCAGCTTAAACAGGTATGGATCATCCCACACATAGTACTTGGCATCCGATAAGAATTTCCTTTTTTGGTTGGGAGTTAGGTCGAGCGGCACGAAACCACTCGCCTTGTGGTTTGCGAAATCCGCAAACCACGGTCTCACTTGCACTTTAAAAAGTTTTTCGTCTGGAAACTCTTCTCGGATGTCCTGTTCTAAGGTAGTCACCTCAGTGTTGACAAGGCGAGACAAATGGTCTGCTACCACATTTTCGGATCCTTTTTTGTCTTTAATTTCAACATCGAATTCTTGCAATAAAAGGATCCACCGGATAAGCCTTTGCTTAGAATCCGGCTTGGTTAGCAGAAATTTGATCGCCGCATGATCAGTGTAAACAATAACTTTCGAGCCAATGAGATATGACCGAAATTTTTCGAGAGCATACACTATTGCGAGCAATTCTTTTTCAGTTGTGGCGTAATTAACTTGAGCCTCATTAAGAACTTTGCTCGCATAGTGTATGGTATGAAATTTTTTTTCTTTCCGTTGGCCAAGCACCGCTCCGATAGCATAGTCGCTAGCGTCACACATCAGTTCAAAATTGAAATTCCAATTTGGAGCGACTATGATTGGAGCGGTGACTAACTTTTTTTTTAATATCTCAAAGGCTTCTAAACATTCATCAGTAAGGAGAAATACCTGGTCTTTGGCGAGCAAATTGCTCAAAGGTCTAGCCACCTTTGAAAAGTCTTTGATGAATCGCCGGTAGAAACCGGCATGCCCTAGAAAGCTTCTGATTCCCTTTAAGTTAGATGGAGGAGGCAATTTCTCTATCACATCTACCTTTGCACGATCCACTTCTAGTCCTCTTGACGAGACTTTGTGGCCGAGAACAATCCCCTCCGTAACCATAAAGTGGCACTTCTCCCAATTTAGCACTAGGTTGGCCTTCACACACCTTTCAAGGACAATTTTCAAATTTTCCAAGCATAAACCGAATGATCCTCCAAACACCGAAAAGTCATCCATAAAAACTTCCATTGTCTTCTCTATAAGATCAGCAAAAATGGCTTGCATGCATCTTTGGAAAGTTGCCGGCGCATTACACAATCCAAATGGCATTTTGCGGTAGGCAAATATTCCAAATGGACATGTGAATGCGGTCTTCTCGTGATCAGCCGGGTCAACCGCAATTTGGTTGTATCCGGAATAGCCATCTAGAAAACAATAGAATTCTTGTCCCGAAAGTCTCTCTAGCATTTGGTCCATGAACGGAAGTGGGAAGTGGTCTTTTCTAGTTGCGGTATTTAACCGCCTATAGTCTATGCACATCCTCCACCCCGTTGCTATCTTTGTGGGAATCAACTCATTTTTCTCGTTGCGGATTACGGTAATGCCTCTCTTCTTAGGAACCACATGTACCGGACTCACCCAAGGACTATCCGAGATCGGGTAGATCATTCCCGCATCCAAAAGCTTTACAACTTCTTTCCTAACAACCTCTTTCATTGTAGGATTCAAACGGCGTTGCGGTTGAGCTACCGGCTTGAAATCCTCCTCCATTAAAATTTTGTGCATACAATAAGAAGGACTAATTCCTTTTAGATCGGAAAGAGTCCATCCCATTGCTTCTTGATTTTTCTTCAACACATCAATTAAAAGAGTTTCTTCATGTTTTGACAAGAGGTTGCTAATGATAACCGGCTTCTCCTTGGTTTCATCTAAAAATGCATATTTCAAATTACTTGGTAAGTCCTTCAATTCAATGACTGGCTTTTCATCCTTGTCCTCTTTTTTTAAGACTTCTTCCTCCACTTCCCATGGGTGCAAATCCTTAAGACTATCTAGCTCTCTCAAACATTCATCTAGAGCTTCCTCTTCTTCAAGAGTGAACACTTGAAAGGAGTCATTAAGGGCTAGCTCAATAGGAGTGATGTTGTGAACATGCTTTGCAACTTCATCGGTTGCTTCCTCAATTACGTCAACTCGGAAACTATCATGCTTGTCTTTTGAATGCTTCATTGCTTCAAAAAGGTCAAAAGTGACCTCTTCGTTTTGTACTCTCACTTTCATCAAACCGTCATCTACATCAATCATCATCCGAGCGGTTTTCATGAAAGGCCTTCCAAGAATCAAAGGCGCATCATCATCTTCCTCCATATCGATCACGATAAAATCCACCGGAAAAAAGAACCTGTCCACTTTTACCAACACGTCTTGAGCTACTCCATGAGGATGAGTAGTGGACTTATCGGCTAGTTGTAACGTCATTCGGATGGCTTTAATCTCAATGTTGCCAAGCTTTTTCACAATAGACAAAGGAATAAGATTTATGCTTGACCCCAAATCAATTAATCCTTTTCCCACATAAAAGTCACCAATGGTAACCGGCAATGTGACTCTTCCCGGATCAACTTCCTTTCTTGGTAGAGTACGTTGGATGATGGCGCTACAACTTGCATCTAGTACTATTGTTTCTGGCTCCGTGTACCTTCGCTTTTTCGTAAGTATGTCCTTCATAAATTTGGCATACTTCGGCATTTGTTCCAAAGCTTCGGCGAACGGAATGTTGATTTGCAATTGTTTGAAAATATCCATGAACCGGGCGTAATGCCGTTCATTTTCTCTCTTAGATGGGGAATGAGGATACGGTAAATTTTGAATCGGAGTAGTGCTCACTACCTCCTTTCCTCTAGACACTCTTGCGTTTCTTTCTCTCCGCTTTTTCACTTCATCCACTTTCACTTTCTCACTTTCGTTATTTTCCACTACTTCATTTGTATTGTTTTCAACTTCAACCTTTTTTTCTTTTTCAACTTCACCATTTTTTTCATTATTTTCCATTTCCTCCTCACTCCATTCACCAACCTCTCCATCAAGTTTCTCATCAATTTTTTTCTCCACCTCTCTTTTTTTACTCTCGTCAATCAACTCCCTCCCACTTCTCGTCCTTATCGCCTTACAATGCTCCTTCGGATTTGTTTGCGTATTTGCCGAGAAAGATGGTCCGGCTTGTTGTTCCGCTAATTGCTTAGCGAGTTGCCCAACTTGAGTTTCAAGATTTTTTATCGCCGCATCATTACTTTTTTGATTTGCTATAGACATTTGCATGAATTGCGTCAATGTATCTTCTAGCTTAGAAGTTGCAACCGGCGGTTGTTGAGGTGCATACGGATTTTGACGGTTAGAGTTACCACCTCCATAACCTTGGTTATTTTGGTAGTTACTTCTAGATTGGTATCCTTGATTACCTTGATAGATTTGTTGGTGTTGTTGTTGAGGATGTTGATATGGTTGTTGTTGTTGAGGTTGCCTTTGTTGATAATCTCTTTGGTTTGCCATGTAGTTAACTTCTTCAAATCCGGGAGGCGGACAATATCCGGTATCATGTTCTCCTTTACAAAGTTCACAACAAGCTATTTGTTTAGCTTTTGATGGTTCTTTCAACCCCTTGATTTGTTGAGTTAAAAGTTCCACTTGTTGTGAAATGAGCTTGTTTTGGGCAAGAATTGCATCATTCGTCCCCAACTCGAGCACTCCCGATTTCCTTTGAGTTACCCCTCGATTATGGTTCCCTTGATGATCATTAAGTGCCATCTTTTCTATAATAGATGTTGCATCATCGGCACTCTTTGACATCAAAGATCCCCCCGCCGTGGCATCCAATAAGGTCTTGTGAACCGAAAGGAGTCCGTTGCGGAAAATATGCACTTGAGTAAGCTCATCGAAACCATGGCCTTTGCACTTCCTTAACATGGACTTGTAGCGCTCCCAGGCTTCGTTTAGCGATTCATTCGCTCCTTGGGAAAATACCGCGATTGCCGTCTTAGCTTCCATGAACCGGTTATGTGGGAAAAACCGTTCAAGGAACTTCTCCTCCAATAAATTCCAGTCCGTCATAATTGTCGTTGATTGATCAAGATACCACTCTTTCGCTTTCCCAATTAGGGAGTGAGGGAATAGTCTCCTGAACAATGACTCTTCATCAGCCTCAGTAGCTCCAGTTGCGCCCGCAATCTCATAGAACTTGGTAAGATGTGTGAATGGGTCCTCGTGGTCTAATCCTGTGAAAGGATTTTGATAGACTAGAGCAAGGATCCCCGTCTTCATCTCCGCTTGTCTTCCATTTTGGAGATTTCGTGCGAACTGAGCCATGTGTCTCGGACTATTTGTACATGGAGTTGAAACTGGAGGTGGCGGTGGTGGTGGTTCTGCCATAACTGGTGTGAAATGTATTGGTGGTGTTGTAGTAGAAGAACTTTCTCCTTGTCTTTGGCTTTGCTTCGCAAGTTGCCTCCTTCGTCTTGTTTTGCTATTCAATCTTCTCGCGGTCCTCTCGATTTCGGGATCAAAAAGGAGTTGGTCCTCGGGAATTTGTCCTCGCATAAACAAGGGCTGCACACTAAACCAAACAAATTACAAGCACAAGTCAAAAATTCAAAGCTAAAAATTCAACAACTATTGCGATGCTTGCAATATCAATTTATATTCCCCGGCAACGGCGCCATTTTGTTAAAACAGTGGTTGAGTGTCGGGTTTTTGTTATCGTCTCCACAGGGAATATGAAATTTTGCAGCCTTTCTACAGTTGTTAAATTCGTAACTTTGTAGTAACAAAGTGTTTGGTTTTAAAACAATGGTAACTTTTGCATGTGAGTAATAAATGCGGTAAAATAATGATTTGAACGGTTTTAATAAATATTGCCAAAGTTAGGGTTCGGTAATCACTTTGCATGCATATTTCCAATCAACATTTAACAAACTCCTTTTAATGATCAATACATCCACAACATCCTCTCAATATGATTATCTCTAACTCATATTGTGAGATTTACCATTTTGATCCATTGTTGATCTCTCACACAATCTATCAAATGACAACTTTAAAGTTCAACATTATAAGTGAACAAAACATTTCAAGACTATCTCTAGCTCAAGAAAAGAGAAGGATGAAAACCTAGGTCTAGAGTTGGAAAATATTTCTCAATCATCAACCAACACAAAAGATTGTAAATGAAACAAAGTTTTCACCTTATATTAATCATTCAAGAGTTTACAAATGATGATCATCCATACACATACAAAGTTTAATAATCACCTACATCTAACCTTGACAAAAGATGAGTTTAGCTACACATTTTCATGGTAGCTTTAACAAGAAGAAAGGAGAAGATGAAGAACATCCACTTTGAAGAAACAATGAAGGATGTGCTTCCACTTCTCTTGATTACCAAAATAGTAAAGATGAAGAAGAACTCAAGTATTTAGGGTTCTAGAGCTATCCAATAATGACTTTTTCTTGATTTGGCAAGATCCTCTCTTCCCAGTACCAAGTATGGGCTAAATAGAGCAACAAATAAAGTAAAAATGATGTGCTGTCTGCGCACATTCGCCTGGCGAAGGCATTCATTCGCCCGGCGAACCAACTTAACATGGCACTTCAAAGTGCCTTTGATCAGCAAACCGCCCCAAGGAATCGTGCATTCGCCAGGCGAATAAACACTCGCCGGGCGAACATTCGCTGGCTTCACTCGCCAGGCGAACTTTGGGTGGTTTTGCTACTGGAATCTGCATGAGGAAAGCTACCACTTCTTCGCCAGCACCTTCGCCAGGCGAATGGTAGCGAAGCTTCGCTGGAACCTTCGCCTGGCGAACTTCCTATCCTTTGGGTCTGGGAGTTAAATCTGATTTATTCGCCCCAGTTCGCCTGCACTCGCCTGGCGAATATTCGCTGGCACTCGCTGTGGCTCGCCAGGCGAATGTCTTGATTTGCAACATCTCCCAACTGCTTTGCCTTGATCCCAAGTGCTCTTAATAGTGTCAATCCTGCACACTAACAGCAATATTACAAACATTCTTCGCTTGGATCGCATAAAATCAAACTAAACCAATTCAACAACGAAATCAAACATTATTAGATAAAATTGAGTGAAAATACTACCAAAAAGAAACCAAATATCTAATCTAAATGGGATCTAACAATCAGCCAACTGCCCACCTCCGAAAGAGCAGGTCAAACCCACTTTTCGGAGATCTAGGAGCGGTTGGACTTGGGCGAAGACCACATCCTGGTCTTCACTACGCCATGTAAGCCCTATGAGTCATTAGGGTTGGGCCTGGTCATCCAGCCCATCTCAAATGACCGTTGGCCTAGCGCTGGAGTCTCTCTATAAATACCCTCTTCCTCAAGAGGGTCAGGTAACACACTTCTTACCCTCTTTCTGTATTTCGCCATCGCTCTGCCCAACTTCTCACTTTGGCATCAGATTTTTTTGCAGGTACACCCCCCCCTTCTCCTCCTCATCACCGGTGAACAGGTAGCAATCCAACAGCGTGTGGCCGGCCCGTGATCCCCTTCTGATCAGGTCAGATCAGTGGCGCCGTCTGTGGGAACAGAAACTTCCCCGTTACTCCGAGCAGAAAACCAAAGTTTCACCAATACTCCACGATCATGGCTAGCCCACACCGCGACGACACTCCGCACGACCTCGCGCTCAACGTCGCCACCAACGGAAACAAACAGATGGAAACGACGCGTCCGACGGAAACCGATGAGAGGGACGGCCAAACTGCCTCGCCGTCATCCGCAGAGCGGCCCCTTCAGGCCGACCACCGGCCCCCAGGTCCGCCAGCATTCCAACCCGTTCCCATCCCGACGGGAGCAGACCCGACGGTGGGCGCCCTCTTCGCGGCCATCAACCAGACGAACCAGCTGCTGGCCCAGCAAAACGCGAGAATTGGAGCATTGGAACGCGTCGACCCTCCGAGGTACCCCCCGCGGGAAGACCAAAACGGAGGTTCGAGGAGTCCCTCACCTTGACCCAGAAATTGCCGGCCACGGCTGGAGAGGCACCGCAGACAGGTAGCGCGAGAACGCACCAGGTCCCCAGCAAGACAAGTCCGCGAGCGGAACCAAAGCACCGTGGCGATCCCGACCGGGGATCCCCGAGGTGAAAACTCAGGCAGGAGGTCGAGAACCCGAAACCAGGGCCCTACTTTGAACGGCTCGTCTCCCCATCGATCCCCGGCGCCCAGGGACGAGGACGATTACCGCACCCCGTTGTCCCGAGAAATCATGGCTGCCCCCATACCCCAAGGGCTGGAGAAGCCACCGACGCTGTCGACGTACGACGACACCTCCGACCCGGATGATCACCTGGAAGACATCGAGGCCATGCTCGACTACCGAAACGTCCGGGGAGCTATCAAGTGCAGACTCTTCCCGACGACTCTGAGGAAAGGCGTTATGACCTGGTATAAAAGTCTGGAGCCCGAATCAGTTACATCATGGAGAGTCTTGAAGGACCTGTTCTCCAAACACTTTACGGCGTCCCGACGCCACCCGAAGACGGAGGCCGTCCTCGGGGCGATCATCCAGGGCCCTGACGAACCTCTCTGAAAGTACATCAAAAGATTCACTCGAGAAGCAGTGCAAGTGACGACGTCGGACGAGATGAAGCGCTACTTAATGGAACAGGGTCTACGCCACGACTCCAAGTTCTACGAGGCCGTAGGCATACACCGGCCAACCTCCCTCCAAGATTTCCTCGGCAGAGCCGCGCATTATATCCGGTTCGAAGAAACACAAGCGGCCAACTCCGCTCGAGACACCCGAGACAGGGAGGCCCCCCGCGGGCACCGGGACAACGAGGCCTCGAGCCATCGACGGGGAGGGGACCGCCGCCGCGAGGATCGCCCTCGCGAGTCCCGCGAACCGCGCGGCCCTGCCGGCCGATTCACAGAGTACACGGCCTTAGTCGCTTCCCGCGAGCGCATACTGGCCGAATGCGCCAAAACTGAATTCGTACAGGGAGGTGTCCGATTTCCGCGACCAACGCCCCCCAAACCCAACGTGGACAAATCGAAATACTGCCGATTCTACAGGAGCCACGGGCACGTGACAGAAGACTGCATCCATCTCAAAGACGCGATCGAAATTTTGATCAAAGACGGTCACCTGAAGAGGTACACCCGAGGAGGCGAACCACCGAGGCAAGAGGCCCCAGAGGCCAAGAAGGTCGAGGAACTTCCCTCACCGGAAGACAACAGCAGGCTCCAGGTCGCACTGTGTGTCAGCCGCCCCGAGGATTGGTTCGCGGGCAGAGAATTCGGTCTCCCCGAAGGACCCGACCTAATTGACGAGCCAATCCGACCAACCAGCCGGTGGGAGTACTTCCCCAGGGCCATGGTCATCTCTGATGGAGCCACGAGGAGCCTGTCCATAGGATCCGTGAAGAGAAAATTCGACGAACTCATCGCGAACAACTCCGGCAAAATGAGCACGCTCGAGAAATTCTAAGGCCGATCCAACCCGATCCCATTTTACCTCGAGGAACTCCCCGGGGGATCCCCCAACTCCAACATACCTCTGCTCATACGTGCACGGATGGCGAACTTCGACGTCAGACGCCTCCTCGTCGATGGCGGAAGCTCGGTTGACATCATGTACTCACACCTGTTCACAACTCTCCAGCTCGATGAATCCAACCTTTCCCCCTACGTAGGCTCCGACCTTCAGGCGTTCAACGGGACGACGACGAGACCTTGGGGATACGTGGAACTGAAAGTCACCTTCGGAGAAGAGGAAACAACTAGGGAAATCAGCATCCGCTTCTTAGTCATCGAGTGCCCATCCCTCTATAACTGCATCCTGGGCAGGACAACGATAGCAGAACTCACCGTGGTACCCTCCACCGTCCACCTGAAGATGAAATACTACACAAGACGGGGGGCCGTGGTGACCCTTAACGGAGACATCGAGGCCGCCCGAAGATGTTTTGAGGCCACGCTGAAAGGCCTAGACTCCATCGCTCCAGCGACCAAGAAGACAACTTCAAACGCAGCACCAAAGGGCGAACCAATGAAGCTAGTCGGATCCGTGGAACTCGACAGCCGCTTCACCGACGAGCTCGACCACGAAACGAAGACCAGCAAAGTCAACGGGCAGCCCTCACACCCAGCGCGCCCCATCCCGGACGGAGAATTCGAACTCATTCCCCTCGGGGAAGACACGAGCAGAACCGTGAGGATAGGTGTCGGACTCCCAGACCTCGCGAAACGACAGCTCCAAGCCTGCCTCCGCGAGAACGCCGACCTCTTCGCCTGGAGCGCCGCAGAAATGCCCGGACTCGACCCCGAGGTCGCCTGCCACCAGCTATCCATCAACCCGACCGCAAAGGCCGTTGTGCAATGCCGGCGTCGCCAGTCCCCCGAAAATCGGCAGCAGCCAAAAAAGCTGTAAAAGACCTCCTAGAGGCAAACTTTATTTCGGAAGCCCGGTATTCAACCTGGTTGTCCAATGTTGTACTCGTTAAAAAGAATAATGGAAAATGGCGCATGTGTGTTGACTATATTGATCTCAATCGGGCATGTCCTAAGGACGCCTACCCCCTCCCCAACATCGACAAGCTCGTCGACAACTCCGCGGGCTTCAAGCTCTTGTCCTTCATGGACGCGTACTCGGGATACAATCAGATCCCGATGGCCGAACACGATAAACAGGCCACGACCTTCATGACGGCATCAGCCAATTACTATTATAACGTGATGCCCTTCGGCCTCAAGAACGTCGGGGCCACATACCAACGGATGATGAACCGGGTCTTCCACGATGAAATCAGCGACATGCTCGAGGTATACATGGACGACATGATCGTCAAATCTGGCACGGAGGACGACCACACGGCACACCTCCGAAAGGTCTTCGAGACCGTAAGGTCGTGCCGCATGCGCTTCAACCCGGAGAAGTGCACCTTCGGCGTTTGCGCCGGTAAATTCCTCGGCTACTACTTGACCGAACGGGGGATCAAAGCCAATCCGGACAAATGCCACGCCTTCTCCAATATCACCACGCCCACCACGAAGAAGGCCATCTAATCCCTCAACGGCGTGCTCGCCTCCCTTTCACGGTTCATTGCCAAGTCGGCCCAGCACGCCTCCCATTCTTCAAACTGCTCAGGAAGGAGACCAAGTTCGAATGGACGGATGAATGCGAGAAAGCCCTTTGCCACATCAAACGCGTCTTATCTGAACCACCAGTGCTGACGCGTCCCGTGACGGGCGAAACCCTATACTTATATCTGGCCGTGGCCAACGAAGCCGTCAGCGCCGTCCTCGTCAGCGAATCTGGGGAGGGCCAAAGACCCATCTACTTTACTAGCAAAGCTCTCCACGGCCCAGAAATCCGATACCAACTGATCGAGAAGGTCTCCCTAGCCCTCATAACAGTAGCGCGCCGACTCCGACATTATTTTCTCGCACACTCCATCGTGCTCCGCACCGATCAGCCCATCCGCCAGCTCCTTGGCCGCCCCGACATGGCCGGACGCATGCTGAAATGGTCGCTAGAACTCTCTGAGTTTGACATCACCTACGAGGGTCGGCACGCCATCAAGGCTCAAGCCTTGGCCGATTTCGTCGCCGAGATGACCACACCGCCCGACCCCACCGCCAGGAACCACATCTGGACCATTTTTATGGACGGCTCCTCCAACTCCACGGGGAGCGGCGCCGGCATCGTCCTCGACAACGACGAAGGCACCATCATCGAAGTCTCCCTCACGTTGGCCTTCCCGACGACCAACAACCAGGCCGAGTACGAAGGGTTTCTGGCCGGCCTTCGCCTGGCGTCCGACCTGGGAGCCAGGGACATCCGAATCTACACAGATTCCCAGCTAGTCGCTTCGCAAGTCCGAGGCGAATATCAAGCAAAGAACGACAACCTCACCGAATACCTCGCGCTCATCATCGAAAAACTACGGGGTTTCGACACAGCAGAGATTCAGCACGTCCCTCGCGAGCAGAACACCCGCGCCGACATCCTCTCCAAACTGGTAAGCACCAAAAAGCGAAGCGGCCACAAGTCGGTCATTCAAGAAGTCTTGTCGCAACCAAGTACCATCGCGACCACTACCCCCCTCGACATCAACGTCGTCGGGGATACTGACTGCTGGATGACCCCGCCCCACACCTACCTCAGCACCGACCACCTTCCGGCCAACCCTGGAGAGGCCATCACAACCAGACGACGCGCTTGCTCGTACGTTCTCCTCGAAGGACGACTGTACCGCCGAGGCTTCGCAATCCCACTCCTCAAATGCGTGGATAAGTCCCATAGCACATCCGTTTTAGAGGAAATCCACAAAGGCATCAACGCGCAGCACCTCGGCGGAAGATCCCTAGCACGAAAGGCCCTTCGAGCAGGCTTTTACTGGCCATCAATGCAATCGGACGCGAAGGAACACGTCAAACAATGTGACAAATGTCAACGACACGGGGACACGCACCTCGCACCCCCAACCGACCTCACATCCCTCTCGTCTCCATGGCCATTCGCCTGGTGGGGGCTGGACATCCTTGGGCCCTTCCCCTTAGGATCCTACCAAAACAAGTACCTTATCGTGGGCGTCGACTACTTCACCAAATGGATCGAGGCCGAAGCTCTGGCCAAAATCACGACCCACAACATACTCCGATTCTATAAACGCAACATCTTCGCCAGATTCGGGGTCCCACTCGCCATCGTCACCGACAACGACACACAATTCACGGATAAAAACTTCCGCGACTTCGTCACCAAACTCGGAACCAAACACCACTTCGCCTCGGTCGAACACCCTCAGACAAACGGCCAGGCGGAATCAGCGAACAGAGTCATACTCAGGGGACTCAAACGGCGACTCGGCGACGCCAAACGAGCATGGGTCGAAGAGCTCCACAGCGTCCTCTGGGCATACCGCACCACTCCCCACTCAACCACGGGGGAAACCCCATTTCGCCTCACGTACGGAACCGAGGCCGTGATACCCGTCGAAATACGCGAACCATCCCGACGAACGGAAGCTCCCCTGGGCACCGACGATAACGACGACGCCCTACGAGAAGAGCTTGACCTCGTCGAGGAAATCCGGTCAGGGGAAGCCCTCCGAGAAGCCCGACTGAAGCAACAAGTCACACTTCGCCACAACAGCAAAGTCCTACAACGCGACTTTTAAACAGGCGACTTAGTTCTACGCAGAAACCAGAAAGACTCCCACGAGGGCAAATTGGATGCGAATTGGGAAGGCCCTTACCGAGTCCGGGACAAAACGGAGCACGAGGCCTATTACCTCGAAAACCTGCACGGTGAACAACTAGCTCGACCTTGGAACGCCGCGAAGCTTAAGCGGTACTACAGTTAGAACATTGCCCGCGACGACCCATCGTCCCGGCCACTGGGGGGCGACATGGTACCACGGCACTCCCACGCATCCACTAGCGACCAAAGAAAAGCAAGCCCTGCCTCTTTTGTGCGCGGGCAGACGGCCTTGCTCGGCAGGGAACACCTCGACCGAGATCCCCCGCCGTCGTACCAAAATCGGCAGGACACCCAGCTCGCGATGGGACGTCCACGCCACGGGGAGAACTACCCCCGAAACGGCCCGGCTACTTCGCCGGCCAAACCGGCCGGTTCCCTTCACCACCGGTAACAAGTTTGTCGAGCTAACACCCGAACAGACCCAGAGCATATTGAGGCATGCACGTCAAAAACATTCAAGTAAACAAATAAATACGAAAAACGAGCATAAACATCATGCAAATACCGAGCGCACACTTAGAAAATTCACAAAAATATATTAAGCAAAAAGCGGGCACCAACCCAGTAGTTAATATTACACAAACAGAGCACGCAGACCCAAAGAAGGACAAGTCACAATATCGGCACGCAGGCCCGGCAAATTATGCTACTTCATCCTCCTGATCAGCAACCACGGGAACCTCCTCGGGAACGACAAGATAGGGATCGACCACCTTCCCATCGACGATCTCGTGATACGGCCCGATCCCATCCACGACCAGCGCGACGCCGGGGTTGGCAACCTGGATCTGCGCGACAGCGTTCTTAAACTCGACCTCGACAGCCTCCAAACAATCACCTTCCAACACTCGGATACGGGCAACCAGGTCAGCACGGGTGATCATCCGTTGATCTTCCTCTGTCTCGTCCTCGGTCGAACGAAGTGCGCTGTCCAAGACTTCCATACGAACTTTCAGCGCCTGCACCTCGTCCGTTGCCGCCCCCAACTTCTCCTCCAGCGAGGTCACCTTCCCCTCAGCGCCCTCTGCTCGTTTGCGCTGGTCAGCGACATCCTTCTGACTCTTCTCCAATTCCTCAGTAAGCTTGGCCAACCGCGACTGCATAAAGGTAAGGTCCCCCTGCAATTTGGACAACTCGACGGCAGAACAACCCTCCTCGTTCAGCACAAGAGCCGTCGTGAACGTCCGCATCATCGCAGCCAAATCCTCCGCCAGGACACGTCGACGAGACTCTCAATCGGCCTGGCGGACAAATGCGATGGTGCTCCTTCGGGCGGTACACCTGCCAATGTTGCGGCTCCCCGATAGGCGTATCCTCGACGGTGGCATAGACGTCGGACGCATCGGCCACGAAGCAGGACGGGGTAGACAGCGGCTCTCCAGCCATCCATTCTTCGACCGGGGTGACGCGCTCGTCAAAATCCGGGACCTCGGGTTCGTTGTCTTCGACCATCGTCCCCGGTACCAAGGTCGACATCTACACCTGAAAAGCAGAGGACAACGGTGAATTCGATAGCCAAGATCAAATCCATCCTTCCACCGCAGGTCAAGTGAAAGGGCGACAAAGGCCAGAGAACAGCGAGCAAACATGCGCTCCCCGCCGATCCTCCTCGGGGCGTCCAAAAGCCAACCCACCATCCCTCCGCGGGACGGTCACCGGAAAAAGCGCGCGTCCCCGGGACATTCATCGGAAAAGGCACTCGTCCCCGGGGCATTCATCGGAGAAAGCCCTCATCCTCGGGACATTCATCAGAACAACCGATTCTCCCCGGGAAATTCACCAGAAAATCGCCAAATACGGCGGATCTTGCGTCCCTCCTCGGGGCATTCATCATGCCCCGACCACGCATTCTAATCAAGCGGCGGAAATAAAAGGAGAAGAGAAAGAAGAACTCACTTGTAACGGCGGCGAACGGGAGGAAGAACCAAACGGTGCGGCGGCGATCGACGACAACGGCGGACGAGCAAGGATCTCAGAGCTTCGCAAGTAAAACAGCAAAGTGAAAAGTAGAAAAATGAGTGGGGACCCCCGTATTTATAACCCGGTGCGGGATTCGAAGCGACGCTAGGCTCATTAATGACATAGGGTAGCAGCCCCTACGACCGCTTAACGCACGACACGTGGCGGCAACCCTGACAGTCGCGCCCCTTCACCTGCTTTCACCCCGCTCCGCCGACGACCGGGGATCCCCGCGCGAGCGCCCATTCCACCGCGCACGAATCCTGACGAACCTCCTGTTTCGCTACCTCTCTCCCCGACACAGCGACCTTAAGTCCTCGCTCTTTCCCAGAGCTTCGACTTGGGGGGCTCCTGTTCTGGACTGGGCCCGACCTCGGTCCAGCCCAATACCTCGCACGGCCCAATAAGCGAATTGGCCACGCCGGGCACGCGCGCCCCGCAGGACAGGCGGAACACACCACCGGACACAGGCGACGCATCCAACAGCATCTCGCCGTCCCCTCTTATCAGCCGAACAGGACGCACCCCAACGCATTGAAACGAGACCTTAGTTCCTCCCCAACCTCGCGAGCTCCCTTCCGCGAGGAGAACAACGTGCCCGGCGCACGTTCTCCACGTGCTTCCCTCCGCGGGGACACGTCATCAGCCAACTGCCCACCTCCGAAAGAGCAGGTCAAACCCACTTTTCGGAGATCTATGAGCGGTTGGACTAGGGCGAAGACCACGTCCTGGTCTTCACTACGCCACATAAGCCCTAACAGTCATTAGGGTTGGGCCTGGTCATCCAACCCATCTCAAATGACCGTTGGCCCAGCGCTGGGGTCTCTCTATAAATACCCTCTTCCTCAAGAGGGTCAGGTAACACACTTCTTACCCTCTTTCTGTACTTCGCTATCGCTCTACCCAACTTCTCACTTTGGCATCGGAGTGTTTTGCAGGTACACCCCCCCTTCTCCTCCTCATCACCGGTGAACAGGTAGCAGTCCAACAGCGTGTGGCCGGCCCGTGATCCCCTTCTGATCAGGTCAGATCAATATATATATATATATATATATATATATATATATATATATATATATATATATATATATATATATATATATATATATATATATATATATATATATATATATATATATATATATATATATATATATATATATATATATATATATATATATATATATATATATATATATATATATATATATATATATATATATATATATATATATATATATATATATATATATATATATATATATTACAAATATGTTATAAGTAATATAAAATCAATATGTAATATATTTATTTGTTAGTTTCAATTTAAATTATATATTTATAACATAAAAATACATTAATGAAATATTTTTTATAACATTAAATGTTAAAATATATTAAAAATGTTAAAAAATATTAAAATATATTAATAAATATTTAATTAATATTTATATAATTAATGTTAACATGTAACTAAAAAATATTTAAAATAAATTCTTCCAAAAATGTTAACATACATTAAAAACTTTAAATAATTGAAAAAACTAAATTTCTATTAAAAGATTAAAATTTATATTCAAATAATTAAAAAGTTACATTACTAATGTATTATAACGTTAAATAAAATTTATCTTAATTAGTATTTAATATTTATTATATTTTTTAAACTAAATATTAAAAAATATATAATAAATATATGTGTTAACGTTTTTATAAAAAATAAACTAAATATTTATTATAACATCTAATATTTAAAAAATAAATTAATTATTAATTATAAAAATAACAAATATTAAAATCAAATAAAACAAAATAAATAAATAAAATATTTACTTAAATATATTATTAACATATTATAATGTTAATATTAATATTTTATAATATGTTTTTTATTTCATTTTAATATGTTAGTTATTTCATTTTATTTCATCACAATCCGTTAATATTAATTTATTATAGTTTAGTTAAAATGTTACTATTAATTTAGTTTAGTTTTTTATTAATTATTAAAATGTTAAAAAAAATTAATTTAGTTTAATTTAGTTTAGTTTATATTAATATTAATTATGTTCAAACGTTAATATTAATTTAGTTTAGTTTATGAAAACTTTAATATTAATTTATAAATAAAATATTAGAATAAAATTTAATTTATTTAAACATTTGAAATGCTGGAATTGAATAAAATTTAATTTAGTTTATATTAAATATTAAATATTAAATAAATAAACTGTATTAAACATTAAATATTAATTATGTATATTATAAATATTTTAGTTTAGTTTAGTTTATATTAAATATTAAATATTTTAATTAATATTAATTATGTATATTATAAATATTTTAATAGTAAACTGAAAGTATTTAATTAATATTAATATTTGTATAAATAGTAAATTGAAAGTATAATATAAGTATTTGTTACAAATAATTAATCAAAGGAAACAACTAACTTAATGTACGAGGGTGTCACTTGTAAGTAAAAGGACATGAGTTTAACACTTGGGGTGGATAAAGTTTTTAATTTTGATCTTTTAACATTTCAATATACAAATAATAAAATTTCAACAATACTGACGCGTTACATTAAAAAAAAAATCAATAAAACAGCGTCATATCACAGATTTTGCTAATTTTGCTAATTGTGTTCACTGAAAAATAACAGGACGAAAATTATGTTTTTTTTACAGATTCTTTTTCGAATTCGCCTCAAAAAACTGAGACTAAAATGTATATTAACACAATAGTTAAAATGCAAAAATATAAATAAAAAAATAGAGATATATTTAAAATAATGATATTGAATATAATAATTATATATGATATTTACTTATATTTTTAAATATTGAATTTTTTTTTTTACATCAGAGGAGAAATAAATATAAGTTTGGCTTTAATTTTAATTGAGACATAATATAGGGTGGTAAATGGGTATGTTCCATTTAGATTCAGCCCGCAAAAATCCGAAGAAAAAAAATAGGGGCGAGGCGGGACGGTCATAGTTGAAATGTGAATTTAAAATTTAAGTTTGTTCTACAAAAAAGTGAAGGCAAGACAGAAAAATTGTAGAGGAGCCTCACTTTTTAAACATAAAAACACAAATTTATGTAAATGCTCGTGTATGTGAATTTTTTTTGAAAAAAATGATAAAATATGACTGACATTTTAGAGAGGGAAGACTTAAACCTTTGACCCGTCCCGCAATAAAATACGGACATGATCAACAGAATCGAAACCGTTTTACCACTCTATAAATTATCATTGATAGATAAACTATCATTGATAGAATCGTGTCACACGAGTCAAAGTAGAGAAAAGTAAACCTACACTAAATATTGTGGGACAGAGAATATTAATTAGATAATAGTACAAATAAATAAAAATAATAAATATTGTTGTATATAACAATTTACAGAGAATATTAATTAGATAATAGTACAAATAAATAAAAATAATAAATGTTGTTGTATATAACAATTTAAAGAACCTCTTGTTTTAAGACAAAATGTCTCACACAAAAACTTATTGTTGAACTTTGTAGTACGTATTTTTTGAATGTGTCAGTCTAGTAGTTTGGACAATAATCACAGTCCACCAACAAATTTTCCATTTTTTTTGAAAGATGTGCCATTATTTATTGAAGCTTGAATAAATGAAATAGTGTGGGTAGTTAAATTAGGTGATATTTTTTTATTACAAAACGATCTTTTTTTACATTTAAAATAGACAATACTTCATAGTCGTAAAGATCAATTTATTTAAGATCGATCGTAATATTAAACTTTGAAAGAGAGTGGACTCATATACTCGGTTCAGATCCTTTTAATCTTTTTAACACGTTAGTCTCGACCTAGATGACGTCTGATTCTATGTATCAAAATATCATTCCTTAAAAGGAAAGAAATGTAAACCAAAACTCATAGCAACGATGTTTATTTCCCCATAACTATTAGTTTGTTTACATACAATTCAGGAAAAATAAAACCAGTGGCACACTTTACAAACAAAACTGAAAACTAATCTTTCCTTTTATATAATTTCCTCTTCCTCTTCCACCGACAACTCATACTTGAAACTTCACTCCTTTGCATGTAAAATCAACATCAAATCCCACATTTTTCACACAAAAAATTATCATGGCATGCATTGGCTTTTCTAGTACATGTCTTTTTGAGGTATCTTTGGTTCAGCATGAAGGTCTTAGATTTTCTCAAAGAATACAAATGCTTTCAACTCCATGCATGCCAAAAAGCTATACTTTAGCTACATGTAATTCTCCTTCCATTTTTCAACCTTTCAAATATCCTTTTTTTTTCTCAATATTCTTGATGTTTATCTAGTTTTAATATTGGAGTTGAAGCTTTCTACTTATATTGCAGCCAAGAAATGCAAGAGAATCAAGGCCATGGCTTCACCAAATGTAGCAGCTCCTCAAAGAGAGAAAGATCCAAAAAAGAGAGTAGTTATAACAGGAATGGGTCTTGTTTCAGTCTTTGGCAGTGACATAGATGTATTTTACAACAAGCTTCTTGAAGGAGAAAGTGGAATAAGCCTAATAGATAGGTTTGATGCTTCAAGCTTCCCCGTCCGTTTCGGCGGTCAGATACGCGATTTTTCTTCACAAGGTTACATTGATTGCGAGAATGATCGGTGCCTCGATGATTGCTCGAGGTATTGTTTAGTAGCAGGCAAGAGGGCACTTGAAGATGCTAATCTTGGATATGAAGCTCTCAACAATGTAAGTCAAAAACTAATTCGGAAGTTGGTAGAATTGGTCGAAATTTGTTAATAAATACCTTGTGTTTATTATTTGTATTTTTCGGAGTCGATGTTATAACGTATAGTTTATCATTATCTTTTCTAACAGATGGACAGAACAAGAATGGGAGTTCTAGTGGGAACAGGAATGGGAGGTGTAAGTAGTATGAACACTGCTGTTGATGCTCTCACTCACAGAGGACATGAAAAGATTAATCCATCTTTCATTCCCTACACCATTAACATGAGTTCTGCTTTGTTGGCTATAGACACAGGACTAATGGGGCCAAATTATTCCATTTCTACTGCTTGTGCCACAGCAAATTACTGTTTTTGTGCAGCTTCTCATCACATTAGAAGTGGTGAAGTAGATATTATGGTGGTTGGTGGTACTGAAGCTTCGATTATACCTTCTGGTGTTGGAGGATTCATTGCTTGCAGGGCTTTGTCTCACAGGAATGATGAGCCTAAGAAGGCTTCAAGACCGTGGGACAAAAACCGCGATGGTTTTGTCATTGGTGAAGGCTCTGGTGTCCTGGTAGAATCTCAAACTTACCATTTTGTTTCACGAGTTTTCGAGTTGATGTTACTTAGTTTACTCGAGTCTGATCCTTATTTTAGGTTATAGTACCATTGTGTATTTATGAGTTTTTCTTCGAACTTGATTTTTTGTATCATTGAGGGAAGATAATGGAGAGCTTGGAGAGTGCAACAAAGAGAGGAGCAAGAATAATTGCTGAATATTTGGGTGGTGCCATAACATGCGATGCTCATCACATGACTGATCCAAGATCTGACGGACTTGGAGTTTCATCTTGCATAAGCAAGAGTTTACAAGACGCCGGTGTTTCCCCCGAAGAGGTAACATGTGCAGTACCAGTGAATTTGGCAGAATCATAGTCGAGATTTTGGCAAAAGATATATTTTGAATCTTTATCAAAATCAGTGTCACCTTGATTTCATCAAACTCAATCTGATTCAAATTTATGTAAAATTGATGAATCTTAATTGGTTAATTTCTAAACTGTTAAGGTGAACTATGTGAATGCTCATGCTACATCAACACTAGCTGGTGACTTGGCTGAGGTTAATGCAATCAAAAAGGTTTTTAAGGATACATCAGAACTAAAAATGAATGGGACTAAGGTAAGAAATTTATATACTTTTAAATATTTTAGAGCCCTAACAACTTTCTCTTATTGATCTTGAAGCTTATCTTTCTTTTTTCAGTCAATGATTGGACATTGTCTTGGTGCTGCTGGTGGCTTGGAAGCTATAGCAACCATCAAAGCAATAACTACAGGCTGGTTGCATCCAACCATTAACCAAGATGTACTGTCTTAGCCTAACCAACATGTTCAAAAAAGGTTTCATCTATTTGACTCTCACACAATCTTAATGAATAATAAATCTGATTTTTGTTTTTGATTTTTCTACAGAATTTGGAAGAGGATGTTACAATTGATACTGTCCCTAATTTTAAGAAAAAGCATGAAGTTAATGTTGGTAAGTAAGTTTTTGTTTTTTGTGTGAAATTGTGAATATTACTAAAAGTGAAAAAATAAAAGACTATATGTTATTGACCTTTATTTATTATCCTTTTTGCAGCTATCTCCAATTCATTTGGATTTGGTGGACACAATTCAGTAGTTGTCTTTGCCCCATTCAAACCCTAAGTAGAATTCAAGCTCAATCTGATTTTGTATTTGTTTTTTTCACATTACTTGATCCAGTGATTATGGAACATTAGTTTATAAAGACTATATGTAAGAAATTACAAACATGTTATTTTTTTGAGTAACAGTTTCTAGTGTTTGTCTAATATGAATCCTTCAACAAAATTCTATAGACTCGTTGGCTTTTAAGTAATAGCACATACATGATACATCCTCTATTAATTTAATACAAGCATGTTACAGAGATACTTGAATCCATATGAAAATGAAAAGAGCATACCACGACAACAAATGATGAATGCTACATTCTTTTTTTCTATCCATCCTTTTATCAGAGCTACTCAAAATATCAAGGTATTTTTCTTTTTCTTGATGATCTTGAAGCTTGTTGATCGGAGAACATTGTCATCCGTCAATAGTGTCTGCTCAAGGGCTTTCATGGACTCCGGCTTTGTGAAGTAGGTGAATAAGAGGTAGATGCCGTCCATATAGGTGTTAGATTCTCCATCTTTGTTTTTCTTCATGATGCAATATGATAGTGGAACAATACCCCGGTTAAAAACCTCTACATACATGCCACCTCCAGCAACAAGAAGCTGCACAAAGAAAAATCATAGAAATAGTGTTTTTTATTCAATTGAGAATAGAATGGTGTAAAAATCTAGTTTGCGCAATTTATAATTATGAAGCTTATTTTTAAATCATAAACTGTATCAAATCGCAAGATTCAGAGACATAATGTAGAGCACCTTGAAATATGTCCTCTGAATGAAGTATAGTGCTCAATGGAATAATTTTAAGCTATGAATCGAGAAAACAACTTAGACAATAAGTCCGACAGAACAAAATAATAGGTAAATAACACTCAACTCATAAGTAACAGTGCGAATTCACAAGTTATGATTCTTTATAAAACGGTAATTCATCCTTAGAGTTTGTACCACAACATTGTTTATGGACATAACATCAATCTTCCTTTCTTTTAGGAAAGGCATAAAGTGATTGAATGGAGCATGTGTTTGTGAAGAACAAAACAGAGCAATGACTTAATCAAACAAGGTGTTTAGTGTAATCAAGTGTCTGTTTTGAAAGATTGAAAACA
Organism: Lathyrus sativus; assembly: GCA_963859935.3. Classification (NCBI taxonomy): domain Eukaryota; kingdom Viridiplantae; phylum Streptophyta; class Magnoliopsida; order Fabales; family Fabaceae; genus Lathyrus; species Lathyrus sativus. Next base: position 694,404,038 of record OZ012741.1, on the reverse strand, counting down.
AAGAAACAGACACAACCAAACTGCAGTGCATTCACTAGTGCTCCTCTAGTTCCCTTCATCAATCAACGGTTTAAGCTTCTCCAAGTTTTGAGTTTCTTCAATGAGAATTGGTAACATAAACTAACAAATAAATAACCACCGAATCATTTAGGCTATGTTTGGATATCATAAAATGAACGGAGCAGAATGAAGATTTCATTCCATTGTTTGGACATTTTAGGAAGGAACAAGGCAATTTCTTCATTTTGCCCTTGGAGAGGAAGAAATACGATGATAAGTGATCGAATGGAATGGAACCATGCCACTCCATTCCGTTATGCCTAGGGCTGGAAATGAGTCGAGTCGAGTTGAACTCACCTCAGCTCGGCTCGACTCGTTAAGAATTGGTTCGAGTTTGAGTTCGACGCGAACTTTTTTTTAAGCTCAAACTCGACTCGTTATAAGTTCACGAACAGTTCGGTTCAACTCGTTAGATTCATCTCATTAGGTTCAGCTTACATGATTCACGAACTTAAAAACTATTTTTTTAAATATATATATATTTTAATATATTTGACATTTTAAATAAATATATATTTTTAAAATAAAATATTAAAATAAAATAAAAGTTATCCTATTGAAATTTAACTTTATCTTCGAAATCTACTAATTCAAAACCTACACAACTTTCAAGAGATACATTTGAGAGTCTAATTCAAAAACTACTAAATTGAAGATTAAATATTTAAACCTAATCTTAAAGACAGTATAATTCTTCTCATATGTAATCGAGTTGTCTCATGAACCTATCGAGTCGAACTATGTATAGTTCAAGTTCAGCTTATTTAGTTAACGAACTTAATTTTTCGCTCATACTCAACTCATTTGGTTCATGATCCTAGTTCAACGATTTAATTGTCGAATCGAATTTCGAACTATTTTCGAGTTGATTCGGTAGCCCTTATGCCACACCATTCCTGCATAAATCACATAATTCACAAAGCAATTTGTGATTATCATAACATTAATTCATAGTTTTCCGAATCGAATCAATTCATCCTATTAGAATTATGAATTCTGCAATTCTAACATATCAGGTCCCTCTAATATCAGACACATAAACACAACCTACTCATCAAGTTTCAAACTCATTATAGAACAGTTAATTGATAATTCAAATTAAGCAGTAACAAGTAACAAGGGAGATAGAATTTAACCTCCTCATATTTCTGAGTGGCTGCAAGACGCTCATCTTCAGACATATCAGGTCTCAAAATCACCATGCTTTCGTACTGTCTGAGTCCGGGCGGGCATTGTGGTTCCGGTTTTTCTTCAACGGCAGCAAAACCGGCTCCGACATTGAACGGGTCACCGCCTGAACCAAAACCGGATCCGGAAGAAAACGGGACATCTTCTGGACCAAATCCGTCTTCAAGGAACGAACTGGCAAAATCTAGGGCTTCTGCTTTAACGGTGAAGTTGGAATGGTGGTTCCTGTTTTGGTGAAAGTGGAAATTAGATTGGGGAAATGGAAGAGTGGAGGAGAAGGAGAATGCGCGAAGGGAAGGAGCGGTAAGAGAGGAAGACGATGAAAGAGGAATTGAATTGAGCGAAGAAAATGCCATTGCTTTGGAGAAGATGAACGTTCTCACTGAAAGAATGACTGATAGATAGAATCAGATAAGGATAACTGTGCGCACGCGGCGCAATTTAGAATTTAAGTTATTTTGTTCTTTATGTTTACAGTTTTGGACATGAGACGGATGTTTATTTATTTATTTATTTATTTAATAGGTAATACTAACTTCTTGCTTAATGTTTTGGCTTGGGTTAAAGATGGGTTGAGATCCACTCAATTTTTTTGTTTCTCCATTTTCTCTATTATTATGATTTTTATGTATATAAAATTAATTAAATATTAATTATATGTCACATTATTTATACACGCAACTATATTTTTAAAATTATTGAATAAGAGAGAGTAATTGGAATACACCATAAAACTATTTTACATTTTACATTGTCATTCAATTAAAATGAATGATTTTGACAAGTAGTTATTAAAATAATTTAATTATAATTTAATTTTTTTAATTTTTAATTCCATAATTATGTGTCAAAATGATTTATTATAATTGGATGACAGTGTAAAGTAGTTTTCCCTTGACATATATTTTAATTAATCTCATTGAATAATTAATGTATCTAATTTATTATTAAATTAGATATATTGATTATTGAATAAATTTAAAAAGTAATTTGTCTTTTATAAATAAAATCGGAGGGAGTACGTAATTTTTTTCTTGATATTTAGGGTTAATATTTGAAAGTTAAAATTATATTATACTTTTTAATTTAATAATGGGGTTAATAATTGAAAGTTAAATATTATACTATGCTCTTTAATATAATAAAGTATTTTATTTTTAGACTCATTGAAGAATCAATAAATTTGGACTATCAAATATAACGATAGAGTACATGTTATTTGGTAGTTGGGTATGTTTGTATGTTTAGATAATAATACAAGTAAGTCCTTCTTTAATATAAACTTTGGTCATTAAGGTAGAATATTGGTTGATGTTGATCTTTTTAATTAGTTGCAAGAAAAATTTTAGTGAAAAAAAATGGTTATTCCTTTTATGTTGATATTGAATATGAAAAGTGTCGCTTGCGCGAAAATAAGGTGCCGGCAAAACAGAAGAGTCGCCACCTTTCGTTATTTATCCCTCAGAGCGGGAAAGGAAACGATCGGAAAAACCTGACGAAAAAAAGGGTAAGACAAGGTCATCGCAACCATTGTCTGGGTTCGGGAGTCGGTTACGCAAGGGGAAGGTATTAGCACCCCTCACGTCCGTCGTACTCGACGGGATCCTCGCTTGTTTGTTTACTTGGACGGGTTGGTTATAATCTATCTACCTATCAAGGCTGGCTGAAAAAGAAAAGAAAAATGACTCGGCAAAGCGTCGCACTTTATGCCTACGTATTCTCATCAGAGAATGAGAAATCAGAGTCAACGTAGTTCGGCTAACTACGGGGGGAAAAATGGGGAAGGTTGCTCGCTAGGATATCGCATCCTATGCCTACGTACTTTCATCTGGTATGAAAGATCAGAGCAAACGTAGTTCGGGAAACTACAGGAAACAGCTCAACTAGGAGGGAGACTATCAAGTCCTACTGTTATCATGCCATGGATTCATCCTATGGTTGAGGTTTGAACAGGGAACTCCTAGATGTTGTCATGCATAGGTTTCAACCTAAAAGTCTATCATCAAATCCTCATCAAAGGAAATGAGAGCCCTAAGGGATCATGTCAATGATACACAGAATACAGACAAAAACATCAGCTTTAACAGTAAAATGCATGCAATGCAAGTGAGGGAGGAAATGTGTGTGGGGTTTCAGCCTCCACAAGCTCATCTCAACCTCAAGCCAGTCATGAAATAACAGTAATCATACTGAAAATAATCAACATGCTATCAAGCAAAACAGTAAACTGCAATCATACAGATAAAGGAAATGAAGTACCATCAGGCAAACAAAACACATTTGAAAAAGAATCACCTATTCCCTAACCCTAACCCTAATCACAGAATCTAAACAAATCTAAGCAAAGCTCTCAAGCACAAACCTAAACAGGAGCAATCATTCCCAGCCTTCAAGCTTCAGAATAAGCTTACCAAAGACAGGGAGCTAAGCAATCATACTCATAGTGTCTTCCTCAGGAAAGCACCAGGAGGTGTATACTCAGGAGTCATATCCTACGTGGCTCAACCACTGTGATCAGTTTACGTTCCTCCTCAGGAGAAACTAAACTCACAAGCAGGCTCCAACATCACTGGATATTTAGAAATCCTATTTAAGCTAGTGGGACTAGGTGAATAGACTCATAGGACCTTCCTCAGGAAAGTACTAGGAGGCTTCCACTTAGGAGTTGTATCCCATGTGGCTCAACAACATGTGATCAGTTTACATTCCTCCTCAGGAGAAATTAAACTCACAAGTTGGCTCCTACATCATTGGATACTTGAGAAATCCTAGATCAACTAGTGGAACTAAGTGAATAGACCCATAGGACCTTCCTCAGGAAAGTACTAGGAGGCTTCCACTTAGGAGTTGTATCCCATGTGGCTCAACAACATGTGATCAGTTTACATTCCTCCTCAGGAGAAATTAAACTCACGAGTTGGCTCCAACATCATTGGATACTTAAGGAAGAGGTGAGAAGGAAGAATGAAAGTCATTCATAGTGCCTTCCTCAGGAAAGTACCATGAACTTCCCTCAAACTTCAGGCTCTCAAACCTCACAGACAGGAGATGAGACAAGCTCTGGGTCTCTGCATCTTGATCTACAGGCTTCTCCTTATGATGCTCACCATCAATATCCTCAAGGCAACACAAGCCCTTCAGCAAATTCCTCAGAAAGATCCCCACGGATGAACAGATAACCCACTGAACAAACCAAATCATCAGGCAACTCAGAAAATACCTAAAAATGCTAAACTAATGGGGAAAAATTAACAAATATTCATAAGGGTCCTCAACACTTACCCCTAACATCTACAAAGGTTTCTACCTAAAAATCAAGATAAAACTCAATCAAAGAAAGGAATCATCACCTATGCACAATTCTAAACCCTAATTAGACTAACCAAAGTCAACCCTAATTAAACTAACCAAGATTAATTCTAAAAAATCTAGAAAAAATCCTATGGGGAAGCATGACTAACCATCTAATTGCACAAAAAAGAATGGGTAAAAAAGATTAATGGAAAGTACTAAAACAATTCCTACAAAATCAAATATCAAAATGAACCAATTAAAAAGCTATTTAATTGGAAAATCTACCAAAAATATCAAACATAAAAATAAAATCTCAATTTTATTTTTATAATTTTCTACTCATTTTAATCTACTCAGGAAAAAAAGAAGAAATTAAAAATCATTTTTTATCTATTTTATATGAATTATACAAAACAGAGAAATACTAAAAAGAAATTAAAAGAATTAAAATAACATGAAATGGGAGAGGGGTGCGATCAGTAGGTGGGTTAAGTGCTGGGGTGCGAAAAGTAAAAGGAGCGAGGCCCATTCCATGTTCAGAAAAGAAAAAGAAAATAAAAATGAAGGGGGGTGTGAATTAAGTAAGAAACACGTGCAAATGAATGTTGGGCCAAGGAGAGGAGTGTGAGTAGCAATTCACTTCTGAGCCCATATGAGTCACTAATCCAAAACGCGTCGTTTTGCAGTCAGTCTTCCCTCCGCTTGCGTGTCCAAATCATGGCCATCCGATGGAAAGAAATAGTCAAGGGAGTCAAAGCGCGTGGACGGATGGGATTATGTCTTCTTCCCTGAACCACCAAGCTAGGGTTTCGAGCAGTTTTTGTGGCAATCTTCGAGCTCCTCTAACTCTCTCATCTCTCAACCTTTTTACACGATATAAAAATGGAAATTGTAGTACTCATTCTCCTCTACACAACTGTACTTTTATATTTTCTTAAAGCTCAAGCAATAAAGAGATATCATGGCTGGAAGTTCCGGGTACCATTGAATTCACCATTTTTGCAGGGAAACCAATTGAGCTACTCTTAACCTAGAATCATCTACATGCTAAGGGGATCATTCTGCACTAATTACCTAAGATTGCAACCCTAAATCTAGCTTGTAATTCAAGATCCAAGAATGTTGCACCTGCTGCAAACCCTAGCTATATGCGCTCAAACTCTCAGGATTACATCTACTACTATAGTACATGAGTTCTATACCTATGAGGCCCACTAAAACCTAATAAATTATGAGGTATAAAGATGAGAAAGAACCTGTCAAAGAGAGATGGTGTATGCTCGTGGTCAATGCTTGCAAGCTTTGTAATGGAGGGAGAATGATCCTTTGATAGTGATTGAAGTTCTCTTTGCAAAGATCCTGGTGGAGAAGCTTTGGTTATGGCAGAATTCTTGATCTCTTGAACTTTGAACCAACACCTTCAATGGAAGCTCTCTCTCTCTCAAATTCTCTATCACCCTCTCTCAATCACCAACCCTCTCTTCTATGAAGAATACTCTTTTTATAGCAATTCATGGAATGTTCTAGAGCTCTTTAGAACTTCCTAGAAACTCATGGAAAGTTCCATGCATGAACATGTTTCTACATGCCATAACCCATGCATATCTCCTTATTTTCGTGCCATGCATCCATTATGTGACATATTAACACTCCTTGAACCAAAATGTGAAGGAAAATGGGCCTGTGTAAGATTTTCCAATGGTACCTTCTTTTTCAAGTAATCTTTTTTCAAACAAACTTCATTTCTTAAGGCCCAAATCAAAATTCTATTAAAACCATTCTTCTCAAAATGTGTTTTTCAATGAAAATGGACTATTGGATGACCCCATTTGGATTTGTAGATCTCCCAAAACACTTTTCAATTTCAACTTTTCAAAGTTATAAGTCATTTTTAGTTCATTTTTGACCAATCATGGAATCTTGTGCTATGAGCCTTTTCAACAATTTGTGACCTTCTTTCTAGACTTAAAATCACATTTTGAGCAACTTTCATGTTTTGAATTTTTCCATTTGAGGCTTGGAAATAGGAGTTTTAGGCATTGGTTAAAATGACCTATAACTGACAAATGACCAAAATACCCCTGCCTTGCTCAAATCATAACTTGAGTTCCACAAATCCAATCAAGGACTTCTACTACTCAAATTAAAGCTAAGAAGATCCTCTTCAACATTCATGTTGACCAAGAAACCATAGGAATCAACCTACTAGGGCAAAAGTTGTCTGCAAGTTGGGTGACTTTCAAGGACCCAGATTCACACACCTCTGCTGACCTGTAATTTGTCAAAACCATAACTTGAGCTCTGTAACTCCTATCAAGGACTTCCACCACTCAAATTAAAGCTAAGAACAAGCTCCACAACATTCATGTTGTGGGGAAGATGAGATCTCAATCACATCTAGTGCTAAAGCTGCCTGGAAGATAGGGATCAAATTAGGGTTTTTCCACTGACAATCCTCAGAAACCCTAACTCAAAACTTCTCAAACTCCTCAATCATGATGAGTTGGTCTAGGAATCATATTTATAACATCTCTATACATCATTCCATGATCTCATGGCCCTTGGATTAAGTCTCAACCTTCTCCAAATCTTCAGCTGGTCTAGGGTTGACCCAGTCAAAACCCTAATTCTACCATTCATGGTTGAATCTTCTGAATTCTTACATAATGACTTCTCTGGGCTTTATGAAGGCTATCAAGGCATCTCATAAGCTTTCAAAACATCAAGTTCATTCTCAAAGTCTCAGAATCATCTGAGGGGCACTCACAACTCTCAAACTATGAGGCACACAACCCTGGTTTCAATCCACTTCCTCTGAGGATCTCTTGAACTTTCTGATGAAGGTATCAACCTGCAAACACTTGATGGGAAAATAATTGTTGGTCAAATTTTGGGGTGCAACAAAAAGATTTCTAACTTTTGTAATTGCAGTAAGAATGTTGATCATTCGATCACAGAATGTGAGAAAGTTATAATTACTCGAGAAGAACACAAGAATAATGGTGTGCACGAAAAAATAAGGGTGTCAATGATTCCAACAAAGATCAGAGTTATCAATCCCGACCGCGATCGCCACTATCCCGGGCGATCTGGCTAGGGCAAACAACCACCGCGCGAGAAGAAAGGTACGGTTACGCCAATGAAATTGCAGGCGATTTCTCCGCTAGAGCGGACTGCGGGTCAAACCCGGGCGGAGCAGTTGGACTGGTTTTCTTTTTCTTTTTCTTTTTCTTTTACTTTTTCTTATGTTCATCGACGATTTTGATAAGAAGGAGGAGAAGATATACAGTAATAAAAAGAAAGAAGATGAAAAAGTAGAGGATAAAGTTAGTTTTTTAATTGAAAAGTCAAAAAATTACTAGTGAATTTATTGAGTATCGTACGTACAATTGTAAAAAAGCATTCTTCTAGTAACTTATCCTGGGAATAGACACAATAGCTACTCTACATACATATTTGTGAGATTTTGGGTTGAACTCTAACTCTGTCGAGGAATAGCTTTCATGTGTTTCAACAGGAGACAAGCATGAAGTCGAAGTTGGGTCGCATGCTGATGTCGAAGGATTACATACTGTAGTCGAAGCTAGTTCGAGTATGTTATGTCGAAATATATATTGTTGACTTATTATGTCGAATTGGGTCTTGTGTTAAGGATCTAGTTGTTTAGTTAGTTTGTATTGTAAGTTAGCTAGTTAGTCTATAAATAGGCTAGAGCACTCAGGTTGTTGAGTGAAGTCAATTGTTATTCATTTGTAAACCTTAAATGAGAAAATGAATAGTAAACAATTTGCCATAATCCTTCTTCTTCTCTCTTCTTTATTCTTTCTTCTTTATCTCTTTGTTCTAACTGTTTCATTATTCATCCAAGAATTATGTTTCTCAATCTTTATTTGTTGAAAGGTATCATTTGTGATCACAACAAACTAGTGTGGTGAGCATGGATAAGATGTCATCAACAAAGTTTAAAATTAAGAAGTTTACCGGAGTTAATGACTTCGGTTTATGGCGTTTAAAGATGTGAGACCTTCTTGTTCAACAGGATTTGCTAAAAGCGTTAAAGGAAGGAGACACCATGGATGTTGAATTGACAGAGAAGGAAAAGACAATGATGATCGAGAAAGCCCACAGTGCAGTTATTCTAAGTCTTGGTGATAAGGTTCTCAGGTAGGTTTCGAAGGAGACGGTGGCAGCTGGTGTTTGGTTGAAACTCAAAGGATTGTGTATGACAAAATCCTTGGTGAGTCGTTTATACTTGAAGCAAGCTTTGTATTCATTTAAGATGAATGAAGATAAAGCATTGACGGAGCAGCTAGATGTGTTCAGCAAGTTGATTCTTGATCTTGAAAATATTAATGTTACCATCAATGACGAAGATCAAGCGTTGTTATTGTTATGTTTTTTACCTAAGTCACATGCTCACTTCAAAGAAATCCTCTTGTATGGAAGAGATCCCCTGACCTTTGAAGAAGTTCAAACAACCTTGTATTTGAAGGATTTGAACAAAAGAAAGGAGCAAAAACCATCATCATCAGTTGGCGAAGGGTTATTCGTGAAGGGGAAATCCTCGAAGAAAGATGGTAGGTTTGAGAAGAATAAAGGTAAAACTCAGCAGAAGTCTTATGGTGGTGATATTTTTGGGATTAAGTGTTATCACTGTAAGAACGAGGGTCACACAAGAAAGACGTGTCCTGAGTGCCTGAATAATCATGGAGGTAAGAACAATGGCAATGCATCTATTATGCAAGATGATTATGAATCATCTAATGTCCTTATGGTGTCAAGCAGCAACTCTTGCAAAGAGTGGACTATGGATTTTGAATATACTTGGCATATGACTCTAAACAAGGAAGGGTTTGAAGAATCATGTGATCAAGATGGTGGATCAGTGTTGCTGGAAAACAATAAAGCTTGTAAATTCCAGGTATTGGATCTGTAAGATTCAAGCTCCATGATGAGTCAATAAGGTTATTGACTAAGGTTAGGTATGTACCTGACCTTAAGATGAATTTAATTTCTCTTGGTGAATTCGACAAGAAAGGATATGTCTTCAAAGGAGAGCAATGTATCTTGAAAGTCATAAAGGCGTTGAAGGAAGTCTTGAGAGGCGTGAATAAACAAGGCTTGTATACCCTTGAGGCTGATAATGTAAGTGGTTCAGCAGATTTTGCATCCATGAAACCAGTGTCGAAGACAGAATTATGGCACATGATATGGGCTATGTCAGCGAAAGAGGCCTAGTCAAATTGGGGGAACAGAACCTACTAGGTGGTGACAAATTCGAAATGTTTGAGTTTTGTGAACCTTGTATATTTGGCAAATCCTGTAGGGAAAAGTTTAACAAAGGAAAACAAAGAACACATGGATCCCTTAATTACATCCATGTTGATCTTTGGGGGCCTTCAAGGAATCTCTCACATTCAGGTGCAAGGTATTTCTTATCCATAGTTGATGACTATTCCAGAAAATTATGGATATTCATTCAGAAGACTAAGGATGAAAATTTTGAGAATTTCAAAAGTTGGAAGGTTCTGGTCGAAACTCAAACTGGCAGAAAGGTTAAGAGGTTGAGAATCGACAATGGTCTTGAGTTCTGCAATGAAGCTTTCAACAGTTATTGTGTCGAGTCTGGGATTGTCAGGCATAATATTGTAGTTTGTACTCCTCAACAAAATGGCTTAGCTGAGAGATTTAATCGAACAATCCTTGAAATGGTTAGATGTATGTTCGTTAGTGCTAGATTGAAGAAGGTTTTTTGGGATGAGGCTATTTCAACAGCAGCTTATCTGATAAATAGATGTCCCTCGACTGCTTTGAGAATGAAGACACCTGAAGAAGTTTGGTCGGGCCAACCACCTGATCTCGACAAATTAAGAGTATTTGGTTGTTTAACCCATGCTCACATTAGGCAAGACAAGGTCAAAGGTTATAGGTTGTGGTGCTTAGAACTAAGTCACATACGATGTATCACAAGTCGTGATGTAGTTTTCAATGAAGTCGAGACAGCGTTCAAGAAAATTGGTGATGCTGGTCGAAGTGCAGAAATTTCTGAAGAGGAGCTGGAACAGGTAGAGATTCATGTTGAGGTGGAGCATAGTGATGATCAAGTGCTAACCCATATGAAGTTAAAGAAGAAGAGCAAGATGCTGAAGACACTGAGAAAACTGTCGATGACTACCTACTGGTAAGAGATAGGTCGAAAAGAGTCATCAAGCCACCTCAGAGACTTGGTTATGCAGATCTTATAGCTTTTGCCTTAATCTCTGCAAGTGAGGTACTTGAGGAAGAATCTAGAGATTACAAGGAAGCTATGAGGAGTCGAAATGAAACTGAATGGCGAAGCCATGGATGACGAGATGAAACCTCTTCATGATAATAACACCTGGGAACTGTTTGAGAAACCTGCAGGAGCAAGGTTAGTCAGTTGTAAGTGGATTTTCAAGGTCAAGGAAGGAATCGAATGAGTGATGCTGAAGCGCTTTAAGGCAAGATTGGTTGCTAGGAGGTTCACTCAGAAAGAAGGTGTCGACTTCAATGATGTGTTCTCACCTGTTGTAAAGCATAGATCCATTGTATGTTATTAGCCATGATGGCAAAGTTTGACCTGGAACTTGAGCAAATGGATGTGAAGACAACATTTTTGTATGGTGACCTAAATAAAATGATCCTGATGCGTCAACCTGAAGGGTATGCATAAAAAGAATAAGGAAGATCATGTGTGCAAGCTGAATAGGTCATTGTTTGGCCTGAAACAATATCCTCGACGATGGAACAGGAGATTTGAAAAGTTCATGGCACACATTGGTGAAGCCAGTTCGACCACTGTGTTTACTTTAGATTTCAACCTGGAAATTCATTTGTTATTTTGTTGATTTATATGGATGATATCCTCATAGGTAGCAACAGTGTCGAGGATGTAATGGAGGTGAAGGCTGAACTCAACAAGGAGTTCAAAATGAAGGATCTGGAGGCTGCCACCAGGATTTTTGGGATTGACATCCGGAGAGATAGAAAGTATTCAAAATTATGCTTATCTCAAGAGACATACCTACGGAAGCTTCTCGACAAGTTTGGTATGTCGATTTCAAAGCCTGTTGTGACTCCAAGAAATCCTCAGTTTAAGCTTAGTACTACTCAAAGTCCGAGTACTGAAGCTGAAAGAATCTATACGAGTAGTATTTCATATGCTAGTGTAGTAGGTTCTTTGATGTATGCTATGGTTTGTACGAGGCCAAACATGGCGTATGGTGTGAGACTTGTAAGTAGGTATATGGCCAATCTTGGAAAGGCGCACTGGCAAGCTGTAAAGTGGATACTCAGGTGCATAAATGGGTCTCTAAAAAGAGTCTTGATTTATAGTGAAGCCTGTGATGATGATAGCAAAGTCGAAATTAAAGGGTTTGTCGATTTTGATTATGCAGGTTGTATGGATTCTAGAAAGTCTATTTTTGGATATGTGTTCACTATGTTCGGCACAACAATCAATTGGAAAGAAACACTTCAGAAGGTTGTTGCCTTATCAACCATTGAAGTATAATATATTTCCCTCACTGAATTTGTGAAAGAAACATTGTGCCTTGAAGGTTTTGCAAAGGAGATGAAACTTCAAGGTTGAAGTATCACTGTTAAATGTGATATTCAAAGTGCAATACACATGTCGAAGAACTCAGCTTATCATGAGCGAACGAAGCACATTGATGTGAGGCTGCACTTCGTTAGAGAGGTAATCAAGTATGGTGAAGTCCAGGTACTGAAGGTTTTGACTGATGATAATGTTGCTGATATGATCACCAAGACGTTGCCAAGTTGCAAGTTTTTCCACTGTACGCAGTTGATAAAGCTACATGATGAAATCTAGTTTATTCCATGTTGTTGTAGAGTTAGATCCAAAGTGGAGATTTGTGAGATTTTGGGTCGAACTCTAGCTCTGTCGATGAATAGCTTTCATGTGTTTCGCAATCCCACTATATAATTTATATAATTGATCTCAAAATTTATCCCACTATCTGTTATCCCACTATCCTACTTTTGAGGTTGGCCGCTCTGCTCTGCTATCCAGAATTAATAACACTGATAAAGATTCTCCCAAGTTTGATCCTAACGTTAATAATGTTAACATCTCTAATAAAGATGATAATCCTCCTCGTGTCAATGATGAGAATAATTCAAAATTTATTAATCATTTTAGGGTGTGAAACCTCCTCATCCGTAGACTAGTGTCCTCAATGAAGGTGAGGCTTCTAGTAATGGTTATGATGATGTTATACCAACAAGTAATGATAAAGATAATGCTAGTTTCATAAACTCTGAGTTTACGGACGATCCACGACATGAGGAAGTACATATTGATAAGGAAATTATTGTTGAAGGAAACATTATTGTGGTTTTTGACAATATGCTAATATACCTAATGATGATCATGGCTTTAGTGATGCTTTGATGGAGCAAGAGAAAAATATCATGATTTCTTATTATTGGACTTTGAAGGTTGATGAGAGCTTTTGGCATGAGAAGGCTAAAATCAAATTGTGTAATGAAGGTGATATGACACAATTCGTTCACGAAACTGCTAATATTAGGCTTGATATTAAAAGCATATCTTCTCTTACTATTGATTGTGATGTTATTGATTTTGTTGATATTGAAAATCAATTTTTTAGTCTTTCGAATTCTATTTTCAATGTTAATAATAGATATTTTGATGATGGATTGATATAGGATGAGACCTCAAATATTGTGGACGGCCAAACGAATGATACACTTATTAGTATTCTTATTTCCATTGAAGTGTGTTTTGCAGTCTATGTCATGAGTAGTGATAATGTTCTAAGTCATGATGGTTTTCGAGCTCACTTCTTCCAAATTTATTAGAAGATTATTAAATATGATGTGATTAAAGTTGTGGTTTCTTTCTTTTATTAATGGCTACATATTTCTAATTGGAATGAAGACCTAATCATGATTTGTTTTTGGTAAAGGGAAAACGTCCAAAGTTTTGATACTACAAAAAAAATGTCAATATATATATATATAATTTAAAAAATTAGAATATGATATAGATTTCTTTGGACCAAATGTGTCGATCATTTGTAAGTAACAATTTTGATTAAAGAAAAAACTAAAATTTTTTACCCTACACCCCTACATTTAATAAAAATGTCAATTTTATCCTTATTTATTTTTTATTATTTTATTATTTTACCTTTTATTGTTCCTGTCAGACAGTTCCGAAAAATTCACCCCATCAACATTGTTTTGGAACACTTTTGGAATGACTTCTGGTATGAATTTTTTCACACCGGAAGACTTTAGCTAAGAGTTCCAGTTCATTACAAAACATGTAATAGATGTGTTAGAAAAAGACTTCCGATTCTGAGACCTACTTACAACTCTTCCGGAACACTTTCTGTCATGTCTTTCGATTTGGTTATAATGTTCACCAGAACACTTTCCCTAAGAGTTCTGGTTTGGTTGTAATGTGTACCAGAACAGTTTTCCTGAGAGTTCCAGTTTGTTGACTTTTGTGTATCGGAACTCTTTTCATGAGACTTCCGGTTTGTTTTTGTAAATGTATTTTTTTTAATTGTTTTTATTCTGCATGTACAAAAATTCCTCCGCAAATATGCGATAAAGACCAGATATGTGTAGATACGTCTTATATTTTTTCAACTACTCATAGATTTAGTACACGAGAAGAGGTCATAAGATGGACTAAAGAGATCAGAATCCAAAATAAAGTAACAGTTATCATCACTCGTTCAGATGTTGAAACATGCAAGAGAGGAAGAAGTAGCAAATTAATATTTGGTTGTGATAAAGGTGGGAAACACAAGGATATTTATAGTGGTGCCCAAAGTGCAACGAAAAAATGTGGATGTCCATTTAAAATCAGGTCGACTCCGACGAAAGATGGGTATGGATGGAAAGTTGATGTAAAATGTGGAGTTCATAACCATGGTTTACCTGATAGATTAGAATGTCACTCCTTTGTTGATAGGTTGGCAGCAGATTAGAAGCAACATGTTGTTGATTTGACAAAGAGAAAGGTTCCACCTAGACATATATTGCTTTCCTTGCAAGAGCAAGATCCACAGAATCTCACTCGGATCACGCAAATATAAAAGCAGAAGAGTATGATAGAAAAAGAGATAAGAGGTCCTAGAAGTGAGATACAACATTTGTTTAAGCTTATTGAGGGTGCAAGTTATGTTTATTGGAGTAGAAAAAGAGATGACTCTGAAGTTATTAGAGATATATTTTGGGCTCATCTAGATTCAGTTAAGTTGTTGAATATTTTTCCTATTGTGTTAGTTATGGACAACACTTACAAGACAAACAAATTAGGCAACCTCAGTTTGAAATTATTGGCATGACATCAACCGAGTTGACTTTTGCTGTCGCATTTGTGTATATTGAGTCTGAGCAGACTGAGACTTTTTGTTGGGTGTTAGATAAGCTTAAAGAATTGTTTGTAAAGAAAGATTTGTGCCCGCAAGTGATTGTGACAAATAGAGATCTTGCTTTGATGAAAGCCATTGAAACTGTGTTTCCAAGGTCGATCAATTTGCTATGTCGATTTCACATTAACAAAAATGTTGGTGCAAAATGCAAGCAACATGTGGTTAGCGACATGCAAAAGACGATGGAAGACTTATGGACGAAAGTTGTATGAACTAGTGATGAGATTGAGTATGATCAAAGGTTGAACCAACTTGAGTAGACGTGTGTTGATTGTAATGAATTTATTGATTATGTGAAGGACATATGGTTGACACCACATAGATAAAGATTTATTTGATCATGGATTAATCGAGTGCTACATTTGGGTAACACCACGACTAATCGGTGTGTATTTATTTTTAGTATTTCTAAATTGTATATATTTTTTTGTATTTTTTAAGTATTTTTAATATGTATTATTTTTAGGGTTGAGTCTGCTCATTGGAAGTTAAAGCAAATGTCGGGGAACAGTATTGGTGACATGGTCAAATGTTGGGAGGCTATGAATAACAACTTAAAGTTACAACTGGGTAAGATTAGAGCTTCTTTTCAAAAGAGTTTTTATGAAGTTAAGCAAGCCCACGTAAGTCCATTTTACAACAATTTACGTGGTTTAGTGTCTCGAGTTGCATTAAGACGCATTGCTAAAGACTTAACATGAGTTAATTATGTTGGAACTAACAAGGAAATATGTCGTTGTACTCTTAGAACAATCTATGGATTACCTTGTGCTTGTGCATTGACAGGATATAAAATTGGTGGTATACCGATAGATGTTATGCATGTTCATTGGAGGAAATTAAGTATGGAAGTTAAGTTAGAGGAAGACGTAGATGTTGGATAAGAAGTGGATATGAGTAGTGCAATAAATGAGTTATGGAAAAGGTTTAGGTCACTAGATGTTGTTGGGAAAAGGGCATTAAAAAGTAGGGTTTTTGAACTTTCCTTCCCCACAATGACTTCTTTGTGTCCACCTCCTGAGAAAATAAAAACCAAAGGGGGAGTCAAGAAGAAAGGAAAAAAACCAATAGGGTATGATGTTTATAGGGATGTTTATAGGGACCCTTCGTATCATGAGTATGTTAATCAAGCATCTCAATCTTCACAAAGGCAATCTCAACCATCACATCACAAACTTCGAAGAAGTTGAAATTATCACAATCTTCATAGAAGAAATCTCAACCATCACAGGCTTCGAAAAAGTTGAAATAATCACAATCTTCACAGTCATCTAAGCAGTTCATCATTCAGTTTCCTAATCACATCAGGTTATATATTGATGATGTAGTTAATGTTGTATCAGATGGTAATTGTGGATTTAGAGTCATTTCTTCACTTCATAGATATGGTGAAGATGGTTGGCTAATGGTTCTTCGAGACTTGGGGTTGGAAATAATACATAATGAAAGATAAAGTTTGTATGCCAATTTATTTGCTGATCGGTTAGCAGAAGTGAGAAAATCTTTGATGATAGAGGCATTTGATCCTCAACCACCACAGAAATGGTTGACTCTACCAAATATGGGTTACTTGATAGTGAATCGTTATAATATTGTACTTGTCTGTTTAGGTTTTGAATGTTGAACTTTCTTCCCTATGACAACTTCATTTTCACCAAATATATACTTTTACTGCATTGGTTTTGTAAACACAAATCATTGGGTTCAGGTACTTAGTTATTTTTACTTAGTTATATTTACTTAATGTGACTAACCTAATTTCTTAACGTTTTGATTATTTTTTTATTCAGGTAGACATGAAAGAATGGTTTCCATTGCCACCAGTGACAGTAGATTGGAAGAAGTTTCGTTCTCCAACAACAACATCTTGGATGCTAGGCTTTGCAGGACGTCTACAACATTGGCAACAACTTACGCCTATATTACCAACGTATTATGAATTATAAATCATGTTATTCATTTTTAATTTCAAAACATGAATCATGAATTATGTTATTCATTTTTAATTTTAAAACATGAATTATGAATTACGTTATTCATTTTTAATTTCAAAACATGAATCATGAATTATGTTATTCATTTTTAATTTCAATAACACATAACTGGATTCAAAACTAAACATCACTTACAAGTTAACACGTAAACATAACCCAACTAGGTGAAGTGAGTCTAAAAATTAATACATAAACATAAACATAAGTCAATAAGTCTAAAAGTTAACACATAAATATAAGTCAATGTGAACGAGCAATACGTAAAGCTTCGAACAACTCAGCAAAGTGTGGATCATCCTTTTCAACACCAGCATGTTGAAGATAACGATGAATCAATGTAGAAACACGAGCCCAGCTAGGATCAGACGGTCCTGCATCGTAAACAGGAACTGACACCTCTCTTGGCACATCACAATGGGGCGGTATCAAACGAGGATGCGAAACACGATAATATCACTGAAAATATCCATCATCTGTCTCTGATGGGGTGGTGATCAGTGTTGTGCGACGAATCACATCCCCAATGCTCTGATGGTAACTAATCCACTCAACATCAATATCATCGGCCATCGTATAATCAAGAGGTGGAAGTGGAACATACTGCCAGTATCCAAACTGACACATACATCTGTCAGGCAAGTATGGAACAATAGTGTCACCCCACCTCAGACACCCCCTGTATAGACATAACTCATCAAACTGACGCCATACTCTATGATCCTTGAATGGGCTCCATATGACATCGGTTGGTGTCAGCTCATCCATAATAGGTCGCAAGTCATCCACCTTCAGGACACCTTGCCTATAGGACCATCTCATCGCTCGAGGGATACCAACATTATTAGCTGTTATCCAATTCTCTCCTTTTTTCCAAGTGTTGGAAAATACTCATGAATCCAGCACTGTTACAAAATTAATACTATTAGTTAATTTAATATAATTAATTATAACATAATAAACTAGATAAATAAAATTAATATACTAAATAAAATTAATTAAAATAAAATAAGCTAAATTAAAATAAATACCTGTAGGAGAGTCGGATAACCATCGAGCTGCTTACAACTGAACAAGGAAGCATCTCTGAGATATCTATAAAGAGTAACTAACGTAGCTGCTCCCCAACTGTATTCTGATAAGTCATCCAAGTCTATAAATAGTGAGAGGTATTGTGCCTCGACAAAGTAAATGTCTTGTCCGTAAAAATCGTGGAATCCACTAACATCAACAAATAAGCTCTAGTCGCATATGGCCATCTAGAAGCAGCTCTATGCTTTACAAATCGATCGTATAACCACTCCAAATTATAGTAAGAATCCCTGCTGTCACAGACTTGTTGTTGTTCCACTCTGTGTGACACTCCTAAGTAATCAACAACTCACTCAACAACAAGCCCTACACTGATATCTTAAGAGCTCCAAAAGACTCCCCTGATGGGCAAGTGAAGCAGACAAGAGACGTCATCTAGAGTAATCGTCATCTCACCAAACAACATGTGAAATGAAGATGTCTCTAGATGCCATCTATCTCGCAAATGCGGAAACCAGGTTCGTATCTATCTTCGTCAACCTGGTTCTTTGGAGTGAAGATATACCAGACCTAGATACCCAACCCTCCATCTCTCTAAGAAGGTGTAGTGAAACCCTCTTAATCAGCTTCAACCCATGTCCTGCTACCTTCAACTCTTTCTTCGTATCTCTCTCCTGAAAATAATTAAAAGTAAATATATTATAAAATACAACATTAAAAATTTAAATTTTATTCAATATCAAATAATTATCGTTTACTTACCTCACTGAACCATATATGTCTAGCAATATGATGTTCGTACTTAACCAAAAGAGAGGTATCGTACGGTCCTCCCGAATATCCAATAGGTTGTCGTGCTGATACAGATGCACCAGTATGCTCTTTCTCAGCCATTCTCGATGATTCGCCCCGTCCTAAACCACGATCAGGGATCCTACCGTCCTTGCCTCGTGTGCGCACCACTACTAAAATTAAAAAAATAAAAAACATAATATATATATATATATATATATATATATATATATATATATATATATATATATATATATATATATATATATATATATATATATATATATATATATATATAAAAGTAGAAAAAATAAAACCGGAACACTTCAACAATTTTCGGTATGAATCTTAACGAAACGAATCGGAAGACTTGCATTAATACTTTCGGTAAATAAACGAAAATACCATAATACCGGAAGAATTGCATTAACATTTCGAGTATGTAAACTCAAAAAATCAGAACACCAGAAAAATTCTTCAATGTCTTCTGGTACGAAATCGAAACTAAAAGCCTTACTCTAATATCTCCGATATACACTTTATGAATCAGAAAACTTGTAATATGAGTTCCGATATACAGTGCAAAAATCTTTCCCTCAGACAGGGACGGAGCTACCTATAAGATTAAGGGGCATGTGCCCCCACTAATATTCAACTCATATACTTATATATAATAGTAATATACACAAACAAGCTTGTAATGCCTATGTGATAAATTCTCCAAAACTAATTTCATCACACGATGATTGCAATGGTAAGACATAGTTTACTATGTTTTATATGTAAAGCAAAATGCTAAGATAATATTAATTATGTTTTATATGTAATGTTTATTGATATAAAATAGTTAAGTATATTTTTAATATCTATTGCATATAGTTAATTATATTTTTAAGGTAAGACAATTACTAATTATAAATTTTAAGTGAAACTATTATATTATATCAATACTTTAATATTTTATATTTATTATTCATATTTTTTATATTATAAGTTATAATATTTATTTATCAATAACATGATTTAGTAGTGTATTTTGTTAAATTAATAAATAAAACATTAATAATACTTTAGATACAAAATTAATATATTATATTTTAAATATAGTTTAATTAGTATACATATTGTTAATGTTAAAAAGATTACACTTACGTTCAATTATTTCACAAATACAAATGTTTGGCCAAATATTTTATAAGTAATATAAGAAATTGACATAATAAAAAATAATAATAGTTTATGTACAATTAATTTTTGCCCTTCTTTTATATATATATATATATATATATATATATATATATATATATATATATATATATATATATATATATATATATATATATATATATATATATATATATATATATATATATATATATATATATATATATATATATATATATATATATATATATATATATATATATATATATATATATATATTGTTCTGGACTGGGTTGAGACTTAGCCCACAATCGAGAAGGCCCAAAAATCCCACTGAGGTTGGGCCCAATTGGACCACACTGATGAGCAGGGACTCGTTGGGCAGGAACCTCCTCCCGTCGGGCAGGTGCCCATCCCGTCGGGCAGAACCTCCTCCGTCGGGCAGGTGTCCATCCCGTCGGGCAGAACCTCCTCCCGTCGGGCAGGTGCCCATCCCGTCGAGCAGGACCTCCTGCCCATCCCGTCGGGCAGAACCTCCTCCGTCGGACAGGTGCTCATCCCGTCGGGCAGAACCTCCTGCCCATCCCGTCGGGCAGAACCTCCTCCGTCGGGCAGGTGCTCATCCCGTCGGGCAGAACCTCCTGCCCATTCCGTCGGGCAGAACCTCCTGCCCATCCCGTCGGGCAGGTGCCCATCCCGTCGGGCAGAACCTCCTCCCGTCGGGCAGGTGCCCAGCTCGTCAGGCAAAACCTCCTCCTGTCGGGCAGGTACCTCCTCCCGTCGGGCAGCACAACGTGCCTTCCACACGTTCTCCGCGTGCTCCCCTCCGCGGGGACACGCCACCAACTAACTGACCACCTCCGAAAGAGCAGGTCAAACCCACTTTCCGGAGATCACGGGACAGTTGGACTAGGGCGAAGACCACGTCCTGGTCTTCACTACGCCACGTAAGCCCTAGCAGTCACGTGGGTTGGGCCTGGCCATCCAGCCCAACACAAGTGACCGTTGGCCCAGCGCTGGGGTCTCTCTATAAATACCTTCTTCCTCAAGAGGGTCAGGGAACACACTTCTTACCCCTTTTTTGTACTTTGCTCTCACTCTGCCCAATTCCTTACTTTGGCATCAGAGTGTCTTGCAGGTATACCCCATTTCTCCTCCTCATCACCGGTGAACAGGTAGCAGTCCAACAGCGTGTGGCCAGCCCGTGATCCCCTTCTGATCAGGTCAGATCAGTGGTGCCATCTGTGGGAAACTAAGCTCCCCCGTTCCTCCGAGCAGAGAACCAAAGCTTCATCTCTCAAAACTTCAAGATCATGAGTGCCCCCCGCCATGGCGACGCTGTTCACAACTGTCCTCCCTTCGTCGAGCAGAAGACTCCGATGGGCAGGACCCTGGCTGCCCACCAGCCAGTCTTTGTCCTCCTTTCGTCGAGCAGAAGACTCTGATGGGCAGGACCCTGGCTGCCCACCAGCCAGTCTTTGTCCTCCTTTCGTCGAGCAGAAGACTCCGATGGGCAGGACCCTGGCTGCCCACCAGCCAGTCTTTGTCCTCCTTTCGTCGAGCAGAAGACTCCGATGGGCAGGACCCTGGCTGCCCACCAGCCAGTCTTTGTCCTCTCCTTTGACGAGCAGAAGACTCCGATGGGCAGGACCCTGGCTACCCACCAGCCAGTCTTTGTCCTCCGTTCGTCGAGCAGAAGACTCTGATGGGCAGGACCCTGGCTGCCCACTAGCCAGTCTTTGTCCTCTCCTTTGTCGAACAGAAGACTCCGATGGGCAGGACCCTGGCTGCCCACCAGCCAGTCTTTGTCCACCTTTCGTCGAGCAGAAGACTCTGATGGGCAGGACCCTGGCTGACCAACCAACCAGTCTTTGTCCTCCTTTTGTCAAGCAGAAGACTCCGATGGGCAGGAACCTGGCTGCTCACCAGCCAGTCTTTGTCCTCTCTTTCGTCAGGCAGAAGACTCTTCCGGGCAGGACCCTGGCTGCCATCCAGCCTTGTCCTCCCTTCAAAAACCTACTACCTCGAAAACTTACACGGGGACCATATAGCTCGACCATAGAACGCTGAGAAGCTAGAAAAAATACTACAGTTAAACACTACCCGCGAGGACCACCTCGCGACCACAGGAGCGCGACATGGTACGACCGCGTCTCCTCGGATTTAACGAGATAGCAAACGCGTGCCCTTGAGTGTGCGGGCAGAGCGTTCTGCTCGACGGCAACCCCCTCGACCGAGAGTCGCCGCTGCAGTACCAGATCGGTAGAACACCCAGTTCGCGATGGTCCGTTCACGCCAGGGGGACGACTCCATAACCGTGGTCCGACCCCTTCTTCCGACCAGGTACCAACTCCGGTCAACCGGTTAGTTCCCTACACTACCGGTCAACGAAGTCGAGTTACACCCCCTACTGAGCAAATTTTACATCAAAGCATAACAATCATGCACGCACACAAAACTTAGAAAGGAAAACAAGAATTCCATAAAAGGGGCACAAGCCCAGAAGTCAAAACGTTATAATAAACGGGCACGACCCCGGATGTCGAGCAAAAACAATCGAAGGTGTCGAGCAGAAAATTTTGGATGGTGAGCGACTGCAATTTCGTCCTGCCCAGATGATCGATACGACCGACGTCAGTCTCGGATCCTGCCTGACATATCAGCGCGCCCAACGCTATTCTCTACTTAAGTCATAGCTCTCCTGACAGCGAACTACGACTTGGGGGGCTCTTGTTCTAGATTGGGCCGAGGCTTAGACCACAATCGAGAAGGCCCAAAAATCCCACTGAGGTTGGGCCTAATTTGACCACACTGATGAGCAGGGACTCGTTGGGCAGGAACCTCCTCCCGTCGGGCAGGTGCCCATCCCGTCGGGCAGAACCTCCTCCGTCGGGCAGGTGCCCATCCCGTCGGGCAGAACCTCCTCCCGTCGGGCAGGTGCCCATCCCGTCGGGCAGGACCTCCTGCCCATCCCGTCGGGCAGAACCTCCTCCGTCGGGCAGGTGCTCATCCCGTCGGGCAGAACCTCCTGCCCATCCCGTCGGGCAGAACCTCCTCCGTCGGGCAGGTGCTCATCCCGTCGGGCAGAACCTCCTGCCCATTCCGTCGGGCAGAACCTCCTGCCCATCCCGTCGGGCAGAACCTCCTCCGTCGGGCAGATGCCCATCCCGTCGGGCAGAATCTCCTCCCGTCGGGCAGGTGCCCATCCCGTCGGGCAGAACCTCCTCCTGTCGGGCAGGTACCTCCTCCCGTCGGTCAGCACAACGTTCCTTCCACACGTTCTCCGCGTGCTCCCCTCCGCGGGGACACGTCACCAACTAACTGACCACCTCCGAAAGAGCAGGTCAAACCCACTTTCCGGAGATCACGGGACAGTTGGACTAGGGCGAAGACCACGTCCTGGTCTTCACTACGCCACGTAAGCCCTAACAGTCACCTGGGTTGGGCCTGGCCATCCAGCCCAACACAAGTGACCGTTGGCCCAGCGCTGGGGTCTCTCTATAAATACCCTCTTCCTCAAGAGGGTCAGGGAACACACTTCTTACCCCTTTTCTGTACTTTGCTCTCACTCTGCCCAATTCCTTACTTTGGCATCGGAGTGTCTTGCAGGTACACCCCTTTTTTCCTCCTCATCACTGGTGAACAGGTAGCAGTCCAACAGCGTGTGGTCAGCCTGTGATCCCCTTCTGATCAGGTCAGATCATATATATATATATAGGGACGGATCTAGCTAGGTTTAGGTCATTGGGGCGATTTGCCCCTACTAATTTATTTATTTTATATTGAATAATTAATTATTTTAGTTTAAAATTTTTTTAAAATTAAATATTGCCCCTATAAAATATATAAATTAATTTTAATTATAAGTAATTAAATAAAAGTTAACTTAAAAGATAAGTTGTTAAAATATTATTTGACCACATACACATAAATATATGTAATAATATTTAAAAAATACTAATTATTCTAAATATCTAACTTAAAGATTAATTTGTTGTTTGAATAACTATTATGTATTTATTTTATCTTTTTCAATTTTTTGATGTAGTACTTTAATGGCAACAAAAAGGTACTAACTAAATTAAATTCACAAGACAAATATATATTTATTTTAATAAATTTTTATGCAAAAATTTTTAATATGCGGTATGTAATATTTAAAATATGTGTACTTCGTTCTTCACATAAAAAGTATCTCACTTTTATATTTTTTTAATGTTTTAAAATAATTATCTCTTAAAAATATGGTATAATATTTATTATTTTTTTTTATTACTATTTCCATTATTTATTAACTTTAATTTAATTCAATTATGTTATTTAATAAACGTATTCTTAAAAATGACATTGATTTTTTTATTAAAATTATATATATATATATATATATATATATATATATATATATATATATATATATATATATATATATATATATATATATATATATATATATATATATATATATATATATATATATATATATAATTATTTTTTTAAAAACTCTATTGTTCAAATAAAATATTTTTTATGAGATGAAGGAGTATTATTTCGCCTCCACTAATTAATATTCCTGGATCCGTCCATATATATATATATATATATATATATATATATATATATATATATATATATATATATATATATATATATATATATATATATATATATATATATATATATATATATATATATATATATATATATAAAATAGCTTGTAAAATGAGAAATACCATTCTATATAAACTTATTGTGGATTCTATTTTTGATCAATATGAGATTTAAACTTTTTTCAATAATATATAATTTAAAACTATTTTAAAATACATTTATTGCCCACACATTCTAATTTTTTCAAGTGAAAATGAAAATAAAAAGTAGAATTTTTAAAATTATAATTATTTATACGAATGTATTTTAGTTTAAAAAAATTTTGTGTAGAAATATAGGTGTAATTGTAGGAGTATAGGGTAAAACTTAAAAAAAAAAAAAAAAACTATGAAGTCTTGATATAATAATCATGGTCAACCTATCATTAATTATCTGTTCAATACATATTAAGTGCAAACTATTTTTGTATTATTGTATGAGTTGTATTAAATCTCACTATTTTAGAGCAACTAATTAAATTTTAATTTTTCTAAAGCATCTCTAGAAAACTCATCCTAAATTTCACAATTTTACGCATTAATATTTTATACATATTTAATTTTATAACTATTTAGAATACTAAATTACCATAAACAAAAGTTATGTTGATCCTAAAGCACCTCTCAAAAACTCATCCTAAATTTCCCAATTTACTCGCATTAATATTTTATTCATGATTAATTTTATTACTTTTTAATACTAAATTACCATAAACAAAAGTTATGTTGAAACGATAAGATTAAAAATTAGAATAAAAAATGTGAAATAAATACTTAAGAGAAAAAATTGTGAAGTCAAAATTACGGGCCTAAAAGTCAGTGTAAAATTAAGAGAAAATACAAGATATTATGAAAGGGGGATTTTTATAATAGTTATAAATAAATCATATTTTATAAGTAGAAGAATTTTCAGAGTTATAACAATATATTAATAAAAAAAGTTGTAATTGTAACTACAGTAATAAAAAATAATTGAAAGAAATTGACAATATTATGTTGTTTTTTATTCAAGGACCCAAACAAGTTGATCCCTTGCTCCCTAGCTGATGGAACTGGACTCCCTAACTGAAGGTAATAACCTTGTATAAGTAACTTACATATTAATGTTGAAGCTTTAGCTTTAGCTTTTCCTTTTTCATTTCTAATATTGAAAAACTAGCTGAAATAATGTAGCAGACTATAAGGACACTGGCCTGCAAGAAGCAACATAGAACAAATCCACACTTCAGTTTATGTATATGAAATAGACAGGAAATGTTTCTTCTATCATTTCAATTTGAAATGATTATGTGATATAAGGTTATGGTTTTAAGATGCATTACTCTTCAAAATCCAAGGTCAAAGCTTGGGAATGCTTTACTTTCACGCGAAAACTCCTCTGCACTCTCTCCTTCATTGGAAATGAGGCAAGACTCCACTGCACTCTCTCCTTCATTGGAAATGACGCAAGAAGAATGAACGTCTGGACTTAATAATAAGTCAAAATCTGCCTCATTGATACTTTGCTGAGCTTCCTTGTCTGAAGACTACATATACAATTTCAAAATCACTTAAACAAATTTTAGACGACTGACGATTTTGCAGTGTATAGAAAACAAACAAAATTCATTGAGAAAAAGTATTTTTCTCTGGTGGCAAAACAACACCTAAGAAAAGTTCACAACTATATGAAAAGTACGAAACTAATGCCATAGAAATCACATGAACATTCTGCATTCTAGCTGCCACTATTATCAGTTACCTTGCTCCTAATTGTACTCTTGGCCTTTTTCAAAAAATTCCAACCAATCCTCTAAGACCAAAAGTTAATTTTTTCATTGCGCCATTTAATGAACAACAGAAAGCAATGATATGAAATGGCACCTAGAGAAAACGTAGAGAGAGAAAGAGAGTAGACCTGGTGGGACACTTTGACATTCTCCCTACACTGGAAACTACCATCACCAGATGTCGCTGCAGAACCCAAATTAAGCAGTGTCACAGTGCTACTACATCTTAAAAGTCAAAACAAAGAACAGCTACTAAGATTTTCCAAAAACAAAAATAAAAGAGCAAGAAATCCAAAATATCCATCATGACTTGCCTTTGGTAGGGGTAGTATCAGGAGATTTCATAGTCTCCGTTGATTCAATATCCCAAATATTTTGATATGACTTATTGGGAGATCGGCCACCTATATAAATCCAACATAGTCACATTATTATGATCTAAAGACAAATCGATATCTTACAAGGTTACGCATCTAACCTGCGATATTACGTTCATGAGACTTAGCCTTAGTAGGGTCTTGTAAAAAGGACAATATCTGATTGACTGCACAAAAGCCAGAAATCAACCACATGTACAAATAATGAAATGACATATTGAAATAAGCAATGTTGATGAAGAGCCCCATATCATAGCACAGGCATCACATGTCTGTGTCTCTTTCTTAGAATGATCAGCTTGATTGAATTTTATATTAGTCAATGGGAGTTCATAATTTATCTTATTTCAAAGTTGACGTGTATTATTGCCATTCGCCAAGTTATATTTTGATACTTCCATCATTATGTAAAGTTAGAGATGGCAATGCTAATATGAATATGGAAGCAAAATAGTTTTGAATTAGACATGACAAATCAACTTAGCTCTAAAGAGGTGTATTGATAAAGATATACTAATAGATGTTAAGTCACAGCTTTCTATTAGTGGAGGGAGAATTAAAAAATTGGCTTCAAGACCATGGTTACGAACCGTCACGTAAAGGCTTGACTACCGGGAATGCCTTGTTTGATTTTATAGCAGATTGAGAGTTCAAGCCTGCGTCTTGCGGAAGACAAGCTCGGCTTGGAGGCTGTCCTGCATAGTATAGCCATAAACAGATGAGAGTGAAAATCAAAACCTGCCACCGGTCATTCCATTGTTTCCTGCTAGAGGTGGAGGGGGAGCAATAACGCAAACAAGAGCAGGAAGATTAAAATCCAGACCAGAGGTACGAAGTACAAACCATCATGTAAAGGCTTAACTACTGGGACTGTCTTGCTTGGTTTGATCTCTTCTATCTCGGAAAATTGAGAGTTCAAGCCTGCATCTTTCCGAAGACAAGGCCCGCTTGAAGGTTGTCCTGCATGACGTAACCATAAACAGATGAGAGTGAAAAATCAAAACCTGTCCACACTCATTCAAGACATGCTTCATGCTCATGGTTATCAGGGTGCACCCAATACCGATAGCACGCCTTTAGTTTTTTCATCTAACAAATTAATTATAGTTGACCATCCAATATTTTGATGAGAATTGGTTAAAGTGTATAAGAAAAAATTGTTGAAAATTGAACTATGTGATCCAAATTGGTTATACTAAATTATTAATTGCATTGATTGACTCATGCATGTATAACACAACTTGAAGTTGTTTGTGATTCCTCACATGAAACCAATAAGTAAATTTATCAATATCAAGTCATGCTATTCAAACAGTATTTTTTTATTTCTAGAGCCAGATTTGGTGTTTTTATTGTGATTTTTGTGAAAGATTTCGAATATTCTTAGCTTCCTAGTCTCTTGTGACTTCACTGATATTAAGGAGGTTTTTTCTTTAATCCTAAATGATTATTCATTAATATTTATTATTTTTCATTCAATTTCTGAGATAGATGGGTGTCATTAATGGGTAACAATGAAAACAAAACAGAAGCTTTTTTTTTAAGGGACAAGACAGAAGCTTTAAAAACACATAAAAACTAAATGAGCAAAAGATATAATACAACAAAAATATATGATATTTCTTAATGAGATCATTCTGTATAAAGAAATGGATGATAGTAAGTTCAAAAAATTTGAATGACATGCGCGGAAGTACAGAATTGTACAGCAATAAAATGACTTGAAGAAACTTCTGCATAGCTAGGGACTAACCTCTAGCAGTAGATGGATGAAGCTCGCGACAGACCTTTTTCCCATGTCTTTGTTGTCTCTTCTCAACATTTTCACCACCAGTCCCTCGTTCGCTAAACTTAACTGGGGATTGATGACTTCCCTCAGGTTCTCCAACATCAACTAAATGTCCAGCAAAATATACCATCGAACCGGCTTCTATAACTTCATCTTTCTTTAGAAACCTGCGTTCTAAAGGTCTTTTGCTCAAATCATACAGTATGACCTGGAAAGAGAACATTAAAAGGAGAACAACTAATAAAATTAACATTGTGCCAAGATAATGTGTGTTTAAATAAGGTCCAGTGTCATTAAGAAAAGTTGAATAATTCATTACCATGGAACCAGTTTCAAAATAAACAGAAAATCAAACAAATTGATGATAGATAAAGAAATGTGTGGCGATACAAACAGGAAAATGAAAATTATAACAAGAAAGAAAACTAACCTGCCGCCCGAGGGATCCACAACATTCTAGTTGTAAAAAGCCATCATGATACTTCTTTGCTTTTTGAGTTAATTGTGTTGTGTATAGGACCTTCCATTCTATATTGGAAAAAAAAGAGATACACAGGTGAACGCTGAACAGTTAATGAAGATGAAAAAACTGAAGACAATTAAAGCAGAAAACAAATGCAACCAATAATAGACTTCAAAAGAAACTGACTATATACAAGTAGGAAGGAATCCATAAGAAAGAAAGAATAAAGCCCATTAATTGATTCACTTATTGGTTTTCGTTGATTCATGATAAAACTATAAATACCATACATTTGCATGCGTGAGTGTGTGTGTGCGTGTGTGCGCGCAGGCGCATGAGTGTGTGTATGTGCGGGCACGTGTGTTTTCACAGAATTCTGTATATCAGCTTCAATTTTAAAATTTTGTAAATTGATCTTTTGAAACTCAGTTAACATGGCTTGCATAAACATTCATTGGGAAAATAATCACCATTCAAATGTAAGATCTCGCATAGTAAAATCAGTACTCTTTTCGTTATTTTTTGAAAAGGCAAAGTACTCTGTCAATTAGAAGTGAAAATTCTGAATTTTAGATCCAAACATCGTCATAAAATAGAACAGCTACATGCATTATGCAAATCATATTTGACTCATTAACCAAATCATATTAGTGACTGGCACATAAAGACTGCACTTTTTTCTTCTACATTGGTATTCTTCCTTCAATTTTAAAACAGCTATAAGTTACAGAACTGAGTAACAAGAAAGAAAATTAGTGTAACTAGGAATTTATTGGAAATAGGAAATGCTAATGAAATCTATAATCATCCTACTAAGTAAAAATACAAATGGAAAAAAAAAACTGATGCAACTAAAAACAACTGGCGAAAAACAGCATGTTTTCAAAACAATAAGTATAACTGTCAACTAACCACGTTTTCCAATTACATGGCTATCAATGTCAAGAGAAGCTTTCTGTCTGTCTATCTTCTCCATTCTCTTTATATTAGTGCAATTGTTTCCCTGAACACTGGAATCTGGTGTATGACTTACTTGATCCTTACTAATGTCAACCAAATATGTATCAAATGCAATTGATTCGCCGGGTTTTATTACATCATCTTTTTTAAGGAACCTGCTATCTAAGAGTTTCCTGCTTGCATCAAACAGCCTAACCTGAAATACAGAAAGAAGAGGGACGGATAGCCATTTATTAAACCCCTCACGTAATCCTGACTGCAACTGGGACATTTTAAGATTTAGAACTTGTTTGGATAAATATCTTTACAAACAATTATAGAAACCAGTTGAAATGATATTACTTGTTTGGATCAGCATGTTTTGTATTCAAAAATAGCTTGTAATAAAAATATCACTGCTATCTAAAGGTTTCCAGCTTGACCTAAAATATAGACAGAAAAAGGGGGAGTAGACCATATATTGAGCACTTCGTTTATTTTCTGACTGCAACTAATATCTGACTACTAGTAAGGACATTTAGTATTGTATTACCATATTTTGTATCCAAATAGCATGTATTCAAAATATTACTGTGTGAGTTTCTTCTTCTTTTCGGGAGAGGGACAGGGATCAATTTTCATTAATATTTAAGCTAATCCGAGTGTGCCATTGATCACAATACAAGAAGAAAAAACAAACAAAAAAAGGATTCAACGTGTATGCATTAAAATAACCTCACCAATCATATCCTGAAATCAAAGCATATATTGAACTTTTGATAAAAGAAATAGACGTTTGAAAGTTAACCTGTGCCCCCTGAGATCCGTATGAATCAAGTCCTAAAAAACCATCATGGTACTTCTTTGCCTTCTGAGTCATTTGACTGGTGTATAGAACTTGCCACTCTAATTGGTTATAGAAAAAGTTCTAATAGTTAGAAGATAAAACTCATTATGTCCTACAACATACTGTCATGTTCCACATGTATCTCAACTTTGAATTTAAGAGACAGTAACTAGGCAGAATCAATGCTGCATTGCCATATTTTGCACCAGAATGACAGAAAAAGACAAATAAGGTAAGCAAAGCAGAGTGAACCCAGCAGTACACTAACCTGTTGAACTAGGTTTTGGTGTTTCCTGACTTATCTTTGGTGATTGATACTTAAGAATTTCTCTCTTCTTAAATTCTGCAATGTTTACAACCATATTAATTATACAACTATACTGCACTACAAATCATGTAAGCACCTACATGCTATGGCTAACAAATATCATCATCACCTGTGTAGCAATGGCGCAAACCACATAAGGATAATCTAAGAGCACAAAAAATATTTTTACAAAGCTTAGAAGACAAATTCTGAAAATAATGATGCTAATGTTAACCTTTGATAATTTTTTGTGACGGACTGAGAGGTTTCTGTGTCCGCGTAATAGTCTCCTTCGCATTAACTTTAACATCTTTTGCATCAACACACACATCAGAAAGACATAAGCAGTAAATCATGATTAAGCATTCAAAATGATACCTCCAGAATTAGCAAAAAATAAACAAATAAACATATATTAGTTGGATTTGTTAAAGGCAATTGAAAGTTGGTTAGAAATAATTTCAAGTCGACTAAAATATTAAGATCATTATATAAAGCGTATCGTACACACTTTAATCGAAGTCCGTAACCTATGAAGCACGGACATCGACACAGATATGTCGACACTAGTAATAATTTGAAATAAATGAATAAATTAAATGTAATCACAAGTGTTGGTGTCAGTTTCAAATAATGACACTGCAAGAAACACATCTTTTACAGTGGTGTCATGCCTCGTAGTCTCAAGTACCTTTAACAAACTCCAACTAATTCTAATATATTTAGATACATAGATATATCTATATATAAATTTATACAAGATTATGAGAGAGCTCATACCAGGAGTTCTGAATCTGAAAACATTTTTTTGTGTTTTATCAACATTCAATTGACATTTAGGCTTGTTTTCTCCTTCGAGACTACCGATATCAACAAGGTGACCGTTGAACGTCAAAGTCTCACCGGAGGCAACAGTTTCATCGCTCTTCAAGAGCCTACACTCCAACAGTTTCTCGCATTCATCATACAGCGACAACTACACAGTGATTGAGCGAAAAGACTTCGTGAGGTTTTGCGATTGAGTAAATTCAATGTGAATTTCCGATTCGAAGAAACGATTGATTCAATAAAATTGACGGTGGTTTATAAATTTCCGATTGGAAGAAAAGATTGAGAGAAAACCTTGGCGGTGCAATCGTTGAGCACTAGAAATCCGTCTTGGTAGAGTTTGCGTTTCTGTTTGATGTGTTTTGTGTAGGTCACCGTCCATCGCTTCTTCGAATCGTTCATTGTTAGTGTGAGCTCATACACGCTGAAACGGAACTTGATTGTTGATTGTTGTTGTTCAGTTACCTTTTGAATTTTTTGTAACCAAATTTTGCAAGGTGATGGCGCGGGAAAGGGGAGAATGTATGTGACACGAATCGATTTTTTGCTTTTAATTTTGCTTTAAACAATAGAAAAAGACTGCTTTTTATTTTTATTTTTAACAGAAATCTGTATTTTGTTGGAAGAATTTAATAAAAATATGTGGATATAAATTTTTTTTACATAGTTAATTAATTATAAATGTTAAATATTAAAAAAAAAAAATTTATTTTAATCACAAAAAATAATGTAAATAAATAATGATGATTAATTAACCGTATAAAACTTTTTACATAATAATTAATTCTAGTTTGAATAAAAATTAATGTAAAAAAATGATGTATTTGGTCCAAGCCCAAGATTTAAAAAATGATGTAAAGAAGGAAGTTTTACCCCATACCCCTACACTTATACCTATACCCCTACATTAAAAAATTTTGGACCAAAATATCCTCGTATAAAAATTTATTATTTTTTAATTTTTTTTATATTTTTTTATTTGTTTACCGGACGACTTTTTGGAAGTCTTCCGGTTCACATTTTTTTAATATGTTTACCGGAAGACTTTTTGGAAGTCTTCCGGTACATATTTTTTTCGTTTGTTTACCGGAAGACTTTTTAGAAGTCTTCCGGTACATATTTTTTTCGTTTGTTTACCGGAAGACTTTTTGGAAGTCTTCCGGTTCATTTTTTTTTTTTAATTTGTAATTAATATTTAAGATTTATTAATTTTATATAAAGACCAATTTAGTAAATTTTTGAATATTATACTTAAAATATAAAAATTCTATAAATAGAAAATCAGTTTCTGAATATTTTCTATTTACTATAATTATTAGAATACTAGGATTAAAATCATTTATATTAAATGATCATAATAGTAAAATTTTCTCAAATATCTTATTAATCTTAAACATTAATAAATAAAATAAATTTAAATATAAGATATAAGTTTACATTATTCAATATATTTAATCAAATGAAAACATATGTGATAAATAAATAATGTATTTTAACTTAAAATGATCACAATAAGTTAACTTGCAAAATAATATAAGTAATAAATTAATAATATATTTTATTTAAAATAATCACAATAATAAAATACGCAAATAATGTATTTTATTTATAGGACTGCTATAGTTTTATTGATTATTTAATTTTGAATATTACTATAAATATAGTATTTAATCTATACTTTAGAACTCACATAATTATAAATATAAAAAATATTGTTTTATTACCCATATTCTTATTTAATTAAAAAAAATAAGAATATAAATTTATTATTTGTTTTTTATTTTTGTTTGATCTTTTTAATTATTTCACTTTATTTAATATTTTTAATTAAATAAATAATATATTTTATTTAAAGTAAGCACAGTATAGAATATGCAAAAAATTTATAAATAAAAAAAAGATCAAACGAAAATGAAAAACAAATAATAAATTTATATTCTTATTTTTTTTAATTAAATAAAAATATGGATAATAAAAAAATATTTTTTATATTTATAATTATGTGAGTTCTAAAGTATAGATTAAATACTATATTCATAGTAGTATTCAAAATTAAATAATCAATAAAACTATATCAGTCCTATAAATAAAATACATTATTTGCGTATTCTATTATTGTGATTATTTTAAATAAAATACATTATTAATTTATTACTTATATTATTTTGCAAGTTAACTTATTGTGATCATTTTAAGTTAAAATACATTATTTATTTATCACATATGTTTTCATTTGATTAAATATATTGAATAATGTAAACTTATATCCTATATTTAAATTTATTTTATTTATTAATGTTTAAGATTAATAAGATATTTGAGAAAATTTTACTATTATGATCATTTAAAATAAATGATTTTAATCTCATTGTATTCTAATAATTATAGCAAATAGAAAATATTCTGAAAATAATTTTCTATTTATAGAATTTTTATATTTTAAGTATAATATTCAAAAATTCACTAAATTGGTCTTTATATAAAGTTAATAAATCTTAAATATTAATTACAAATTAAAAAAAAATATGAACCGGAAGACTTCCAAAAAGTCTTCCGGTAAACAAACGAAAAAATATGAACCGGAAGACTTCCAAAAATTCTTCCGGTAAACATACGAAAAAAAATGTGAACCGGAAGACTTCCAAAAAGTCTTCCGGTAAACAAATAAAAAAATATAAAAAAATTAAAAAATAATAAATTTTTATACGAGGATATTTTGGTCCAAAAATTTTTAATGTAGGGGTATAGGTACAAATGTAGGGGTATGAGGTAAAATTTCCTGTAAAGAAACATCTCTAACATCATGAGAAGGTTCATGTATTAACTAGCAAAGAGGTTCATTTATTAATTGACAATCGTAAATAAGTATACATTTTAACAAATCCACACATCTATTTTCTCTCCAAAATATGTCAATAACCTAACATTTCAATTCAATTCAATAATATCTTGATCTTCTTAACAATACTCCACTATTTAAAAGTTAGCACTACTAATATGGTTAGAAGTCACATTTCGGACCATCACTGAAAAATTTATTTGAACTTTTCCAAATCGACGACACCGAGTTTTTTAGAGAAACACATACATTTATAAAACCACATAATTATGTCATATATGCATAGATATGACTCGTGTAATGAGTAAATTCAACAATTCACTTGTCATTCTTCATCACACTTACAATTTGTCTATCAATCTTAACAAAACCATCCACTCATGCATAAGGTCATCATCCTAAAAAACAGAGAAAAAAAAATCAAACAATACAAGCAAACAAAAAGAATAACACAAATACAAATAAGATAGGTAACCCTCTTGAGCAGTTTTCAGCAAAGTCATCATTTTTGTCGCGGTGAGAATCAAATATCAAACTATTATATTAACTTAACTCACAAAACATTGAATGTTCACCACCAAACTTTAATTTATCTAAAGGAAAGGGAAACGATCGAATAAACTCTAATTGTGCAATGTAACAACAATGCGAAAAGATATAAAGGTTCGGAGTTGGTTATACTAAGGGAATGTATTAGCACCCTAAGTATTTATAGTATCCTATAGGAACCTCTTGAAAGTATTTGTGTTATGGTAATTTGCTTGCTAATGTTTGGAAATGTTCTATTTTTGGATTTTATGAGATAGAGCACCTAAGGAGGTTTATTGCTAGTGTGTTCGCCAAGACTTCGCAGTCTTATACCTACGTATCCTAATAAGGATGAAATCAGAGCAATCGTAGTTCATCTAACTACGGGTGAAGAACACTTGATAGTGATCAAAGTTCCAAGGGGAAAAGTAAGTGTTTATAACAATAACACTTACATAACTTAAGAAAGTCAAAGAGTTTACAAACTCTAGCCTAAGACTATGTTGAAAGGTTAATGACTTAACAAAGTTAAAAAGGATAGTTGAGGGAATGCTATGCTGCCTATGACATAAAGTCAACAAAAAATTTTTTTCCTTGGATTTAGGCAACAAAAGAAAAGAGAAGAAAGAAAGCTAACATCACTAGGGGATGACTTGAGAAAGTCAAAATAAACATAAGTATATGGGTGATAATGGATGAGATGAATAAGAATGATATTCAAACATGATATCAAAGTAAGCAACACATGACAAAGGATGACATTTAAACATGATATCAACTAAAATAGATAAATAGTGATAAAGATAATGTTCAAACATGACATCTATCAAGGTGAATAATAAGTGACAAAGATGATATTCAAACATGATATCAATCAAACCAAATAATAAGTGACAAAGATGACATTTAAATATGATGTCAATCAAAGCAAATAAAACTCATGGCAAAGATGACTTTCAAACATGATGCAAATCAAAGGATCACATGAGGTGAAATGAGATATAACAAAGTCAAATGAACATGGTAACAACCAACACATGAAGGTAGATGTGACAACATCTAAGACAAGACTTAACAAAGTCATAAATAATCATGGTAACCACCAAAGTAAACAACACATAAACATGGATGATGCATAGTCAAGGCATACATGAGACATGGTTCTAACAATACCAAAGTAACAACGCAAGTATGACATATCATAGCATGTTCATAACAATAACATGTGAGCATAGAATATAAACACATAAGTAACAACATATGAGCATGGACATAAATGTAACAACATCAACAACATTATCATGGACATGAAGGATATAACAATATCAATCATAAAAGGAGGATATAACAATATCCTTATGTGTGTAACCATGAAGGTTCTCGCGACGTTGACAATTATATTAAATCATATATTTAATATGATAAACAATGAGCGATATCTAGCAACACATTACTACTACCCAAGTCACGAAAATGTCATGTGATATAACAAAACCTTTTTTGGTAGTACTTGTGTGTACAATTACCCTTTTACCCTTATGTATATATTGAACACAAGACATATACTGTGTCATCCTTGTCCAGTTCAATATTAGACCCTTAGACATTTATTCTGTTGTGCAGAATGGACTAATTCCATCTAGGTCACTCATGTCCCTCAGCATGCTTTGTGGAGTACTCATCAACTGTCTTTATGGTCATCCAGTTATGGACAGTGTTAAATTAGTAATAAAGTACCACTATTAGCATGAGAGTAACTTATGACACTTTGCATAATATTCTGTAGTATTCTCATAGCAGGTCAATCCAATATAAGTATTACTCCTGATATTTATACCTATGTTAAGACTTGATAACTCCTTATCCATGATTCATAAGATGTGATCATTAGACTATCTACATAATAGTCTTAATGCTTTAAGGTTATCCCACTTCACAGTAAAGCCCGACTGCAGATACTTTCAGAATAGTGTCCTTATGTTTAATAAGATCTCATGATTAAGTCACACTTAATATTTCATTAAATGGACTAGCTATTCTAGGGACTTTATTATCATAGAAAAATAAACATAATAAATAAATGCCTTTTATTATTAATAAATAATTCGATACAAGTACCAAAGTAATATCCTCTAGGGCTTACACCAACAATCTCCCACTAACACTAGAGCCAATCAGGCATACCCCTAATACCCATAGATCTAGTATGACCATCATGAGTCTGCTGTGCAAGAGGCTTTGTTAGTGGACCAACAATATTGTCAAGTTTAGGTACTTTGCATATTCTCACATCTCTCTGATCTATTGTCTCTCAAATGAGGTGATAACACCTAAGTATGTGTTTGGATCGTTGGTGAGATCTAGGCTCCTTAGCTTGTGCTATAGCATCATTCTTATCATAATAGAGATCAATGGGATCCACAATGCCAGGGACTATGCCAAGTTCACTAATGAACTTCTTGATCCAAACGATCCATAGCAACATCAGTATTGTAATAAGGACAATACTTCAGCATTCCTCGAATTGAGCCGCATATTCTGCAACCGTCAGATTTCCTTGCTTCAATTCCAGGAATTCAATCTCTTTCTTGCCACGAACATCTTCTGGAAAATAATTCTCCAAAAACTCATTTTTGAACACCGTCCAAGTAATAGGACCACCTGCAACTTCTAGTCTTTGATGGGTGTTATCCCACTAGTCTTTAGCTTTTCCATCCAACATGTCCATGCTAAATTGCATCTTCCGGATTTCATTGCATCCCATGGCTCTGAAGATTTTCTCAATATCCTTCAGCCATTTCTGCACCACATTCGGTTCGTGTCTACCCTGGAACTTGGCTTGTTGTTCTGGAAATTTTCCAAATTGCAGAACTCGACGTTCCCAACACTCTGAGTGATGCCCTGCACCGCTTGCGTAACAACTTATAACACAGAAGCAATCACAACATCATTCCTACCAATCATACTGCTCAACACCAAAGGAAACACAAGTTAGAAGAAACACACAACTATACACACTCTATAGTCAGACTATACTTCATAAAAATAAGTAGTTTGGTTAAACAACAGAGTTAAATCAACGGTTTAACATGTAAACCTCCAATACATAAACTCTCCATGTAATACGTAGTCCAACAACAATTAAATCAAAACTAGATACATAACAAATATAAAGTCAAATAACATAAAGAAATTATGAAATCCCCATCATGCTCGTGTTATGTATCAGAACGACTCCTAAGACTCGATCAAATAGCAACACAATGCTCCAAGCACTACTTAGGTACCTCA
Source organism: Lathyrus sativus (assembly GCA_963859935.3). Lineage (NCBI taxonomy): Eukaryota > Viridiplantae > Streptophyta > Magnoliopsida > Fabales > Fabaceae > Lathyrus > Lathyrus sativus. The sequence goes on along the minus strand of OZ012741.1, from coordinate 694,365,437 downwards.
TCATCTGTACTCCCCTAAGGAGCACAAACGTAACAAACAGAAAAGGGAAGAGAACTACATTCAATAATTACACGGTGAAAAACACATGCTAAGAGTAGTTAACACACCAATCACATAACTATCACGCACATACAAGTGTCACACCATTATTCAACATAAGCAACCCACATCAATTATATATATGCCATGCGACTCAACTGACACGACACAATGCATGCGGTACCATCACAATCACATATGGTTCACCCTAGAACCTGATTTCCGTCAGAATCCGGATAAGCCGTATACGTTCCTCTGAACTACAATTATCTCTACTCGACTCTCACATAGAGTTCGGACAAGACTATGCACCCATCATGAATTCCCACCTAGATCATCTCTACATAACATGACATGAATGCATGACACAAATTATGCACAACATAATAATTAATCAAGCATAATTTTACGATCCTCTTCGATCACACGAGCCACATGTTCACCGTAATTCTCTCCGGAATTACCACCACAACACAAGACTGTCTACATCCGACAATCTTAGCTTACACACATCCATCACGTCTCAACTAGACATCCTCATAAAATCCCAAACTTTATTCTATTTCAAGTTATTACTAATTTCTCCTATGTCCAATTATACCATCTTAGTCTTACGGATCATAAGGAATTGCATTACACGTGAAATCGGGACAAAAATCGCAAAAAAGGGAAAATTGTATTATAACCCTGCCCATACGCGTAATACCTTGAGCCTTACGCGTATGGCCTCAGCTTTCCCAAGTCTATATGCGTATTTCTCAGTGCCTTACGTGTATGACCAGAGACATTGTTTCGTCCAAAAGTCCATTTTCAGATCCCCTTACGCGTAATATCCTCCCATACGTGTACTGCCCAGTTCCCCTTACGCGTATTGGTAGAGGGTCGTGATGGCCTTGGGACAGGGTGCGTATCATACGCGTAATTCTCTAGGGGTTCCCTTCCATACGCGTAATGCCTCACTTGTTACGCGTATGGCTAGTGCCTACACAAAAATTCAGTTTTTTGCATTTCTATGAATTTCCATTCTTTGATCCCTTATTCTAGTACCTAAATCAGATCCAAAATCATCTCTTCTTCAGTTTAATCTCAAAGTTCTAACTCTACTTCATGGTTTCATCATTCTTATCAACATCTTATGTGTTAACAACCTAATTTTCGTTAATCCCATAAACCCCAAATCCCAAATCTGTTCTATATCAGAAATTAACAACGCAAAATCAATTTGCACGAATTTATCATTCAAATTCCACATACAACACAGATTCAGACACATATTCAGTATACAATTATAATTTAACAACAACAATTCACACAACAATTATCCAAAATACGAAAAATCAATCAAGAAGGAGGAAATGCACAGAACCTAAGAGGGAAAAAGACCATTCACTACCCTCTCATGTTCAGATCACCTATATTGAATTCCATTCTCCTCCCTTACCTGAAATCTGAGTTTGATCCTTCAATAATGGTGGAAACTCCTTGTTCTTCTTGCCCTAGTTATCCCTCTCTTTGTCTTTCTCTTTTCATGTAACTGATGCAATTTTTGCTAACCTCTCCACTAATCCCTCTAATTATGTTTTAATAATAATAATAATAATAATAATAATAATAATAATAATAATAATAATAATAACAATAATAATAATAATCCCAACAATACTCCCAATAATAATAATAATGTTAATAATTGTAACAATACCAATATTAATAATCATAATAATAATAATAATAATAATAATAATAATAATAATAATAATAATAATAATAATAATAATAATAATGCTACACTAATAGTAACATTAATAAAATGCCTCACTATCATATTGTTATTACTATGTTGTCCTAAGACTTAAGTTAATAAAATTCATTCCACTAACTCTCACACCCACCTTAACACCTACCCCCAACCAAGACAATGCCCAACAATCATACAAAATAATCATAAAACGACTAAATAATTAAAAGGGGGTGTTATAAACGGCGTCTACTGAAAGAAAGATCAGGCATTGAGCTTTAAGTTATGTTCTTTTGGGAAATGAATTATTTAAAAAGACTCCAAAGGGAGTATTGGTTAAATGTCTTAGTGAATCAGAGGCATATTTAGCTCTGTCTAGTGTCCACAGTGGCGCATGTGGGGCACATCAGGTGGACCATAAGATGAAGTGGTTGTTATTTCGACAAGGAATGTATTGACCCACCATGTTAAAAGATTGTATTGAGTTTTCCAAAGGGGTCAAGAATGTCAAATGCATGCAGGAATTCAACATGTCTCTGTGAGCGAATTACATTCTATAGTCAAACCTTGGCCATTCAGAGGATGGGCTTTAGACCTTGTTGGCGAAATTCGACCGACATCATCAAAAAGCCAAATATACATCTTAGTCGGTATTGGCTATTTTACAAAATGGATTGAAGTTGTACTATTGGCGAACGTCTACCAAGGAGATGTGATCAAATTCATCAAGAAATACATCATTTACAAATTTGGAATTCCAAAAACTATCACAACAGACCAAGGGTCGGTGTTCACTGGTCGCAATATGCAAGAATTTGCTAAGGAAATGGGTTTCAAACTATTAACACCTACACCCTACTACGCCCAAGCTAATGGCCAAGTCTAGGCAGCAAATAAGGTGGTCATTAGTTTAATTAAAAAACATGTGGAGAAGAAGCCTAGGAACTGGCATAAGACTTTAGACCAAGTATTTTGGGCATGTCGTACATCTCCTAAAGAGGCCACTAATACAACCCCATTTCGATTGACATTTGGTTACAACACAGTCTTACCGGTGGAAATCTATTTACAATCGGCAAGAATTGAAAGACATCATGAAATTCCATCAGTGACATATTGGAATATGATGTTAGACGAATTAGTTGATTTAGACAAAGAGAGACTGATCAGTACATCTTCATACACATTCTTCCATTGTTATACTTAGGCATTCCTACTGTTTATTTGAGTATTTTTACTATTTTAATGTGTTTTCATATTTAAGTTTGTTTTTACCTTTATTTTATTTTCGCGGCTTATTTTCGGCTTTAGCGGTTATTTGATACTTGTCCATTGTTTGAATAATAACTAGAGTTGTGAGAATCGGAATTGCGTGTTCTAATATGCGTTGGAAAGCTAAGCCAGAGAGCTACAACTTTTATGTTTGAGGAAGATGATGATTCAGAGTGTAGCAGGTCCAAATAATTCGTTGAAGTCAGGACCTGAAATCTTCCGTTTGAAATATTTAGTTTTGGGTCGGGTTTTTTTATGTTTTTCGACCTAGTTGGGTTAAAACCAGAAGTGTTGGTGCTTTCTTATACCTAGAAGCCATACTACTGTCACCTAACATTCTTTTTACGAATTTCATTGTGTTTTGTACGATTTTTATGGAAAACTAATTCCCAAGGCAAATTTGTTGCTTACTGGTTCCATCACTTTGAGGTTATTATAATACAAATTTAATTCGATTTTTGTTCAATTCTTTTCTATGAAACAATTTGCTTAATTTGATTGCAATTGTTTGCTTAATTTGATTTTGTTCATAGGATATAATTGATGAAATTTGATTGTGTGCATGTTCCTAAATTTAATTGCGTGTTATCGTTTGCTTAATTCGTTAACTCGTCATATTCTTAACTGTTTGCTTAATTCGGTAACATGAACATAATTTATATGATTTTGATAAGCGCTTGTCTGATTAATATCGTGATCAAATAGGATTGAAGCCACTTAGGAATTAGTGTTATAATAGCCGTTGACAAGTCGGAACCCGAATCAGTAGGATTAGCCGTTTTAGATTATTTGATAATCACTTTTTTTAATCATTTTTTCTCTTGTTTTATAAATCAAAACTTAAAACCCCCATAAACATTTTCTTTAGTTGATTAAAATAATACAAGAATCCTTGTGAGAACGATACTCGAGTTTTCATTACCGTTACTACTGTTTTTTCATAAATACTCGTTTTTTATCCGTGCGCGACAAGAGATCAGAGACTCAATGCTTTGGAGTTATTAAAAAGACAAAAAGAGAGAGTAGAAAAATATTATAACAAGAAATTTAAATTTAAAACTTTCTTTCTTGAAGATTTGGTTTGGAAAGTAATCCTTCATATGGATTGAAAAGATAGAACTCTAGGAAAATGGTCCTCTAAATGGGAAGGTCCTTTTCAAATAATTTAAGTATTCTCTAATGGTGCGTATGAGATCAAAGAGGTAAGCAAAGATAAGAGAATCTTGAAAGTGAATGGAAAGTGTTTGAAGAAATACAAGCCTGCACTCCAAGAGATAACGATAGCGAAAGAGTAATCATACAAAAATAAATGAAGCCAACATGGTAAATAAAAGCTTGCCAAAAAGGCCAAATTCCATTACATCAAATGAACTACAAGAGGTTCAGAGTTATTACATAATAAACCCAGAATCATGATAGTAAAAAAGTAGAGCCTAATTAAAAGGGAAGATTGGCTTTCATATTGAGGTACTTCACCTTTAGAAGCTCTAACCGCTTGCCACAGACATATTTTGTTGACCTCAGTGCCTCCAACTCGTTTCCAGTTTTTGGGCTTTGTCAACATATTTCAACCCAACATTAAGCTTTTTAGTGACCTCTGAGTTGTCAAATTTTAGAAGCTCAGTATTGCATTTTTTGGCTTTCGAGATTTTGATTTGTAGTGCTTTTATATGCTCCTCCCAAGCGACAATATCTCAATTATTGCTTTCGATTTCAACTTTATTTTACTCCAGAGCTTTCTCTAATTCAGCCAGTCAATTAGTTGACTCAGAGGCGAAGCCCCACGCAGCTGCTGCAGAACTAACTTTGCTCTCAATCCCTTTCGAGACGTACAATAATTATTGAAGGTTAGCACTAGCTTGCTCGATCAGCGAACCCAATTCCAGGATGATGTTTGTAACTTCGGGAGAAGTAGTCAGAATATCAAACTGTTTAAGGAGACCTTTTACAACAATCAGAAAAGTAGAGTCAGATTCCAAGAGCAGAAACAGGTCACCTTTAAAAACCTTATCCTTGATTTGTGTGAGTATCTTGTTTGTAGAATTAATCGAGGATTGACCGCCTGACACTGAGGAAGAACTTAGGCTTCTCTCAGATGAACTACCTCTAGAACTCAACAGGGTCTTTAGATATTCGTGAGGATTGTTTTTTTAAAGCAGCCAGTTCTTCTGTAGAAAAGGTTGTAGTAGTCCTGGTCGAATCTTTTATATTCGTTGTATTAGGGTCAGGGATTGGTTGTTGGTTTCTGCCATCTTGAGTTTCTCCATTCTCTTCTTCTTCATTTCCACTTTTGTCTGCCTCAGCACTACCTTCTTCATCTTCAAACTCTTTAATAGGAGGTATATTATGGTCGGGTATCAAAGAGTGGTCCTCTACCTCTTCCATGTTGTCATCTTGATTTTGCAAGATAGCCTCCTGGTCTTCGACTCTAGGAGATCTATCCTCAGTTTCTTCTCAATACGGATGCCAGTATGTTCCACCTCCATATCATCCCTGGCTGTTTTGGCCTGCATTTCTTTCTCTAGGTTATCTTCACGCTCAGATCCACTAGTATGAGAATTTTAAGTTGTGGTTTTAGGTGGAGAAGTTTCACGTTGTTCCTCGACCATTTGATTAATCTCACTCATAGAGCTCTTTTCAGAATCTCTGGCAGAGGTATGATGATATGTTGGTTCGCCTTCACTATTGAAGATTGTAGTATTAGTATATTTAGTGGCTAGCTGGGTGGTCACACCTGCATCATCCTGAAAGGAACGACCGACGAATATATATATATATATATATATATATATATATATATATATATATATATATATATATATATATATATATATATATATATATATATATATATATATATATATATATATATATATATATATATATATATATATATATATATATAAAAGAAAGCAAAGCAAAGTTTAAGACGTAAGATGTATTACTTTGGTAACATCAGCCCTAAGACTGGAATTGTCGCTTTCAGGCTGCTCTGCAGCTTTCTTCGACAAAGCCTCAGGAGTTGGCTCCATAATTGTGAAGGCAGTAGGTCTTGTGGTCGAAATTTTCAAACTTTTTGTCTGTGGCTGAGCCAGAGCTTCAGCCATTTTGAATTGTCTTCTTCTCTTGATGAGAGGTTGTTCAGAAAATGGAGACAAATCTTCGTCGTCCGAATCAATGGTCAAGACTTCAATTTCTTTAAACTTTCTTTTATGGGGAGTTGGAGGGGGTTTTCGAGCGCCCTGCAAAAGAAATGTTAGAGATATGATGGAGCATACAGAAAGCAATAAAATCAATAAGGGAGACAAAAAATACCTTTGTTGTTGTCGTTGTTGACTTATGTTTTCCTTCTTCCTTCACTTCGATTAGCTTCTTGGCCGCCGGTTTTTTCGGGGGAATTTTCACGGCTAAAGTAAAACAAGAAAAATTATTACAAATAAAAGAGAATGGGTAATGTAAAAGGTTTAGCCGAAATCTTCCCATTCCACACCTTCATATATTTCAAATTCAATGCGATCATCTTCGATCCCAATATAAACATGACCTTTGAAACTATCTAATGTATGCTTAGTCGCAATCACCCGCTGAGCACGCTTTTGTTATTCTTGTCGAAAGACTTTTATAAAGTCCCCACAGACAAACCAGTATGGGAATGAAGGGCTAAAAGCCGCCCCAAAGTCAACACTGGATAGTCGAGGGAATTTAGGAGGATACATGTTAAAATCCATTTTGTAACGTTTCTTAAGAGGAACGTACGAAGGGATCTTTAAAAAATTTATTTTAAAGTAACAGTTGCGTCGCAGACGGTTTGACCAAGATCATCACGTCTATAAGCAGTTTCAAAGTATTTCTGGAATGCTTGAATTTCCTTGATGTGTGTCAAAGCACCTTTCTTGACTTTTTCCTATACAAAGAGGAAAGCCTTGTTAATATGATGGGTAAAAGCAGCCACGTTAAAAAACTCTTCAGTGTAATAGGTTTTCCACCACTCATCAAATTGTTGGGTGTAGAGGAAGTTCGCTTCGAAAGCAACAGGTAGATGTTGTGTTCGACCGGCATAGCGAGCGGTGTGTTTGATGGTTGTTGTTTCATTATGGGATGCATTATAAAGTAGGAGGAGGTGTTTCATTTCATACATAGGTTTAGGCAGAACTTGCACTAATCCAAATTGTCGAGCCACAATATTGGGCTGATAAGCGATTAGGGTTGTCAGATTTTTTGAAAGATTAAACCTGAGGGTCAAAACCCTAGGGGTCAGGAAAGCTTCCCAGATGGCACTAGATTCTGCTTTTTGGGTTTTGGTCGGAGTTGGGAATGGCCGGGTGAACCACTCAGGACCACATCTTCTTGCAGCAAAAGGTGCCATGTTCGGAGAAAAGTCATGGCGCTTGGCGAACATCATGATGTAATTAGTAAAAGTATGGTGAATAGGCCGAACATCATAACTTGGAGTTAATTTTTCCAATTGTGGTCCTTCGACCCTTATGTTCCTTATCTTTTCAGCATTTTCATCAATCTGGTTTTTGTAGGGAAGGCAAGCTTCAAATGAAGCACTCAACCACAATTGAAGAAGCCAGAAAGGCCCAGAGAGGAGAAGGTTTCCTTTGTCCCCTAGGTTTTTTAGTTAGGTGACACCTTCGCTCATGGATTCGTACAGGCTAGCCAAGATCATTTCGCTTAAACTCAGATTGTGGCCGGAGTGGAGTTGATTTGCCATGGTTAAAAACTTCCTGGCTATTTGAAGCGATTTCAAGAAAAAGACACAGTGGGATAACCATAACACCATAAAAGCTATACATCAGATATATCTTCAATATCTTTGTCATGATAATGCACAACATGAGTCGAAAATGATGCCCTAGAAGTGGCAAAGTTGATACTATCCTTAGACATATAGTCAGGGTCATATGTATTGCCTGTTGGTTTTAGCCTTGTGATATCAGCTACGTCGAACAGTGTAGGTGTCATCATTCCACAAGGAAGATAGAGGGTGTAGTGGGTGTTATCTCAAAAGTACAGAGAAGAGAGAAGCATGTTCGAGCAATAGTCCAGACCTACTTTCGACAGCATGATTAAATCATAAATACCCATATCTTTCCAAGCTTGGGATTTTGTTTTCTCTAACTTTTCTAGCTAACTTAAATAATCAGAAGGATCCTTAAACGAGGGACTTGCGCAAAATACCCTAAAATTGTTCATATACCTAAGGTCAATAACCTCTCATGTTGAAGGAGTGTTTTGGTTGGCAGGACTAGGGTCCTCATTGCTAGCCCTAAATTTTTTAGCTTGACCTATGGGTTTGTACCTATGGTAAGTTGACGAAGTCCTTAAGTTTACTAGGATTAGTGTCTACATCAGATAAAGGACCAAGTAAAGCTAATGGATTACCAGCAACAGAAAGAGGAATAACTACCTGAGATTCATAAGTTCTTCTTTTCTCTTCAGCAAGCGGTTCAGGTAGGTACTGTTGATTTCCCACCATAGTTGGACTGTTGATGGTGTCAAATGGAGGGAGTTGAGAGATCTTATTGGGAGCCTTCATAGGTTTGGCAGTTTCCTTGGAGGCTTTGGTGACATCTTTGTTGGAACGGTTTGAGGAAGCCATTGTTGAAATGAAGGTAAACTGGGTTGTTGGGAGAAAAAGAGATTGTGAGTTTAAGGATTCAGAAAGTGTAAAAGGAGAAAAAGAAATGAAGAAGGGGTATTTATAAGGTTGGAAGCGGAAGCAGTTCTAAAGCAACATTTATGGCTAAAGTGGGAGTGGGACACACGTTCTATCCTCCATCCTTGATGAAGTGGTGGCAGTTAGTACTTAGCCCCATGATCTCCTAGGGTCTAGGATACGTGATGATGGAAAATATTTTCACTTGGGTTTTGAGGAGACGTTTCAGAAAAGGTAATCATGACCATGATGTCATAGGCGTGTTATAGAAGCTAAACCGTTTATAGTAGTGACTCATCAGATATGTCGAATCATACATGGATCAATCAAGGCGTCAAATAAAGTTGTCAAAAAATGTCTTTTTCTTCAGCTATCAAAATGACATTTTTTGGGGGAAATTTATTAGCTCCCAAATTCGACTCCTAGTTTGCAAACAAAGAAACAATAAAGAGAATTACGTGAAGTGATGAGAGGGTTTGACAGGGTTATAAGATTTGTTTGTTTTGGTCGAAACTACCCTTTTTGTGCGAGGGGAATATGTTGAGTAAGATGTGAAATAAAATATTTTAAATTCTTAAAAGATGGTTTGACAGAAGATGATATTTTGACGCGTGATTTAAATTCAAATAAAGGAGGGAACTTTTGTTCTTATCCAGAGTTGTGAAGCTTTTCTAAGGAAGTGATACATGCCGAGTGCCACTTGTCATTTGTTTGTAGTAAAACCGTTAGGGTCGGGTTTTTTTATCATTATAAATATAAGATCTTAGTGCTAGGATTAGAGGTGTTCCAAAATTTATACAAAGTTTCTGAAATTACTCAAAGTATCCGCGTGTAGAGAAAAAGAGTATGTCGAAGAAAATGTACATTTGATTACACCATACTTTTACATTTCAATGCAAAGTTCATCTTTTCATCACAAAGTCTACCTTTTTCTTATTATTCAAGTTATTTCTCAATGCATTTAACTGTCTTTGATCAAGTTTTTGCCCTTTACTTCCTTTAAAGTCCAAAGTTTAGAGTTGTTAGATCATGGATAATATTGAAATCTTCATTATTTCTCAAACTTCAAATTAAGAATTACTAGCATATGTCATAGGATTTGTGTGGTCGATCCTGTACGTAACCCAATTTTTATTCAATTGGAAAGACCAACGATTGTTTACTAATTTTCCCAGTAAACACCACTATACTACATGGTGAATACACATTGACAATATAACAATTTAATCCTTTCCACAACCTATTAATCCCCAAAAATCCATTTCCCCTAAAACTGAATACCGAACATATATCATCCTTCCTCCAAATTTTTAATATTCCTCCAGATTGACCAATGGTATCAACAGCAGACCAATCACATTCCTCATTTCCCCACCTACTATATACTAATTTATCCTTCATTTGCTGCTTCTTTGATTCCTGAATGAAACATATGTTAGCTTTACCACTTGAAACAATCTGCATAATCCTCCTTCTTTTAATTGAATTTCCACACCCATGGATATTGTAAGTAACAATATTCATAAAACCTTAGTAGCTGCATCCCTATTGTTTTGAAATTCTTTTCTGTCTCTAGCCTCCATATCTCTGATAATACCTTCGAATAACTCGTCATCAATTTCACTTTTAATTCCCAAATCTTTGATTGTTTGCCAAAATTTAGCCGGGACATCCTCAATAGATCTTCTAATGCGCGAATTACCCTGTTTAACATCCGAATCATCGAGGGATTTGCAAAAAAGTATGGACTCCCCCCCCCCCCCCCCCCAAAATATCTTGATATTGAATCTTCCACCTCAGAACCTTGATGCGTAAGATTGACAGCTAACCCAGATGGGCAGTGAGATGGAATTTGTTTGTTGATTGAATGGATGAGAAAGGAGAAATATGAAAGAGACAAATCAATTTTATGTTTTCATATATCTCATTTATATGTTTCTTTCTCCTTAGTTTGGACCTTGCAATGGTCATATCCGGCCCAATAGTCGAACCTGATATTGGGTCAAATACAACAATATCTAAGCCCACCATCAAGATTGGGTTAATAGGTTGTGCCAACAAAAAATTACAAGCCACTTCAAAATTTTATTTATCTTGAGGTAGATCCAAAATCACAACCGAACCCTGTCCCATCTCTGGATTAACACAATTATTTGCATTTAATGTTTTTGCTCCAAGTCTTCAATATTATTGGTTCTTTTGTCTATAACGCCTCGTCCAATAATCCCTTCACTACTACAGAAAAGCCACACCACAACGGTTGGAAAAGGGATACCATAATGCCTGGCCAATCATTGTGAGGTAAGGGGTGATTGTATGTCTGGTGCTTTCCACCATGGTCGGGAGAGCGTGATAATAAGTCATGACGCACACCACCTATCAGAATGATTACTTATATCAGCCGTTATGATATATACAATTAGGTACCCGGTTCGAAACCCACCAGTAAAATTTATTTGGAATGTAAATAACATTTCATCACAGATAAAATATATAACCGTTGTTGAAAGTACCCAGAGTTTATTATATAATATGTAAATTGCTTGTTTTTCTATACACCTCACTAAAGAAATACAACCATTCAAATTGATGAAGAAGTATATAATCTGAAAATTAAACTATTCTTGAAAACCAACTTAAACAAATCACTATTTTCCAATTTGCATGTGTCTCATCATTCATTTCCCGCTCTTTAACATACAAAATATGGTTCAATGGTCTAAGTCCTTCATTGCATTGATTCCTTGTATTCTAGTTTAATTCGAATAACATCAATTTATTAGGTAAATCTACCTAATCATCGTCGCTTATCATTGTGATTGTTATGATGACTTACAAGCATAACAATCACGATGATAAATGAAGATGATGAGGTAGACTTACCCAATAAAATGTTATTCAAATTAAACTATAAGAGAAGATATATATGTAATAAAGGAATCAGGTCATTGAATCATATTCTATATGTTAAACAGCGTGAGATGAATGATTAGACACATGCAATTCGAAAAACATTGATTGATATAAGTTGGTTTCAAATACAATTTAATTTTCAGATTATAGGTTTCTATGTAAATTTAAATGAAACAAATAATTAAATTTTTAGATTATAGGTTTCTATGTATTTTCAGTAAAGGGTTAGTGAAACAAACAATATACATAGCATATAATAAACTCAACTTCATGTACTATGCAACATGCATAAGAATTTAAAGAACAAAACATTGCTAAGTCACAATAAGCCTCTTTCTTGTGACTTAGAAATATTTTGTTCTTGTTCTAAAAACATTAATAAAAAACAACAACATATAACAAAATTTATCAACAACACAAACAACATATAACAAAAAAAAAGGATCAAGAACGCAAGATATAATAAACAATAACAACAACAAATTATGAAGTTATGAGAATATTAATCAACTACAACAATATACAACAACAACAAAAATATACAACAACACAAGATATAATAAAATGTTTCAAGAACACACCTTTTTTTTAAAATAATCGTGGAACTAAAATAAGTTATGAAGTTCATCTAGTTTATGATGCTATGGAAAAGAAGTACAAGGTGAATGAAGTTTACACAATAGCTCCATACTTCTTGTAATTTTTTTCATAGCAACACAAACCATATGTACCATAGGCAAAGTATACACTTTGTTAAGGTGGTGAAGACAAATTTAAAAAAATGAGAACCCATTTTATAACAAGAAATGTAAACGAAATCGAAGCATAAATTGAAGTATGTTTAAAGAGTGACATGGATGTTAGGGTTATGTTATGAGAGAGAAGGGTGAAATATGTTAGAGTTTTCTTTTGAGAGAAACGACTGTTATGTACTGAATGATAAATACGTTTGCTTATATATATTAAAAAATATCACTTTCATCACGGTTGACAAGAAAAATCGTGATGCAATGATTGTACTTTTCAACATAATTTTTTTAAAAGAAAACCATGGTAATAAATTAAAAATGTTTAATTAAAGAATAAAAAATTATATAGGCGCATGAAATTTGAGATATCACCATGAAATTTGAATTCTGATAAAAAAAAACAAGAACAACCTTTATTCTTCCCAAAAGAGAGAAACAACTATAATGATTGAAAGTTTTCTTCATTTCTCAAGATGGTCACACGTCATTCAAGAATATCAACTATCAGAAGTAATCATTGCAAGCATTAAATCACCAGATGTTTGATCTTCAACCACTTCTATAAATGCACACTTTCATATATTGAATTTCCCCATCTTCAACCTATTCTTATTAACTTCCTATAACAACATGAGTACTCCATCTGAGAAGGCTAAGAGCATTATCTCAACAGAAGTCACTGTTGAGAATAAAACCATCACCATAGTATAACACCATAAGCAGTCAACTTAGGAGGTTCAACCATTTGGGTTGATTACTGTCAATGGTGCATTGAGGGTGAGAAAGGCCAAGAAGAATAAGAAGATACTAAAGAAGATACTAAAGAAGAAGAAGAAAAAGAAGAAGAGAAAGGTGCCGAGGAAGATTGTTTACTATGACATGGATCAGGATAGTGAGGAGTGAGACGTAGATAGGGAAGATTCTTGTAGTGCTAAAGGATATTGTTCAGTTGTTGAAAAAATTATGTAATTTAAGAATCTTGTACTATTTCCTTTTAATCAATGAAAATATGAAGAAAAACTAAAGCATATAAAAAATCTAAAGCATATTCATAACAATAATACAACTCTAAATCTTAAGCATATAGATATCAATTGTAGTAAAGTTATACTATTTTTGTTCACTGCTAAATCCAACAACAAAACATAAAGCATATGGACTTTGCACGAAAGAGACCACAAAATTAAACAAGAATGAAGATAGTGAAGATTATCAAGAATTAAGAAGATGAAAAAGAAAGTGAAGTTTTTACGAAACTTACCATACTTCGAAGAGGAAAAAACCAAGAATGAAGATAATGAAGATTATCAAGAATGAAGATTTAAATGAAGGAAATAATGAATCTGTTTTGTTTTAAATTTATCAGGAAAACCTTTTACCACGGTTGTTATATCCAACCGCAGTGAAATGCTGATCTTATTACAACGGTTGAAAAGTAAAACCGTGGTTAAATAGTTTTCAATTATTTATTTATTTATGAACTTAAGTGACACACTTTTTGTAATATAAAAAATGGAAAAAGTATAGTTGCTAGGATTCGAAGCATGTAACACTTACTTTATCACCACAGTTGTTTATCTCAACCGTGATTAAATAAATTTTAAAAAATTAAAAAATATATCAGGCGCATCTAGTTTGCGATATTACAACAGTGGAAAGCATAATCGTAGAAGTATTATGTTACCGAAGGTGTATTTTGTAGTAGTGCCTTTTCACCAAACACGTTTGATCTGCCCAAGATAGCTGCCCCTAAGTCCACGCCTTCACCCGATTTATTGACATTTTCCACCAAATTGCCTTTTCCTAAATTACAGTAGAGACTCCATCATGATTAGATTTTTGACAACTTTTAGATTTTCCATCCCCACTCTCACTTTCTTCCTCCTTATCCGTAGTATCCCACATGTCGTCCTCTCCTTCAGAATCCATATCCTCCAACTCACTCCCTACCATACCTTCCTTTGGCACCACTATTCTTTTTGGTCCATGCATATCTTCAACCAGTTTGATTCTGTATATTCTATTGTTAATCTCGACATTGAATGTTTCATTATGATTCAGAGAATATTTGGTTTTAATTAAAAATTTGGCCATATCTAGTTTCTTCAGTTTATCCGTCTCCTCGTCATAACAGACATACTCCCCGACCATTCCATAAATGAATTTGAAGAATCGTGAACACCAGACATGACAGGGTAATTCATAACATCTTAACCATGTGATCCTCTCATTATCAATGTCCTTTGGCGACCAAGGATGAATGTCTGAAAACTAATGTGAAACCCAAGCTTTATCCTCCTTTATCAATGCACTTAAATCTCTTTCTTCATATTACTCTAATAAGCATAAATTTGCGCCCCATCGAAGTAGCCTTGATATGGAAGTATCCTTTAGTGTGTAAAGTTCCATGAATATTATAAGTTGTCCCATATTTCTCCACCACCTCTACAAATGTTTTGTCAAACCTAGCCATCTCATTCTTTTCAATATTGAATTGAAGATACGCAAACTTTAGTTTTGGCTCCGATTTAACCCTCTATCACTTCTTATTCAAATCGTGCACCCTATCTTCCTTAACCCTAACTTCCACACCTGCAATTTGCTTACCGATTACTTGAGCATATGTCATCCCAGGTTTGCAAGAGTTCCATTGACGCCTTACATTCTGCATTCCTCTCCCGTTTGCTATCACCTCTCCCATTAACGCTTGATTTTTCTCTTCATTTTCCCCACGTTGAAACCTAAGGATATTGACATATATATTCTTTCCTTGAATAAATATTGTCCAACTTCACCGCAATGATTCTTTCATTCGTCGCATTCCTAAAGCAACAAAATCATATCTTTTGCCCCGCTGATCTCTTCTTGATGGTATAAATACTTCATTCACTAATTCATATTCCTTAAACACCTCAAACATATCCTTGGCACCAGATAACTCTGAAAACTCCCTGAAGAAAAATAAAGATATTGATTCTCCCTCCGCCGTTCCTTTTCCCCTTCTTACAGTCCACACCAAATTCTTCTTCGTCTTCGACTGTTATTTTCTATGTCGAACCTCCACCCATTTCCCTTAAATCGCTTGATCGTGTTTTCCTTCTTCCCGTCGCTTCTCCATTTTTTATTAAATGATGCTATATCTTTGTCACACTCTGTCCCTACTCTAAGATGTATTATCCCATTCTTTTCAATTTATTATTCAAATATATTAAATAAATTGGTTGTCTCTATAAATATATTACTTTTAGCCTCTCTACAAAATATCTTTAAATAAGATTAAATATGTTCCATCAATAAAAATGATATTTACATTCAAATAAAGTTATCATTAAACTATATAAAGAAAATAAAACAGAAAAAATGATATATTTATATAAATAAGTTATTGATCTTTGTAATTATGCTATTTTTTTAATCACTTTATTAAGTGTTATATACACATCTTTTAACGTATTTGAAAAAATTAGTTAGAATGACTAAAAATAAAAAAATAAAAAAATTTATAAAGACTATCTTATTTCATCGTATTAAAAGAATTTAATGATAGTATTTTAGTGTAAAAAATATTACACATACATCAAATCAAAATATTTTAAAATGATAAATTATATAAATAATTTAAAATTTATAAATTGACTTAACGAGATACCTAATTGATTGTGCCTGTGCACCATCCGTTTTCTTATTAAAAACGTATAAAGAAAATAAAAAAACAATCTTCTTTTGGTATTTAAGAGAATAATTGTTCAGAAGGTGTTTGATAAAATAAAACTGATACAAATAGTAAAATGTTTATTAAAACAATGGAAAGAAGATAAATAGTGTGAGAGAGTACGGAAAACACATTAACAATAAAGTATTTGGTGGGGGAATAGCCCCCATAGACATGTACTTATAAACTAAATTTAAAATTTAAGAGTATCTAAAAAAATTATAAATTAGTGGAAACTGTGGTTTGTCTGCTATAAACTAAGTTCAAAGAATCTAAGATATGAACTATTTTATTCCCATGCAAACACACCACTGTAGAGAATTTGTAAAATCAAGTTTCTTATATTGTATCAACATTAAGTTTCATTTTGGTGTCATGACATCAAGCACCTTCAGTCATCATCAGTATCACACATAACAAAGAATTCTAAAGATGAACTTGGAAAATAGAAAGTCAGAAATACGATCCAAAACATCACAGGAACACTTTTAACTCCTTAACCTGCTAATGGTGGACATCTACACCACAAACTTATGTTCAACTTGACAATATTACAAACATTTGAGCTTTGACATGCTAAATTGCAAGGCACAAACGCCAGCAGATTGTAATGTTGGAAATAGCTTTCGATAACGGCATGCTGCTAGATGATCATTAAGTAGGTGGTCGTGGTCCTTCTTCTTCAACTTGACCATCTACAAAAAGTTTTAAGATCCATTAAACTTTATATATGTTCCCCTACCAAATAAATATATGAATACAAAATCTTGTGGCAAACTAAACAAACTGATTGAAACCTACAGAGAACTGAAAAAAGTTTTGAGGTCTAACCAGGAAGAGAAATGGCCCGGGTTGCTTCCTCATCAACTGCAAGGCTTAAGTTCTTTAAACATTAAAAAAATGCTATTTGTTAACTGTGAGGCAAAAATCTATGAAGTATAAAATCACTTTATTTCAAGACGGGCACGAGAATTAAAAAATCAAAGCAAAAATTAAGTTCAAAATAGTACTAAAGTAACTGTTTTCAACTTCACAAACCAATAATTGAGACAGGGAGACTTAAGCATTACAGACCAAATTAGTATAGTAAATAAATACCTCATCAATGTGATAGATGGAAAACGGATCAAAGCTTTTACTAAGCTCCACAGCCTCATCACATAAGGTCTGAAGTTCCGGGTCGTCGATTTCCCACAAACCTTGAAACTATTGTTTAGAAATAAAAAGTAAATCTTAACAATATATAAACCAAATAGGAAGAACATGAACCTAATTGGATTATTTTTAAATTTAAGCAATGAAATATATCTACTAGAACTAACCTGATTGACAACAAGTTCCGAGTTTCCTTGGACAGTGACCGCCGTATATCCTTTCTTAATCGTTTCTATCAGTCCTAAAATTAACCCGCGATAGTCAGCAGCATTAATTGTTTGATATCCCAACCCTTGGCGAAATCGATGCAGCTGCGGAGAAAAGAAGACATGAGAGCAAGCTGCATCTTGTAATTAAACAATTTAATATTGAATTGAATTTGATACCACAAGTGCATTTTCAATAGGGGCATCAACATCTTTTACAAGCATGATAGCTGCTGCACCAGCTCGTCCATAAAATCCGCTTCCACTAGAATCTGCACTTGACGGTGAAGCAGCGTCTCCTATGGATGTTGTTGCATCGTCATCTCCTTTGGATGTAGATGCACCAGAATCTCCTCTTGATGTTGATGCACTGGCAGAAGATCCATTTGCACTTGTTGCACCACCGAATTGAAGGATATAAGTATGCTGCAAATAAGATATAAAACTTTTGAGTTAACATATTATTGTCAAAACATATTTATATATTGCGAAAATTAT
Organism: Lathyrus sativus; assembly: GCA_963859935.3. Taxonomy (NCBI): domain Eukaryota; kingdom Viridiplantae; phylum Streptophyta; class Magnoliopsida; order Fabales; family Fabaceae; genus Lathyrus; species Lathyrus sativus. The sequence goes on along the minus strand of OZ012741.1, from coordinate 694,347,493 downwards.
TCTCAAGATGTCTTAACATAGATAAGAAACTAAGATCTAAGTTACAGTATTGAATTAAGTTTTATTGTTGAATTGCATTGAAGAGAAAATGAAATAAATTACTATTGATGATAGCACAAACAACAAGTGAACATTGCTTTACGGTAAAGAAAATGGTAAAATCGTATGAACATACATTGCATTTTGAGAAGAAGAATATGAAGATGAAGAAGATGAATGAGTGACCTGCAATGGAGTATCAACACTGGAAGAAGAAGAAGAAGAATCGCTCTTTTGGTATGTACGGCACATGGTTCTCTCTCTGATTTTCAACCCCAATTCTTGCTCTAATATTTGTAAAAGAGTCGCTTACTATTTATATAACTGAATGGTTTGTTATCACGAACTCTAACAGAATTTTAAACGTTAACGAAATAGAGGTAGAAGATTCTAGAATAAGAGGTTTGTTACAGATTAATTAGTATTCCAGCTCAGCGTAACTAACTCGGTAAAAAGTAAAAAGATTAACTCTAAGTGATGGTATTAAGAATTAACCACGGTAAATGCAATGAGTGTGTATGATAGTGTTAGTGATAATGGCTATTGTAATTTTTTAAAATTGGTGTTGGTGTATATTATTTGTGAGACTAACGTGTCTCTTGCTTCGATTTAATTAACAGGATTGCTATGTTGACACTATTTTCTACACCCTATACCCAATTCACTGTTCACAAATACTTGATCAAATTCTTCAGAATATGGTTAATAGTGTGTATTTTATTGGTTAATGAAGCAGTGAAAGTGGTTAATAAATTATAGATAAAATAATTGGTTAATGATGTAGATTTTTGTGGTTAATGCAACTCTGAAATTGGTTAATGCGCAATACTATATTTGTGTTATAAAATAAATTTTAAAAATAAATATATTTTTTTAAAAAAATTAATATTTTAAAAAATATATATTATTTTAATAAAAAAACACTGTTCACCGTATAAATACGGTGAACAGTGCATACGGTGTAAGTATTGGGTGTAAAAATGGGTGTAAGAATATCATTTTTGTTTAATTAATTCAGATGTTTTCATTTTCTAGTTAGTTGTGTTTTCGTACTAATATAATATTAGTAGTTTAATTTTAACAAAAACAAATTTATCAAAATCATTCCAAAGAAATGAGATATATACTAACTTAACTATAGATAATAGGAAGTTTCAGACCTTCCCTCTCTCTAATTTATCTAATTTGCTCTATCTCCTTTGAGGTTGTAGTTCACTGTGTTGTCATAACCCCTCTCTCACTATCTTTTAGATTTGTGTTTTTAGGGTTTTTTTTTGGGTGTGTGGCGGTGGCAACAACGCGCGTGCTTTCAAGTCAACAATGATACAAGCCTGGAGGGTTAGAAACCCAATGGAAGCACAAGATTTGGAGAAAAATCTATTTCTCTTTCGCTTCTGTTAAATTTGCTACAAATTTTTAGAGAGTTCTTAAATATAATATGTAAGAAAATATATAACATCCTAGAAACTATAAGGTGTATGAATATGGTAGAATAATCTAGATATATAAGTATATGGCAAAGATAGAAAAATCTAGATTTATCATGATAATAACCTATCATGAGAACTCTAGAATATTCACCACCATTGAAAAGTTGGTGACTTGAGCCTATAAATAGGCATTTGCTACATTGTAAATCATCATCCAAGAAATTAATCATAAAACCTTCTTTCTAAACTACTCTCTAAAACTATCTTCTACCAACTATCATCTAAACAATTACAAACAGTGGCATCAGAGCTACGTTCGGTCATACATTGGGCATAGTTATACTAATACCTACCATTTCAAAATCCTCCAAACTACTTCAAAATATTTCCCTTATACTATTAACCCACTACAATATTTTTTCTAAGCCATGGATAACACTACTCAATCATCAACTATTTGTGTCCCTATTTCCAATGGTGAAACTTATGATTTCTGGCGTGTTAAAATGGAGACATATTTTTCATCTCAAGATTTATGGGACATAGTAGAAGAAGGCTTCATCGCTCCCATAGATACTTCAGCTCTAAATGCAACTCAAGAAAAAGAGTTGAAGAAAAATAAACAGAAAAATTCAAAGGCATTGTTCACCTTGCAACAAGCGGTGACTGATGCAATTTTTCCAAGAATTATGGGAGCTAAGACTGCAAAAGAAGCGTGGAAGACGTTGCAGGAGGAGTTTCAAGGAAATGACAAGGTACGTGTTGTCAAACTTCAATCTCTAAGAAGAGATTTGGAACTATTGAAGATGAAGGAGTCTGAGACAGTTAAAGATTACTATTCTAAAGTTAAAGAAATAGTTAATCAAATGAGAGCTTTTGGGGAGGATATTCTTGACAAAAAAATTGTTGAGAAAATTCTAATTACTATGCCCCCAAAATTTGACCCAATCGTGACAACAATAGAGGAAACCAAAGATCTGTCTACTCTATCAGTGACAGAACTAGTGGGCTCTCTTGAAGCATATGAGCAAAGACTACATAGGCATAAAGAAGATACACTTGAAAATGCCTTTCAGTCAAAGCTCAAATTTAAGTCCCAAAATAAAGAAAATGGAGGAAAGAAAAATTATGGTGAAACTTCCAAAAGAAGAGAAGTTCCTAGAAATTTCCAAAAGAACAATCCAGATAAAAATATTCCATGCAATATATGCAAACGACTAGGCCACGCGGAGAAAACTTGTTGGTACAGTAATATGCCACAATGCAATCATTGCAAGAAATTCGGGCACATAGAGAAACACTGTCGCAACAAAAATAGGCATCAAGCTAATATCGCAGAGGAGCATGATCAAGAACAATGTATGTTCTATGCCACTCAAGAATCAATCAAAGAAAAAGGAGGAAGTTGGTACTTGGATAGTGGATGTAGCAATCACATGGCCAAGGATGAGACTATTTTCAAAAGCATTGATGAGTCAGTCAAAGTCAAAGTTCGACTAGGAAATGGAAGTGTGGTTGAGTCAAAAGGAAAAGGCACCGTCGTGGTAGAGACAGATAAAGGTACGCGACTCATCCATGATGTCTTACTAGTTCCCAGCCTAAAAGAAAATCTTCTAAGCATTGGCCAAATGATGGAGAAAGGCTACACACTTCACTTTGAAGGAGGTGTATGCAAAATCTTAGACAACAAGAATAAAAGGGCCGAGATAGCCGAAGTAAAGATGAATAAGAGAAATAGAAGCTTCTCGCTAAATTTAAAATATATAACTAACATTGCCATGAAGGTAGAAGTTGATGATTCATGGCTTTGGCATCGAAGATTTAGCCACTTCAACACACATGCCTTGAAGTTTTTACATGATAAGAACATGATGAGAGATCTTCCAAGCATAAAGGATAACAATGAAGTGTGTGAAGGATGTCTCCTTGGTAAGCAACACCGATTTCCATTCTCAATAAGAGGAGCATGGAGAGCAAAAGATCTGTTGGAGCTGATACATACTGACGTCTGTGGACCGATGAGGACGCCATCACACGAGAACAACAGGTACTTCATACTCTTCATTGATGACTTCTCTAGAATGACATGGGTCTATTTCTTGAAAGAAAAATCAGAAGTTTTTGGAGTATTCAAAGGGTTCAAGGCCCTTGTTGAAAATCAAAGTGGAAAGCGGATAAAAGTACTAAGAAGTGATCGCGGCAAAGAGTACACATCCCGCGAGTTTGATAGATTTTGTGAGGATGAAGGCATAGAGCGACAACTTACAGTCGCATATTCTCCTCAGCAAAATGGTGTGTCTGAGAGAAAGAATCGCACAGTTATGGAGATGGCTAGATCGATGCTCAAAGAGAAGTGACTACCTAACACATTCTGGGCTAGAGCAGTCTACACTGCTGCTTACTTACTCAACAGATGTCCAACTAAATCTGTACAAGATAAGACTCCAATTGAGGCTTGGAACGGGAAGAAGCCATCAGCAAAGCACCTAAGGGTCTTTGGATCTATATGCTACATTCATATTCCAGACGTGAAGAGGCATAAGCTTGAAGACAAGACTATACGAGGTATCTTCTTGGGGTATAGCACAATATCTAAAGGCTACCGTGTATATAACTTGCAAACAAAAAAACTCATCATCAGTCGAGATGTTGAAGTTGATGAGAATGCTTCTTGGAATTGGGATGAAGAAAAAGTAGAGAAGAATGTTCTTATACCCACTCAACTACCTCAAGAAGAATCTGAGGAAGAAGTCCTAGGTAAACCTTCTTCACCTCCACCACAACAACAAGTTCAAGAACTATCATCACCAGAGTCTACTCCAAGACGAGTAAGATCTTTGAGAGACATATATGAAACATGCAACATGGCCATACTCGAACCTGGAAGCTTTGAAGAAGCATCAAAGCATGAAGCATGGGTCAAGGCAATGGAAGAAGAGATAAACATGATCGAGAAAAATAACACATGGGAGTTAGTAAATCGTCCCCATGGAAAAGATATCATTGGGGTTAAGTGGGTCTATAAGACAAAGCTCAATCTTGATGGCACCATACAGAAACATAAGGCGAGGCTAGTAGCTAAGGGTTACTCACAACAACCTGGGGTTGACTACAATGAGACATTTGCACCAGTAGCTCGTCTTGATACCATTAGAGCTCTAATAGCTCTTGCGGCACAAAAAGGATGGAGTATACATCAACTGAATGTCAAATCTGCCTTCCTCAATGGTGTACTTGAAGAAGAGATCTATGTGGAGCAGCCACAAGGATTCATATCTGAAGGCGAAGAGAGCAAAGTGTTAAGACTAAGAAAAGCACTATACGGTTTGAAGCAACCTCCTCGAGCATGGTATAGCATAATCGATCAATATTTCATGGATCAAGGATTTAGGAGAAGCAAGAGTGAGCCCACACTATACATCAAGTCTCAAGGTCAGTACACTCTCTTACTCTCTCTATATGTAGATGACCTTATCTACACGGGAAACAATACTAAGATGATAACAGAGTTCAAAGAAGACATGATGAAGACCTTTGAGATGACCGACCTTGGTTTGATGAGTTACTTCCTCGGTATAGAGGTAAGCCAAAGAAATGAAGGGATATTCATCTCACAAAAGAAATACACAGAAGGCTTACTTAAGAAATTCAAGATGTACGGTTGCAAACCTGTCGCTACCCCACTCATAACAAATGAGAAACTACAAAAGAATGATGGAGCACCAGAAGCTGATGCATCCAAATATCGAAGTTTAATTGGAAACCTCCTATATTTGACAGCTACGCGGCCAGACATAATGTATGCTACAAGTCTTCTATCAAGATTCATGCAAAGTCGAAGTCAAATATACTTTGGAGCAGGAAAAAGAATTTTGAGATATCTACAAGGAACAAAAGAGTTAGGTATATGGTACTCTACCGAAACTAACTCAGGATTACTTGGCTACACCGATAGTGATTGGGCAGGTTCGGTAGATGACATGAAAAGCACCTCTGGCTATGCTTTCTCACTCGGATCAGGAATTTTCTCTTGGGCGTCGAAGAAGCAAGCTACGGTTGCACAATCCACAACAGAAGCAGAGTACGTGGTAGTTGCTGAAGCAACGAGTCAGGCTATATGGCTTCGTAGGATACTTGAAGACATGGGAGAAAAACAGGATCAGCCAACTAAAATCAATTGCGACAATAAATCAACAATTGCAATGGCAAAGAATCCAGTGCATTACAGTAGAACAAAACATATAGCAATCAAGTATCACTTTATAAGAGAAGCTGAAGCAACTAAAGAGATCAAACTCGACTACTGCAGAACAGAAGATCAAATTGCAGACATATTCGCGAAGGCGTTGCTGAGACCAAGATTTGAAGAGCTACGAGCTATGCTTGGAGTCAAAGAAATTTGTATCAAGGAGGAGTGTTAAATTTGCTACAAATTTCTAGAGAGTTCTTAAATATAATATGTAAGAAAATATAGAACATCCTAGAAACTATAAGGTGTATGAATATGGTAGAATAATCTAGATATATAAGTATATGGCAAAGATAGAAAAATCTAGATTTATCATGATAATAACCTATCATGAGAACTCTAGAATATTCACCACCATTGAAAGGTTGGTGACTTAAGCCTATAAATAAGCATTTGCTACATTGTAAATCATCATCCAAGAAATTAATCATAAAACCTTCTTTCTAAACTACTCTCTAAAACTATCTTCTACCAACTATCATCTAAACAATTACAAACAGCTTCTCAACATAAAAAGACGTTGATCTGGTTTTCAAAGGAGATCTCTGGAATTTTGATCGTCATATTTTAATCCTGGAGAAGATATCAAGAGATGAACAACCTTCTGGCTTGACATGCATTACAGGAATTTCTGGATAAAGGTTTAGGCCTTCCGTTGAAGTTAAGATCTGAAGCCATGGCAAAACAAATGGAGAACACCATTGGCGAGTATGAGGAAGTGGCAACAGGAAGACACTTCAACAAAGAAAGAAACTAGAGACATAGATAAGCAAAAGACAACTTGTGGAAGTGATGATAGAGGAAGCTTCTCTAATGAAGATCATGAGGAGGGGGAGAGGAAACAAGAAAGGACATCCAAAAATTAACAAGCACAATTTGAACCAAAGGTGGTATTGGAAAACCAACACAGCCTGTTACAATAAAAATCATAAGTTGGAACTGTAGAGGGTTAGGGAATCCCTATATAGTTAGATCCTTGTTGAGGCTCATTGATCCATTGTCGCACACGGGTCAAAAACGAGTTTAAAAGTGTATTTTAGGATAACGACACTCGAATGTCGTATCACAAGGACTTTTGTCTTGATTTATACCAACCGATTCATATAGTTGTAGATACCGACGACAGGGCGTAAGCTGCGGTGCTGCTACTGGTGTCGAGGCTGAAGTCAAAATAAATGTTGTTGTTACCAAAAAAAGACGACTGCTGCCGTTACAAAGCCCACGAGTTGGATGCTCCAATTGAAGCTGACAATGTTTCCTGCATTTGTTTCATGTTCTCCATTTGTTTTGCAGGTTGCGGAGGCTTGGTGATCACTAATGGACCGGGATTTGCCAGAACAAGCTGAACTTCTCTCTTTTGAAGAATCCTAAATAACTCTTCCAGAACAAGGATGCCACTGGTGTCAGTATCAGTACCAGGTGACATTTCGACTATCAAAGACTGCATTCGCGTTTGGTACTCTCTTTTCACTCGTTCTTCTTCGTCTATCAACCATCTTAATATTCCTTCTTTAACATAATTAGAGTTTGGAGAGAAAAAACAATCCTTATAATCAATACACCAAGAACACTCGCCGCCTCCGGATATTGCTGGGAATTTTTATAAACAGTTGTTCGAGGGATCTTCTTGCAATGGGATCTTAACAGGTTGCGAAGGGAAGTGTGTTCAGAAACAAACTCCCTTCTGTTGCTGGCGGGTAATGTGGATCGTCTTGATGAAGTGGTGAGGACAAAACACGAGGTTTGGCATGGGAATATGTTGTGACTTGGTTGGCTTATCCGGTTTGTTGATTAGGAGTGCATCCTGGCTGCAGTTGAGGAGGGGAGCCTTCTCAGCTAAAATGACTGGAGCATATGAAGAAAGCATGAAATGGATTCTAGGATAAGGGACCAGGTTAGTTAGAACTCAGTCACATAGAGCTGCTCCCACATGGTCTTTCTTCTTATACTTAAACTCCTCGTTTGTATTGCTGTCTTCGGTGAGAGGAATGTACACGGTACTGAGCATAATACCGCCAATTACGTAATTATTAAGGTGTTTGGTTAGCTTGATTGAACTGTTCTTTAAAGGACATAATCCTGTTATTTGCTCTGAACTATATTTATGGCTAAGTCCTTTTATGCAGGGGATGGAAGTTCGAGTGTCAACCGCACATTACATTGTCTGCAAGGTATGCAAGGTATGCAAGGTATAGTTAAGGTCTGCAGTCCATCTATACCTTCTTAGACAAGGGGCGGCAAGGTCTACATTGATTGTTCTGGATTCCGCTGACAATGACTTGGAGATTTCATGGGCTGATGGTTACGCATTACTCAAAGGTATACTTGTTACTCTTCTCCTAATATTGCCATGTTGTAGTAGCTGCTTTCCCATTAGTAGCCTCATCCCGTTTTGATTTTGATTGCTCTATTTTCTCTTTCAGCTCCTTTACTCAAAGACTGACTTTCGTTTAGGTTATGGTTGTGATACGCTCTCAAGGCTTTGCTGGCATTCAACTCGGTCAGCAGTAACGATGTAGTTATATTCTGCCTCCATCAAAACTCCAGCATGGTCGTCTTCTTCAGTTGAAGTTACCCAGTCTTCACAAGAATTGGAATACCAAGGGTTGAAGCCATCGGGAGAGTTACGTTTCGGCAAAATGTCAACAACATTGTTTCCACTTGGATTAGAGATGTTACTTGCTTTAGTCTTCAATTGTAATATTTGGTTGAATAAAGCCTGGATGTTTGCGTTAGGACGCTGCCTTCAATTGTAAACCATGAATTAATATTGTAACCGTACCACACTATTATATTGAATTACTTGCTCTGAACTATTGTTGTAATAACTTCTGGCCGTATCCATGTAACACGTTAACATAATCATATAACTCGGTGTTTGGGTAAAGTCTCAAACAATCAAAACAAATGAATTCTCCCCATGATCCTCTTATATTCACATGATGGAGACCCTTTAGTAATCCTGATAATATATCTAAGAACAAATACATGAACTCCGATCACGACTTCGCACCCCTTATCATAGCCAATAGTAATTGTCAACAAATGATTTAATATGTTGGATCAATGATAGTAGCCACATTGTCTGACTTCATCACAAGGATGCACTCCTTTCCTTGTGACAATAATAAACCAAAGGTTCCACCTATCATCAGTGAATGGAATATATCACCGTCGTCAAATGTTTGTACTTCCTCTTTGTTGTAATGTTCGGTTGATATTGCTAACTCTAAATGTTCCCCCTGCTTAGCAGTGTGCACATCAATGCTTGATTCAAATTTCCTGAAGTTCTTGCCAATAGAGCTTCTGCTGCCTAGTTCTTTAAGTCTGTTTGGGATTTGCATTTATTCTTTGTAATTACACCAATTGTTTGTGATTTAAACCTTCTCGAATTATGCCAGATGAAAAAACCTCTTTTGATGATTTTTTGTGTTCTTTTGAAAGGCCCCTTTGGAAATATATCTTGCGCACAAATTTCAAATGTGGAATGAAGCTTTTCTCTATATAATGAACCAATTCGAATTTCTCAGTTCAAAACCTTATTCGAACAATTAGCATTGAAGATCTGAAATTTCTCGCTTGAGTTTAATGGTAATAACCCCTCTTCGTGAATAAGATCAAAACTTCTTGAATTAAACTTCGACCCCCCCCCCCCCCCTCTTTCCTTTTTCTTTGCACTTGTAGGCCAGGAAACTCTTGAAATTTGAATGAGTTAGACTTTGTATATTAAAGAGAAACATCTTGATACGAAATGAGTACTTGTTCGTCCTTAATATTAAAAGCTTTCACGCCAATCCTGTTCAAAACTCTAATCTCAATAAATCATGAAGGAACCAAATAGTTAAATCCTTGACTGAAATAACGAGTGTTATCTTCATGCGAGATTAACGTGCCTGCGAAAAAAACATGCACTCATAATAGTAATAAAGTCATCAAGTAGGATTAAATTAAAATAATAGATAAAATAGAAATAACAAAAAAAAAGAAGCAGGATCTTATGGTCAAAAATTAGGGTGCAACAGATGCCCCTATTTAAGTTTCTCTTATTCGGAGATATGGAGATTGAAATCTTCGTCTCGACGAGATAGGAAGGACTTAAATACAAACATTGCACGAATTTTTGGCCTTAAGAAACCACCGAATGCATATGAGATGCAATGAAAATGCACGACACAGACGGTCCTGTGAGGAAAAGGTGCCACAGGGGAAAAACTAGACACGGCACACAGGAAAAACAGGCTCAACAAAGCGAGACTCCACGGAAAGAAAAAAAATGACAATCACAAAGTGTCTGTAAATGTGTTATGGAGAACTTGGAAGAGAAATTCTCTGGAGGAATCTGCTGCATATGTCAAAATGTAATCGATTCAAGACATCAATGGGAGAAGTCTACTGCCGGAACTTGTAACTATAATTGAGAATACTTTTGCCAAAGTATGTACTGTGAAAACTTGTAAGGAATCTACTGCCAAGATTGACCAGGAACTATCTACTGCCGAGGTCTTCTGGGAATCTACTGCCGAGATTGACTAGGAACTACCTACTGCCGAGGTCTTCTGGGAATCTACTGTCGAGATTGACCAGGAACTACCTACTGCCGAGGTCTTCTGGGAATCTACTGCCGAGATTGACCAGGAACTATCTACTGCCGAGGTCTTCTGGGAATCTACTGCCGAGATTGACCAGGAACTATAAGATGTTCAAATGATTGTTGTTGTAGACTGTAGTTGTAAATGTTGTTGTAGTTGTAGAACTTCCCCAAGAGTCATGGTATGGGAACCATGAGTTGGTCTCAGTTTCTGATGTAGAACTTCCCCGAGCGTCATGGTATGGGAACCATGAGTTGGTCTCAGTTTCTGATGTAGAACTTCCCCGAGCATCATAGTCTGGATGTTATGGGCTGGTCTCAGTCTCTTCCCGAAATGATGAAGACTCGTGAGAGCGTCTTCATAGGGGGTTGTAAATTTTGTAGATTGTAAATGTAGTTGTCAATGTAGATGTAGTTTCATTGTAGAACCCTGTAGATGTAGTTCGTTGTAGAACCCTATAGATGTAGTTCGTCGTAGAACCCTGTAGATGTAGTTCGTTGTAGAACCCTGTAGATGTAGTTCGTTGTAGAACCCTGTAGATGTAGTTCGTTGTAGAACCCTGTAGATGTAGTTCGTTGTAGAACCCTGTAGATGTAGTTCGTTGTAGAACCCTGTAGATGTAATTTGACGTAATCTGTAGCTGTAGTTGTAAATTTGTAAATGCGATTGTAAATGTAGATGTAGCTTCACCGGGGATCTTCGGAAGAGATGTGAGCCGGTTGAATTGTAACGTATGTCTTCTCAAGTATGGGGACTATTGTGGTAAACTTCTTTGACTTCTATGGGGAGATGCCACTTGACGAAAGTAAACTTGTATGATGAACTCGCTGGGGAATATATTCCTGGGGAGTACCTTTGTTGTTGTAAAAATATGTGAATTCTCAAATGAAGAGAGATGTCTGTAATTGTCTTCTCTGATGAATCAATAATGTTGAGGGACCCACTGAGGGTAACTGAACTGTCTTGTGAAAACTGTCGTTTTTTGAATAAGATCTTGGTCAGAACGAGTTGCTCAAATAAAGAGATTGTTTATAGTCCAAATGTAGGTGAAATGTCTGTCTTCATGAATACTCTTCTTGGGGAATAGGGTGCAAAATAAATGCATACTTAATCCATGTTCAAAGGTTGGAGACGTCCATGATGTAATTGCCAAAAGACCGAAGTTCAATTCAGGGAATATCCGAAGAGAAATCGTCAAATAAGACTCGACCATTGAGGTGTGAACTCGAATGGAATTGTACTAAAATAACCATCTTCCATGAGGATTGAACTCCATGGGGAAAAATGAAACCTTGTGCTTTTTCTGCCTTGGTCGACAAATCTAATTTGAGGGATAGGACGTACCCAACACCTAGGGATAACTACAGCCCAAAGCGACAGAACACAAAGAATGCAAACAAATGCATATGCCATGTTGTCTACTTATATGCTATGTGTATGCCTATGCTGACGAGAAAAACATCTCGGGATAAACATCTCGACCAATCTTCGAAGATGGAAGTACCACCGGGGAATAGACGGAGAACCAGATATAGGATCCCAATTCTCCTTCAAAGCTTCAAAAAAACTTCAATTGGGGGAGTAGAGAAACACTCCATTCGGGGATATAACAACTTGATATTGCTGAAGAGATTGTTGAGATGAATCAAAGCCACTCTGAGGTTTCGAAAATAAATATCCATTTCAGTGGGGAAACATAGTTGCTGAATATGTCGTAGAAACTTCACGGGGATGAAATAAACATCCGCCTCGCTTCAAATTTTCAAATGCCCCAAGTATATGGTTTAAGAAACAACATCTAGAGAGGATTTTACAGAAAACATGATGTCCAAATGCTCCACTGTTTTCAAACTCTCTAGAGATTCCCCGGATCACGACGTAACTGCCCCTGATTGGCGGTATAACTGAGTCAACCAAGACTGGTACGGATCGAACCTCTTGAAAAATAACTTGCCCCAGGTTGGCAAAGTCTTCAAATCCATCAACTTTCGTATATAATCTTTCTAAGATGTCAAGCGCATTTAGCAAGTCAGAAATATTAATTTCGAAACGGGTAATGCAACACGTTTGTCTTGAAGTTTTTTTTTAAAGGAGATATCACAATAACTTGTGATCGAAACCACTAGTTAGGATATAGATTTATAAATCCGATTTAATTTGAGCATAGCTCAAGGAGTCAGGAAACAATATCTCATCGAGTATGCTTTCGAACTAAACCTTACTTCAATCAGGACTTTGAAGGTTGTATATGAGCTTAATTTATGACTGGTAAAATGGAGGAATAAAGGGTTAGTATATTTGTGCCCACCCAATTTTTGAAAATGTTCATTATTTTTGATATTACCCTGCCCCAGGCCAAAAACGAGGTTTCGGTTCGGGAGAAAAAACAAATTTTTTCTCAAGGTTTAAAAAAAAGGAGGGTTTACCTATGTTGGTATTTAGATGGTTGAAATAATGCCTTACATCATCAGTAGGGTTCTTATTCGAAGCATACAACAAGAGATCATGTGTTTTACCTCATCATCCTCCTTCCAATTCTCTTTTAGAGCAAGAGATCGGGTAAACGTCGGCATTATAAATACTTTTGAAAAACAATTTGAGTGAAAACGAATGGATTTCTTCAAGACAAACAGTTATTGCATTACTTATTCAAAATAGAAAGTTCTTACACACCAAATATGCTTTCAACCAAATAAACATGAACAAAATAAAACAAACTTCTTCAGAGAGTCCTTTCCAGGATCTTTATTGTACTTTCATGTAGACTGGAGAGACATGCAGAAATGTCTGGTGCGCAGCTTTCAGACGCAGTGTTGACGACCTTGAATCATGCACGTGGAGGACGAACCTTGTTGAGATATGAGACAATCTCGCACATAAGGGATGGAACCCTCAAAGAATAAGATTCCACATTTGACCAAACTTTGAACGTCTGCTTTCATACCATAACAACTCTCAATGTCGTGCCCTGGAGCACCTCGATGGTACAGGAAAAATCTGTTGGCTTTGTACCAGTATGGAAACTTCTTAGGTACCTTAGGTGGAGCTCTTGTCTGGATATGGCCTCTTTGAATCAGAGCTGGAAACAAGTCAACATACTTCACAGGGATCAAACCGATGAATTACTTCTCTTGGAGTATCCAGAGGCATCCTTTGATACCTTTTCCGAAATCGTCGATTCTGTGGTTGATCTGGAGAGGCCAACCTCTGCCTAGGAGATGGTTGTTGTTCACGCTGAGCGGGCATTGCATACTGATGTTGAGGATGGGGTACCGGAGCTATGAATTCTCTGGAAGGTCCACTGTCATCTTTATTGTCTGGGGCTATACCCAAGTTGTGATGGTATTGCTTCACAAAAGCAACAGCTAAGTCTTCCCAAGACTGAATGTGGTTCCTTTGTAGCTTCATATACCATGTTAACGGTGCTCCATACAAACTTTCTTGAAAGCAATGAATCATTAGTTTGTCGTTCCCAAGGTAAGCAATCATCTTCTGAAAAAACATCATCAAATGATACCTTGGACAAATCGTACCTTTGTACATTTCGAAGGTGGGCATTTGGAATTCCGGAGGGGCAACTAGGCGCAGGTCATGAGCATAAAAATCAGGTGCGCGGTTCCTCTTCATCATTTTCCATCGTTCTTTGAAGTCACGAAGTTCATTTTCGAATGCTATAAGCCTAGGATCGTCTGTAACACGGTGGGAGAACTGACTTTAAACAATGTTGCGGATAGCAAGAGTCGCCACCGACTTTTATTTTATCCATAAGGAAAGGTTATAAAAGAACAGGAAAGACCTTAGAGGATATTTTGGGTCCGGGGGGTAGGTTATGAAAAGGGAAGGTGTTAGCACCCTTTTCATCCATGGTTATCCATGGGCTCTTAGGTACTTAAGCTCACTTTTGAATTGTTTTGAAATTGTAGTGTGTGAATAGAAAATTTTCAGAATAGTTAATAAATAATCCATGTAAGGATGTGTTAAGAACTTGTTTGAAAACTTGTTGAAAATTTGTTTAAGTGCGAAACAGTTTTGAAGTGAGCAAGCACCTAGGAGTAACCTACCCTAATGTTTAAAGGTCTTTCTTATTCTTTATCCTTTCCTTAGTAAGACTATCCCTACTAAAATGGAGTAGGTAGTCCTTACTTTGGATGTTAAGGGGTATGTGAGGGACAATTTGACTTTGAAGGCCATTGTGGGATGTAATAAGCACATATAAGGGACCATCATCATTTTTCGAAAGGGACTTGATTCGTAAAGGCAACCATAAGGGACTTTGATGATTTTTTTATTTGAGGGACTTGCTTTATACACCCCACTTAACCATTATTCGTAGGCAACTTGAGGGATATCCTTAGGAAGTGAGACGGCGATTAAAATCGACTTACGTGTGTGACGTGTTTATTTTAATTATCTTTATTTAAAAGTGATCTAAATTTATTTTAATATTACATACATGTTGTTACACTCCCTAATTACTAACCATAATAATAATTAAATAATTAAACAACTTTACATCCAAGAAACAATTACAAAATAATAAGCAAAATAATTAAATAGCAAAGATAAATAAAATATAAATAAGCAATAATAAATAATAAAGGGGGTTAATTCTAAGTTTACTCGGCAAGACATCGCATCTTGTGCCTACGTATCCTTACGGGAGTGGAATCAGAGTAATCGTAGTTCCCCTCAATAGGGAGGTTAGAAACTTCTTGACTGTGGTCAAGGTCTCAAGGGGAATAGACGCATCTTAAGGACACGCTTACGTGGAGTGTAGAAACTCCAAATCTCTACGTTGAATTGTTAAGTTGTAATTAGGGTTAAATTAGGGATTCCACGGCGGGAAACCCTAAAATGAGCGCGGCGGCTCTTTGACCTAATGCTAAGGGTAAAATTGTAATTTTGCCTGCGGCGAGGCATTTGTGAAAATTAGGGTTTGTAGTTTGTAGTTTTGAGGATTTGAAATTGAATGTGTGAAGTTTTACGGACTATTGGCGCGGCGGCCAAACAGTTAGACCTAACCTTCGGATGTGTGCAATGTGACAGAAATAATAGTAAACGCGTGAGATAATTGAATCATGCAAACAGAGAGATAATGTCATAATTTAAACCATGCAAGCAGAAATTTAAAGGCAGAATTTAAAGAGCGATTGTTAAGTTCGCGAGGTTACATGAGAGGAGCAGATACAATATGATAATGAAATTTGAATTGAACAATAATAAAATAAAATAAATAACGGTTCTAGTTATTATTTTAAAAAAGGATTTTAGTTATTATTTTAAATTTATCTAAAAAAAAGTTTTTCTTAAAAATAATAGGTTTTCATATTAATTTGGAAAAGATGTTAATGTTATTTATTTTAAAAAACAGATTTTTATATTATAACAAATTTTAATAAATTAATGATAACAATAATAATAATAATGGTAATAATAATGATAATAATGATAATAATAATAAATAATGATAATAATAATAATAATAATAATAATAATAATAATAATAATAATAATAATAATAATAATAATAATAATAAAGCAATAATGAATTTTAAATGTGCCAAATAACCCAACAATGTTGCTAACGCAGAAATGCGCTCATCGCAACCAGATCTAAATCGGACGAAACAAAATTTATCGCAAAGAAAAAGAAATTAAGCAAAAAATAGTATTATTGCTCACACAAAAATGCGATCATCGCAACCAGATCGAACTAACACAAATGTCACGCGTCATGCACACAAATGTGCAAACATCGTATCGACATAATTCGATCAAAAATCTTATATATATATATATAAACTCTAACAATTTAAAAATTATATATATATAAACGTAACAGTAATAGATAAAGAAAAAGAAATAACGGTAATAGATGAAGAAAAAGAAATAACGGTAAAAGATGAAGAAAAAGAAACAACAGTAATAGATGAAGGAAAAGAAATAACGGTAAACGATGAAGAAAAAGAAACAATAGTAATGGATGAAGAAGAAAACTAAATAACGGCAAACGGCACTCACTCCTCTTAGGTTTTTTTCGTTCTCCCCCTTTTTTCCAACAAGGCAACACATGTATATATAGGGAACAAATTAGGGTTAACACCAAATTGTCAATAATGTCCCTAAAGCCCATTTTAAAGCCCAAACTAAATAATTAGTTAAGAAAAAATAAAATTTAAATAATTTAAAATAATTAAAATAAACTTAAAATAAAAACTAATAATCCTATTGATTCCTAAAATAAAAAATATTATAAAAAGAACAAAATTTTTTTCAATATTTTTTATTTTATGATTTTTTGGATATTTTTATGAATAATTTAGAAAAAAGTGAAAAAAATAATATTTTAAAAAATGATTTAATTAAAATACGAAAATAATAATTAAATAATAATAAAAAACTATTTTTGTTATTTTTTTAATGAAAGATAGAAAAATTTAGAGTAAAAATAATAAAAAACAAAAAAAGTGACAAAGGTGAGATTCGAACTCTCAACCCCTCACACTCATAACTCCTTACACATGTCCTCCTGCCAATTGTGCCATTTTTACTTTTTAGAAAAAAAATGCATGCCATATGATATTTACCTGCAAAAAGTCAAACGACTACACAAATTTGTTAGTAATTGATTAAATGCAATGAAATGCGACGACAAATCTTAGGGCAAAATTTGGGGTATTACAGTTATTATGATAATATTTCTCACCCAACCTCTCTTTGATGTTGGCAAAAAAAAATCATGAAGTTTGACTTTGGTTTGACCACAGTTGACCTCAGTTTGACCTTTTAACTGCATTGACTGCTTTTGACTTATCTGATCATCTGACTGAGCAAACTTTTGAGAAAAGTCTTGAAACTTGACATGGGGGTTCTTATACACATATAAGATGTTATGAAGCTCACTTGAAGTCTTGGAAGTCCATTTAGCCTGATTAAAGTCAAAACCCTAGTTTTGGATGCACTGCTTAGGAGGTGCATTGTCTGAGGGAATTGTCAACTCTTCTGACCAATTGTGAATTTTGTGAACCTTGTGAACCTTCTTGGAACACAAAGTCTTGTATTGTGAGGGCAAATTTTGGGGTGCAACAGCTGCCCCTGTTCAATTTTCTGAAACCTGAGGGGTTAGATTGGTATATTTGCCAGTCGTAACCTGGAAGGTTGAAGGGGATTGAACACAAAAGCCCAAAAATTTGCACTCACCAGTGCATGGAGTGATATTGATGGTTGGTTGAACATGATTGAGTGGGCTTAAAGATGCCACTAGGGGAAAGTTCTTCAGTAGTATAATGAGAACTGTCAGGAGTCTGGAGTAATACTGATGTAACAGCATGTCTTCATGAGGATAGAGCAATCAATAATGATAACCCTAAAGCAGTCTTGAAGTGATAAATCTGACCTTAGGAGGATAGAGCAATCAATAGCTCTAAAGCAGTCTTGAAGTAATAATGGCCTCAGGAGGATAGAGCAATCAATAGCTCTAAAGCAGTCTTGAAATAATAATGTGATATGTCTTCAAGAGGATAGAGCAATCAATAGCTCTAAAGCAGTCTTGAAGTAATGATTTCAGGAGGATAGAGCAATGGATAGCTCTAAAGCAGTCTTGAAATAATAATGTAATTTCAGGAGGATAGAGCAATGGATAACTCTAAAGCAGTCTTGAAATAATAATGTAATTTCAGGAGGATAGAGCAATGGATAACTCTAAAGCAGTCTTGAAATAATTAGATGGCTTCAGGAGGATAGAGCAATGAATAGCTATAAAGCAGTCTTGAAGTAGTAATATGACCTCATGAGGATAGAGCAATGAATAGCTCTAAAGCAGTCTTGAAGTAATAGGATGATTTCAGGAGGATAGAGCAATCAGTAGCTCTAAAGCAGTCTTGAAGTCATGAGAGGCTATCAGGAGGATAAAATAACCCTGAGGTTACAATAAAGCAGTCCCAAAGTAATAAGAAGCTCATCAGGAGGATAAAGTAACCCTGAGGTTACAATAAAGCAGTCCCAAGGATCATAAGCTTGTTTGTTGGATAATTAACCTGAAAACAAGGTAGCATTCTGTATAACAACATTAGTTTATGCTTTATGTATGCATATATGACATGATGCACTTAGGTAATGTACTATAGACATATATGTTATGGTATGATGTAAATGATGTATGTATGATATGACACTGCTGGGAGTGTCTGGATATCCTTGTATAACAACTGCTGGCCAAGGAAAATAAATCCCGATTCGTTGTTGAAGAATATATAACCCTCCGTCTGCTGGGAATAACAAGGTATAGATAACCTCCCGTTGTTGGGGATAACAAGGTATAGATAACCTCCCGTTGTTGGGGATAGTAGGGTATAGATAACCTTCGTTTTCGTTTGATAGTAGGATAAGTATAACATCCCGTCTTCGTTCATCGTGCCCTTATTGGAAAGTAATTTCCCGTATATCCGTATGAGGATAAAAGAGATGGATATAAATTCCAGGGGAGATTAGACTTTGTGAAAATGGCTTAGTCCTACTGATGGTTTGTAACTGTCTTGTAAAGATGAACTGGCGAAGCTTCGTTGAAATCCTTCCCTCGTTCGTCCTTAGTAAATACTATTACTGCATTTTCATGCATTTCTGGTAAACATCAATCATATTAAAAGCATACATGCGTTTCTGGTAAACATCAATCATATTAAAAGCATACCTGCATTTCTGGTAAACATCAATCCTATTCAAAGGCATACATACATTCAAACACAACCAATGGACGTTTCGCTTATGTAAATAGGGTAAAAGTGAATCTGGATTCAAAAGATGGAATTTATTTATATCAAAAGTGACCCATACACGGGTAAGTTTGTACAAGGAGACATAAACCCTAGTAAGAGAATTTTGTCATGAAGTTTTACAAAAAGAATCAGCTATGTGGGAAATAATCCTATTGAGTTTCAATTCTACTATTGCCACTCAAGTATCTCATCTTCTTGCTGTTGAGACGGAAACGATTGGATTGAGCTTTATCTGTTTGAGCTTGAGTAAGTAGTACAACTGGTTGCAGTTTCATGAGTGATCCAAACGAGACATAGTCATACGCTTTAATCCCTAACTTTTGCCTGGATTGCCCTTTCAGGTTTTCAATCCACCGGGATACCCTTTTTTGCCCAAGCCGCCTTTTCAGGTTTTCGACTTGCCGGGTGTACATCTTTTTATATATATATCCCTAATTTTTGCCCAAACCCTTTTGGTTTGCCGGGATGCCCTTATTTTTGCCTAGGCCTGTCAACCTAGCGGGTCTCTTTTTATGCGTAGTATTTTTTAACTATGTCTGCGTTTACAGGTTGTGGGAAGTCTTCACCATCCATTGTAGTCAGTATCATGGCACCTCCTGAGAACACTGTCTTGACTACAAATGGTCCCTCATATGTTGGAGTCCACTTGCCCCTAGGATCACCCTGTGGTAATATGATACGCTTGATTACCAAGTCACCAGCCTGATATACCTTTGGCTTAACCTTCTTGTTAAAAGCTTTGATCATCCGTTTCTGGTACATCTGGCCATGACAAACTGCTGCTAACCTTTTCTCATCAATCAAATTTATCTGGTCAAGTCGAGTCTGAATCCACTCATCTTTATCCAAGCCTGCATCCTTCATAATTCTCAAGGAGGGGATCTGAACTTCAATAGGCAGAACTGCTTCCATACCATAGACTAAGGAGAATGGGGTTGCCCCTGTTGAAGTACGTATTGTAGTACGATAACCATGCAGAGCAAATGGTAACATCTCGTGCCAATCCTTGTAAGTAACAGTCATCTTCTGTACAATCTTCTTAATGTTCTTATTAGCAGCTTCAACTGCCCCATTCATCTTTGGACGATACGGAGAAGAGTTGTGATGCTTAATCTTGAACTGCGTACAGAGATCAGTAATCATAGTGTTGTTCAGATTAGAGCCATTGTCAGTGATAATCCTTTCAGGGATACCATACCTACATATGAGATTATTCTTAATGAACCGAGCCACAACATTCTTAGTCACAGATGCAAATGAAGCTGCCTCTACCCACTTCGTGAAGTAATCAATAGCAACCAGGATGAAACGCTGCCCATTAGAAGCAGTAGGCTTGATCTCACCAATCATATCAATGCCCCACATGGCAAAGGGCCAAGGAGCAGTCAACACATTCAATGGAGATGGAGGTACATGTACTTTATCAGCATAGATTTGACATTTGTGACATGTTCTGGAGTGTTGATAGCAATCAGCTTCCATGGTAGACCAATAGTAACCTGCTCTCAAAATCTTCTTTGCCATGGTATGACCACTAGAATGAGTGCCAAAGGTCCCATCATGCATCTCTTCCATAATTTCTGTAGCTTCCTTCTTATCCACACAACGAAGCATAGTTGAATCATGATTACGCTTATACAGAATGCCATTACTCAGAAAGAACTTAGCAGAAAACCTTCTCAGGAACTTCCTATCTTTGACAGATGCCCCTTCAGGGAACTCCTGAGCTTCAAGATAGTTTTTCACTTCATAGAACCAAGGCTTCTCCTCTGCCCCTTCAGTGTCACAAATGTAGTCTTCTCCATATCTTCAGGTGCCATCTTGATTTGATTGTAACCAGAGAAACCATCCATAAAAGAGAATACCTTATGCTGAGCAGTGTTGTCTACCAGAATATCAATATGAGGAAGTGGAAAGTCATCTTTAGGACTAGCCTTGTTCAGATCTCTGTAGTCTACACACATACGTACCTTACCATCTTTCTTAGGAACTGGTACCACATTTGCAACCCACTGAGGATAAGAAGTTACGGCCAATAACCCTGCATTGAATTGTTTCATTACCTCTGCTTTGATCTTTTCTGACATTTCAGGACGCATACGACGAACCTTCTGCTTCTTTGGACGACAATCTTCTTTCACTGGCAAACGGTGAACCACAATGTCTGTATCCAACCCTGGCATATCTTCATAAGACCAAGCAAAGATCTCCACATAGTCACGTAGCATCTGAATCAACCTGCTCTTGACACTGTCCTCTAAATCAGCCCCTATCTTGACCTCTTTTCTGTTTTCTTCAGTTCCCAGATTCACAACTTCGACTGGCTCTTCATGTGGCTGTATAGCTTTCTCTTCTTGTTGTAACAACCTAGCAAGCTCTACAGGTATTTCACAATCGTCCTCGTTTCCGTCTTCAGTTTGATAGATCGGATTCTCGAAATTGTAATTGGCAATAGTAGAACTGTTATCAACTGGATCCAGAGTGGATGAGGATCTGCATTTTAGTGACGTGGGTGTGTGTAAGAACACATAGCTGATAAAGCAAAAATAAAAGAAAAAGAAAGACAAGGAACACAATATTTACGAAAACGAAACGTCCACTGATTTTATTGAATGAAGTATGCAAATGAAATGACAACCCGTAACAAGCACACCATTGTGCCCCGGGTAAGGCACATGGCTTGAAAGTTTTAATTGTTCCAGAAATTACAAATTTAAAAACATAACACAGTAATAGTATTTACTCCTGACTAAAGGAGATAGGGATAACATCTTCAGCTGTCCAATTATTGAGTCCAGCACCCACAGTAGGAAAAATCCATGCCTCCAGGTTGTAGTCTTCATCTTGATCTCCCACAGCATTGATAACCCCTTGATTGGTGATACGAACAGCATGGGCACGACGGACAGCCTTCTGGGACTCTGCAGTGAAACCCAAACCAAACTTGTCAGACTTGTATGGAATATCAGGAAGCTGACCCCAAATAGTACAACCACCTTCTTCCACCACAGCTTTTGCATCATTGAGGGAGGCCATTGCCATTGTTGGAGGGTTTCTGATGACCACAGGAACCTTCTTCACAGCAGGAGGAGTCACACAATCCTTAACAGCCCAGGGAACCACTTCAAATGACTGACATGGAGTTTCAATGTATTCACCTTCTACTTCCAGATACTTGAAAGTGTTTACATGGCTGACAAAGTATTCTTCCTCTCCAAAGACAGTAACAACTTTTCCATTCACCGGATATCTCAACTTTTGATGTAATGTGGAGGTCACAGCACCTGCCCCATGGATCCAGGGACGACCAAGCAGACATGAGTACGAAAGACGAATATCCATCACATAGAATGTAGCAGTAAACACCTGAGAGCCAACCTTGATTGGAAGATCAATTTCCCCATGCACTACTCTTCTAGAACCATCAAAAGCCTTTACCACAATATTACTGGGCTTCAATACCGTATCTTCAGGACTCAGCTTGTTCAGGACTTCCTTAGGCAACACATTCAGAGAGGAACCATTGTCTATCAGCACATGAGACAGGGTAGTGCCCCTGCATTCAATTGAAATATGCAAGGCCCTGTTATGATCCCTCTTGGCAGGGGTCAAGTCAGCATCAGAAAATCCTAACCCGTTGTCATAGGTCAGGTGAGCAACACAATTCTCAAACTGGTCCACAGAAATTGCACTGGGTACATGAGCCATCTTTAGAAACTTGATCAATGACTTGGCATGAGCCTCAGAACATAATAACAGGGAGAGCATAGAAATCTTTGAGGGAGTATGCCCCAGCTGATCAACAATATCATAATCACTCTTGCGAATGATTTTCAATACTTCTTCCATCTGCTTAGAGAGGTCATCAGCAGCTGGCACATCAGTAGATACAGGCTCAATAACAGGACCCTTGCCCCGAGCATCAGTGGTGGAAGTAACAGCAGGAGTAACTGCACTCTTAGAAGCAACTGGAGGAGAGAAGACTCTTCCACTACGAGTGATCTTGCTAGATCCAGCAATATTATCAATGTCAACAGGCATATCAGGTAAAGGCTCCTGCTTGACACCATGGATGTAAACATCAGACCCATAGTGCCAAGGCACAGCTTTGTCAGATGTATAAGGAATAGGACCAGGAGTGGTAATGATCAGAGGAGCTACTCTGGCTTCAGCGACAACTTTCACAGGACCTTCAGCAGTAATCTTGATTGGGCCCTGATGAGTGATTTTAATGGGACCCTTTGAAGTGATTCTTAGTGGTACTTTGTCAACCATGTCAACCTCTTCAATCTTCTTACCCTGAGTCAGATGATCCACCATACTTTCTACAGATGCTGGTCTTCTTTCAAACACTATAGTATATTTATCCATGAGACGTTGAATCCCATCTCTCAAAATGAAGCAACTATCCGGCTTATAGGTACAATATAGACAATCTTCATGACAACCTGGAAAAATCTCAGCTTGTACTAACCTCTTTTTGATAACAGACAATGGTGTGCTCAACTCCATAACTGAATAGACATGCAGATCTTCATCAATATCTTCATCAATGGCGTTGACAGTCTTCTCGTGATTTGGCATTGGAGCTGTAATCACATTTGGAGTACCTGGTGGATCAAACTCAATTTTTCCAGCATCAATCATATCCTGAATTTTGTTCTTCAAGACCCAACAGTTATTAGTATCATGTCCTGGACAGTTTGAATGATATGCACATCGTGCATTGGGATTGTACTTGGGAGAGGTAACATTGGGATTCTGAGGAGCCTCCCTCAGGGTAATAAGTTCAGCCTTCAACAAGTGTTGCAATGCCTGAGCCATTGACATGTTGATCTTCGTGAACTGTCTTCTAGCCCTCTGTTGGTTGCCTTGAGGCTGCTCTGTTGTTGCAGGAGTCGGATTTGAAATATGAACTGCACTAACAGACTGATGCCTTCTGTTACGATCAGGCTGACCATACACAGCATTAGATTCTTTCTTCCCAGTGGGAGGCTTCTTTGCAGCACCTGATGAAGAAGTGCCCACTTGGATCTTACCACTCTTGATACCATTCTCTACTCGCTCTCCTGTCATGATCAATTCAGTGAAGCCAGATGATGAGCTTCCAATGAGATGACTGTAAAACGGACCATTCAGCGTACACATGAACATATCAACCAACTCCCTATCAGTCAAAGGGGGTTGAACTCTTCCCGCTAAGTCTCTCCACTTCTGAGCATACTCCTTAAAGCTTTCTTTGGCACCCATAGACATGCTCTGAAGCTGCATGCGAGTGGGGGCTAAGTCAGCATTGTATTGATACTGCTTGTAGAAAGCTTCAGCAAGGTCATTCCAATCTCTGATGTTGACACTCTCCAACTGATAATACCACTCTAGCTGAGCTCCAGATAAACTCTCTTGAAAGAAATGGATCCACAACTTTTTATCAGCAGTGTGGGGTTGCATTCTTCTGACATAAGACCTCAGATGCAATTTGGGACAAGAGACCCCATCATAGACAACAAATGTAGGAACTTTGAACCCAATGGGTATGACCACCCCAGATATCAAACTCAAATCCTCAAAATCCAGCCCAGATGATTTCTGTAATTCCATAGCATCCATTCTATCCACCAGCATCTTGAATTTGTCTTCGTTAGGCTCATGGTAGTAGTTAGCCTCAGAATCAGAGTCCCCCATAGTGTTGTGGAGACTGCCTCTCTCCTGCTCAGATTCTTCAGATTCATAGTCTTCAGCATGTTCCTTGGTCTTGACAGGACCTTTGAACCTTCTTCCCATGTTGAGCAACCCAGCAGACCTTCTAGCCTTCTTAGTCTTCTTGGCCAGCAGTGTCTTCAATTCATCCTGCCCCTTGGATAGGTTCAGGATCAGCTCTTGGAACTGTGCATTCTGTGCCTGGAGATCCTTAACTGATTGTTCAAGAGCCATTGCTGAAATAAACAGCGAGACGATGAGAAACCTGTGCACAATTATAAACCTGTGATGCAATGATATGGGAATGCATATGCAATGTTTTCAAGGACCGCAGGATTTAAATTTGCTTAAACAAACAAGAAAGTAACTTTTTATTAGTAATAACTTGTTTTGCCTTTTAGGCTTACACAAAATGAAAACGAAATAAGTACAAAAGATGGGGTTTTAAGTCTCCCATGGACGTTTCCTCTTTGTGTTGAGGTATGAGTTGAGGTTTCGTTCCTCATGAAGTAGCTTTGTTAGCTCTAGGATCCTTGCTTGGCTTGCTTTGTAATGAGCCTCGAAAGTATCCCTTTGCTCTTTCAGTTGGATCCATGATCTCTGCAAGTCTTCCATATCAGTAGGCATGTCTGGGTGAAGGATGGTATAAGCTGTGTCTCCTTCAGCAACAGGTTCCATGGTAACTGGTAGGATGGCAGGATATGGCATCATGAGTGTCTGAGCACGAAATCGTACCCATCTGAGATAAGCCTCCATAGGAATAGTGTACTTAGGCTCCAGTGTCTTGCTGTCAATCCTGTTTACCTTTCCCCAAGCTCGTATGAATCTCTGACGGTAACCCTGAAGATCGTTGTCGTAGTCAAACACAATGCCCTGAATCAACATGTCATGTGGACCATCGCTCCGGGCGTAACCAAACTGTCGTAAAGCTAGAGATGGGTTGTAGGTGATGCCTCCTCTTATGCCTAGAAGTGGCACATTAGGAAACTCCCCACAACGGTCAATGATGGTGACATTCTCCATAGATCTGGAGCACCAATGGATGTCTGAGTGAGAAAGTGACATGATCCTCTTGGACCATCTGAACCCTTGCTCATTCTTCATTACTGAGCGAGGAAGGTGAGAAATAAACCACCTAGAAAGTAAAGGTATGCAGCACATCAAAGTTCCTCTTGCCCTTGTAGTACGGGTGTGAAGAGAATGTAGGATGTCTCCAAGTAAGGTAGGCACTGGATTGTGACTCAGGAATATGTTGATGGCATGAATGTCTATGAACTGATCAGGATTGGGGAACAACACTAAGCCATAAATCAATAAGGCTAAGATCTCCTCAAAAGCATCGTAGCTCATAGCCTTCAAGAACATTTGAGCTTTATCCACTAATACCTTGGCAAGAATACCTTTAACTCCACTTCTCGTCTCTAGAACAATGTCAGACTTCTTCAGATGTAGAGCTGCAGCAATAACTTCTGGTTTAAGCTCCTTCTCTAAGCCTGTGAATGGCTTCTGATCAAGAACAGGTATACCCAGAAGTTTAGAGAACTCCTCCATGGTTGGAACCAGCTGATAATCAGGAAATGTAAAGCAATGGTGCTTAGGGTCAAAGAACTGAAACAGCACACTCATCACGTCTTCACTGAACCCTGAAGTAACTAGATCCAATAAGTGACCATGTCTCTTGTTGAACTGGGAATGATCAGGCACTAGGGAAACCAACTCCTTGAGCTTAGCAGGTATCCCTACAAAGTTGATCCTGATGGTATTTCTACGAGCAGAAGCCATGACCTGCAACAAAGAACAAAGATAAATCCTTTGGTCCTTGAAATGGTTAGGGAAAATGATATGCTTATGATGCATGATGATGTCATGATGTCATGCTCAATCACAAACATGTGGCACACACAAACAAGTCACACCATAGCCCTAGGTTTAAAGGCTTGCATGAGGTTCAAAGGCAAGTACCCTCCCCTGAAGTTAGATGGTTCATCCTGTCCTACAAAAGTAACCAGGTTCTAAGGGATCTCAATATCATTGATCCTTCACAAGGGTGGTTGTTCAGAAGGCAACTTACTTGCCAACCAAAACCCTCCAAGTTTAAGATCCCAATGAGCGTAGTATCGAGTGTCAACCAACTTCAGTCTGCACCAAAGCCGGTTACCTCACTACTTTCTAAAGGTCAAGATGAGTTAACTAGGGTTCTAAAAGTCAGTTAGTGCATTGACAACATATGGCAGCCTCAATATTATCCTCAACTTGACTTAAGGAATATAAGCACCAACCAAGAAGTCGCACTAACTATGGCCACCAGATCAACCGTATCGATATACGTCGTACAGTTTCCTTGGTCTATTGCCATTTACCTAAGGTACACTAGATCCGGGTTAGGACCTTTCACACATAAGAGCACCCCAACAATATAATAATAAAGCAAACAAGGCAAACAATTTAAAGTGATCTTAATTCCTAAGGGTACCCCTCTTAAATAAATCCCCAGCAGAGTCGCCAGTTCTGTAACACGGTGGGAGAACTGACTTTAAACAATGTTGCGGATAGCAAGAGTCGCCACCGACTTTTATTTTATCCATAAGGAAAGGTTATAAAAGAACAGGAAAGACCTTAGAGAATATTTTGGGTCCGGGGGGTAGGTTATGAAAAGGGAAGGTGTTAGCACCCTTTTCATCCATGGTTATCCATGGGCTCTTAGGTACTTAAGCTCACTTTTGAATTGTTTTGAAATTGTAGTGTGTGAATAGAAAATTTTCAGAATAGTTAATAAATAATCCATGTAAGGATGTGTTAAGAACTTGTTTGAAAACTTGTTGAAAATTTGTTTAAGTGCGAAACAGTTTTGAAGTGAGCAAGCACCTAGGAGTAACCTACCCTAATGTTTAAAGGTCTTTCTTATTCTTTATCCTTTCCTTAGTAAGACTATCCCTACTAAAATGGAGTAGGTAGTCCTTACTTTGGATGTTAAGGGGTATGTGAGGGACAATTTGACTTTGAAGGCCATTGTGGGATGTAATAAGCACATATAAGGGACCATCATCATTTTTCGAAAGGGACTTGATTCGTAAAGGCAACCATAAGGGACTTTGATGATTTTTTTATTTGAGGGACTTGCTTTATACACCCCACTTAACCATTATTCGTAGGCAACTTGAGGGATATCCTTAGGAAGTGAGACGGCGATTAAAATCGACTTACGTGTGTGACGTGTTTATTTTAATTATCTTTATTTAAAAGTGATCTAAATTTATTTTAATATTACATACATGTTGTTACACTCCCTAATTACTAACCATAATAATAATTAAATAATTAAACAACTTTACATCCAAGAAACAATTACAAAATAATAAGCAAAATAATTAAATAGCAAAGATAAATAAAATATAAATAAGCAATAATAAATAATAAAGGGGGTTAATTCTAAGTTTACTCGGCAAGACATCGCATCTTGTGCCTACGTATCCTTACGGGAGTGGAATCAGAGTAATCGTAGTTCCCCTCAATAGGGAGGTTAGAAACTTCTTGACTGTGGTCAAGGTCTCAAGGGGAATAGACGCATCTTAAGGACACGCTTACGTGGAGTGTAGAAACTCCAAATCTCTACGTTGAATTGTTAAGTTGTAATTAGGGTTAAATTAGGGATTCCACGGCGGGAAACCCTAAAATGAGCGCGGCGGCTCTTTGACCTAATGCTAAGGGTAAAATTGTAATTTTGCCTGCGGCGAGGCATTTGTGAAAATTAGGGTTTGTAGTTTGTAGTTTTGAGGATTTGAAATTGAATGTGTGAAGTTTTACGGACTATTGGCGCGGCGGCCAAACAGTTAGACCTAACCTTCGGATGTGTGCAATGTGACAGAAATAATAGTAAACGCGTGAGATAATTGAATCATGCAAACAGAGAGATAATGTCATAATTTAAACCATGCAAGCAGAAATTTAAAGGCAGAATTTAAAGAGCGATTGTTAAGTTCGCGAGGTTACATGAGAGGAGCAGATACAATATGATAATGAAATTTGAATTGAACAATAATAAAATAAAATAAATAACGGTTCTAGTTATTATTTTAAAAAAGGATTTTAGTTATTATTTTAAATTTATCTAAAAAAAAGTTTTTCTTAAAAATAATAGGTTTTCATATTAATTTGGAAAAGATGTTAATGTTATTTATTTTAAAAAACAGATTTTTATATTATAACAAATTTTAATAAATTAATGATAACAATAATAATAATAATGGTAATAATAATGATAATAATGATAATAATAATAAATAATGATAATAATAATAATAATAATAATAATAATAATAATAATAATAATAATAATAATAATAATAATAATAATAAAGCAATAATGAATTTTAAATGTGCCAAATAACCCAACAATGTTGCTAACGCAGAAATGCGCTCATCGCAACCAGATCTAAATCGGACGAAACAAAATTTATCGCAAAGAAAAAGAAATTAAGCAAAAAATAGTATTATTGCTCACACAAAAATGCGATCATCGCAACCAGATCGAACTAACACAAATGTCACGCGTCATGCACACAAATGTGCAAACATCGTATCGACATAATTCGATCAAAAATCTTATATATATATATATAAACTCTAACAATTTAAAAATTATATATATATAAACGTAACAGTAATAGATTGTTACTCTTCTCCTAATATTGCCATGTTGTAGTAGCTGCTTTCCCATTAGTAGCCTCATCCCGTTTTGATTTTGATTGCTCTATTTTCTCTTTCAGCTCCTTTACTCAAAGACTGACTTTCGTTTAGGTTATGGTTGTGATACGCTCTCAAGGCTTTGCTGGCATTCAACTCGGTCAGCAGTAACGATGTAGTTATATTCTGCCTCCATCAAAACTCCAGCATGGTCGTCTTCTTCAGTTGAAGTTACCCAGTCTTCACAAGAATTGGAATACCAAGGGTTGAAGCCATCGGGAGAGTTACGTTTCGGCAAAATGTCAACAACATTGTTTCCACTTGGATTAGAGATGTTACTTGCTTTAGTCTTCAATTGTAATATTTGGTTGAATAAAGCCTGGATGTTTGCGTTAGGACGCTGCCTTCAATTGTAAACCATGAATTAATATTGTAACCGTACCACACTATTATATTGAATTACTTGCTCTGAACTATTGTTGTAATAACTTCTGGCCGTATCCATGTAACACGTTAACATAATCATATAACTCGGTGTTTGGGTAAAGTCTCAAACAATCAAAACAAATGAATTCTCCCCATGATCCTCTTATATTCACATGATGGAGACCCTTTAGTAATCCTGATAATATATCTAAGAACAAATACATGAACTCCGATCACGACTTCGCACCCCTTATCATAGCCAATAGTAATTGTCAACAAATGATTTAATATGTTGGATCAATGATAGTAGCCACATTGTCTGACTTCATCACAAGGATGCACTCCTTTCCTTGTGACAATAATAAACCAAAGGTTCCACCTATCATCAGTGAATGGAATATATCACCGTCGTCAAATGTTTGTACTTCCTCTTTGTTGTAATGTTCGGTTGATATTGCTAACTCTAAATGTTCCCCCTGCTTAGCAGTGTGCACATCAATGCTTGATTCAAATTTCCTGAAGTTCTTGCCAATAGAGCTTCTGCTGCCTAGTTCTTTAAGTCTGTTTGGGATTTGCATTTATTCTTTGTAATTACACCAATTGTTTGTGATTTAAACCTTCTCGAATTATGCCAGATGAAAAAACCTCTTTTGATGATTTTTTGTGTTCTTTTGAAAGGCCCCTTTGGAAATATATCTTGCGCACAAATTTCAAATGTGGAATGAAGCTTTTCTCTATATAATGAACCAATTCGAATTTCTCAGTTCAAAACCTTATTCGAACAATTAGCATTGAAGATCTGAAATTTCTCGCTTGAGTTTAATGGTAATAACCCCTCTTCGTGAATAAGATCAAA
This sequence comes from Lathyrus sativus, assembly GCA_963859935.3. Taxonomy (NCBI): domain Eukaryota; kingdom Viridiplantae; phylum Streptophyta; class Magnoliopsida; order Fabales; family Fabaceae; genus Lathyrus; species Lathyrus sativus. The sequence goes on along the minus strand of OZ012741.1, from coordinate 694,316,750 downwards.
ACTTCTTGAATTAAACTTCGACCCCCCCCCCCCCCCCTCTTTCCTTTTTCTTTGCACTTGTAGGCCAGGAAACTCTTGAAATTTGAATGAGTTAGACTTTGTATATTAAAGAGAAACATCTTGATACGAAATGAGTACTTGTTCGTCCTTAATATTAAAAGCTTTCACGCCAATCCTGTTCAAAACTCTAATCTCAATAAATCATGAAGGAACCAAATAGTTAAATCCTTGACTGAAATAACGAGTGTTATCTTCATGCGAGATTAACGTGCCTGCGAAAAAAACATGCACTCATAATAGTAATAAAGTCATCAAGTAGGATTAAATTAAAATAATAGATAAAATAGAAATAACAAAAAAAAAGAAGCAGGATCTTATGGTCAAAAATTAGGGTGCAACAGATGCCCCTATTTAAGTTTCTCTTATTCGGAGATATGGAGATTGAAATCTTCGTCTCGACGAGATAGGAAGGACTTAAATACAAACATTGCACGAATTTTTGGCCTTAAGAAACCACCGAATGCATATGAGATGCAATGAAAATGCACGACACAGACGGTCCTGTGAGGAAAAGGTGCCACAGGGGAAAAACTAGACACGGCACACAGGAAAAACAGGCTCAACAAAGCGAGACTCCACGGAAAGAAAAAAAATGACAATCACAAAGTGTCTGTAAATGTGTTATGGAGAACTTGGAAGAGAAATTCTCTGGAGGAATCTGCTGCATATGTCAAAATGTAATCGATTCAAGACATCAATGGGAGAAGTCTACTGCCGGAACTTGTAACTATAATTGAGAATACTTTTGCCAAAGTATGTACTGTGAAAACTTGTAAGGAATCTACTGCCAAGATTGACCAGGAACTATCTACTGCCGAGGTCTTCTGGGAATCTACTGCCGAGATTGACTAGGAACTACCTACTGCCGAGGTCTTCTGGGAATCTACTGTCGAGATTGACCAGGAACTACCTACTGCCGAGGTCTTCTGGGAATCTACTGCCGAGATTGACCAGGAACTATCTACTGCCGAGGTCTTCTGGGAATCTACTGCCGAGATTGACCAGGAACTATAAGATGTTCAAATGATTGTTGTTGTAGACTGTAGTTGTAAATGTTGTTGTAGTTGTAGAACTTCCCCAAGAGTCATGGTATGGGAACCATGAGTTGGTCTCAGTTTCTGATGTAGAACTTCCCCGAGCGTCATGGTATGGGAACCATGAGTTGGTCTCAGTTTCTGATGTAGAACTTCCCCGAGCATCATAGTCTGGATGTTATGGGCTGGTCTCAGTCTCTTCCCGAAATGATGAAGACTCGTGAGAGCGTCTTCATAGGGGGTTGTAAATTTTGTAGATTGTAAATGTAGTTGTCAATGTAGATGTAGTTTCATTGTAGAACCCTGTAGATGTAGTTCGTTGTAGAACCCTATAGATGTAGTTCGTCGTAGAACCCTGTAGATGTAGTTCGTTGTAGAACCCTGTAGATGTAGTTCGTTGTAGAACCCTGTAGATGTAGTTCGTTGTAGAACCCTGTAGATGTAGTTCGTTGTAGAACCCTGTAGATGTAGTTCGTTGTAGAACCCTGTAGATGTAATTTGACGTAATCTGTAGCTGTAGTTGTAAATTTGTAAATGCGATTGTAAATGTAGATGTAGCTTCACCGGGGATCTTCGGAAGAGATGTGAGCCGGTTGAATTGTAACGTATGTCTTCTCAAGTATGGGGACTATTGTGGTAAACTTCTTTGACTTCTATGGGGAGATGCCACTTGACGAAAGTAAACTTGTATGATGAACTCGCTGGGGAATATATTCCTGGGGAGTACCTTTGTTGTTGTAAAAATATGTGAATTCTCAAATGAAGAGAGATGTCTGTAATTGTCTTCTCTGATGAATCAATAATGTTGAGGGACCCACTGAGGGTAACTGAACTGTCTTGTGAAAACTGTCGTTTTTTGAATAAGATCTTGGTCAGAACGAGTTGCTCAAATAAAGAGATTGTTTATAGTCCAAATGTAGGTGAAATGTCTGTCTTCATGAATACTCTTCTTGGGGAATAGGGTGCAAAATAAATGCATACTTAATCCATGTTCAAAGGTTGGAGACGTCCATGATGTAATTGCCAAAAGACCGAAGTTCAATTCAGGGAATATCCGAAGAGAAATCGTCAAATAAGACTCGACCATTGAGGTGTGAACTCGAATGGAATTGTACTAAAATAACCATCTTCCATGAGGATTGAACTCCATGGGGAAAAATGAAACCTTGTGCTTTTTCTGCCTTGGTCGACAAATCTAATTTGAGGGATAGGACGTACCCAACACCTAGGGATAACTACAGCCCAAAGCGACAGAACACAAAGAATGCAAACAAATGCATATGCCATGTTGTCTACTTATATGCTATGTGTATGCCTATGCTGACGAGAAAAACATCTCGGGATAAACATCTCGACCAATCTTCGAAGATGGAAGTACCACCGGGGAATAGACGGAGAACCAGATATAGGATCCCAATTCTCCTTCAAAGCTTCAAAAAAACTTCAATTGGGGGAGTAGAGAAACACTCCATTCGGGGATATAACAACTTGATATTGCTGAAGAGATTGTTGAGATGAATCAAAGCCACTCTGAGGTTTCGAAAATAAATATCCATTTCAGTGGGGAAACATAGTTGCTGAATATGTCGTAGAAACTTCACGGGGATGAAATAAACATCCGCCTCGCTTCAAATTTTCAAATGCCCCAAGTATATGGTTTAAGAAACAACATCTAGAGAGGATTTTACAGAAAACATGATGTCCAAATGCTCCACTGTTTTCAAACTCTCTAGAGATTCCCCGGATCACGACGTAACTGCCCCTGATTGGCGGTATAACTGAGTCAACCAAGACTGGTACGGATCGAACCTCTTGAAAAATAACTTGCCCCAGGTTGGCAAAGTCTTCAAATCCATCAACTTTCGTATATAATCTTTCTAAGATGTCAAGCGCATTTAGCAAGTCAGAAATATTAATTTCGAAACGGGTAATGCAACACGTTTGTCTTGAAGTTTTTTTTTAAAGGAGATATCACAATAACTTGTGATCGAAACCACTAGTTAGGATATAGATTTATAAAGCCGATTTAATTTGAGCATAGCTCAAGGAGTCAGGAAACAATATCTCATCGAGTATGCTTTCGAACTAAACCTTACTTCAATCAGGACTTTGAAGGTTGTATATGAGCTTAATTTATGACTGGTAAAATGGAGGAATAAAGGGTTAGTATATTTGTGCCCACCCAATTTTTGAAAATGTTCATTATTTTTGATATTACCCTGCCCCAGGCCAAAAACGAGGTTTCGGTTCGGGAGAAAAAACAAATTTTTTCTCAAGGTTTAAAAAAAAGGAGGGTTTACCTATGTTGGTATTTAGATGGTTGAAATAATGCCTTACATCATCAGTAGGGTTCTTATTCGAAGCATACAACAAGAGATCATGTGTTTTACCTCATCATCCTCCTTCCAATTCTCTTTTAGAGCAAGAGATCGGGTAAACGTCGGCATTATAAATACTTTTGAAAAACAATTTGAGTGAAAACGAATGGATTTCTTCAAGACAAACAGTTATTGCATTACTTATTCAAAATAGAAAGTTCTTACACACCAAATATGCTTTCAACCAAATAAACATGAACAAAATAAAACAAACTTCTTCAGAGAGTCCTTTCCAGGATCTTTATTGTACTTTCATGTAGACTGGAGAGACATGCAGAAATGTCTGGTGCGCAGCTTTCAGACGCAGTGTTGACGACCTTGAATCATGCACGTGGAGGACGAACCTTGTTGAGATATGAGACAATCTCGCACATAAGGGATGGAACCCTCAAAGAATAAGATTCCACATTTGACCAAACTTTGAACGTCTGCTTTCATACCATAACAACTCTCAATGTCGTGCCCTGGAGCACCTCGATGGTACAGGAAAAATCTGTTGGCTTTGTACCAGTATGGAAACTTCTTAGGTACCTTAGGTGGAGCTCTTGTCTGGATATGGCCTCTTTGAATCAGAGCTGGAAACAAGTCAACATACTTCACAGGGATCAAACCGATGAATTACTTCTCTTGGAGTATCCAGAGGCATCCTTTGATACCTTTTCCGAAATCGTCGATTCTGTGGTTGATCTGGAGAGGCCAACCTCTGCCTAGGAGATGGTTGTTGTTCACGCTGAGCGGGCATTGCATACTGATGTTGAGGATGGGGTACCGGAGCTATGAATTCTCTGGAAGGTCCACTGTCATCTTTATTGTCTGGGGCTATACCCAAGTTGTGATGGTATTGCTTCACAAAAGCAACAGCTAAGTCTTCCCAAGACTGAATGTGGTTCCTTTGTAGCTTCATATACCATGTTAACGGTGCTCCATACAAACTTTCTTGAAAGCAATGAATCATTAGTTTGTCGTTCCCAAGGTAAGCAATCATCTTCTGAAAAAACATCATCAAATGATACCTTGGACAAATCGTACCTTTGTACATTTCGAAGGTGGGCATTTGGAATTCCGGAGGGGCAACTAGGCGCAGGTCATGAGCATAAAAATCAGGTGCGCGGTTCCTCTTCATCATTTTCCATCGTTCTTTGAAGTCACGAAGTTCATTTTCGAATGCTATAAGCCTAGGATCGTCTGTAACACGGTGGGAGAACTGACTTTAAACAATGTTGCGGATAGCAAGAGTCGCCACCGACTTTTATTTTATCCATAAGGAAAGGTTATAAAAGAACAGGAAAGACCTTAGAGGATATTTTGGGTCCGGGGGGTAGGTTATGAAAAGGGAAGGTGTTAGCACCCTTTTCATCCATGGTTATCCATGGGCTCTTAGGTACTTAAGCTCACTTTTGAATTGTTTTGAAATTGTAGTGTGTGAATAGAAAATTTTCAGAATAGTTAATAAATAATCCATGTAAGGATGTGTTAAGAACTTGTTTGAAAACTTGTTGAAAATTTGTTTAAGTGCGAAACAGTTTTGAAGTGAGCAAGCACCTAGGAGTAACCTACCCTAATGTTTAAAGGTCTTTCTTATTCTTTATCCTTTCCTTAGTAAGACTATCCCTACTAAAATGGAGTAGGTAGTCCTTACTTTGGATGTTAAGGGGTATGTGAGGGACAATTTGACTTTGAAGGCCATTGTGGGATGTAATAAGCACATATAAGGGACCATCATCATTTTTCGAAAGGGACTTGATTCGTAAAGGCAACCATAAGGGACTTTGATGATTTTTTTATTTGAGGGACTTGCTTTATACACCCCACTTAACCATTATTCGTAGGCAACTTGAGGGATATCCTTAGGAAGTGAGACGGCGATTAAAATCGACTTACGTGTGTGACGTGTTTATTTTAATTATCTTTATTTAAAAGTGATCTAAATTTATTTTAATATTACATACATGTTGTTACACTCCCTAATTACTAACCATAATAATAATTAAATAATTAAACAACTTTACATCCAAGAAACAATTACAAAATAATAAGCAAAATAATTAAATAGCAAAGATAAATAAAATATAAATAAGCAATAATAAATAATAAAGGGGGTTAATTCTAAGTTTACTCGGCAAGACATCGCATCTTGTGCCTACGTATCCTTACGGGAGTGGAATCAGAGTAATCGTAGTTCCCCTCAATAGGGAGGTTAGAAACTTCTTGACTGTGGTCAAGGTCTCAAGGGGAATAGACGCATCTTAAGGACACGCTTACGTGGAGTGTAGAAACTCCAAATCTCTACGTTGAATTGTTAAGTTGTAATTAGGGTTAAATTAGGGATTCCACGGCGGGAAACCCTAAAATGAGCGCGGCGGCTCTTTGACCTAATGCTAAGGGTAAAATTGTAATTTTGCCTGCGGCGAGGCATTTGTGAAAATTAGGGTTTGTAGTTTGTAGTTTTGAGGATTTGAAATTGAATGTGTGAAGTTTTACGGACTATTGGCGCGGCGGCCAAACAGTTAGACCTAACCTTCGGATGTGTGCAATGTGACAGAAATAATAGTAAACGCGTGAGATAATTGAATCATGCAAACAGAGAGATAATGTCATAATTTAAACCATGCAAGCAGAAATTTAAAGGCAGAATTTAAAGAGCGATTGTTAAGTTCGCGAGGTTACATGAGAGGAGCAGATACAATATGATAATGAAATTTGAATTGAACAATAATAAAATAAAATAAATAACGGTTCTAGTTATTATTTTAAAAAAAAAATTTAGTTATTATTTTAAATTTATCTAAAAAAAAAGTTTTTTCTTAAAAATAATAGGTTTTCATATTAATTTGGAAAAGATGTTAATGTTATTTATTTTAAAAAACAGATTTTTATATTATAACAAATTTTAATAAATTAATGATAACAATAATAATAATAGTGGTAATAATAATGATAATAATGATAATAATAATAAATAATGATAATAATAATAATAATAATAATAATAATAATAATAATAATAATAATAAAGCAATAATGAATTTTAAATGTGTCAAATAACCCAACAATGTTGCTAACGCAGAAATGCGCTCATCGCAACCAGATCTAAATCGGACGAAACAAAATTTATCGCAAAGAAAAAGAAATTAAGCAAAAAATAGTATTATTGCTCACACAAAAATGCGATCATCGCAACCAGATCGAACTAACACAAATGTCACGCGTCATGCACACAAATGTGCAAACATCGTATCGACATAATTCGATAAAAAATCTTATATATATAAACTCTAACAATTTAAAAATTATATATATATAAACGTAACAGTAATAGATAAAGAAAAAGAAATAACGGTAATAGATGAAGAAAAAGAAATAACGGTAAAAGATGAAGAAAAAGAAACAACAGTAATAGATGAAGGAAAAGAAATAACGGTAAACGATGAAGAAAAAGAAACAATAGTAATGGATGAAGAAGAAAACTAAATAACGGCAAACGGCACTCACTCCTCTTAGGTTTTTTTCGTTCTCCCCCTTTTTTCCAACAAGGCAACACATGTATATATAGGGAACAAATTAGGGTTAACACCAAATTGTCAATAATGTCCCTAAAGCCCATTTTAAAGCCCAAACTAAATAATTAGTTAAGAAAAAATAAAATTTAAATAATTTAAAATAATTAAAATAAACTTAAAATAAAAACTAATAATCCTATTGATTCCTAAAATAAAAAATATTATAAAAAGAACAAAATTTTTTTCAATATTTTTTATTTTATGATTTTTTGGATATTTTTATGAATAATTTAGAAAAAAGTGAAAAAAATAATATTTTAAAAAATGATTTAATTAAAATACGAAAATAATAATTAAATAATAATAAAAAACTATTTTTGTTATTTTTTTAATGAAAGATAGAAAAATTTAGAGTAAAAATAATAAAAAACAAAAAAAGTGACAAAGGTGAGATTCGAACTCTCAACCTCTCACACTCATAACTCCTTACACATGTCCTCCTGCCAATTGTGCCATTTTTACTTTTTAGAAAAAAAATGCATGCCATATGATATTTACCTGCAAAAAGTCAAACGACTACACAAATTTGTTAGTAATTGATTAAATGCAATGAAATGCGACGACAAATCTTAGGGCAAAATTTGGGGTATTACAGTTATTATGATAATATTTCTCACCCAACCTCTCTTTGATGTTGGCAAAAAAAAATCATGAAGTTTGACTTTGGTTTGACCACAGTTGACCTCAGTTTGACCTTTTAACTGCATTGACTGCTTTTGACTTATCTGATCATCTGACTGAGCAAACTTTTGAGAAAAGTCTTGAAACTTGACATGGGGGTTCTTATACACATATAAGATGTTATGAAGCTCACTTGAAGTCTTGGAAGTCCATTTAGCCTGATTAAAGTCAAAACCCTAGTTTTGGATGCACTGCTTAGGAGGTGCATTGTCTGAGGGAATTGTCAACTCTTCTGACCAATTGTGAATTTTGTGAACCTTGTGAACCTTCTTGGAACACAAAGTCTTGTATTGTGAGGGCAAATTTTGGGGTGCAACATCGTCCACTTCCTTCTCAACATGAACATTCTGAAAGTCAGCAAACAGGTTGTCTCGCATGAGCTGAAGTTGAGCAGGCACAAAGTCGTCGGAGGGACGGTGAAATGTCGGTTTAGACCTTACTCTGAAGCTAGTCATGTGATCCATATCTTCGTCCTCTTTACTATCCTTTAATAATACTTCAAGCTTGTTCAGATGGGCGAGGTGTCAACTGACAGACAAAGACAGAAGACCGGATGAGCCACAGAAGAGGAGAGATACATGCATATGTGAAATGTTGAATGATGGATGCAAAAATGCAGAATGCAAAAAATGAAAGGTTTCATGGAACTCAAGTTTTCATAAACGTCACAGAGCACCAAAGGAAAGTCATTTATTATTATTTTTTGATAATGGATTACAAGGAAACACTCTTGTAAGAGTCCCAACATAATAGCTAAATAAAGTCCTAAGGAAGTCCTTCATTGCTTGTTGATTCGCTCTTCTACTCGGATCTTCTTGAATATACGTAGTCCATGATCAACGTCTAAAGATTAGTTTGATAGAGGAAAATAAATCCTCCATCTCTTGTTGGAAAGTGAGGAATGAATCCTTTGTTTTCTTGGATCTTCAATATGGATGGAAGTATTTTTGAATTTCTAACAATCCTTCATGATAAGGGAAGTCTCTCGTATTTGTCTTTTGAGTTTTCTTCAATCTGAACTCCTACTTCCTTAGGCCATCCAAGTTAGGACTCTTAAAAGAATATTTCCAAAATATTTTCTTTTGTAATACATATTGGTTTCTGTAATGTTTATAACTAAACTAGGAATCCCATGAAACCAACGCAAAATGATGCTTTATGAATGCAACAAACACAAGTAAGCACATAGATAGACAAGGATAAACAAACAAAGGGGACCGTAAGTTTGCAACGAGCATGGAGTCAAGGGTATACCCATTCCCAAAGGATAAGGACTAAAGGTGGATGGTACCTGCAGAACTGGGTTCTAAAAAAGGTCCCAAAGTCATTAGTCCATCTATTGGATATTATCAATTTCTCAACTAACTTGAGGATTAATAATATTCTCAAGAGAACTTCTTTTGAGTGTAGCTTCGCGTAGCACTATTTCAGGACTTACTCCCTCATAGCCTCGCACTACATCCTAATAAAGGCCAAAGTGGGGTTAAAGGTAACTACGGTCCTTAGTATCATGGACTCCAATTGAGAATAGTAAAAGTTTTCACGACTAAACTCGTTCAACCGAACCATTTTTAAAAGGGTATCAACTAAGTGGGATTCTCGAATCAACTTAGTCGAGACTCACTCCCTATAAGCCTCATCGAATATATCACCATCCTATCTTAATTTCTCTCAAGTCCGGGTGTAGGACTTCGTCTCACCACTCAAGGATAATAACCCAAAAGAAATAAAGAACACAAATAAACAAGTAAGCAAATAGGCAGATATAAAGCAATAAATAAATAAAGCAAAATAGGGAAACCCACTGAGGTCTCCCCAGTGAAGTCGCCATTTCTGTCGCGGTGAAAATCGGATACCAAACTATTGATTAGTTTGAATCGTTATTCATTTGCAACCGATCTTTGATTTGTCCAAAGGAAGGGATAAATATCGAAATTCCCACAATGCAATGCAAATGCAAGGTTTAGATTGTTTAGGTTCGGGGGTTGGTTAAACTTAGGGAAGGTACTAGCATCCTAAGTTTCTGTAGTACTCTACAGGAACCTCTTGTTTTATGTTTGTTTATTGCTATGTGTTATCTGCTTAAAGGATTAGAGACCCTAGTGGTTTATTTCTAAGTATACTCGATAAGATGTCGCATCTTATGCCTACATATACTTACAGGAGTGGAATCAGAGTACTTGTAGTTCCCCTAAAGGGTTATAGGAGCTCTTTGATTGTGGTCAAAGTTCCTACGGGTTTAGGGTAGTTGTTTTGATTGGGTTTTGGAGAAGAGATGAGTCTTCATGTTAAGGGAGATGTAACCACCACAAGTGTAAAGGGGGTTGTAGGAAAATAGTCTTTGCATCGTCTTAAGAAAAGGGCTTAAGTACTCGGATTGTTTGACGAGTATGCCTTTATCACTCTTAAGGCAAAGTTCCTACATGTTTGATTGTATTATTGTGGGGGTGGAGATTATATCTCACTTAATATGATTAACATCTATTCTCTATTGTGTTTGAAAAAGTTGTATAGTGTTGTTTGTTTGTCTAAGTTGTAGAGATAATGGTCCTTCCTATGGGGTAGGATCTATCTTAAGCGATCAACTTGAATGGAATCAAGGATCGTGGGGAAATGATGCAAATGACATGCACTGCACACAAGTGTTGACTCATGTGTAGGTTTTTCCTTTGGACGAAATGCGATGCGATAATGTAAATGCGGTAATGTAAATTGCAATGAATAAGTTGCGGAAATGTAAACCATACACATACGCATGAAAGCGCTGAGGTGTAGGTGCAAGTGTCGTGAAGTGCACGATTGAATGAATATATTTTGCAATGTGAGTTGATTTTAATGGCGATTGATTGATTTAAAGGGAGAAGTTGAATTAGGGAAATGGTTGAATTAATTTGGTGAGATTGTTTTCACGAAAATATTGTTATTTAAATTATAGAAACGACCTTATTATATAAAATTATTTTCTCTTACTTAAGGTGTTATAAAATGTTTTTATTTATTATTTTTAAAGGATTAATTTAAATTGAAAAAGGGAGTGTTTGATATTTATTTAAAAAAAGTTATTAAGTTTACCTTAAATAAAAAAACTAATTAGGTGGTCGATTAATAATTAACTTAAGAAAAAATGTCATTAATTTAGTTTAATTTTTATAAAAATTAAATTAAGATTGAATTAGTTAATTAAGAAAAGGGTTTCCTGTTTTAATTAATAAAAGAAAAAGAGTTAATTACTATATGTGTATTTTTAAGTTGTTGATTTAAAAAAAGGTTAAGGGTTTAATTAAGGTGGTTAGTGGTGATTAGAGTGTGTGTGTGTGGTGTTAGTGGTTAACAAATTACAACGAAAAAATAACAACAAAACCCTAAATCCCCTTTGAACCCTAATTTCTGAGCCGTCTCCCTCTCGATCTCATCTTTTCTCTTCTCGCCGCCGTCGTTTTCATCGCGTTCTCACCCTCACTCTCCCTGACTTGCTTCCATCTCCCTTTCTTCATACTTTTTCATCTTCCCCGATTTCCTTTCGATTTCCTGCGAAAACAAGCAACAAAACTCAACAGATTAACGTTAGTAAGAAGAAAAAAAATCTCACGATTGAAGTGATCTTTGCAGACTCCAATGGCGATGGTGGATGGTCTCCCGGAGATTCGACAGTGGTGGCATCGAGAGTTTGAGGGCGGTGGCTGTTAGGAGCTTGCGGTGGGTCGAAGGGTGGTTCGCAGAGGTTTGCGAAAGCTCCAACGGTTGAAGAGATAAGTCTTCCTTCTCTCGAACTCTTATGCTTTCTAGGGTTTTGGATTTAGGAGTTTGGGGATTTCTAGCCGCGACTGTTTGTGGGGATTTTTCTGTGTGATTTTTGTGAATCGATTTCTTCGTATCGTTCCCCCTCTCTATCTCGATTTGGAATCCTTTTATAGCTGTTGAGAGCAAAACATGATGATAACTCCTTTCCTTTTCTGTTTGAAGGTGTCTGAGACATGTCGGAATTCTCTTGGAAACAATTTAAATCCTTGCCTATTTGGGATTAATTTGTCTGATTGCAAATGATATGTATTAACTGAAATCCCAATTTCTGATTTTGTGTATCAATTGTTTAATATTGTCCAGGTTTAGTGTCTTAGATTTGATGGGATCTTTTTCGAATATTCTTCTTACACGGGTATATTCTTTGATTGAGTTATTAACTCCGAATTCGTGACTTGGCAGGTGCGGATAACAGTTGATTTTGGGCCAAAAGATGGACTAGACGCCCAAAGTAGCAACTTGACATTTGATGTAATAAGCCACGATTTTTCCTGGTGTTCTCTGGTGTAGACTTACGTGGAAGTGTTCGGAGTTCTCTCTTGCAAACAAAAGAAAAGGTACAGCGAGGTTATTGTTTACTTTGCTCTCCACTCTTGCCTTCACATTAAGTTTGATGTGTATCTAATGTTGTTTCTTTTTCTCATGTGCTCCAATGATGGTGTTTGGAGTAACTCATTTGTGCACGTCGTTGTTGAAGAGTAGAGTCATGCCGCGGGAGTCTCGTAGTAATTCCTGGAGTAACTCGTATTGACTTGTCGGGTAATTGCTTTCATGGCTTGCAGCTCTTGTAATAATTCTTTTTTGCTAATTTCCTGTAGTGTGAAATCTAACGATGCTTGTGGATGCTTTAAAAGGGGCTCTTTGGGGCCGATTGCTTTTGAAGAGCAAATGGCTATTGGTGTGGAGACCCTGATGTTGGAGTTCTGCTGCATAACTCGGTGTAACGAACTTGGCTGCAGCTGGTGCATATTTGTTAGATTGTTCCGCTGATTTATTAATTGTTATTGTTGTCTTGAATCAAATGCGGTGGTTAACCGTCTCGTTATGTAGGTAAAACTGCGTGGGGGAAAATTTGGCGCATAGCAGAAGCAGGAGGAGAACACCATAGACGCGAGCTGGATCAGTATAATTGGACCCCTTGCTGTCTCGGCAATCTGCTGTATGGCGGCAATACATCCCCGGTCTTCAGGAAAGGGTATGTTCACCTCCTCAACCAGAATCAAAGTTTGGATTTTATCATATGCAACATCATTCCTGCCAAGTAACTTTTGGTATGTTTTATCTGGACTACGAGCTTCAAGTTCAACTACTTCGTCATTCACCTCACCCGCAGCTTCAATCACCAATCAAAGCAGGAGCTGGGGGGAAATTTGTAGTTATCTGCTAAAAACTTGAAGTATGTTCTGAACTTGACCGTGTTGATCTCGATGAAGTGGATGCTCCGAAGGTTGCTTTCACCGGCGGAATTAAGAAAGGTTGGAGCTGTGGTAAGAGTTTCATGATCTCTTGGTTATCTCCGGTCTTATTGAATGGATATCTACTACTGAATTCTCTTGGTCTTGTCTCAAACAGGTTGTAGATACCGACGACAGGGCGTAAGCTGCGGTGCTGCTACTGGTGTCGAGGCTGAAGTCAAAATAAATGCTGTTGTTACCAAAAAAAGACGACTGCTGCCGTTACAAAGCCCACGAGTTGGATGCTCCAATTGAAGCTGACAATGTTTCCTGCATTTGTTTCATGTTCTCCGTTTGTTTTGCAGGTTGCGGAGGCTTGGTGATCACTAATGGACCGGGATTTGCCAGAACAAGCTGAACTTCTCTCTTTTGAAGACTCCTAAATAACTCTTCCAGAACAAGGATGCCACTGGTGTCAGTATCAGTACCAGGTGACATTTCGACTATCAAAGACTGCATTCGCGTTTGGTACTCTCTTTTCACTCGTTCTTCTTCGTCTATCAACCATCTTAATATTCCTTCTTTAACATAATTAGAGTTTGGAGAAAAAAAACAATCCTTATAATCAATACACCAAGAACACTCGCCGCCTCCGGATATTGCTGGGCATTTTTATAAACAGTTGTTCGAGGGATCTTCTTGCAATGGGATCTTAACAGGTTACGAAGGGAAGTGTGTTTAGAAACAAACTCCCTTCTGTTGCTGGCGGGTAATGTGGATCGTCTTGATGAAGTGGTGAGGATAAAACACGAGGTTTGGCATGGGAATATGTTGTGACTTGGTTGGCTTATCCGGTTTGTTGATTAGGAGTGCATCCTGGCTGCAGTTGCAGAGGGGAGCCTTCTCAGCTAAAATGACTGGAGCATATGAAGAAAGCATGAAATGGATTCTAGGATAAGGGACCAGGTTAGTTAGAACTCAGTCACATAGAGCTGCTCCTACATGGTCTTTCTTCTTATACTTAAACTCCTCATTTGTATTGCTGTCTTCGGTGAGAGGAATGTACACGTACTGAGCATAATACCGCCAATTACGTAATTATTAAGGTGTTTGGTTAGCTTGATTGAACTGTTGTTTAAAGGACATAATCCTGTTATTTGCTCTGAACTATATTTATGGCTAAGTCCTTTTATGCAAGGGATGGAAGTTCGAGTGTCAACCGCACATTACATTGTCTGCAAGGTATGCAAGGTATAGTTAAGGTCTGCAGTCCATCTATACCTTCTTAGACAAGGGGCGGAAAGGTCTACATTGATTGTTCTGGATTCCACTGACAATGACTTGGAGATTTCATGGGCTGAATGTTACGCATTACTCAAAGGTATACTTGTTACTCTTATCCTAATATTGCCATGTTGTAGTAGCTGCTTTCCCATTAGTAGCCTCATCCCGTTTTGATTTTGATTGCTCTATTTTCTCTTTCAGCTCCTTTACTCAAAGACTGACTTTCGTTTAGGTTATGGTTGTGATACGCTCTCAAGGCTTTGCCGGCATTCAACTCGGTCAGCAGTAACGACGTAGTTATATTCTGCCTCCATCAAAACTCCAGCATGGTCGTCTTCTTCAGTTGAAGTTACCCAGTCTTCACAAGAATTGGAATACCAAGGGTTGAAGCCATCAGGAGAGTTACGTTTCGGCAAAATGTCAACAACACTGTTTCCACTTGGATTAGAGATGTTACTTGCTTTAGTCTTCAATTGTAATATTTGGTTGAATAAAGCCTGGATGTTTGCGTTAGGACACTGCTTTCAATTGTAAACCATGAATTAATATTGTAACCGTACCACACTATTATATTGAATTACTTGCTCTGAACTATTGTTGTAATAACTTTTGGCCGTATCCATGTAACACGTTAACATAATCATATAACTCGGTGTTTGGGTAAAGTCTCAAACAATCAAAACAAATGAATTCTCCCCATGATCCTCTTATATTCACATGATGGAGACCCTTTAGTAATCCTGATAATTATCTGAGAACAAATACATGAACTCCGATCACGACTCCGCCCCCCTTATCATAGCCAATAGTAATTGTCAACAAATGATTTAATATGTTGGATCAATGATTGTAGCCACATTGTCTGACTTCATCACAAGGATGCACTCCTTTCCTTGTGACAATAATAACCAAAGGTTCCACCTATCATCAGTGAATGGAATATATCACCGTCGTCAAATGTTTGTACTTCCTCTTTGCTGTAATGTTCGGTTGATATTGCTAACTCTATATGTTCCTCCTGCTTAGCAGTGTGCACATCAATGCTTGACTCAAATTTCCTGAAGTTCTTGCCAACAGAGCTTTTGCTGCCTAGTTCTTTAATTCTGTTTGAGATTTGCATTTATTCTTTGTAATTACACCAATTGTTTGTGATTTAAACCTTCTCGAATTATGCCAGATGAAAAAACCTCTTTTGATGATTTTTTGTGTTCTTTTGAAAGGCCCCCTTTGGAAATATATCTTGGGCACAAATTTCAAATATGGAATGAAGCTTTTCTCTATATAATGAACCAATTTGAATTTCTCAGTTCAAAACCTTATTCGAACAATTAGCATTGAAGATCTGAAATTTCTCACTTGAGTTTAATGGTAATAACCCCTCTTCGTGAATAAGATCAAAACTTCTTGAATTAAACTTCGACCCCCCCCCTCTTTCCTTTTTCTTTGCACTTGTAGGCCAAGAAACTCTTGAAATTTGAATGAGTTGGACTTTGTATATTAAAAAGAAACATCTTGATACGAAATGAGTACTTGTTCGTCCTTAATATTAAAAGCTTTCACGCCAATCCTGTTCAAAACTCTAATCTCAATAAATCATGAAGGAACCAAATAGTTAAATCCTTGACTGAAATAACGAGTGTTATCTTCATGCGAGATTAACGTGCCTGCGAAAAAAACATGCATTCATAATAGTAATAAAGTCATCAAGTAGGATTAAATTATAATAATAGATAAAATAGAAATAACAAAAAAAAAGAAGCCGGATCTTATGGTCAAAAATTAGGGTGCAACACAGAGGTTTGCCACTTACATCACTTAGATGAAAGAGAACTTTGGCCATGATAAATGAGGGACTCTAGCTTGGATTTTGAATTAACAAGTGTGCCACTTACATCAATTATTTGGAAAAGGATTTAATTGTTTATTTTGATATGTGATGAATAGAGGAAATATCCTCCTACAGAGAGGACTCAGAGTCTCATCTATGGGGATGTTGAATTTTGTGCCTTGATCAAAGGCCAAGATGTCACAATTGCGAAAAACACCCAGTGGAAAAAACAGAAGAGTTGCCACCAAACGTTATTTATCCCAAAGAGAGGGAAAGGAAACAATCGAAGAAAACCTGAAGAACGGGAAAAGACAAGGTCATCACAATCAAATCTTGGGTTTGGGAGTCGATTACGCAAAGGGAAGGTATTAACACCCCTCACGTCCGTTGTAGTCAACGAGATCCACGCTTGTTGTCTAATCAAAGGGTGTGTTCATCTATAAGCTACTGCTAAATGAAAATGAGAACAAAAGAAAAGGAAAGAGACTCGATAGAATATCGCTGCCCTATGCCTACGTATTCCCTCGTGCAATGGGAAAGTCAGAGTCAATGTAGTTCAGAAAACTACGGGTGAAGGGGGGAAGGTTTCTCACCAAGACATCGCCGCCTTGTGCCTACGTATCCTCATATAGTATGAGAAATCAGATCAAATGTATTATGGGAAACGAAACCACAGGTTGGTTAAGCGTTTTTATGAGTGACAATAGACTCCCATTCCAGCAGTTAGGGTCGATGCTTGTTTGCGGTAGAACAGAAAAGTAACGTACTCTTTTTTGAAAATGAGTTTGAAACACAAATCTCGAAGGATAAAAAGGTTTGAATTTTGTTTGTGAGTTTTAGTGAAGTGAGTTAGTTTGCTTTGTGATTCACATTGCACTAAAGACTATAAGATAGGAGCGAATGCGTTGCATATCGCCCAAAGGGCATACGCTAAACACTCTAGACAAATGAGGAGAAACCTCTCACTTATCATTTCCCATGTGCTTAAGGCTCGTGGCGCACAACTTTCATCGTATTTATTAGATGAGTTAGAAGGTGTTTTGATATGAGAAGAGAGACGCACGAAAGGTCCAACGGAAACTCGGCCCTAACGTTGTCATGCAAAATGGTCCTAAAGTCGAGATGCGAAAGGAGATTTTATCCTAATGTTAGCATGCAAAAGATGGACCTAAGGTTGAGGTTAAAAAGGACTAGCATACTTGTTATCATGCTTGGATTAGACTTCTAATGTCTATCCTACTCCAAATTTTATAGGAAATTAAATTGGAATAAGATACCTAAGGGAACATGCAAAGGCAAAGTAAAAAGCAAAGAAACAAGGAAAAAGCAGCAGCTACAACAATGCCTCCTACACAAAACAACAATAAAATCCAGCATGCAAGCAAGACAACCTATAACAGCACACATTTCAGCACAAAAGCATGTGTAAAAGGCAAGCAGCAAGTAAGCAAGGCAAAGGCAACATACAAAGTTCAGAATAACCACAGCTGTGGAAAGTAGAGCAACAAGTAATCATGAATGCAATTAATCGAGAACAAACACCAATCATGGATAAATATCTGTTAGATGCCAAACTTTGCTTATTTTCTCTATCAAATGTTGACATCTTTCATTATTTTTGTAGGTGAAAGGGATTAGAATCGCTCATGTTTTAGATGATATGGTTCATTGTTGGAAAATGCCTTAATTGCTTTGATTTGTGTGTTATTATGCAGGAATTAGGCACAAAACAAGTGAGTAGTAAGACACAAGAAATTGGGCAAGGAAACCAAGACAGCATAAAAACATCATAAAACTCGTCGTGCGAAGCTTGCCAGAAAACTTCACAAAGTTCGCTAGGCGAACTATGTAGTGAAGGCCAAGAAACCCAATGCACTGTTCACACAGAAAGAAAAGGGCCCTAAACTCGCTAGGCGAAGGAGGCAGCGAAGAACTCGCTAGGCGAAGTGGTAGCGAAGCTCTAGCGAGCACTCCTAGACTTGAGGCAGTAACTTTTTGGACAAGAATTTGTTGTGCGAAGTGTGTAGTGAAGCCTTCGTAGTGCGAAGGATTGCTCGCACAACAAACATGTGGAAAAGTCTCAAAGGCGGTTTAACTATTCAGAGGCACCTCAGGTGCCTAATTTGATGTTCGTTAGACGAAGGATTTATTCGCAGTGCGAACATGACAGATCCTGAATGTACTATATAAGTACTTTTATTGCTTTTTAGGTTATTATGTAATATTTTCTACATCAGAACTTATCTCTCTTCATTTCAAGTTTATTTTAGAGAGAGAGAAATACAAAAGCCTAAGAGGGAGGAGGTAAGATCTTTAATCTCTTGTTGGGGTTTGGATATAATCTTTTGATACCTTATGTATTTCATCTAATATATGTTTGTGAACTAGTTTTGATTCTCTATTGATTGATTGTTTTTAATTTCTTTTGTGGGTCTTGACAAAACCTTTTCACATCTTTGATATAATATTTTCATCTATCAATGAACAAACTTTTGACATGGTTTTGTAAGTTGATATTCATTGTATCTTCTATTGTATTGTGTTGATTAAGTAGCATGGGTAGCATGAGTAGGATCAATACGATATTGTGCGGGTGCGTGATAATAGTGATGAAGAACGATGTTCACATACATTTGGCAGATTAGATGAATACATGTAAAAAGGGTTAAACGTATGTACGTATTCTGATCATTGTGTTTTATATGAAACAATCGTTTATCTGATATGGGTGTCATCTTTGTTTACCTATTTATATTTGATTTGAAGTACTATAGACATGTACTCTTCAGATCTGGATCTAGGATGATTACCTGTTAGGTCCTAAACTCTAGACATAGATTTAGGCTTAGCATTTGCGTGAGTATCAGTTCTTAATACTATGTGTTGTGTTTTTGTTGCGTGAGACAACACGGTTGTTCTCTCGAAGTTGCGTTAGAGATAGCCTCTATCGTGGGTGACACATGAGGATATTAGACGAATGATTAGAAGAATACATGTATTATCAATTGATGAGATCCAATTCCAACAAGGCGCCGTTTATATTTCAGTCTTTACTTTATATTTTCCGTCTTTATATTTTTTGCCTTTTATTCATGGTTCCTTGAACCTTTTAAACCAAACCTTTTGAACAATAAGTTTAGAAATGTAGAGACCGTTGAACGGCGTTCTTTCATCGCGTCGATCCCTGTGGATACGACAAAATTGGGTACTTAATATTTTTGCTTGCTGCTCTACAGCTTCAACAAAATGGCGTCGTTGTCGGGGATTGGTGTTAAGATATTGAAGTGCATTGCAACTGTTTCTATATTTTTAAGCTTTGTATATTTGTTTATATTATATATATTTGTTTCCTTTTATGTTTTCTCTAGTGTGATTAGGAAAGATGAGAACTCCTTCTTGAGTGGTTGCTATTTGCATAAAAAGCATTCAACGAAGATTCAACCGAGTTTGGATGACGATGATAGTATGGAAGAAGTGAATGTTGTTAAGGTACATGGTTTCTTTTGTTTAGAATTTTAGAATGCTTAAGAACTTAAGTCTTTGTACAAATGAAATTTGTTCTTTTAGCAACTTGTTTGAATGATTGTTTCACTTAGGACCAAAACCACACTTTGTGAGAAAGGTTCCATTGTTCACTAAATGCTGGATTACTAATAAACTTTGTTGATTCGTTTGATTCATGCTTTATCTTGTGATTATTGTGTATTTGTGGATGCATTAGAAATTATCAAGGCACTTGTTTATATTGAGCACAACCATGTCCAAATGTAACTTACTTGTGAGTAAAGAGCATTTGTTAACCCCCTTTGAGCCTAAACAATGTGAATCTCATTCTGAATTTTGTGAGATTCTAAAATTTTTCTTAAACCCTTGAATTTTGTTTTAATTGTCCTCTTTGCCATGAAAAGCCAAGAGCATTCACTTGAGGGTTGAGTAAAAGTCAAGTTAGGGAGAACCAAAAGGAAGAATGGTAGGTTGCTACAACTTTTGAAAATTTCAAGCAAGCATTGGAAAAAAGATTGTGTAAATATGATTGTAAAAGAAAAAAAAAGAGAATTCTTGCTTGGAAAAGAAAAAGAAAAGAATAAGTTGTGAACTAAGATTTGGAAAGGTTTTCAAATGAGAAACAAGTGGAAGGAAGTTGTGATGTGTATATAACGTGTACAGTGAATGCCTCTTTTGCATCGGCAATTTCGTTTCAATGGCCTAAGATATGTCCCTTGTTTGTAAACCCGACCAAGTTACAACCAGAAAAGACCTTAGTGATCTTGTTGCTTCCATATTTTCACTTTTGATTGTTAGATGTTGTATGAATTGAATTGATATTGACATTGTTTGTTAGATGAGTAAAATTTTTCCCATGGTTGCAAACACGTAATTTCTTCAATCCTTATTCGAAGAGGAGAGATAGATTAATTCATTCATGAAAAACATTGTTGTTGATTGATGCATGGCTTAATATTTGCTTTAAGAATTTATTTCTTGTGTGTTGTTTGATTCTCACCATTTGAAACCATTGCTTGTTTGCATTCTTTGTGTTTGAGCCATTTTATCCATTCTTGGGTGAATCTTAGTCTTGAGCAAGTCCTCTTGTTTGAAATGAGAGGCATACTTTGTTTGAGGACAAACAAAATTCTAGTTGGGGAGAGTTGTTAGATGCAAAACTTTGCGATTATTCCAATAAGCTCAAAACATAATTAGATTTAGAATTACCAACCTTCAAAGCTGAGATTTACTTTGGTGAGTGTTGATTCACTTGAAATTAACAGATCCAAGCTAGAAACCTAAAGAATCTTCAAGATCCAAGAGCTTCTTTATGGTAGAAATGAAGAACAAGTAAGACCAAGAAAAATCGACTCAAAAAAAGCACTTCTAATTTAGCTTCCAAAATCAGATCCAAAACTAAACAAAAATTGAATGGTGAATTGAGGATAATGGAGATGAATTATGGAGGTTTAACTTTAGAATTTAAGGATTCTAATGAAGAATCAAAGAACTCAAGTGAAAAGAGCTTTAATGGAGGTTTTGAGAGTGAAAAAGTGGAGAGAAAGTTGAGAGCAAATTCTCAAGAATGGGTGTGAAATATGAAAATGAAGGTTAATTGTGTGAGGTTTGGAGCAAATTCACTTAAATAAGCTCTAGGGTTGGAATCAAAATATGGTTTGGAATGTGGATTAGCATTTGGAATGAAAATTAGGAGTGGAATTAGGAATTGAGTGTTTGAAATTTGGATGGAAATGGTGAAAATTGAAACAATTCTAGATCCTTCCAATGATGATCATGTGAAATCAATGGTTGAAAATGATTGGAAAATTGCAATGCTGAAAATTTGAATTTCTTGGCAAATTTCGCTTGAGGTAGCCGGTTACCCCATATGTGGTAACCGATTACTACATTCAAAAAATGTCCAATTTGGCGCCAAATGGATGGAATCCTGCATAATTACCCATTGCCACCCGTTCTAAGCTCTGTTAAGCCTCTGAAACTTGCCCTTGGATATTATGACTATGAGAATGCTTGAGATAGCCTGTACATCATCTCCTGAGCTGAAAATAACCTGCTAAAAAGAATAAAATCGGTCGTTCGATCGTTGGGCAAAATAAATGTCAAAGCCTCTGATGCTCATTGTTTGAACTCTTGCAACAAAAAAAAGAGCCCTAAGCCATAGAAACACCTTGATCCCATGTCTCGAGAACCAATAATATGATATGTAGAGATGAAAAATGAAAAGAAACAAAAGCCAGTAAATCAAGAAACGACGAGGAAAATTTTGGGGTGCTACACTATCCATTATTAATAAATACAATAGGAGACATTTTTGGTAACATTAATAATGGGTCAATTGATACTAGAAGATAAATATCAATTGGGATATTTTCTATTACTACATTATATTATATATTATACATTAAATAGTATATATATTGTGTGGTGGAAAATTAAGGAAAGAAAGAGATAAGAAGAAATAGGTTGGAGAAGAGAATGAAAAAAATATTATCAGGAAAGAAAAAGAAGGATCCGAGTGGAAAAGAGGAAGAAGAAGGGAAGCTCATGGGTCATCTACATCATCATCACTATTCATCATCTTCTCCATCCAACTTCATCTTCTTCATCTCCATGTGTTAGAGGTGAGTTCCATAGATGAAACTCTTGATTTTTAAGGATTAGAATTATGTTGGAATCATAGGATGGTTAATGAAATCCATGATAGAATGATGAGTGTTTAATCTTGATCTTGAAAGTCTATATGATTATTATGTTCTTGTGTTTGGAATACTGCTATTGTTGTCTGATTACATGATCATGTTACAAATTATAATTGTTCATGGTGAATGTGTTCTTGATGTTAAATCATGTCATGTTTCAAGGGTAATTTTGAGTAACATAGTTGTTAGGAGTGAAAAACACAATTATGCAGGTGTAGGAATGGTTTGGACAAGTTTTATGCACTTAAAACTGAGTTTTTATGCACACAAAAAAAAACAGTACTGACCGGCCTGAAATCCCATAGGCCGGCTCCCACGCTTCAATATTGAAGCCTGTAGAACTCTGGACATGCGTCGTGCCATAGGCCGACCCAAAACCTCGCATAGGCCGGCCTGAAAACCCATAGGTCAACCTATTCCCTGCTTCTTTGAGAAAAATCGTTTGATTCTTGTTTTCTGCATAACTTGAGTTTCGTAACTCCGTTTGACGTGCGATCAGAAGCGTTGGAAAGCCATTCTAATGCTCTATGAGATTTAAAGAAAAAAATGAGTTTATATAATTTATTTGATAGGATAGAGATAAAATAGGAGTTAATGTGGATTATGTGATTCTTATTTTCCACCATAAGTTATGAATTGGGGATCCGATTGATATAGGACTTGAAGCATTAGAAGAATAATCCCATAGGCTATTTAATGGGGATGTGATACCATGAGTTAACCAAAGATACTTGGTGGAGGATAGTATTATCTTGTATACCTTTATATGTATATGAGCTACTATGTTGGGCATGTTTGACATGTTATGTTATTATGTGTGTTCCATGAATGATATTGCTATATACTATTGTGTCATGATATGATGTATGATATATGAATGTGATTATGGGATAACATGTTTAAAAGACTATAAGAATGGTGAGAAAAACCTTAATGTTAATTAACGAAATAAATTAGTAAGATGTTTAGGACTTGATAGATAACATAGATGACAATGCTTGTACAATGAAACTTAGGTGTGTACCATTAGCAAGTAGTTGTCTAGTTATGAGGAGAGCTTTGTATGGAACATGTATGGTTGTGTTGTTTATGGTTAAGGTGAATGTGATGCCTTGTGATTGTCGAATACAATCACTTTATCCTTAGTGATTACAGAACGTATGAAACCTACAGATAGATACTTGTGATGGGGTATGGCCTATGAGAAGTGACGATTCGTAAGGTTGATTATGTGTCCCTTAGAATCTGAATCCATTCGACGTTATGTTATATTTTATCATGTAGTTGGAACCGAATTCCCTTGAGTTGTGTTGTTCCGAGAGTGGAGGCTTATATAGAAAGCTCATTCGTGATGTACACATTATTGCCTTGACAGGTTTGATTCCCGTATTTAGTACGAATGAAGCCTATGGGTAAAGAGACTTGTGATGGAGTACGGTCCATGAGAAGTAACGGTCCAACGGAGTACGATCTCTTGGATCCGAATCCATTTCGTATGTCAAGGTACATACAAGGATCCATGACTCGCGTCGATCTCTTAGACGTAGGAGAGGAAGGGAATAGGGGATGTCTTGGTAAGGTTTCCGAACTAGTGATTGTCATGAGGCATGTTTCCATACATTGCGTATTGTGTGAACTCAAGTCTTAATTTTCCCTTTCCCTTTTTGACTTAAGGTAGAAACTGATTAGAACCTTGTAGAGCCGAGTGAATCCATAAGATAGGGAACTCACTGAGATTATTGTCTCACCCCATTATTGTTGTTGTTTTTCAGGTATTGTTTGTAGGTTTGATTTACAAGTGGAGTTGTACATTGATGTTTCAAGAGAAGACTAGTTTATGTTGTCCATTGTGTATTATGTGTTTTGTACAATGATGGATATTGTACTCAAATTCTTAATTGTGTTATTTTGGATAATTTCCATGTCTTGTACTATAGGCTTTGTATTATGTTTTAGAAACGGCCAAGTATATGTAAATTATGCAAATAGGTACTTATGATTGGTGTCACTACCAAATAAAACACTTGCATGGTATTATTCTAGATAAATATTATACAGGGCGTTACAAATAACATAAAATGAGACTAACTAACATATTACAATGTGTCAATTCGACATCAGATTATTTTATGACTTGGTTTAATGAAGTACTGAATCAGTGGAATCTTTATATGTTAGGGTGAGAATCTAAATTATTTTTTATAGGGATTTTTTCAAATTACGCCCAAATGGCAAAGGGAAAATTAACAATTAACCCAAAGGAAAACGAATGCTTTAATGAATGACAATATTGAAGTATAAATATGATGCATGATTGATTTTTTGTGTCTGAAATATCTACTAATAAACATAGAAGACATTGATTATTGATAGTCAAAAAATTTGAACAAAGAGATAAACAATCAATTTTGTTTATTATTATAATATCTCTCAGACCAATACCTCCTTCGGACAACATTAAATAAATAGCCATCAAAAATGTAATAATCAAAGTTTGGCTGCCTATGCTACATATACACACAAAATTCTTGATGCATGAATTTAGTTTATTAAAAAGATTGATTGACCAGACAAATAATAGAGTTATCGAAACAAACATAGAAAATATGTAATTAGTCTTTGTAAATATAACACTTTTTTTTATAAAAAAATTATAATTAGTTTTTAGGTTTGATTCTTACAATCATTTATTATTTAATTTTTAATTTTTGTTCTTTTTGTTTTAATTTTTATAAAATTAATTTATATTACAATTTGTTAATGCAGTGTGTAGAATATTTAATTTAAAACCTTTTTATCATTAATATTAAATTAAATCAAATATTTCTTATAAAAAGTTATAAGAAATTAAAATTAAATAAAATTTTATATTATTTATATTTATCGGTTAATTCAACTATTAAATTTATCAAATATCTTGAAGTCAATTAATCTATTAATATATAGTAAGTTAACTTACCTAATATAATTCATCAATTAATTTATTCATCATTCGCTGCGTTTATCAAATATAAAATAAAATAGAAGGGACATTCTCCTTAGAGTACGTAGTCATTTTTACTCACAACATATACCAAGCTGTATGACGAGTTACATGTATTGTTTACTTCCATTAAAAAAAAAGTAATGTTTACCTAGCTTGTTGGTAAAGACACTAATATTTAAAGATGGAGAGTTGCATAGTATCAGAATCAGATCTCCAATCCTGGCTATCATCATATGATATATTATAGCATATAAAAAAGTGTTAAATCTTCTTTATACTAGAACAAATGATGTTTTAGTTGAAACCGACAAAAATATAATATCATTACACAATGTTTCTGTATCCATATGATGTTAACTTTTATATGATGGCAAAATACTCTTAAGCGTCGACTATATCAAAAATGAGATCCTAACAAGGTATATAAGATGGTTTTGATAGATAATTTGGTTTTGAAGTCATTATGTGAAGATGCAACCGTTTTCTCTGACCTATTAAAAAACTAATTTCAAACTAAAAATATATTATTTTCTTTTATCTATTTTGTTGTTTTTACGATTCTATTAAAAATAACATTATTTCTGCTTTTTTAAAATAGATTAGATTACAGCATGTCAAATTATAAGGTAATCACCATATACTTTACCCAACCTCCTAAAGAAAGAAAAGAACAAAAAAAAGCCTAAGATCTTGGTGAATAATTATCTACCACTTGAAAACACTATAACACACTGATGAGACTATCTCACAAGTAATAAAAAGGTGAGAAGTATTCTCAGTCGAAAACCTGCGAGAAGGACAAGAAAGTCTACTAGTATCGATAACACCTCTCTTTTAAATAGATTGACTCTGGAAGGAAATCTATCATTTAATAACCGTCAGAAAAAAAAAAACCAAAATCTAAGACGGAGGCCAATTACTTTAAATAAGGTAAAGGATATGACTTTGAATTGAAAGAGGTGCCACAGAAGAAGTCAAACTCCCCTATTAGGCGAAGTAAGTGGAGGCCACTATAAAAGTATCGTCCCTAGAATGCATCTAAATTCACTTATTTATGTTCAGGGTAAGGATAACATCTATAAGCAAGACATGAAACTCTTTTAAAAATGACAGCTCTCTTAGGAATAAGGACTTTCTCCATCTAAAGTCCCAGGTCAAGACCCCATTGATAACCTCCCATATCTCGCCCACCAACCTTCTTGAATGGAGAGAATTAGAGAACAAACCAAAATACTTAGAATTTAAGGAAATGCTATTTATCATACTCAAAATTTTGACCAGACATTTTTAATATTTTTATTCATTTGACTGTATTTTCGCTTTGCATCATCCGCATAGCATATCATGTATATCATCATGCATAATGCTCGAATTATCAGTCAACATATGTTTATTGGAATTACAGCCAAATCAGTCAAACAAAAAGTCAATTGTGCATAAAATCAGTGGACACAAATTTTTTTATTTGAGCTTGCAAACATCAGTGATGTTAATCTACGTTTCGAGTAGTTTAGTCTGACGTGCTCGTTTGAATTTTTTTCGACTACTTTTAGGTCGCATTTTTTACCGGTTTAAACCATATAACCGGGTAAATTATATTTCGAAATTTGACCAAACGCTATATTTTTCCAATACGTTTATTTTGCGCTGATCATTTTGATATATCCATTTTATTTTTTCGAGTACTCCGATATCGACCAAATTATTCGTTTTTATCCTATTTTAAATGATAATCCTTATTTAATTAATCTGTTTTATTTTAAATTATTATATTATAGATTATTTTTATTTTTATATTTATTTTTGTTTTTAGTTTTTTTATAAACTTGTTTAGTAAGTTTTAAGAGGCACTTTATTTTCTGCAATTACGTGTACATTTAGTGTATAGATCATTCTACTACTTCCTCTCACGTACTACCACTTTTCCATAACTGCCTCTCACGTACTACCCACTTGCATTTGAAAAGAAACTTTAAAAAAACACTGCGCGCGTGGACAATACCATAACCCACAATCTCCTCTCTCAATTTTTACTAATGTTTGATGCTCCATAAAACCATGAGGATCTTCCCAATAAAAAACAGTAGCATATACCAGACTTTTCTCCAGTCGAGTCGAACAAACTTTAAACTCTTTTCATCCTCACCATCGTGACACATCCTACACGCACAAACCATAAACAAAACTGCCTGCACTTTCTCTCTGAAATAAATGTTAGATAATCCTTCAATGTCGAATGGATCCAGACTGAATCGTGAAAGAAATCACTTTCCTTAAAAGTATTTCAAGCACACTCTCAAATTGTCTTAGAGTTGGAACGGCCTGAATATCCAGGATAAGCAATTCTTTATAAACACACTCTCTAATGAGCATTTGCAATGGTTCAAATAAAATGTCATGCACCACTTCGTGAAGTGTCATGTATTTCAAATTCAAATTCAAAATCAAACTCTAGGCAACGAATAAATCTGAGCGGAGGCGGCCGGAGCGCCACCGGCGCCGCCTCATTAACGCCCGATTGCTCCGATGCGTCGTGCCTAAGTGCTCAAGTGCCGTCTACAAGACGCCACTAGCGCCTCTACGCCCACGCCCCCGGATCCGGAGCCGGAGCCGGTGTCGCCGGTGGCGACACCGGCGAGGGGTGTTTTGTATGAGACAAGTGACATAAGTTTTGGCACCACCACATATGACTATGTGGCACTTTATCCTCTTTGGCTCTTTTGGAAATTACATTGTTCCAAGTGCCTTATAAATACTATTTAATTTTACTCCTCTTCCAATGTGGGACTAAGCATTTATTGTCAATTAACTATAACACCCACTTTGTCATTTTGGAACAACTTTAATGGAAATAATTTATTATTTCCAACAATCCCCCACTTGTTCTAATAATGACAAAATAATAATTTCAGAAATGGGACATAAGAAGTATTAATACAGTTAAGTATCTTTCGATTTTAAACTTAACCTTAGTAAGGATAACACAAGGTTTAATCGAAATATTAGGTAGCAATGCTTTTAAACCATGAATCCATATGAATAGACCGGTGTTACCTTACACACACTCCTTAAAGATTTTTCCTTTGCATAACTCGCTTAGCACTTATTTATGGCCATGTGCTATCCTGTTTCATGAATTTTTCCATGAGAGAAACTCCAACTCTCACTTTGAGACGGCACCATCTCATAATTCACATAGGTGAAGTTCATATGGTATCTGTTTCCAATAGATACGTACCCTCGGTATTGAACTTCATTAAGAGTTTAAAATAAACTCAACCCTCATTTCTAATGTCAACATAATTATGAAATGTTAGACAATTATCCAAATCAACGACTTGTTGTTACCCATTGAAAATCTTAACGTTAATGTTCTGTTAACTTAAGATTGGGTTGCTGCCATTGTCAGAACTCTTACTCAAGGAGTTTCAACCCCATACCTCTCGAGGTTGTTCTTACTAAGTCTCTGGCCAGTGGCTTAGTAAACGGATCAACCAAATTATAGCTTGTTCGTATATACGTAAGTGAAATGATTCCATCCTTAATCAGTTTTCTTACGAACGAATGTCTAAGTCCTATATGCCTGGACTTTCCATTATACACTTCGCTAAATGCTCTTGCCAAAGTGGCCTGACTATCGCAGTGTATCATTACCTTTGAAACATTGTCTTTAGCCAATGGAACTTCCAAAAGAAGATCCCTCAACCACTCTGCCTCTTGACTAGCGGAAGCGAGGGCCACGAATTCTGATTCCATGGTCGAAAGAGTAATGCATGTTTGTTTCTTGCTCTTCCAAGAAATTGCTCCTCCAGCTAGTGTAAATATCCACCCAGTTGTAGATTTGTGATCTCCCACGTTAGAGATCCAACTAGCATCGGTATATCCTTCTAATATAGCAGGAAACCTACCATAATGAAGGCCAAGATCTTTGGTTTTCAACAAATAACCAAATATCCTCGTGATTGCCTTCCAATGTTCATTACTTGGATTACTAGTAAATCTACTCATTTTACTAACTGCAAATGATATATCGGGTCTAGTACATTGCATTAAGTACATAAGACATCCGATCGCACTTGCATATTCTAATTGAGCCACTGCTCTTCCATCATTCTTTTCAAGTTTGATTACATGATCAAATGGAGTAGTTACTTCCTTGAATTTCAGGTGTTTGAACTTATCAAGCATTTTCTCAATGTAATGTGTTTGATTAAGTTCATAACCCCCACTATTTTGCTTAACTTTTATTCCTAAAATTGTGTCAACAAGCCCAAGATCTTTCATCTTGAAAGTGGAAGTTAGAAACCTTTTTGTTTCTAAAATTCCATTAAGTCTATTGCTAATTATTAGCATGTCATCAACATAAAGACACAAAAATATTACAGTGTTATTATACACTTTTGTATATAAACACTTGTCACAAGAATTAGGAATAAATCCATTTGACATTATCGTAGAGTCAAACTTTTGATGCCATTGTTTTGGTGCTTGTTTTAAGCCATATAGAGATTTGACAAGTTTGCATACCTTCTGTTCATTTCCAGGAAGGACGTGTCCTTCTGGTTGTTCCATGTAGATTTCCTCATCGAGGTCTCCGTTTAGGAATGCTGTTTTAACATCCATTTGATGAACAATCAGATCATTTAAAGATGCTAAAGCAAATAACAACCTTATAGTGGTTGTTCTCGCTACAGGTGCATAAGTGTCAAAATAATCTATACCTTCCTTTTGTCTAAATCCTTTTGCCACTAATCTTGCTTTATAAGTGTTTAATGTACCATCACTATGATATTTCCTTTTAAACACCCACTTGCATCCAATGGGTCTTGATCCCTTTGGTAAATCAACAAGTTCCCAAGTGTGGTTGGACATAATTGAATCCATTTCATCTCGGATAGCATCTTTCCAAAAGGAGGAGTCTCTAGAAGCTATTGCTTCTTTATAAGTTTTAGGATCTTCCCCTACTTGAAGAATTACCGGAATGCTTTTAATAAAATTTATACTATTTCCTTCAACCAGATAAAATGAAATGGATTGAGAATCAATTTCGTCTGGTCCTAGGTTCTTTATTTTCCGGACTCTTTTGCTTATCCTAGGTTCGGGTCGTGGTTCATTTATTCGAGATGTGCCTTCAGGTTGTATTTCTACAATCCGAGAAGAGTCTTTTTCACAAGATTCTTTATTTATGGCCGACTCTGATTCTTTATCCTTAGTTATAAGGTTTTCAAAGAATTCTACATCCCGGGATTCAACAATAATATTAGACTCTAAATTTAAAAGTCTATATGCTTTGCTATTATGTGCATATCCTACAAATGCACATCTTATCCCTCGAGGACCCAACTTGGTTCTCTTAGGATCCATGTTTTTGTAATATGCCACACACCCCCACACCTTAAAATAGCCAATATTTGGTGTCATGCCCTTCCATACCTCATATGGAGAAATTCCACTTTTCTTTAAGGGAATTCTATTTATTATGTGACAAGCGGATAATAAAGCTTCGCCCCACAAATTGAAAGGTAGTTCGGAATGTAATAACATGGCATTCATCATTTCTTGATATGTTCGATTCTTTCTTTCTGCTATGCCATTTTGTTGTGGTGTTCTAGGTGCCGAACATTCATGTATTATACCATGTTCTTCACAAAATGCATCAAATTCAGTAGAAAAGTATTCACCGCCCCTATCACTCCTAAGGACTTTTATACTTCTACTTAATTGATTTTCCACTTCTGCTTTGTAACTCTTAAAGGCATTAAAAGCCTCATCTTTATGTTTTAAGAGATATACATAAGTGTATCTAGAACAATCATCAATAAATGTAATGAAATATCTATTTCCCCCACGGGTCAACATGCCATTAAATTCGCACAAATCTGAATGCACAAGATCAAGCAGATTTGTATTTCTTTCAACACTTTTGAAAGGTTTCTTAATCATTTTTTATTTAACACATAATTCACATTTATTGAAATCTTTGATATTACATGATATCAAGCCAAGTTTAATTAGTCTCTTCATTGAACTAATACCAATATGTGCTAGTCTATTGTGCCATAAAGTAACTGAATCAAGCATGTAAGCAGAATTAGAAATTTCATTAATCATGTTATCAGTAATACATAGTTTTATCATTCCTTCAGCGGAATATCCTTTTCCAACAAACACACCATTACAGGTCAAAATAAGTTTGTCCGATTCATACACAGATTTAATACCCGGTTTTCCCAATAAATCCCCACTAACAAGATTCCTATTCATGTCTGGGACATGAAGCACATTAACAAGAGTGACTTTCTTTCCAGAAGTGAAGTTGAGTTCGACCGTTCCGGTTCCAACAACTTTGGATCGCACTTCATTTCCCATTTGTACTTCTTGTCCATCATTTGCCTCAGAATATGTTTTGAATGCAGCCCTGTCATATGAGACATGAACCGTGGCACATGTATCACACCACCAGCCTTGGACTTTGCCTTTGATTGCCATAATTTCGCTCACAGTAGCAATTATATCATCATTAGCATTCACTGCATTGATCTCCTTTTTGATTTATTATGCCTGCAATCTCGAGCATAATGTCCAGGTTTTCCACATACAAAGCATCCATTTTTCGGACCCTTCGGACCACCAAAGTTCTTGAACTTGGTTTGTTCCCTTTTTGGTGCGATGTGACTTTTCTTGACATCATGTTTCTTCTTTTCCTTTCTGGTCACAGCATTGGCTTTGGAAAGACCCGCAGATTCTGATTTTTCCCTCTCCTTCGATTCCTCCTCGATTCGAAGATGTTTCTGGATTTTCTCCAAGGAAAAGTCATCAGAACTGTGCAACAGTTTCTTTTTATAGCCTTTCCACGAACTTGGTGTTGCACCCTAAAATTTGCCCACCCATTTTCTAGCTTTGACTAGCTTTTGTTTCGTTTTTATCTGCATATCATTTGGGTTTCATTTTGCCCGTGTTATCGGTCGGATTGAATTTATCAGGATTTTAGCCGTTTTGCTTGCGTTTCAGGCAATTCAAATAATTCAAACGAGAAGTTCAGTGTCAAAATCGAGCGAAAGTCGTTTTCCTCGTGGTAATTCAATCCATGTCGATAATATAGGCGCATTTCGGTGCTCGCCCGTTTTTCCATTGCATTTTGCATTTATTTATTATTTTTGCTTTATTTAATTATTTAGAATAGTTATTTATTTATTTCTTTAGAATAGATTTTATTTTAATAGTTTTTAAATAGATTTTTTAATTTAGTTAGAATTTTTATTAGAAATAGTTTTTTATGTATTTAGAATAGAAATAGATTTTTATTGTTAGTTTTATTGTAGTTATTTATTTATTTATTTACTTATTAGCTTAGATTAAAGTTTTTTCTTAGAGTTATGTTATTAGGATTTTAATAGACTTTTAGAATAGGTTATTTTGAAATAGAATAGAATTTTATTTATTTTTAGAATAGATTTTATTTTATTTTAATAGATAAATAGAATTTAATATAGGATTTTATTATTTTGTTTTAGATAGAAAATAGAAGTTAGGTTTTAAATAAGTTTTATTTATTTATTTGTTTAGAAATATTTTTAATTATTAATTTAGATTAGTTATTAGAATCAATAGATATTATTTTTTAGTTTTATTATTTAGCTAGTTCTTTAGTTTTAAAATTAATTAGAATTTAGTTTTAGAATTAATTGGTAATTATTAGTATTATTAAATTAGAATTTTAGAATTAATTAGATTTGATTTAATTTTAGAATTATTTTAGGATTTTAAATTTAAGTTAGTATTTTTAGAGATATTTTAGGATTTTAGATTTAAGTTAGTATTTTTAGAGATATTTTAGGATTTTAGATTTAAGTTAGTAATTTTAGAGATATTTTAGGATTTTAGAATTAAGTTAGTAATTTTAGAGATATTTTAGGATTTTAGAATTATGTTAGTAATTTTAGATTTGTTATTAGGAATTAGTTTAAAATTAATTAGATTTTTTTTATTTATTCATTTAGATTAATCTAATAGAGTTTAAAATAGGTTTAATTATATAGTTTAGAAATAACTTTTAGGTTAAATATAATTTTTAGTGTATTTTTATTATTAGGAGCTAAATAGAATTTTATTTTATTATAGAATTATATTTTGTTAGAATTTTATTAGAGTTATTAGAATTAATTTTTATTATTAGATTAGTTTTAATTAAGATTTATTAAATTATAGATTTATTAGTCATTAGTTTTTCAATTGGAATTATTTTGATTACGTAGAATTTTATTAGGTTAGTTTATTAATTAGTTAATAGTTAGTATTTAACCATTTGTGTAGTGCAATTTTCTTTCTAATTAATCAGCATTTTCGTTGTCTTTGTTTTAAAATCATAATTAATCTCTAATCACTAGTCTTGCCATGTGTCAACGTCCTATATATGCTTCTCCTATTCATCTTCTCCTTCCGGAAGACACCAACCCTAATTTCTGCAGCCTCCAAACCCTAAACAACCCTACCGCCACTACGGTGCTTTCAGCATCTCTTTCCATTTTTTTTCAACAAAAAACACAGAACTTGTTCTTCTCCTTTCCAACTATCAGAATCATCACTTCTAAAACAACCATCCCTCCATTAACGTTCTTCAAGTAAACCACTTACCTTCATCAATAGAAACTCCAAACATCCACCATGAACCATCCGCCGTAACACATGAACACGCTCGAAAACCATCTGCAAATCTCCAGATTCAAAACCCACTCCATCGAAACTACCACTTACTCAACAGAACGACAAACCCAGTTCGAACCGTAAATCACAAATCCCCCAAAAAACTCAAACAAACTTTCAAACCATTCTCGCTTCAACCTATTGCCGGAAATTCGCCTTCTTCCGTTTCCAACCTTAAACCCAGACAACCACAAAAACCTCTCAAACTTCGTCTTCGCGAACCGTTAACCCCTTATCCAAAACCTTCACCTCCATTTCTCATCCGCGAAACACCCAACTCCTTCACGTCTTTCATCACCGAACCTTCAACCAACAACAAACAGAGCAAACCCAGATTTGGCAAACACCCAAAATACAACCCAAATCCAACTTCCATTTCCGATTCTCACTCAACCTCACCAAACCTATTTCCATTGACACACATACCACGCCTTAACAGAAGTTGGAGAGAGATCTGAGATGTGTGAAATAGAGAAGGAAAGAATTTGGTTAGAGAACTTTGATATGAGAGAAAGACGGAAGAGATGATGAGAAGAAGTTAACGTTGAGTTGAGAATGAGAGAGGCAACGAGGGATTTAAGAGAATAAAACCCCTTTCTTTTCTTTCGTTTTGCCCTTGTTATTTTTGTGTTGATTTTTAGGCTGAAGCCCATACGTGAACATCACACACACACTGTCGTTTCTGTTTTAAAACCATCCTGTTTCTTTTTTTTAAAGAATATTTTAGTTTTTTTTTTTTCAAAAAGAATTTGTTAATATTGTGTGAATAATTTTTAATAATTGTAATATATTTTGTATATATAAACTTTGTAAATATATTGTAATTATTATTATCTTTTATAAACAGTCTGTTTAGGTTATGTATTTTATATATTTTTGTTTTGATTTTCTTTTTTTGTAAATACATTATTATTATTATTATTATTATTATTATTATTATTGTATAGCTTATATTATCATTTTCTTAGATTTTTTTTATATATTATATACTTTATATTAGATAGTTTGTAATTTAGTTTAATATTTAAAATTTTTATTGTTATTCATTTCATTTTAGAAGTTGGATTTTATTTTTTATTTGTTATGGGCATTTTTCGCCTTTTTGGTCGATGACGACATTTCCATCGTTTAACCGTCAAATTATTGACGTGAAACAAAGGATCTGAGACCACCTCTTTTCTTTCTTATTTTTTATTCCGATTCGATTTTATTTTTGACTTGTGGATCGATGAAGTCTTTTTATCCGCAAGCGTCAAATTTTCGAAGTTGATAACCTTCCCGATTTCAAATCTATGGGGGATGACCATCGGGGTCATCTTCCTTACTTTGGGATCGCGATAGGATACCTTCGATTAATCGACATTTTGTTTGTGGTTAAGACGAGATCCCATTCTTTCGAGTCCCGATTCAGTCCATAACCAATTGACGACTAACTAACCACTAACCTTTACTTTCTGTCAAATATACAATTGCTTTAATTTTCTGTCAAATATCAACTGCTTTATTTTTCAGTTATTTATATTCTTGTACATATTATATATTCTGTATATTATTATCTTGTATATATCAAATACTTGTACATTCTCTCAAAATACTTAATAAAATATCGAAACCTTAAAATCCTAATTGGTGGACTGTTGATTATATATCTTGTATATTATCCATATCCTGTGTATATTTTCCATCTCTTTGGCAGGTTCTCGAATCATCATCAATAAGGAATCAACTTTCCTTTGTATTGGATTAAAAAGAGAGGGTTAAGTGTAGACTTCTCCCTCTCCGAGTGTCGAGATGCTCACTGTAGTGTGGGTGGTTTCAATACTCGTCTTTCAATACGAAGACGACATTCTCTCTCCTCCTAAAAACCTCGGTCCCGCACCGAGTGACTTTTCAAACCTTTCCTCCTAAAACCTCGGTCCCGTACCGAGCGCATTTTCAAACCCCTTCAATAAGGAATCATTTCTCTTTGTATTGAATTAAAGAGAGAGGATTGGGTGTAGACCTCTTCCTCTCCGAATGTTGGGATGCCTACTGTAGTGAGGGTGGTCTCGATATTCGTCTTTCAATACGAAGACACGCCTCCATCCACCACCTCTCCCTCTTCAACTTCCTTCCACAATTTTCACACCTAAAACCTCGATCCTGTATCGAGTGCATTTTCAAATCTTTTCATAACAAATACTTGAATGGTCGTGGAGTGGTTAGGCATAGGCCTTCTCCTATCCCGAGTGCTGACGTTTACCGTAGGGTTCTCTGTCGCAAAGCACTTACCATTCAAAACTAAAAACATCTTTAATAAGAGAACGAAGTTCTCTTTGCATTGAATTAAAGAGAGAGGATTGGGTGTAGACCTCTTCTTCTCCGAGCGTAGGGATGCCCACTGTAGTGAGGGTGGTTTCGACGCTCGTCTTTCAATACGAAGACGCCTCGTTCGCCACACCCTTTTATAACAAAAACTTTGAGATAAAGAATTGGGTACTACCCGTAGGGGTTACTATCTGAGGACATATCTCGCCCCAAAAACAATCTCAACCAATCAAACATGATACCTTGCCTCGCATGGCGAAAACCAACCTTTCAAACAGGATATGTTACGTCCGTTCTACCGCAAACAGGTACGCATAAGTCTCCTCACATGCGAGCAGCAAAACACCTAAACTGCTAGAACGCGCACGATAACATCATCCCCAAACACACCGGTTATCCGCACCGTAGGCACGAACTATGTTGCTCTGATTTCTCATGCATAATGGGAATACGTAGGCATAGGATTGCGATATCCTAGCGAGCACCCTTTTCTTTTTCCACCCTTTCCCAGAAAGGCATGCTACGTCCGTTCTACCGCAAACAGGTAATGCCTAAGTCTCCAACGAGCGAGCAGCAATACGCCTAACTGCTAGAATGCGCACGATAGCATCGTCTACCAGAACTCCCCCCGCACACCATAGGCCGAACTACGGCTGCTCTGATTTCTCATGCCAGATGAGAATACGTAGGCACAAGACGGCGATGTCTTGGCGAGCACAATCCCCCATATCACCCGTAATTTCCCGAACTACGTCGACTCTGACTTTCTCATATCTGTTGAGAATACGTAGGCCTAGGACCGCGAAGTCCTACCGAGTCTGTTCTTTCTCTTTTTCCCCCCGTCACTGCTCTCTCTCCTATTTCTAACCTTTTTCTCCCTATCTTTTGGAACACTTTTTATATCATAATATTTAATCAAATATAATCACACATCGACAAACAAAAGGTTCCCATCGAGTACGATGGATGCGAGGGGTGCTAATACCTTCCCCTTGCATAACCGGCTTCCGAATCCATTCTTAGTTGCGAGACCATCTTATCCATTCTTTTCTTAAGGTTTTCTCGATATTTTCCTTTCCCCTCATGGGATAAATAAAGTTTGGTGGCGACTCTTCTGTCCTTTCTTTTCGCCTCCCCGTCGTTGCACGATGCATTTTTTCGAGTAGCGACACTTGGTAACTTCGCAATGATTGCACCAACTTGAAAGGTTTCAGGAATGTCTATTTTCACCGCTTTGATTTTGTTCACCAGGACTTGCAATTCGTGCACTTGAGGAAGTATGGGCTTGGAATCTATAAATTTAAAATCAAAGTATTTAGAAATTAAGAACTTTTTCGTACCTTCTTCTTCGGCTTTGAATTTAAACTCTAGTGAATTCCATATGTCTCTAGCGGACGGATTGTCTGTGTATAGGTCGTATAGGCGGTCAGACAGCGTGTTCAGAATATGCCCACGGCATAGTAATTCGTCCTCCCTTCGCAGCATGCGCTTCTTCTTGAGTTCGTTAGAATCATCTTCAGTTGGTTCTGGAATTGGTGTCAGATCGGGATCCAAGACGTAGTGAACCTTGAGTGCAGTAAGCAGGAATGTCATCTTGTCTTGCCATCTGGTAAAGTTGTTTCCATCGAAGCGATCCAATTTGACAAGATCCTGATTCATAACCTTGATACTTGAAACAGCAGCGTCGGAATCCATGATACAAATACTTTTAAGATTGTTAGATAATCCTTCAATGTCGAATGGATCCAGACTGAATCGTGAACGAAATCACTTTCCTTAAAAGTATTTCAAGCACACTCTCAAATTGTCTTAGAGTTGGAACGGCCTGAATACCCAGGATAAGTCAGCCTTTTTCTCGAAACTGCACAAGACTGGTGAAGTTTCGAATGCAAGGAAAATGTTGGAATTATATGGAAGAGGAATTCATATTTTTTGGAGTATTTGATTTCGAATTATGAAGCATATATTTATAGCCATGCATGTGTCTTTTCAGAAGTTTGCAATTCTTCATAAACACACTCTCTAATGAGCATTTGCAATGGTTCAAATAAAATGTCATGCACCACTTCGTGAAGTGTCATGTATTTCAAATTCAAATTCAAAATCAAACTCTAGGCAACGAATAAATCTAAGCGATAATTAAAAATAAATTCGCAGTATACCGGCCGAAGGCCGGTCCGCCCGCCGGAGGCGGCCGGAGCGCCACCGGCGCCGCCTCATTAACGCCGCGAATAGCCCGATTGCTCTGATGCGTCGTGCCTAAGTGCTCAAGTGCCGTCTACAAGCCGCCACTAGCGCCTCTACGCCCATGCCCCCGGATCCGGTTCCGGAGCCGGAGCCGGTGTCTCCGGTGGCGACACCGGCGAGGGGTGTTTTGTATGAGACAAGTGACATAAGTTTTGGCACCACCGCATATGACTATGTGGCACTTTATCCTCTTTGGCTCTTTTGGAAATTACATTGTTCCAAGTGCCTTATAAATGCTATTTAATTTTACTCCTCTTCCAATGTGGGACTAAGCATTTATTGTCAATTAACTATAACACCCACTTTGTCATTTTGGAACAACTTTAATGGAAATAATTTATTATTTCCAACAATAAACACAACGCAAAAGCTTGTTTCCTTCCCTTCATTACTCGAAGAAACCACCTTCATGTCGTGAAACAAAACCGATAAACACACTTCATTGTTCTTCAACTCTACGCGGGAACAACAACAAACATCGAAGCCACCACACACTTTACATCTCACTTCCGCCATTTCAGCCAAATCACTGCGCTCCCCAACGAGTCACCGGAATTCAGATCGAAACAAGTTCATTGCCACCCTCATCATGACTCCGTTGTGATATCTCTTTGAAGCTCACCATTTCCGGTAGGTAAATTTTCTTCCCGAAACTTTTTTCATGGCTGTTCTGATTGGTTATGATTTAGGAATGTTTGATTTGGATTTTTGAAAGAGAGACAAGTTTGCTTTGTGGCATAACCATGCCTTTTGAGTTATTTAAATATGTATAATGCCTTTTGAGTTATTAAAATTACTCTAAATATCCGAGTGCAGAGAAAGAGAATATCAAACGTGATGTAAACACACCATCCTTTACTTTTCAATGAAATTTATTTTACTTGTTCAGACTTTACAAAGCTTTCTTTATCTTTCTTGCAATCTTTCCCCCTTTTCTATGCATTTTACTTAGTCCACATTCTCAACCCCTTTTCTAAATCTTTTATCTTTTTCTCGCTGAAAACTTTATCTTCTCTCCTTTTATAGTCGAATAGATACCTTGTAGAGCCTTTCATTCCAATATTGCCTAAGTGTGAAACTTAGATAGATTTTCGAAGAAAACCTTTTTAGCACATGTCATAGGATCAATCTGATCGATCCTGTGAGTCACCAAAGTTAGATTTGGAAGATCAGCGGTTGTTTTCCAATTTTCAAGGGAAACAAAATGGCACGCCCAGTGGGACAGTGCTAAAAAACATAGTGCATTCCTTCATATATTCAAAATTTGTAGAAAACATAGTCTTATTGGTCCTTTCGTGAAACATGCATTTTATGTTACTGAGAAGTGGTAGAATTACCGCTGTAAACGAAGAGAGACTAACAAGATGAAGCATTAGGAATATGGCGACAGATGCAAATCAGCCAAATAATCCTAACCCTAAGGGAGACGGTTCTAGCAAAAGAACAGGGAACGGCGTAATCCCGCCTTCGATACCATCAACAGGAGAACAAACAGCGCATCCTGTGAGGCCAGAGCCAACACCTTCAGTGCTTGGAACTGGGTCAACCATAATAAGACCTTACAATCAATCAATATTGGAGTATATTAGACCTCAGGTGTCGAATCCTCAAATGTCGTTGGGAGGAAATTCGACGTCTAGACAGTTTGCGCCTCCCGGGTTTTCGCAGTCACCAAGAAACCCCCCATATGGGATGCCCACAATTGTAATGCAAGGGCTCCAAAACGCGCCCCCATATTCTCAGATAATGCAATGGCTTCACCATTACAAGGATCAGGATCTGGCGTGAATATTGGTCGTAATCCCCAAGGTTCAAGCCTAGGGTATTCGACACAAGGCCCTAACTTGACTAATACCTCTATTGCGTGCTTAAGACAGCAAATGGATGAAAACAATTTGCAAATGGTTCAGACTCTGTCCCAAACCATGGGTGAAATCTTTCAACCATTAATCCAAAACATGACCCACACTAATTGACAGTTAGCAATACAATTGACGCAATTGGCTGAATTCATGGGGGTACCTCCCCTGGCCAGGAATCAGGCCCCGGTAGCAAATGTTCCACGACAAGACTTAGGACACCAACCAACAGTAGGGATCCAGGAAAGAATTGGTCATCCCATAGTCGAACCACCTAGGGTCGAACCATTGAGAGACCAGGTTAATGTTCCAGAGGAAAGAGACCCAGGAGTAATTATAGTGAATCGAAACCAGGACGCAGACAATGTTTTCCAACAGGTTCGACGCAATAATGTGGTTGTCGATAATAATCTAGCAGCCATGGTCGAAAGAATTATGGCCCGAAATGGTTTGAACACTGGGTTCACCCGACCAAACTACACCTCTCCAATAGTAGATTATATCCTTCGGGCGGAGTTTCCCCTTAGAACGAAAGTACCTAAGTTTACTAAGTTCTTAGGTGATACGACGGAATCCACTGTCGAACACGTGGTTTGTTACCTAATTGAGGCCGGAGAGATAGCAAATGACGAGAGTCTTAGAATAAAATATTTCCCAAGTTCTCTCACTAAAAATTCCTTCGCTTGGTTCACAAAGTTACCCCCTAATACGGTGTGTAATTGGACCCAGTTAGAGCGTTTATTCCATGAACAGTTCTACATGGGTCAAACCAAGATTAGTCTAAAAGAACTCGCTAGCGTGAAGCTAAGTTTTTTGAGCCAATCGAAGAGTACCTTAATAGGTTTCGATTACTTAAGGCCAGGTGTTTCACACAGGTTCCTGAACACGAGTTGGTCGAGATGGCCGCTGGGGGTCTCGACTATTCTATTAGAAAGAAGTTGGACACCCAGTACCTAAGGGACATGGCTCAACTGGCCGATCGAGTTCGACAACTGGAACGACTTAAAGACGAAAAGGCTAAGTTCAATAAAAACAAGAAGGTAGCTTTTGTTGAATTCAATGAAAATGTCGAAGGGGTATGCGATGATCCTTTATACTTCGACGAGAGCGAAGTGGATCTTGCTGAACTAAAACAAGGCCCACCTTATTCTTGTAAAATGCTAGCTCCCCTACAAGGGAAGAATTTTGTCGAATCTGAAAAGAATGATAGGTTCCCAAAGAAAACATATACTTTTGATATCACTAAATGTGATGAAATCTTCAATTTGTTAGTAAAAGATGGGCAAATGATAGTGTCACCTAGTGCTAAAATGTCGTCTGTAGAACAAAGGAAGAAAAGAGGATTTTGTAAATACCATAATTTTTTGGGTCATAAAACGTCTCAATGTTTTCTTTTCAGGGATCTCGTTCAGAATGCAATTCAAGATGGACGTCTGAAATTTGGGGAGAAGGCCAACAGCCAGATGAAGGTCGACACGGACCCCTTGCAGATGGCAGATGCCCATTATACAGAACCATTGGAAGCCAACATGGTCGAAGCTACTGACGACAATAATTTTTCGATCGACATGGTAGAGGTTACTGATAATCTCATGGATGGGGCTGTAATGGCAAAAGTTATCATGGATTTTGGACAAGAGGACTGTGTAGAGATGTCCATTGACGATCTAGACCAGGTTGATGATGAACTAAGTTCAAATGGCAAGGGCAATCCAGGTTGGGCAATAGTGACTAAGGAAACTGCTGACCACTTTATCGAGATAGACCAGGCCACTGAAGGTTTGGAGTTAGGCTTGAGGAAACTAAATCTGGTCGAAGGGGTCGAGATCAATATGGTAGAAATCACACAGCATGAAACTATAGGGGATAGAGAATCAAACTACCAAGAGGAACTCACTAGAGAGGCTTACCCAAAACAGGAAGAATCAATTGTCGATTTTCTCCACCGTTGCCAAGGGAAAGGGTCCAGTGTGATGCTATGCCCTCGATGCAGTGCCATTTTCGATAAAAAAAGCTGCCCAGAAACTAGAAGGAACACAAAGGCTTAAACAAAGGAGGGATATGCCCAGATTCGACACTCGAGGTAATCCCCAAAGGAGATTTGAGCCTCGCATTAGGCCCCCAACAGCTAAGTCCACTAGCTTCAAACCCATTGTTGAAGCTGCTAATGGTAAGTGGATAAAGCCTAACGAAGATAGACAGCAAGGACAATAGAGATGGAAGAACTTTGAGGTAAAGCGAGGATCTTCAGTTAGTTATCGAAAGGAGTTCCAATCTTCAAGAACTGCCCACGTATCTGAGAATTACAAGGGAAAGAATCATACTTACCCGTAGGTATGCCTCTTGAGATAAGCATAATTTCGATTGCTTTCTATCTCTTCGGATGTCAATCCAAAGAATTCTGGACACAACTCCCAGATCCTTCATGTCGAACTCTTTATTGAGTTCAGCCTGCACCTGTCGCACCCTAATTTTTGAACTTAAGATCCTGTCTTTGTTCTTTCTCTTGCTTGCTTTTTACTTTTATATGTATGTTTTATTTCGACTAACCGGTTTGTACAAGTGCAATATTTTAAGCATAAACTTTGCGATCAAGCATGTCGTGGCATAACCCTTCTGAGTCAAGGATCCTAGGATATCTCACTGGGTCTGATCTTTTTCTTCTTAAAGATCAAATTCATTGTCATCAAGATTCCTCTTTGAAGAAACTTGAACATCTTCAAGAGTTTCGAGTTTTCATCAAAGTTTTCGAAAATCAAGATTTGCAAAGTTGGACATGATAGTATTTCACCCCAAAAAAATTAAAGGAGTAGAGCCTCTATCTCAACCAAGAATTGTCACTTGAATCTAAAGAGGATTTGGTTTGGCATTGAAGACATAATTTTAATTGGTCATATTCTTGAACTCATCAGTCTATTCTGAAGTATGGGAGGGCAGTATCATGGTACGAACTTAAGATAACAAACGTCGGTTAATAAAGTACAAATGACGGTTCACCTTTCCAAAATGACATATTATGACTATGGCAAAGGAAAAATTCATATGAAAGATTCGTTGTTTTAAAGGTTTTCTTTTCATGTGATCCACATCCAATACCAAAACTTAATACCAAATCCAGCATTACAACAATCACCATGATGAAATCAACTTTACATTGCAAGGTTACCGTTAAAATACAAGAAGAAAGTCAAAACAATCCAAAGCCCAAAGTATACTCATACTATTGCGAGAAATACAGCTCTTCCTCACATTTACAATAACATCATTTGACTCAAAGCGACATTGGGTCCTAAGTTAATATTACAAGACTTTAAAAGATTCCGCCGGCATCGCCACAACCGAGTTTGGGAGAAATCTCATTACAACAGACAACAACGGGATCATTGGTTCTCCGTGTCAAGCATCCTGCAAACCAACCGGCATACAAGATTAAAGTAACTACTCTAAAAAGTTCATTTTCGAAGTGTAATCAGGTTGGATCCTGAGGAGAAACTCA
Source organism: Lathyrus sativus (assembly GCA_963859935.3). Taxonomy (NCBI): domain Eukaryota; kingdom Viridiplantae; phylum Streptophyta; class Magnoliopsida; order Fabales; family Fabaceae; genus Lathyrus; species Lathyrus sativus. Next base: position 694,272,926 of record OZ012741.1, on the reverse strand, counting down.
ACCTGTCAAAAAGGAGATGGAGCCACCGCATTTGAAACTCCTCGGTAGTAATCTACGGTAGCATCTAACCAAGGCAAAAATTGGTGTTTCCTATAAAGAAGGAAGTGAAAGCAGTTATCAGGAAGTAAAGATGAAAGTGAAATATAACACTGACATGGCTTACCGAAATGGTCATGAAGAAACACTAGTTGATGTCGGTAATTGATCTCGAAAAATCCTCCCAATATGGTGTAACCGTCACAACACCATTTCCTCTTGTTGTGTAAATTCCTTCCGGAATTGATCTCGGCACAGACCGCAAACCAAAACCTGCCACCACAAACGGGGATCAGAATCAGAAATCGCATGATGCAGTGATTAATATTGTCCAGAATTAAAACCAGAGTAACCAAGCAAAGAACTGTTCAGTGTGGCTTTGGAAACACTAAAGGCATGCTAAGCCAAGTTTTGCAGTTTGTAGCAGGGCACTGATTGTCCTTGCCATTTAGGTGTTCACAGATGCACTGGTTACCGAAAACATGACCATAAACAATAGCATCTTCAGGAGCATCATTACAGATACCACAGATAAAATGTTGACATAGTTTTGCTTCACTGTACCAGCATAGTCGTCATTCTTCATGGCGATTCCTGCAAATGACGACACAATAACTTCATACTAATACAAGAAATTAATTAAGTAAGCAAATCATTGGTTTAAATTCCAGCTTTTTACGTACGACATCAAGAGACGTTGATATGCAGGCCATCGCGATGATTCTACGGAATACACTCATCCCTGCAAAAAAAAAAGGAATTGGCAAATTTGATCAATCCATTGACACAATGCATGACACTATGAACCAGACAATAACAAGTCGGCATAAGATCGAACGTGTACAGTCATCAAGTAAGTACATGTTGAGAGTTCAACTGATACTCTGAATCTCCGCCACAAACGCTCCAGTGCATCTCACGGCGAGGGCACCATTCCTGGTAAAAAGTTCAGAAAGACAGATCATATATTCAGACCATATAAATCAGCTGTCATTTAAGGATTATGTGAGAGGTAACTTACAAACATGTGCTGCCATTCATGAAGAACCTTTTAATGCTACGTTGAGCAATATGCATCCATTTGCGTCCGCACAGTTGAGGTAGGCATTAAAATGCCACAAATGAGTGTGACTTTTAACACTTATGATCTAATGGTGCTATCTCCACATGCTTTCGCAACTCTATGCCATTCCCTTAAGAAGGTGATGCTATGCTTCCATTTCCTGGTTGAAATGAACGTCTCGGTGATAATAACGCGACGAAACCTTCTGCACTACTCTGTTACCTCAAAGCTCTAGCTTCTGCACCGTCGACTTCGGATAGAACACCAGTAGTCTACCAGCATTTTTGTAGATTTAGTATTATGAGCAAATCAATGCTACCCCTGCCCATTGTTGCATCTCGAACTCAGTTCAATCCCGCAACGTTCTCGGAAATTCCTACAAAAATAATAGAAGTCAGCAGTATGCATTTAAAAATAAATAGCTGCTACAAATAACATCATCATTTCTAAGCAGCCCAAACCATGTCAAAACCAAGGTAGATTCAGTTTCGTTTTATAAGAATGTATTAACAATGGTGTAGTTCTTTCCAAAGGAATTTGCAGAATCATAACAACCATGTTTTTTCTCTCCGAGCAAAATCAACACTTACATTTTAAAATGGGCAGAATGGTTACAGTATGCACTTCTATCTCAAGATGGCACTGGTTCCAACATAAATCCAACAAGGGAAGAAAACTCCCTCAAACATGTTATTGCAAACCCGTACAAACCAAGCACAGCAGCAAGAAGATTGAGTTTCCTCCGTGTTTGAAGCATCAACACCCCATTTCACACTTTCCTACAAACAAACACACTTCTTTCTCTCGTTCCCTTTTTGCGCAAAAATGATAGCTTTTTCAATCTGAACCCATAAGTGTTCTTCCAACTGTTTGATCATTTTCCTCAACCAAAATTCAGCATGTCTAGCTTTGTGGGTGTCCTTGTTTCTGATCAATGGCTTCAGAGCCAGTTCACCCAAGTCGAACTTCGGACACTCAAATTGAAATATGTATCCCAAAGAACTCTGTCGGGACGTGCTACTGTGGGAGATTTGCCACATGTTTTCAAGAAATTGAAGGGTTCCTCTGAGCTTTTTATCGAGGATGAAATTAAAGATGTATTGGCAGAGTCATATTAGAGCATGGATGATGAAATTGACTTTGAGTCCTTCCTTAGGGCACATTTAAATTTGCAGGCTCGAGCTATAGCAAAAGATGGCGGTTCAAAAAGTTCTTCTTCATTTTGGAAGGCAGCCACAACGACTGTTCATCATGCAATTAATGAATCTGAGAAGGCTTCTTATGTTGCACATATTAACAGTTACTTGGCTGAAGATAAATTCATGAAGCAGTTTCTTCCAATTGATCCAGCTGCAAATACATTGTTTGATCTTGCTAAAGACGGAGTTCTGCTCTGCAAGCTTATTAATATCACTGTTCCTGGGACCATAGATGAGCGAGCTATTAATACAAAACGGAATCTTAATCCATGGGAGAGAAATGAAAATCACACCCTTGGCCTCAATTCAGCAAATGCTATTGGGTGCACAGTGGTTAATATTGGTACTCAGGATATGGTTGAAGGATGACCTTATTTGATACTTGGTATGATTTCACAAATAATCAAGATTCAATTGTTAGCCGACCTGAATCTAAAGAAAACTCCTCAACTCTTGGAATTAGTGGAAGATGATAAGGATGTGGAGGAGCTTATCAGCTTACCACCTGACAAGTTTTATTGAAATGGATGAATTTCCACTTGAAGAAAGCTGGATATGAGAAACAAGTTACAAATTTCTCTTCTGATGTAAAGGAAGGAGAGGCTATCTGGTTAGAATGCACACGAAGCAGGGTAAATCATATTTGTTCCTAGCAGATGGTCAGCAAGTTCATAATTTGGAGGATGCAGTATCTATAACCACGATTAGTTCAGTGCGTACAACCTTGCTCAAGTGTGAAACTTACTTTTAAGGGACTACAACGAGGCCTATGTAGAAGACGTCAGGGATATGCGATAACTTTGAAGGTCTCTGCCAGCGCAATCTTGCTTCTAACACAGGGATGATTCTTTATGTCTTCTTCACCTTCGTTCCATACTTCATCATGGCCAAATTGGTGCTGCTTTGCTACACAGATAGAAGAAGTGGAAGTCCAGTACGAATCCCATAAGAATAGCATTGAATACCGTTGGTACCAAATTGGTGGACCTACAACAAAATCGGACAGAATGAGTCAGAAAGAGGCAATATTCAATCCATAATAAAACCAATTCTAACCCCTTCCAAATAAATCCCAACATGTTTCAAACAAGATCAAACCAAAAAGGAAAAGGAGTAACTCTCATTAACATGGTGTCTCATTCCAATCAACAAAAAGAGAAAGTTTTCAAATTTTGATTCATAAATCCAAATCAGCATTCAAGACTAACTTAATTGGATCAGAGAGGCCCAAATCGAGACCTATAAAAGGAGGCTAAAGAGAAAGGGTTCAAAGATTGAAAACTATCGAAGACGTCAAAAATCACCATCGTAGACCTAGTAAATTGAGAAGAAAAGACTCATCTTTTCCGCTGAAGGAGCTATTCCCAGCCACCGTGAGTTCAACCGACGGAGCATCCGTTTTCGCCATCTCAAACGTCGCCGTCGCCAACGTTCGGTAAGCTTCTGTTCTTATCACTATTATGGAACTACTGGCATTTTCGATTTGATTTCAGGTCCGAAAATGAAAGGAGGTGATGGATGAAAGGAATCGATTACGAGCTGAGAGAGAAGGAGGGATCGAGAAGCGGGAGATTTGGGGGTGAAAAGGGAATTAGGGTTCATTCAATTTCTATGATTGTTAATCTTTTGTTTATGTTGTAATCACTCACCACACTCACTAATCACACAATCACCACAATACTAACTAATCCTCGCTTAATTAACCCTTTAATCTGCAGTATATTCAGCAGTTCTGTTAACCCCGGTTTCCCCATATGAAGTGGATATTTATTTTATCCATGGAAGGTCTCCAAGCAATGTTTGATCTGTGAAGACTTAGTTTGAGTTCCCTCCACCTGGGATGCTTTTTCATCTCCGTTTTGGTTATCATAAACATAGCATATAGATAGATAGTATGGCATATGCATTTTGCATCTTTGTGTTTGTTTGTTCCGTCACTTTGGTCGTGGTTATCCCCAAGTGACTGGGTGTGTCTTCTCCTTCCAATTAGAGTTGTCATCCCTAGGCAGAAAAAGCACCATATTTCTATTTCCCCACAGAGATTGACCCTTGTGGGAAACGGTTATTTTAGTACAATTCCCTTTGAGTTCATACCTCGATGGTAGGGCCTTGTTTGACAGTTTCTCTTCAGTTATTCCCTGAATTGAACTTCGGTCCTTGGCAATCACATTGTGGACATCTCCAACTTTTGAATATGGATTAAGTGTGCATCTATTTTGCACTCTGTTCCCCAGGAAGAGTTTTTATGAAGATAACCATTGAAGATGGATATGTCTCCAACAGCGTTATCAGGATTCCTCAATAGTTTGCATCCAGATGGCAAGCGATCTCTTTATTTGAACAACTCGTTTTGACCAGGATTCCCTTCAAAACGACAAATGGCAGTCTCTTTAGGACAGTTTATCCATCCCCAGTGGATTTATCAAGATTATCAATTCATCAAATGGCATCCCTTCGAGAAGCTTGCCGAAGACATTACAAGATACCTCTCTTTATTTGAGAGTTCACAGAACATTTTACAACTACAACAAGAAATACTCTCCAGAAATGATTTCCCCAGTGAGTTCATCACAGGAATAATTCTATCAAACGACATCTCTTCTAAAAAGTTCAGTGAAGTTTATCACAATTGGTGTCTCTTTATTTGAGAAAGACCAACTGACCTATATCTCTTCTGAAGATCACCGTTGAAGCTTTACAACCTCTAGTATGTTTTGGTCAGACACTTTTTCTTAGGCTGTCATATGCGTGGTGGTAGGTGATCTCTCCTTTTGGGTTATTACCTTCGCTTAGGCTATCATACGTTTGATAGTAGATAATACACCTTTCCTTTTGTGTTCACCTTTTTCTTAGGCTATCATATGTTTGATAGTAGGTAACACGTATCGTTTTGGTCAGACACTTTTTCTTAGGCTTCCATATGTGTGGTGGTAGGTGATCTCTCCTTTTGGGTTATCACCTTCGCTTAGGCTATCATACGCTTGATAGTAGGTAATACACCTTTCCTTTTGTGTTCACCTTTTTCTTAGGCTATCATATGTTTGATAGTAGGTAACACGTATCGTTTCGGTCAGACACTTTTTCTTAGGCTGCCATATGTGTGGTGGTAGGTGATCTCTCCTTTTGGGTTATTACCTTCGCTTAGGCTATCATACGTTTGATAGTAGGTAATACACCTTTCCTTTTGTGTTCACCTTTTTCTTAGGCCATCATATGTTTGATAGTAGGTAACACGTATCGTTTCGGTCAGACACTTTTTTCTTAGGCTGCCATATGTGTGGTGGTAGGTGATCTCTCCTTTTGGGTTATCACCTTCGCTTAGGCTATCATACGTTTGATAGTAGATAATACACCTTTCCTTTTGAATTTATTACCTTTTCTTAGGCTATCATATGCTTGATAGTAGGTAACACGCCTTTCTTTTGATCAGATATTTTTACGTAGGCTATCATATACTTGATAGTAGGTAACATGCGCTTCTTTGCTTCAACCGGATACCTTTGTTTAGGCTACCACACGTTGGTAGTGAGTTACCCTTCACTTTCAAGATCTCGTTTCACTGTCCAAGCTACTGTACTCCTGGTGATATTATTATATCTTATCTTTATTTTGGAGAATACACAATGCTAATCGTTGTCTCTTCTCATGGCATCTCGCGTCGTTGAGTCTGTTCTTTGGGTGCCATGTCCAGTTAGTCCCCTGTGGCATCATTTCCCCACAGGAGCTCTGTCTTGCATTTTCATATCTTTGCATATCATATGCATTTGGTGGTATCTTAAGGCAAAAATTCGTGCAATGTTTGTATTTAAGTCCCTCCTATCTCGTCGAGACGAAGATCTCGAACTCCATATCTCGGGATAGAAGAAACTTAAATAGGGGCATCTGTCGCACCCTAATTTTTGAACTTAAGATCTTGTCTTTGTTCTTTCTCTTGCTTGCTTTTTACTTTTATATGTATGTTTTATTTCGACTAACCGGTTTGTACAAGTGCAATATTTTAAGCATAAACTTTGCGATCAAGCATGTCGTGGCATAACCCTTATGAGTCAAGGATCCTAGGATATCTCACTGGGTCTGATCTTTTTCTTCTTAAAGATCAAATTCATTGTCATCAAGATTCTGAAGGTGAGATAATACTTAGAAGGGGGGTTGAATAAGTATGAAAGATTAAAACTTAGAAATAAAAACACAATTATTTTTATCCTGGTTCGTTGAACTCAACTACTCCAGTCCACCCTTCCTAGAGTGATTTGCCTTTCTCAACAAGGACTTAATCCACTATTTAATCAAACAGATTACAATAGTAACACCTAAGAACAATTGTTCTTAGTCTTCTCAAGAGCTACTGATTCCAACTGAATCCTCTTAAGGAAATCCTTTACAATCAATGTAAATCTAATACAACAGTATGAATGCTTCTAAAAAGCTTTTATCACAACAGTGATATTTCTCTTAAGTTTAAGTACAAATAATTCTAAGAATGAATATGAAAGTATGAGAGCTTTGAATGTTATGATTTCTTTTCAACAAAATGTCTAACTGAAGAATTTGGTGGAGTCTTTCTTTTATAGGCAGCTGATCCAAGGAGAGCTGAACATTGAGAAGAGTGTCCCAAAAAGGTCTGAGCCTTTTTGTATTCACATCAAGTGACATTTCCTAGAAGTAGAAAGCACAGAAAAATCCTTTTTGTCTGTGTTCTTGTGTCTAGCACAAATGAGGAAAGAGACGTTTGATTTACTCCAACGGATATAATCTTTGAATATTTCTTCTTCAGTTTTCAGCAAGTTCATCAGAATCTGATTGAGTCAGAGTCTTCTAATGATGTTCAGAACTTTGCTGTATCAGAGTCTTCTGCAACATGTGTGCTTTCAGCGTGTTGGTCATCAGAGCATATTTGACACAGAACTTCAGTACTGGCAGCTTTAGTACTTTCAGAAACTTCTGTAGAAACTATGCTTTGAGAAACTCTTCATACAATATTCTTCTTTGCTTCAGATGCTTTTGCTTGCTTCAGATTCTTCTGGAGCTTCTTGCTTCAGATCCTTCTGGAGACTACGCTCAGGATCTTCTGTAATCAGCAATCAGAATCTTCTAATGAATGCATCTGGCGCTTCAGAGTCTAGATAACTTCTTGTATACAATTCAGATTTGCTTCTGGAGTGATAATTTCATTACAATCTGCAGTAAAACTCTCAAGCAAATTTTAGAGTATATAATTCTTAAATACAAAATTTCCTAACAGTTATCATCAAAACAAAGAGATATTATTAGGAACCAATCTGTGTTCTAACAATCTCCCCCTTTTTGATGATGACAAAAAGCATTAGAAATTTTGTTTAATTTGAAATATTAGAATTATGACTCCCCCTGAGATGATGAATCTCCCCCTGAGTTAAATACAAATAAGGAATAGAAACTTCCCTTTTGTCTTTGAGTAATCTTCAGAGTTAGATCTTGTTTGTTCTTATAACATTTGAAGGTCAGAATGTCTTGCAGATTTAAGATTCAGAGTTTGATAATAGTCAAATGATCTGATAGACTCAGAGTTTCTTTTATAGAATGTACTTATCAAATGTTCTGAAATAGTCAGATTAAATGTTAGATAGAATAAATACGTCTGAAGTTTCATTCTGGTGAAGTTATATTAAACAGTTCAGATCTATATTTTCTCCCCCTTTTTTGTCATAAGCAAAAAGTAAAAACTTTAAAAAGACAAATAAAAGGAAACAGTAAATTAGACAATTCAATGGAGAAAAACTTTGATTCATTCATTTGATCAGATCAAGAGTACATAGGCAAACATCAGAAGATATAATAAAGTACATATGCAAACAACAGATGCAAAAACATTAGAATGAAAAAAAATCTAAGAGTGTTTGGACAAAAGCATCTTCAATAGATCTGTAATCTCAGAAGATGATTGCTCTTGCTTGGACATCCACTTAGCCATAGTTTCATTCTTTTCATCTTGCTTTGACATCCATTCTGTCATATCCTCAGACTTCTTATCCTGCTTTGCCATCCAGGATTTGATCTCTGACTGTCCAGCTTCCAGCGCAGCAATCTTATCTTCAAAATCTGGATGTTCTTTCTTTATCTTAGATGAAGAAGTATGATTAGATTCTATAGCCTGAACAGAGTCAATTTCCATTGGTTCTGTATAGTCTGGAGCATTGGAAGTAGAAGGAGGGTCTACCAGAGTCATAGCCAATTGATTTTCTTCAGATGCAGTTTCAGTAGATTTTGTTGAAGGTGGAGGAGCATCTATAAGAAGCAGAGGTTCAGATTTCTTGACAGTCCAGAATAGGGTCCTTGCAGCCTCAGCAAATCTAAGCTTCGCATCATCAGAACAGATGTTCTTCAGATTTGAGGCCACAGAGTTGAATCTGTTAATGAATCCATTCCAGATGATGTCAGATTCTTTGGCATCCATTGTTGCTGAGCATTTCTTCTGAACAGTACCTAAATACATCTGTATTTCTTGCAAAAATATTTGAAATAAATGATCAACATTAAGTCTGGGCTTTAGTCGTAACAAAGTTTCCATAGTTATAGGTTTAGGTTGGGAAGTTGGTGGAAAAATTGATTTTTGGATGGAGATCAGAGGAGGAGGATAGTATGGAATGAAGGGTATCTCAGGAGCTTTTTCTTTTGATCTGATTAAAGCATTTAGCAAATGAGGTTTTGTTCTGGTGTGATTGGTAACAACATCCAAAGGTGTATCTGAGTAGGTTTTGAAGGTAGATTTGGGTGGTTCATCAGATGTAGCAGTGTTATCAGATGCAATTGGCAGAGCTGAAGCAACAGCTTTATCAGATTTTGCAGAACATGAAATGGTTGCTAAAGATCCTACATCTGACATAGATTTTATGTAATCAAGAATCACAGATGGAAGGGTCATGGTGAGTTTTGGTTTCAGAGGGTTGATGGGGTCAAAGGGTTCAACTCTGTCATAAAAGTCTTTTAGTTTGAAACCATAGGCTAAATTATGAAACAGAGAGGATACTTGGGCACAAGATATAGAAGAGCTTGGGTTTGAATTGGGGATTAAAATCTCAGATGATGGTGTAGGTGTAGGAATAAGATCTGGAATGGGAGCTTTTGAAGGTATAGAAGGTTCAGGTTGGTTTACCTCAGAGTATTTTTCAGATGGAGAGATTAGAAAATCTGGGTGGAGTTCTGATTCTGAGGAGTTAGAAGATGTGGTTGGTGTGCAGGAAGTAGAAGACACTTGAAACACCATTTTTAAGGGTGTGACATCAAGAACTTTTGTCTCAGGGATGTGAGGTTCAGAAGTATTGGTTTGTTCTGAAGGAATTTCAGATGGTTTTGATGGTTGTTCTGAGATGGGTGAGTCAGATGGAATAATGATTGGTTCAGATGAAACTGAAGCAGAAGTTACTTTTGTAGGTTCATAAGTAACAGGTGCAATGGGTTCAGATGATTTTGATGGTGGTTGATATTCAGAGGCTTTTTCTGGTTGAGATTCTTGTTGTTTTGCTGGTTGTTCAGATGATTTTTGGTGTACAGATTGTTGTGGTTGTTGTTCTGATGGTTGTTGTTCTGATGATTGTTTCTGTGAGGATTGTGTTTGTGGAACAAACTGTTTGATATGGATTTTTGGTTGAGATGATTTGGGGATAGAGACTGGTGGTGTTTGAGTGATTTTTGTTGTTGTTGTTGTGGGAATAGAAGTTTGTTTTTGTGGTGATTTAAAACATGGAGCAGTAACAGAAGTAGTTTGAGTTGAGGGTGGTTTTGGTACAGACTTAATATTGGAATCATTTATAACAATATTTGCAGAAGATACAAAAGATTTAGTACCTTTTATTTTGAACCTCTTGGCTGGTACAGAAGCAGCGTCTTCAGATTCTTTTCTCTTCAAGAGCTTCTTTGGCTTCTCAGCAATCTTGACTTTCTTCTGAGCAGGTTCAGATTCTGCTACTGGCTGAGTCCTTTTCCTCTGGAGTTGTGCTTCTTCTTCTTCTTCTACATCTGGTAGGGGTTGTCTTGCTAGCTGAATTACATTTGCAGGAACGGGCTTTCCTTCCTTCTTGCATTCATCAATATACATAACAACTATGTTTCTGGGCTCTTCAGCAAAGAATAATGGAAAGTCATCTACAGAAACCCTCTTCTTACTCAATTCAGACACATTCAGCTTCTTGGGAGCTGTTGTGAGTTCATCAACAATTTTGAGTCTCTGAAGACTTTTAGCATTCAGAGGCTTTCCCATTATAAATTCTAATTCCTCTGTAACTCCAGCAGCATACAGAGCAGTGACCAAACCATTCTCAGTAAGAAGATCTGAGATCAACCTTCCAAAGGGGATCCAGGTTCTGATCTTCTGTCCTTTCTCTTTCACATACTCTCTAGATGCATTTATATGGTTCCACAGATGCATAAAAAGAATGTATGGAAGATCTACCTTGGTGCTCTGACTGAGGCAATACATGAAATAGAGCTGTTCATTATTGACATAGTCTGGAGAATTAGTTGACTTCCTATGGTGGATGCATCCCATGAAGATCTTGGCCCAGATCTTGTAGTCAGGCTTCAGATCCTTGAATTTGTTAGAAGCTTGACCAGCAGTCATTACTTCTTCATATACCTCATCCATGTCCACACGCCCAGTTGGCAAGTGGGAAACACCATCGGTTTCTTCATATCCTATTAATTTTCTGATCAGATCTTCTGTGATAATGATCTCTTTTCCCAGTACAGAAGATAAGATGAACTTGGGGTAAACTGATGCATGGATCCAGAATTCTTTCACAAGTAGAGGGTAAACTGGTCCAAAGAGCCTATCAAAATACTTAACCCATCCTTGAGCTCCAATGATGGAACGAAACTCAAAACCATTTTCTACAAGAGAGTCAAACTCTACCATGGATTCACATAAAACTTCCAACTTCTCAACAGGGGTTAAAAGAGTTCTTTTGGGAGGAGAATAAGGAGCAACACCCATGTTTGCTAAAGTTACTGCAGCCATTGAAGATTGGAATTGAGCAGCTGTTGATGATGAAGTTGCCATTGAAGAATGCTTTGTCAAACGCTTAGGTTTAGGGTTTTTATGTAGAGCAAAGAGAAGATGAAAACGCATATAAATTTCTGAGAGTGTGAAAAGTGTGAAAGTGAATACAAGGCATGTATTTATACTAAAACACTTAGGCATACCATCAATCAGAATTTGCACGTTTTAACAAGCATTAAGTGAAAAGGAATAATAATCATTTCAAACATTAATTGCTTCTGACAATTTGGGGGGAAAATCAAGATTTTCACTATTCAAACTTCACCTCAAACGTCTCTTCAGTAATGTACACGCCACCTCTTCAGATTTGGTGTGACATGTGTTTGCTTGCATGTGTTCTGAATTCTCTTAAGAAATGAAACGTTAGCCAACGTTCAGATCTTCTAAAGATTGTTAGTTCAGAGTTTCACAAAAGAAATATTGATCAGAATAAAATAAGCAAACAGAAGAAATACTTCAGAGCATTAGGCATTTTTGCATCTGTAAAAATTTACTTCTGATAAATATCATTCTGGACAAAAATTCATACCAATATTTTTCAGAATAAATTTGAATCTATCTTCAACAAGGGGTTTTGTAAAAATATCTGCCCATTGATGATCTGTATCAACAAAGGCTAAATTTATGATTCCCTTCTGAACATAGTCTCTGATGAAATGATGCTTAATTTCTATATGCTTTGCCTTAGAATGTAAAATGGGATTCTTGGACAAACATATAGCAGAAGTATTATCACAAAAGATAGAAATGTTACTTTCAAAAATTTGATAATCTTCTAGTTGACTCTTCATCCAGAGCATCTGCGTGCTACATCCAGCAGCAGCAATGTATTCTGCCTCTGTGGTTGAAAGTGCAATTGTGGGTTGCTTCTTGCTGTACCAGGAGATTAGATTTCTTCCTAGAAATTGACAACTTCCAGAAGTACTTTTTCTTTCCACTCTGTCTCCAGCGTAGTCAGTATCACAGAATCCAACTAGTTTGAAATCATCAGATTTTCTATAACACAGACCCACATTAGAAGTACCTTTCAGATACCTTAGAATCCTCTTGACAGCTGTCAAGTGTGATTCTCTAGGATCTGATTGGAATCTAGCACACAGACAAACACTGAACAATACGTCAGGTCTAGAAGCAGTAAGATAAAGAAGAGAGCCAATCATACCTCTGTAGAGCTTCTGGTCTACTTTCTTACTTACCTCTTCCTTGCCAAGTGAGCTAGTAGGATGCATGGGAGTCTTTGTCAGCTTACTATCAGACATGTTAAATTTATTCAGAAGTTCTTTAACATATTTTGTCTGATGTATGTAAGTGCACTCTGGAGTTTGATTAACTTGGATTCCTAGAAAAAATCTGAGTTCTCCCATCATGCTCATTTCAAATTCTGCCTGCATACATGTAGCAAACTCCTTTCCAAGCATAATATTTGTTGTTCTAAAAATAATATCATCTATATAAATTTGGCAGATTAGAAGATCTTTCTTAATTGATTTACAAAAGAGTGTTGTATCCACTTTGCCTCTGATGAAATTTTTCTCTAGAAGAAAATTGCTCAATCTCTCATACCAAGCTCTGGGAGCTTGTTTTAAACTATATAGAGATTTCTTTAATTTGAAAACATGATCTAGAAATTTTTCATTTTCAAAACCAGGAGGTTGGTGGACATAAACTTCTTATTCTATAATACCATTAAGAAAGGCACTTTTAACATCCATCTGATACAGAGTGATGTTATTTTGTGCAGCAAATGAAATAAGAAGGCGTATAGATTCTAACCTTGCCACTGGAGCATATGTCTCAGTGTAATCAATACCTTCTTGTTGACTGTACCCTTGAGCAACCAGCCTTGCCTTATTCCTTTCAACTTCTCCTTTCTCATTTAGCTTATTTCTGAAGACCCATTTTGTACCAATTATATTGAATCCTTGAGGTCTTTGAACTAGATCCCATACATCATTTTTGGTGAATTGATTTAGCTCTTCTTGCATGGAAATAATCCAATCATTGTCTTGCAGAGCTTCATCTATAGAAGATGGTTCAATTTCTGGCACCAGTCCAAATAGTGATGCTTCAGATGATCTTAGAAAGGATCTTATTCTGATGGGATCATCCTTATTTCCAATAATAACATCCTCTGGATGAGAAGCTTTAATTCTGGATGATGATCCTCTAATAGTTGATTCTTAAGAAATGTTTAGATTATTCATCTGAGAAGTTAAAGGAGTAGCATCTGGCGTTGCTTCTGGTTCCTTCACTTGAATTTTGTCTGCTTCTGGAACTTCAGAGTCAATGAAGACTACTTCCCTATCTGCAGAGTTTTCAGACTGCTTTGGCTTTTCAGAGCCAAGCTTATCATCAAATCTAACATGAATGGATTTTTCCACAATCTGTGTCTCAGTGTTGTATACTCTATAGCCTTTAGAGCGTTCAGAATATCCAAGCATGAAACACTTCTGTGCTTTGGAATCAAACTTGCTCAGATTTTCCTTAGTGTTTAACATATAGCAAATACATCCAAAAGGATGAAAATATGACATGTTGGGCTTTTTGTTCTTCCACAGTTCATAAGGAGTCTTCTTCAGAAGAGGTCTTACAGAAACTATGTTCTGAATGTAACATGCTGTGTTGATTGCTTCTGCCCAAAAGTGTTTTGCCAGATTTGTCTCATTGATCATGGTTCTGGCCATTTCTTGCAAAGTTCTGTTTTTCCTCTCTACAACCCCATTTTATTGTGGAGTTCTAGGACAGGAAAAATCATGAGCAATGCCTTTTTCAGAAAAATATTTTTCAAAATATTTATTTTCAAAATCACCACCATGATCACTTCTGACTTTTATAATTTTGAAATCCTTTTCATTCTGGACTTGCTTGCAGAAGTCAAAGAACACAGAATGTGACTCATCCTTGTGTTTTAAAAACTTTACCCATGTCCATCTACTATAGTCATCAACAATGACTAATCCATACTTCTTGCCTCTGATGGATGCAGTTTTCACTGGTCCAAACAGATCAATATGAAGTAGTTCTAGTGGTTTGGAAGTAGAAACAACATTTTTTGATTTAAAAGATGTTTTTGAAAACTTCCCTTTTTGGCATGCTTCACAAAGAGCATCTGAAGGGAACTTTAGATTAGGGAGTCCTCTGACAAGATTAAGTTTATTAATCTGAGATATACGTCTCATATTAATATGGCCCAATCTTATGTGCCAGACCCATTGCTCTTCATTAACAGACAAGAGGCATTTAACATTTTGAACTTTAAGTTCTGAAAGATTTATTTTATAAATGTTGTTTTTCCTCTTACCACTAAATAGGATAGAGCCATCCTTTTGACTAATAGCTTTACAACATTTTTGATTAAAGGTGATATCATAATCATTGTCACTTAATTGACTTATGGACAATAAGTTATGCTTTACCCTTCAACAAGTAAAACATTAGTAATAGAGGGAAGTTTACCATTTCCAATAGTGCCAGATCCAATGATCTTACCCTTCTGGTTCCCTCCAAACTTCACATCACCTCCATATCTAAGTTCCAGGCTTTGGAACATAGACTTTTCTCCTGTCATGTGTCGTGAGCATCCAGAGTTCAGGTACCATGATTGGCGTCCTGACCTTGCTGCTAAGAACATCTGCAACAGGAATTATTTTGTTTTTAGGTACCCAGATCTTCTTGGGTCCTTTGGGGTTAGTTGGTTTGTAGGTTTGTCTAAACTTCTGTTTTTCAACATAATGTTTATTCTGACTTGCCTTGGGTTTAAACACATAAGTATTCTTCTCAGAGCTTGTGTGTTTAATGTCATTTAAATGACCAAATTTAAATTGAGAATACAAAGGTGTCTTCTTGATGAAAAGTTTGTCAACAGATTTTGGATTACTTCCAGATGAAGATTCATATCCAATACCTCTTCTGTTGTTCCCACTAACACCATAGATCATAGAAGCCATCTTGCTTCTGTCTATGCTCTTAGTAAGGAATCTCTGAAAGCTAGAGTCATATTTTTCTAAAATGTTTTCACATGACTTAGTCTCAGATTCAGATTCTTGTTGAGTTATTTCAAAGTCATTTTTGATTTTCAGATTAATTTCTTTTTGCTCAACAAGTTCTGTCTTCAGAAGATCAATCTCAGATTCAAGATTGCTTTTCAGCTTCTTGTATTTGAGTTTGATATTGTTATAACTTTTAAGAACTTCTGTTAAAACTTTTATAAGTCGATCTTTGGTAAGTTTAGCCATTACCTCTTCACCGTCATCATCAGATTCAGAATGTGATTCATATCCTAAGGTTCCTTCCTCTTGATCCTCTGTGTTGGCCATCAGTGCAACATTAGCACATTCTTCTTCTGATTCAGAAGATGATTCAGATTCATCTGAGTCATCCCATGTTGCCATCAGAACCTTCTTATTTTTGTTAAACTTCTTCTTGGGTTTTTCTTTTTGAAGTTTGGGGCAATCATTCTTGTAATGCTCAGGTTCTTTGCACTCATAGCATACAACTTCTTTCTTGCCAGATCTTCTGTGCCCAGAAGATTCCTTTCTATGATCAGATCTTCTGAAGTTGTTGAACTTCTTTCCCTTGTGCTTCCAGAGTCTGTTGATCCTTCTGGACAGCATGGATAATTCATCTTCTTCTTCAGAAGAAGATTCTTCAGAGCTTTCTTCAATAACCTGCAAAGCTTTAGTAGATTTGTTAGATTTTAAGGCAACAGATTTACCTTTTTCTTTCTTCTGAGGTTCATCTTTCTCAAGCTCAATTTCATGGCTCCTTAGTGAGCTGATGAGTTCTTCTAAAGAGATCTTGTTCAGATCTTTAGCCATCTTCAAGGCAGTCACCATTGGTCTCCATCTGGTAGGTAGACTTCTGATGATTTTCTTTACATGATCTGATGTAGAGTATCCCTTGTCCAGAACTTTTAGCCCAGTTGTGAGGATCTGAAATCTGGAGAACATGGCTTCAACAGATTCAGAGTCTTCCATCTTGAAGGCCTCATACTTCTGGATCAGAGCCAGAGCTTTTGTCTCCTTGACTTGAGAGTTTCCCTCATGAGTCATTTTTAAGGATTCAAACATATCAAAAGCAGTTTCCCTGTTTGTAATTTTTTCATACTCAGTATGAGAAATTGCATTCAATAATATAGTTATGGCCTTGTGATGATTTCTAAAATCTTTCTTCTGAGCATCTATCATAGATTTTCTGTCTATCTTCTTGCCATTCCCGTCTGTGGGATGGACATATCCATCTATGACTAGATCCCATAGATCAGCATCATATCCTAGGAAAAAACTCTCAATTCTGTCTTTCCAGTAATCAAATTTCTCCCCATCAAACATAGGGGGTTTGGTGCTGATCCTGTCCCTTTCTTCATATTTATTGTTAATGTTGGATATTGTATTATCAGCCATTGTAACAAATAAATATATATCAAAGTATTTCTCTCTGGATCTTTACTGTCACTGTTAAGTGGTAGCACATACAGAGCCGGAGCTCTGATGCCAACTGAAGGTGAGATAATACTTAGAAGGGGGGTTGAATAAGTATAAAAGATTAAAACTTAGAAATAAAAACACAATTATTTTTATCCTGGTTCGTTGAACTCAACTACTCCAGTCCACCCTTCCTAGAGTGATTTGCCTTTCTCAACAAGGACTTAATCCATTATTTAATCAAACAGATTAAAATAGTAACACCTAAGAACAACTGTTCTTAGTCTTCTCAAGAGCTACTGATTCCAACTGAATCCTCTTAAGAAAATCCTTTACAATCAATGTAAATCTAATACAAGAGTATGAATGCTTCTAAAAAGCTTTTATCACAACAGTGATATTTCTCTTAAGTTTAAGTACAAATAATTCTAAGAATGAATATGAAAGTATGAGAGCTTTGAATGTTATGATTTCTTTTCAGCAAAATGTCTAACTGAAGAATTTGGTGGAGTCTTTCTTTTATAGGAAGCTGATCCAAGGAGAGCTGAACATTGAGAAGAGTGTCCCAAAAAGGTCTGAGCCTTTTTGTCTTTACATCAAGTGACCTTTCCTAGAAGTAGAAAGCACAGAAAAATCCTTTTTGTCTGTGTTCTTGTGTCTAGCACAAATGAGGAAAGAGACGTTTGATTTACTCCAACGGATGTAATCTTTGAATATTTCTTCTTCAGTTTTCAGCAAGTTCATCAGAATCTGATTGAGTCAGAGTCTTCTAATGATGTTCAGAACTTTGCTGTATCAGAGTCTTCTGCAGCATGTGTGCTTTCAGTGTGTTGGTCATCAGAGCATATTTGACACAGAACTTCAGTACTGGCAGCTTTAGTACTTTCAGAAACTTCTGTAGAAACTATGCTTTGAGAAACTCTTCATACAATATTCTTCTTTGCTTCAGATGCTTCTGCTTGCTTCAGATTTTTCTGGAGCTTCTTGCTTTAGATCCTTCTAGAGACTACGCTTAGGATCTTCTGTAATTAGCAATCAGAATCTTCTAATGAATGCATCTGGCGCTTCAGAGTCTAGATAACTTCTTATATACAATTCAGATTTGCTTCTGGAGTGATAATTTCATTACAATCTGCAGTAAAACTCTCAAGCAAATTTTAGAGTATATAATTCTTAAATACAAAATTTCCTAACAGTTATCATCAAAACAAAGAGATATTATTAATAACCAATCTGTGTTCTAACAGATTCCTCTTTAAAGAAACTTGAACATCTTCAAGAGTTTCGAGTTTTCATCAAAGTTTTCGAAAATCAAGATTTGCAAAGTTGGACATGATAGTATTTCACCCAAAAAAAATTAAAGGAGGAGAGCCTCTATCTCAACCAAGAATTGTCACTTGAATCTAAAGAGGATTTGGTTTGGCATGGAAGACATAATTCTAATTGGTCATATTCTTGAACTCAACAGTCTATTCTGAAGTATGGGAGGGCAGTATCATGGTACGAACTTAAGATAACAAACGTCGATTAATAAAGTACAAATGACGGTTCACCTTTCCAAAATGACATATCATGACTATGGCAAAGGGATAATTCATATGAAAGATTCGTTGTTTTAAAGGTTTTCTTAATACCAAATCCAGCATTACAACAATCACCATGATGAAATCAACTTTACATTGCAAGGTTACCGTTAAAATACAAGCAGAAAGTCAAAACAATCCAAAGCCCAAAGTATACTCATACTACTGCGAGAAATACAGCTCTTCCTCACATTTACAATAACATCATTTGACTCAAAGCAACATTGGGTCCTAAGTTAATATTACAAGACTTTAAAAGATTCCGCCGGTATCGCCATAACCGAGTTTGGGAGAAATCTCATTACAACAGACAACAACGGGATCATTGGTTCTCCGTGTCAAGCATCCTGCAAACCAACCGGCATACACGATTAAAGTAACTACTCTAAAAAGTTCATTTTCAAAGTGTAATCAGGTTGGATCCTGAGGAGAAACTCAACCTGTCAAAAAGGAGATGGAGCCACTGCATTTGAAACTCCTCGGTAGTAATCTACGGTAGCATCTAACCAAGGCAAAAATTGGTGTTTCCTGTAAAGAAGGAAGTGAAAGCAGTTATCAGGAAGTAAAGCTGAAAGTGAAATATAACACCTGTTGCACCCCAAAATTTGACCAACAATTATTTACCCATCAAGTGTTTGAAAGATGATACCTTCATCAGAAAGTTCAAGAGATCCTCAGAGGAATTGGTTGAAACCAGAGTTGTGTGCCTCCTAACTTGAGAGTTGTGGGTGCTCCTCAGATGATTCTGAGACTTTGAGAATGAACTTGAAGCTTTGAGAAAGCCTATGAGATGTCTTGAGAGTCATCATGAAGCCCAGAGAGGTCATTGTGCAAGAATTCAGAAGATTCAACCATGAATGGTTGAATTAGGGTTTTGACTGGATCGACCCTAGGTTAACTGAAGATTTGGAGAAGGTTGAGACTTAATCCAAGGGCCATGAGATCATGGAATGATGTATGGAGATGTTATAAAGATGATTCCTAGACCAACTCATCATGATTGAGGAGTTTAAGAAGTTTTGAGTTAGGGTTTCCAAGGATTGTCAGTGAAAAAACCCTAGTTTGATCCCTATCTTCCAGGCAGTTTTAGCTCAAGATGTGATTGATATCTCATCTTCCCCACAACATTAATGTTGTAGATCTTGTTCTTAGATTTAATTTGAGTGGTGGAAGTCCTTGATAGGATGTGCAGAGCTCAAGTTATGGTTTTGACAAATTACAGGTCAGCTGAGGTGTGTGAATCTGGGTCCTTGAAAGTCACCCAACTTGCAGACAACTTTTGCCATAGTAGGATGATTCCTATGATCTCTTGGTCAAAACGAATGTTTAAGAGCATCTTCTTAGATTTCTAGAGAGTACTAGAAGTCCTTGATAGGATTTGTAGAACTCAACTTATGGTTTGAACAAGACAGGGGTATTTTGGTCATTTAGTGATTATAGGTCATTTTAAGCAAAGGCCATATCTCCTATTTCCAAGCCTCAAATGAAAAAACTCAAAACATAAAAGTTGTTCAAAATGGTATTTTAAGCCTAGAAAAGTGGTCATGATTTGTTGAAGAAGCTTGTAGCAAGGATTTACAAGATTGGGTAAAAATGACCTAAAAAATGACTTATAACTTTAATGAATCCAAGTTGGAAATTGGTTTGGGAGATCCACAAATCCAAAATAGGTCATCCAACATGTCATTTTGAATCCAAACATCATTCTAAAAACAATGGTTCAAGTAGAATTTTGATTTGAGGTCTTAAAATGGATGTTACTTTGTAAAGTTCATTCTTGCATCATAAGGCAACTTGCAAATCTTCACATAAGGCAAAACCAAGGCTTGTTTTTCACACACTCCTTCTCAATATCTCACAAGGGGAGATTTTAAAGCAAAATGACAAGCTTAATGCATGAGATGAAGGGATATACAATGTATCACTTCATGAGAAATTCTAAAACTTTCTAGGTGATTCCACAAGTTTCTAAACTATTCCATTGGTTGTTATAAAAAGAGTGAATCACCATGAAGAAGAGGTTGGTGAAAGTTGCTGAATCCATTGGAGAGAGTGAGAGAGAAAGTGCCATTTCAAGATTTCTTCAAAATCAAGCAAGCTTTCATTTCTTCATCCACAAGCCTCATCCATCACAATTCTTGCAAACAGAAAGATATCCACCATTGGAGGAGCATTTGGAGAAGATTACAAGTCCTGAATCAAGCCCTAACATCACTCACCATTGATATTTGACAGGTTGGTAACTTGCTCCATAGATCCTTATTTAGGTGCATACTGTTAGATTGCTAGGTGTAAGGATAACATGCTAGGTTAGGTGATGATTTTCTGAGGATTTGAGAGAGATCCATAGAGTTTCGTGGCAGGGTGCCATTTCTTGCAAGATGAAGAACAAGCTGTATATTGAGTTTTGGTGATTATTTTATAGTGTAGAATGATAAGGACAACATGTAGAACAAGTCTATACTATTGGAATTAAGCTTCATCGTGATTGATCTCAGAGAATTATGGTGGAACCCTAAAATTCATGCTTTCTGTTAGAGTGATATAAGATGTTTCAGTGGAAATTATTGGCACCATCGTGTCCTTGGTGATTAGTGGAGCATCTTTGCTCTTGGAAGTTTTGATTTTCATCAAGCATGGAGGGAGAACGAAGGACCTGAAATTCGTGCATGAAATCTGTTGAAACTGAAAACCCTAGCATGTGTTTGGGGACGATGGCCATCAGCCGTAGGATCTGTCCAGCTTAATTGACTTAATCATTCCATCCAACGGCCACGGTTCAATTTCAGAAACGGAGGGAATTTTAAATAGCTAAACGCACCATTTGAGTAAGTGGGAAATCCTGGGCTGAATGCAGTTTGTGATACTCACACCCCCACCATGGGCCCAATCCAATTTTTAACTAGAATATGTTGCTATTCGTACCGCTCGCGTGTTTATTTTCTTTTAATTTTCTGATAGCCATTGGGCCCAGGCGCACCCCCCTTCCTGGGCCCATCATAGAAAGCAAATGAGCGTGTTTGCTTTTCTCACCCCCATCCCCTTTAATTCAATTTCTTTTGATTTTAATTCCTTTTAATTTTCTTGCATTTTATAAAATCCATATAAAATTCAAAAATGATTATTTTTCACTGCTTGTTTTTTTCACATGCTCATAATTTTGTTTAGAAAAATATTAATAAATAAAATTCCATTTTATTTTTCTTTTAATATTTTTAGAATATTATTCATTTAAATATCCTTTTTAATATGGTTAGTTTGATACTCAATTTTGTAGAATTTGTTTTAGGGCCTTCCCTTAGGATTTTTGAGCCATTCTTTTTGGCATAGTTGGATATTGAATCATAGTTCATATAGGATTTAATTCATGATTTGTAGATTAAAATTTGATTAGTTTGTTAAGCATAGTCTTAGTGTACTCAAATTAGGGTTTTAGGTTGCATAAGTAGATTTGAACAATTTTGTTTTGGGTTTTATAGGCCAAATTAGAGTATGGGGAATATATGGGTTAAGGGTAGGTATGTATAGAACCCCCTAGAATTTTACTAGAATATTATATAGTATTTTAGTATTTTTAATTGATTTTTGAATGTATGGATAGTATGTGTGTTGCTTAAAGGCATAGTTTGTATTGTTTTGCTTTCTTTTCTTCTCCTTTGAGTGTGTGAGCCTTGAAGATTGAGTTGAAGACCTTGTGGATCATCATTGAAGACTTTGAAGACCTTGAAGAGGAGCTTAGTTTTAGCTTTTGTTTGTTCTGTTTATAGGATCATAAGTACATAGGTAGAGCTTTAGATAGAATAATTCCATTCAATAAACAAGGAGTGTCTTGTTCACCTCCTTCCTTCTCTATGATAAAAAGTCCATTAAGGGTATTCACCTCTCTCCTTTGGAGGGATTAGTGACCTTGCCCTATGAGGTAGAACTTTGAGAGAGCCTTTCCTTTTGATGTTAAGTCCTTAATGGCATCCTTTGGAAGTCAGTGAGCACTCTAACATCCTCACCTCATCTTGTTGATTAAATCTTGTTTGTTGGAGCATTTGGGTTGTTGAAGATAAAGAAAGCAATGAAGAGTATTAAAGATTTGATTGAAGATCTAAAAGCCATTGAAGATAGAAGCTGAAGCTTTGAAGAGGATGATTCCTTAGAGATCCTTGAAGATGAAGACTTTGTGAAGATCAAGTGGATACTTGAAGATCCATGAAGATAGTGAAGCCTGAAGGTGGAGCTGATCAAAGAAGCTGAAGCTTAAGAGAGAAGATGAGTTGATACTCATATTATAGGGTTGGAACCTGGAAAGCAGTTGACGATTGAAGTCTGAAGACTGAGTTGCTGCTGGAGGAGCTGAGGCTTTCTTCTGTTTTTCTTTTCTGTATTGTGTGGTTTGTTTGCCTGATGGCATTTTCATTTTTATCTGTATGATTGCAGTTTACTGTTTATTGCTTGATAGCATGTTGTTTATTTTCCAGTATGATTACTGTTATTTCATGACTGGCTTGAGGTTGAGACGAGCTTGTGGAGGCTGAAGCCCCACACACATTTCCTCCCTCACTTGCATTGCATGCATTTTACTGTTAAGCTGATGCTTTGTCTGTTTTGGTGTATCATTGACATGATCCCTTAGGACTCTCATTTCCTTTGATAAGGATTTGATGATAGACTTTTAGGTTGAAACCTATGCATGACAACATCTAGGAGTTCCCTGTTCAAACCTCAACCATAGGATGAATCCATGGCATGATAACAGTAGGACTTGATAGTCTCCCTCCTAGTTGGGCCTGTTCTCTTCTCATCTCAAAACAGTTTAAGATACAGTAACCATGAATGATTTCTTTCGTACGTTACGAGCCTTAAGCTATCTGAGAAAGGATTGTGGGAGAGTTTCTTTTCCGCAGTCTGGATGTTTAGTATGGTACCCTTTGGGTGACATGCGACGCATTCACTCTCAGGTCATAGTCTCTAGTGCGGTTGAAATCGCAAACACAATAAAAGACACTTCTTTCGTAAAAAACAGGAAATAAACCGTAGTTTCCCGAACTACGTATGCTCTGATCTCTCATGCCTGTTGAGAGTACGTAGGCACAAGATGGCGAAGTCTTGGCGAGCTACCTTCCCCCATAATCCTTCGTAGGCCGAACTACGTTGACTCTGATTTCTCACTCTCTGATGAGAATACGTAGGCATAAAGTGCGACGCTTTGCCGAGTCATTTTTCTTTTCTTTTTCAGCCAGCCTTGATAGGTAGATAGATTATAACCAACCCGTCCAAGTAAACACAACAAGCGAGGATCCCGTCGAGTACGACGGACGTGAGGGGTGCTAATACCTTCCCCTTGCGTAACCGACTCCCGAACCCAGACAATGGTTGCGATGACCTTGTCTTACCCTTTTTCGTCAGGTTTTTCCGATCGTTTCCTTTCCTGCTCTGAGGGATAAATAACGAAAGGCGGCGACTCTTCTGTTGTGCCGGCACCTCATTTTCGCGAAAGCGACAGCTGGCGACTCTGCTGGGGAATTGATAGTTTCCTAGGGATCCAACGTCCCGAAAGCGAGTCAGTTTTGGGATCCAACGTCCCTTAAGAGAGTCAATCCTACCGCTTGTGTGTTTGCTTGTTGGGTTGCGTTTATTTATCGCATTTTTACTTCTCGCACTTTATTTCCCGCATTTTATTTTCAGTATAATATGATTATTTGTGCTGTTGTGGGATGGGAGTTCTGATGAGTGAGAAGCCAGACCCAGGCTTGAGTGCACCATAGACTTAGAGTGGAAATTAGTGGGCGCGTGCTTGCTTTGCAGGCACTAGTGTCTCATGAAATCCACGCTCAGACGAGGTTCATCCGGTTGGCTTCACTTTCAACCCTTTGGGTTGAGACGGTTGCTGGTTTGGTGGATTGTCGACTCTGGGGACTGATCATTTGTGATTCAGCTAAGTGAGGCCTCTTCAAGACTTGATGATGCCACTCCTTCTGGGAATCGTATCATCAGTTTTGAAAGTCTGTGACGCTGATGAACGCATAGGATGCCGTACCTTGAGTCAGTTTAGGTCCATACCTGTGAGTGGGATTGAGTTTATTGCAGGAAACTCTGACCTTCAGATTACCTGGTTTTCTTGACAGTGGATCAGTGTTGTTGGTACCAGGGTTCTCAGTTGCAGATATGTCTGTTCTTGATAGAGCAGGTTTTGATCAGAGGATCTTATCATCAGATATGTCTGTTCTTGATAGAGCAGGTTTTGATCAGAGGATCTTATCATCAGGTGTATGTCTGTTCTTGATAGAGCAGGTTTGATCAGAGTATTGTCATCAGTGGTTTGTTCTTGATAGAGCATACTTTGGGGTCTGAAGATCTCGTCAGCAGATGTCGTTTGTTCTTGATAGAGCAGATTTTGAGTGGGGTCTGAAGATCTCATCAGCAGCTGTATGTTTGTTCTTGACAGGGCAGATTTTTGATTTGGGGTCTGAAGACTTCATCAGCAGATATTTCTTGATCATACATCCGAGGTCCTTATTATCAGGCATTTGTTCTCAACAGAGCAGAATTTTGATCTCATGTATAGGCTCCTATCAGATGGTTGTTCTTAGCAGATCAGATTAGTGGTCTTACACCGGGGTTTTCTTCTCATCAGTGATTGTTGATACAGAATCTCCACAGCAGCTACCCGGATATATTATTGCATGCCTGCATTTTGCATTAGTTTGCATGTTCATTTGCATTCCATTAACGTGTGTCTGTGTTGCAGGTACCGTTTCCTCGATCCAGGATTTCTCGCCTCCTACTGTTATTATGGCCTCTCTCAGGAAGACTGTTGCATACAAGTTCCCGACCCCTGATGTGTCGAAGTTGACTGGTTTGATAGCTCTGGAAAGTGATTCTGTGAAGGATAGGTTCAGGAAGTCTTATGGCAGGTTGCTCAGTCTGGTTTGCAAACCTTCTACGTCTGAGTTGAATGGGTTACATGCTCTTCTGCAGTTCTATGACCCTCCTCTGAGGTGTTTCACTTTTCAGGACTTCGTTCTCGCGCCGACACTGGAAGAGTATGCTGATATGCTGGGTGTGCCTATCAAAGGGCAGATGCCTTTTGTCCACATGGACGCTGAGCCTGATCTGGCTGGTTTAGCTTCTTCACTCCACTTGGGCGCCTCTGAGTTAGTAGTGACGAGTTGGAACAAGGTTCCCGGGTTCTCCTTGCAGTTTCTGGTAGCTAAGGCTCAGCAGTGTGCTAAGGACAAATGTTGGGACGCGTTCAATGCCATCCTCGCTTTATGCATATATGGCATTATCCTGTTCCCCAACATGCCTGATTTCATAGACTTTGATGCATTCCACAACTTCGCCTCAGGGAATCCAGTCCCTACTCTGATCGGAGACGTATATCACTCAGTGCATTACAAGAATGAGAACCGGAGAGGGAAGAATGTCTCATGTTGCGTACCGTTGTTGTACAAATGGTTTGATAGTCATTTGCCCAAGAGGGGTTCTTTCGTCTTGTCTACAGCCACAGCTGAGTGGCCTGAGCGTCTGATGAGTTTGTCTGCAGAAGATATTGATTGGTTTGTTGACAAAGACAGGCTAGGCACTGAGGTGATCTTCAGTTGTAGTGGGTTTCCTAATGTACCTCTGATAGGTAAGAAGGGTTGCATCAACTACAATCCGTCATTGCTAGTTCGTCAGTTCGCATATGCTTTGAGGACTCCACCGAAGGAGGAAGAGGTACAGGAATCTCTGTACCTCACGGGTACTCTAGAGGGGGATTTGTTGTCCAAGCTTCAGCGTGCGTGGAACAGTATCAGCAAGAGAGGAAAGCCTGTGTTGGGAAAGAGCAACAGTCATGCCTACCCTCCTTATTCAGCTTGGATCAGAGCCAGAGCCGACGCTATAGGGATGCCATTTCCTCATGTCAGACCAGAGAGTCCTCCACCAGTCGAAGAGCCTACCACTGTGTCCATTCATCAGCACAACCAGGTATTAGCCGAGCGGGACGAACTAAAGCGGGCGAACGCAGAGTTGGAGAAGGAGTTAGCTCAACTTCGAAATGAAAGGAACGAAGTCGTGCATGCTTTCAAAAAGCAAACAGAGTCGGTGAACCAACTGGGTGCAGACTTGGCAAAGCAGATTGCTGATCGGGAACGCTTGGGTCAGGACTTCAGGGCTGTTAATGACGTACTAGCTACGAAGAAGCAGCATCTGGAGGAGGCATATCGGAGGATATCTAAGTTCGACCAGCATTGGAAGACCTCCCTGGCCACCAGGAAGGAGCGAGAGGACAGGCTGATGCTACAGATCGCTAAGCTGGAAGCCGAAGTAAAGGACAGTGAGCGGAGGTTTGATGAAGAGACCGCCCGCAGATACGTCGCCGAAAGCCGACTCAACAAAGCTCTTGCTAACCTGAAGGAGCATAAGCTGATGTTCGAGTCTAAGAAGCGGAAACTGGAGGATTGCTTTGGCGAAGGAGCTTGGGAAAGTTCAGTTCAGGGGCTTCAGCATACCATCGTGCAGAGGGAACTACTCATCGAGGGGTTGCTCACTTTGCCAGATCATCCAGAGACGAAGAAGTTATTAGCAGAGTATCGCGCCCGTGGCCGTACTTGACTAGTTGTATTCCTGTTGTTTTGATCTTTGCTGTATGCTGACCATCACCAGGCTTGTTGGCTGAGGTCATGCTGTTGATTTGTTTTGTACTCGCTGATACTGTGTACTGCCTTGACAGGCCTTTCCATATATATATGAGATTGATGTTTCCATGATTGGGCTCGGATTTCTTCTTCCTCTTATTATTGTCAGCACTGGCACTAAGGCACTAGGATCGGGGGAAATCTCCCGAGCACACAGACACACGCATGCATTTGCATGAAGCATTTGCATGACGTACATTTTATTGCTTTTCCTAAACTTTAATGTTTGCAGGTTTTTCAGGTTCACATGTTTCGAGCTGTTTCCGGTCTCCAGGATTGATCAAAGACTCATTCACCGTTACTCAACTCGCGCTAATCAGACTAGGATCATGGATCAGGTACAGTCAGATGTTCAAGAGCTCCGTGAACGGATGGATCGTTTTATGGAACTGATGCAGGTAGTCGCTAATGGTCAGGACCAGCTTCGTACTTTGGTTAAACCTTTGATCTCCAGGGTTGATAGTAATGGCATACTTCATGGAGGGGCTGTGCCTACTCCTCCTCCAGTGGATGCTCCACAGAATGTTGTTCCTGTTGCCGGAGGCAACGGCAGTGCTAACGGCAATCTGATGACTAATATCGGACTCAATGCGGCAGGCGTCGGCAATGGTAGTCTGGGAGACAATGTTAACATAGGGCCGGTCAACGGCAATGCTGGTGTCGGAAATCTGTTGGTGCCTCAACCATGGCTGGAGGACCATCAGGATGACATATTCTCTCAAAGAGGTGTAGAAGTAGAGTTGAATGCTGAAGCTCGACTCAGGTTCAAAGCGCTGGAAGACAAGATGAGAGACATTGAAAATCAGAACACATTGGGCGTCGATATGTCCAAACTCGGGTTAATTGCTGATTTCAAGGTACCTCATAAGTTCAAGGTGCCTGTCTTTGAGAAGTATAAGGGTACTACTTGCCCCCGGGTCCACCTTCGATCATATTACAGAAAGATGTCCGCCTATTCTGACGATGAGAAGTTGCTGATGCACTTCTTCCAAGATAGTCTTTCTGGTCCATCACTCGAATGGTATATGGGCTTGGAGCCCGCTACCGTACGCACCTGGAAGGATCTCGCTGAAGTGTTCGTCCTCCACTATCAGTACAATAGCGACTTGGCCCCCAACCGAGTTCAGCTCCAGAATCTTTCACAGCGGAATAATGAAAGCTTTAAAGAGTACGCCCAGCGGTGGCGTGAATTGGCTGCTCGGGTTCAACCGCCGATGGTTGAGCGCGAGCTAGTGCAAATGTTCGTGGCTACCCTTCCTGGAATCTACTATGAAAAGTTGGTCAGTGGCATGTCTGGGACTTTCTCGGCTCTCATCACTATGGGCGAGCACGTCGAGAACGGTATAAAAGTCGGAAAAATCCAAGGTGAATCATCCTCAACTGGAGGAGGTGGTAAGAAACCTTACGCTGGCAAGCGTCGAGAAGGAGACGCTAGTGCTGTCACCAACGCTCAGAGAAAGGGCAAGGGCCCTCAGCAGCAGATTGCTATCATAAATATCCCGGCAGCTCCGCCACAGCAGCAGCAGCAGCAACCGCAGCAGCAGAATCAGCAGGGGTATAGGAAATATCAGAACCGGGCTCCTTTGGCAAGCCGTCATTTTGAAGCTCCACCTATGTCGTATGCGCAGCTTCTGCAAACGTTGCTTCAGCTTCAGCTAGTTCAAAAGAGGACGTTGGCTCCCTTGACAGGGGCACCACCACCAGGGTATGACGCAAATGCTACTTGCGATTTCCATACTGGGGCACCAGGCCATACGATTGAGAACTGTAAAGCTTTTAAGCATAAAGTGCAGGACCTGGTAGACGCCAAGGTCATTAACTTTTCTGATAGTGTGCCCAATGTCACCAAAAACCCTATGCCTAATCACAGGGGAGGTGGAGTGAACGCCATTATCACAGAGGAGAGCGCAGATATGTTGACTGATGTCAAGAGCTTGAAGACACCGCTTAGTTTCGTCAAAGCTAAGTTGCTGAAGAAGGGCTTCTTTCCTGGATGCGGAGAGTTATGTATGGCTTGTGCTACACTTCCTGATGGGTGTGAGCAGCTGGTAGAAGGTATCCAAAGTCTGATGTCTGAGGGTATTTTGCAGTTCAGCCGGAGAGTTGAAAATGTATCGGGGGAGATCGTGCTGAAACAGGCAGATGAAGTTGCCACCATTACCATTCCTCGCCGACCTATTACTATTTCTACGCCCCGACCACCTACAATTACTATTACCAGGGCCGGGCCAATCCCATTCGAGAGCACTAACGCCGTTCCGTGGCATTACGGCGCTGAAGTCTATTGCAATGGTCAGAAGATAGAGCTAGAGCCGTATGGATCGACTATGCAGAATCTCGCAGGAGTCAGTGGTATTACTCGAAGCGGAAGAGTGTTCGCACCGACAGAGGTTGTGGCAGAGAGAGTGGTCAGAGCTGATGCTGCTGATAAGGGTAAAGGCAAAGCTATCGAAGAGGTCCCTTGTGGGGCAGAGAAGGATTTGCTTGTCAAAGATGCCGAAGAGTTCATGCGATTAATCAAGAAGAGCGACTACAAGATTGTAGATCATCTTCATCAGACTCCGTCAAAGATCTCTATTCTCAATTTGTTGCTGTGTTTTGAAGCGCACCGCAACGCATTACTGAAGGTATTGAACGCTGCCTACGTGCCGCAGGAGATATCAGTAAATCAGCTAGAAGAGGTGGTAGCCCATGTTAATGCTGGCAATGGGCTGGGATTCACAAATCTAGAGCTGACTCCTAAAGGGAAAGATCACAACAGCGCCTTGCACGTCTCGATAGAGTGCAGGGGCACTATCATGTCGCATGTCCTGGTGGATACGGGTTCGTCGCTTAATGTGCTTCCGAAGAAGGCATTAATGAAGTTGGACACTCGTGGATTGCTTTGCACGCCCAGTGATCTGGTGGTGAAAGCCTTTGACGGAACTAAGCGCCACATTTTCGGAGAGTTGACCCTGCCGATTCAGGTTGGTTCGGAGACGTTCGATACGGTTTTTTATATCATGGATATCATGCCTGCCTACAGTTGCCTCTTAGGTCGGCCATGGATCCATGCTGCTGGTGCCGTGACGTCCACGCTGCATCAAAAGCTTAAATATGCTGTCGGGGGAAGCATAGTAACCGTCTGTGGCGAGGAGGACATTATGGTGAGTCACTTGTCATCCTTTAAGTATGTTGAAATGGATGGAGAAATCCATGAAACTCTCTGCCAGGCATTTGAAACCATCAAGGTGAAAGAGGTAGCTCCTGTCGTTATAGAGAAGCAAGAGATGAATCTCTCCTCGTTCAAGGAAGCTCGAGCCGTTGTAAAAGCCGGTTCCACCCCAGGCTGGGGGCATGTTTTGGATATACCAATCAAGCAGGATAAGTTTGGATTGGGGTATTCTCCTGAAGCTGAAGCTTCATCTTCCTCGTCTAGCAGCTCGTCTCGTGGAAAGGGGCCAATCCTATTTACCAAGGGCGGAGTGATTTTCGAGAGCATCAACGCAGCGTCTGAGGACAGCGGGGATAGCGATTGTGATCTTGACGCCTGGATTCAGCCAAGCAAGTCGGGCGAGCGCCTCAATAATTGGACCATCAAGGAAATTATCCAGCTGACAAGTGAAGAGTAATGATTTGCTTTTTACAATCTTTGTACAACCCTATGTCCTGCCCGGGGCATAGTGGTTTTATTGTCAGGGCCTTGTTGGATTATGTACATGCATTTTGTTAATAAATAAAAGGCGTTTTCTTCGTACTCAAATATTGTGTTCTCTGTTATTCCTGTTTTATGTTTATTTCGAAAAACAGTAAAATGGCAACGGGGTTTGTGCTAACCTGCATATTCTTGCTTTAAACTTAACCCTTGTTATTGCAGGATCCACATAACAGATGACATTGACTCTGGACCCTCTACGGCTCACTACGATTTCGATTGCCCGATATATCAAGCCGAGGATGAGATTGATGAAGACAAAGACCTTCCGGAAGAGTTGGCCTGCTTGTTGAGACAAGAGGAGAAGGTTATTCTGCCTCACGAGGAGGATATTGAGATCATAAATCTGGGTTCTGAAGAGCTCGTCAGAAATGTCAGAGTAGGGGCTGCGCTGCAGAAGGATGTCAAGCATAGACTGGTCGAGATGCTTCGAGAGTATAGTGACGTCTTTGCTTGGTCATACGAAGATATGCCCGGACTTGACACAGACATCGTGGTTCATCGCTTGCCGTTGCGAGAAGATTGCCCTCCAGTCAAGCAGAAGCTTAGGAGGACGAGACCAGATATGGCTGTAAAAATCAAAGAAGAAGTCCAGAAGCAGTTGGACGCAGGATTTCTAGCCGTTACCACTTACCCTCCGTGGGTCGCCAACATAGTGCCTGTACCGAAGAAAGACGGTAAGGTACGCATGTGCGTCGATTATCGGGATTTGAATAGGGCGAGCCCTAAGGATGATTTCCCGTTGCCCCATATCGATGTGTTGGTCGACAACACAACCCAGTTCTCCGTGTTTTCGTTCATGGATGGCTTCTCCGGTTACAATCAGATTAAGATGGCACCGGAGGACATGGAGAAAACAACGTTTATCACCCCCTGGGGAACATTTTGCTATAAGGTAATGCCCTTCGGTCTGAAGAATGCAGGGGCCACTTACCAGCGAGCAATGGTAACTTTGTTTCATGATATGATTCATCATGAGATTGAGGTCTATGTTGATGACATGATTGCAAAGTCCCAAACGGAGGAAGAGCATCTGGTCAACTTATTGAAGCTTTTCGAGAGGCTTAGGAAATTCAGGCTGAGGCTGAATCCTAACAAGTGCACTTTCGGAGTGCGGTCCGGAAAGTTATTGGGGTTTATCGTTAGTGAACAAGGTATCGAAGTTGATCCTGCGAAAATAAAAGCTATTCAAGAAATGCTAGCGCCGAGAACAGAAAAAGAAGTTCGTGGTTTCTTGGGCCGAATAAACTACATTGCAAGGTTTATCTCTCAGCTCACAGCCACTTGTGAACCGATGTTCAAACTTTTAAAGAAAGATCATGCGATTACTTGGAATGAGGATTGCCAGAAGGCATTCGACAAAATAAAGCAGTATCTTCAAGAACCTCCAATCTTGATACCCCCAATGGCTGGACGGCCATTGATCATGTACCTGACGGTTCTGGAGAATAGTATGGGGTGTGTTCTCGGTCAGCACGACGAGACGGGCAGGAAAGAGCATGCCATTTATTATTTGAGTAAAAAGTTCACTGAGTGTGAATCTCGATACTCGATGCTGGAGAAGACGTGTTGTGCACTGGCTTGGGCTGCCAAACGTCTACGACAGTATATGCTCAATCACACCACTATGCTAATTTCGAAGATGGATCCGATCAAGTACGTCTTCGAGAAGCAGGCTCTTTCGGGCAGGATTGCCAGATGGCAAATGGTGTTAACAGAATATGATATTCAGTACGTCTCCCAGAAGGCCATTAAGGGAAGCGTATTGTCTGATTACCTTGCCGAACAGCCAATCGAAGACTACCAGCCGATGAAGTTCGAATTCCCTGACGGGGATATTATGTTTCTCAAAGCGAAGGATTGCGATGAGCCATTGCCCGGTGAAGGGCCGTATAGGAAGTCTCAGTGGAAGTTGATATTCGACGGAGCAGTTAATTCCTATGGAAGTGGTATCGGGGCTATCATCACGACTCCTCACGGATCCCACATCCTGTTTACTGCGAGACTGACGTTTCCAGTTACCAACAATGAAGCAGAGTATGAAGCATGTATTATGGGTCTAGAAGAGGCAATTGATCTGAGGATCAAGAATCTAGACGTATATGGTGATTCAGCGCTCGTAATCAATCAGATTAAAGGGGAGTGGGAAACGCGTCAAGCGAATTTGGTGTCGTACATGAATTATGCCCGGAGGCTGCTTCCTTTCTTCGACCGAGTGGAACTTCATCATGTACCCAGGGCTGAAAATCAGATGGCTGATGCCTTAGCCACGTTGGCTTCAATGTATAAAGTCAATTTTTGGAATGAGGCTCCAAGAATTGTCATTTCGCGTCTTGATAGACCGGCATTTGTCTTTGCAGTTGAGGATGCCGCCGACGGCAAGCCATGGTTCCATGACATCCAGACCTTCCTTATGACTAAGGAGTATCCTGCGGGAGCGTCAACCCAGGATAAGAAGACTCTGAGGAGGCTATCTGGAAACTTTTATCTCAATCCTGATGGAGTGTTGTATAAGAGAAACCATGATCTCGTGCTACTCAGATGCGTAGATGAGAAAGAGGCAAGTATGCTCATGGAAGAAGTCCATTAGGGCACATTTGGTACGCACGCCGGAGGGCATGCCATGACGAGAAAGATCCTGAGAGCAGGATATTACTGGCTGACTATGGAGTCGGATTGCTTCAGATTCGCGAAGAAATGTCATAAATGCCAGATTTATGCTGATAAAGTTCATGTGCCGCCGTGCCCATTGAATGTCATGTCCTCCCCTTGGCCGTTCTCCATGTGGGGCATCGACATGATAGGCAAGATCGAGCCCACTGCATCCAATGGTCATCGTTTCATTCTGGTAGCTATCGACTACTTCACCAAATGGGTGGAGGCAGCCTCGTACGCTAATGTGACCAAGCAGGTGGTAGCTAAATTCATAAAGAGGGACATCATCTGTCGTTATGGAGTTCCCGAGTGGATCATTACTGATAATGGTTCGAATTTGAATAACAAGATGATGAAGGAGCTGTGCCAGAGCTTCAAGATTGAACACCACAACTCATCTTCTTACCGGCCGAAGATGAATGGCGCCGTCGAAGCCGCCAACAAGAACATAAAGAAGATTGTTCAGAAGATGGTTGTGACCTACAAAGATTGGCACGAGATGCTGCCGTTTGCCTTGCACGGTTATCGTACGACGGTGCGTACGTCGACCGGGGCAACTCCTTTCTCCTTGGTGTATGGTATGGAAGCTGTCCTACCGTTAGAAGTGGAGATCCCTTCTTTGCGAGTTTTGGTTGATGTGAAACTCGACGAGGCAGAATGGATTACGAATCGTTTGAACCAACTCAGCCTGATGGACGAGAAGAGGTTAGCATCGATTGCATTTGGTCGCCTGTACCAAAGCCGAATGAAGAAAGCTTATGATAAGAAGGTGTGTCCTAGAAGCTTTCAGATGGGTGATCTCGTCCTAAAGAAGATTCTTCCGCCACACTCCGATCACCGGGGCAAGTGGACTCCGAATTACGAAGGGCCGTATATCGTCAGCAAGGTCTTCTCAGGAGGAGCTTTGTTGTTATCCACGATGGATGGTGAAGATTTTGCATCCCCGGTGAACGCGGACGCAGTTAAAAAATACTTTGCTTGAAAGAGACCCGCTGGACAAAAAAGAAAGAGTCCAGGCAAAAAAGGGGCATCCCGGCGAACCAAAAACAGAATAAAAGGTTCGGGCAAAAAAAATTAGGGATATATTGAAAAAATGTACACCCGCGAAGTCGAAAACCTACACTGGGCGGCTTCGGCAAAAAAGGGTATCCCGGTGAACTGAAAACCCGTAAAGGGCGGTTCACGCAAAAGTTAGGGATTTGAATAAGCAAATGACTGCATTCCGCGTATGGACTTTCATTGTTTAGTGGTTTGGAGGACCTGAGGGCCGTTTATCTGAACCAATCTCTGCCGAAGCTGAAGCGTCGGAGAAGTATCGAAGTCGAGTGGGTCTTAGAGGGATCAACTCATGGTGTTCGTCTACGCCTCGTTGCCGACATTTGTATATACTGATGTATATTTATGTTTTATTTCTGCGCTGCTTCCTCATTCCAGGAGCTTGCCTCTGTTGTAAAACATTTTTGCCCATTCAAGGGTTCACCATCAATAAAATGCATGTTATTCAGCAATGCTGTTTGCCTATTTAGCATTTATCTGTTTTGTTTGCGAAAGAAAACGCCGATGTTTTTGATAAAATGCGCATACATAAACTTACGGGCCTAGGCCCATTGATTGTTGAAACAATTAATTACCTGAATATTGTCACGAGATAATAACCTCGATAGGCCCCTTTGAGGAGGGTATCTTGTCTGTTTGTTTGTGTTGTTGCAGGTGTAGCACCTCCCAGAAGATGTGTCGTGCGCATCCCCGAAGCAGGACGAGTCCTCCTTCTCCAGCAGTGTTCAGTAGTCTCTCATCCGCAAAATCTGAACGCAAGATAGTGAGCATTGATATGTCTCCCCGGGTAGAGAGCACTCTCTTCCCCAAGCAGACGCATCCTGAAGGAACGTCATCTTCTCAGCTGAGTCAAGGGCCGAAACCCGTATGTCCCCAGCACCGGGTCACAAGTGCAGATTTTGTAGAAATGTTCGGGTGCCGAAGCTCGTGTTTCCCCGGTAAGGTCGCCGAGGCAGGTGCCTTCCCCAGCACCGGGTCATAAGTGCAGGTCTCGTAGGAAGTTGTTCGTATGACGAAGGATGCAGTAACTGATGGTGCCAGACTGAAGGCTCCCGCGGAATTGAAATTCCCCACCAGAGCCGTATTCTCTCCCGAAGTAAGATGATTCCCTTTTCCCCAATGGAGTGTGGAGCAGCTGAAGTTGTTTCCCCACGGAGTTGTTATCCCCAGAAGAGTAGCCGGGACGGCCACGCAGTTTATTCTCGCGATTGGTATCGCTTTCCTTCAGCAGGTCCAAGTTCTCGTAGAGCTTCGTTCCCCTGCAGCAGATCAACTGAAGTTGGTTTCCCTGCAGCAGTCAACGGAAGATCAGTTCCTCAGACAGTCTCCGATTGATATTAGCGTGTTCACTTCCTCCTCAGCAGGAGGATTCCTCTATCTGAGTAGTTCTTTCTCCTTGACAGGAGGATTTCCCCCCGGCATTTATTTTGCTGGCGGGATCGCAGCATTGTGCATGATTGCATAACATTTAGCATGAACGCATAGCATTCCCACCGTGTGGAGTATGGCGCCGAAGCATATGCATCATAAGCATGATCTAGGTTATTATCATTCTTCTTTTACAGGTGTTCCACCAAAGGACCGGTTGCTCAGGACGATTCCTGATATTCTCCCCAACGAGGTCGCTTTCTTAAGATGATTCTTAAGACCCCGGTGTAATCCCCACAGTCGCTCGCTCAAG
The DNA here is from genome assembly GCA_963859935.3 of Lathyrus sativus. Lineage (NCBI taxonomy): Eukaryota > Viridiplantae > Streptophyta > Magnoliopsida > Fabales > Fabaceae > Lathyrus > Lathyrus sativus. The sequence continues at coordinate 694,236,830 of OZ012741.1, read as the reverse complement.
ATGATTTTTTTGAAATCCCTAGCGAAGTCTTCAGGTCAAGACGATTCTTGAATCCCTCAGCAGGGCCGTTTGCTTAAGATGATTCTTAATACCTCAGCGCAATTTCCCGAGTTGTTTGCTTAGTATGATTCTTGAGCTCCCCAGTAGCGTCCCCAGCAAGAGTTGCCCAGGAAGATTCTTGGAATACCCAGCAGAATAAAGTCTCCAGAAAGGTTATCAGTTCAGGATGATTCTCGAAGGTGCCCGACGGAGTTGTTTGTTCAAGATGAGTCTTGAAGTCCTTAGCAGCGTGATATGTTTGCCCCAACAGTGATGTCTAATCTGAAGATTGACTTCGTAAACGCCTGAAGGCGGTATCAGAATGTTCCTGTGGATTCAGGTTTCCGTGTTGATGAATCAGCGTTTGTCTGAAGACAAAGTTCAAAAGTTTGTAGATACAACTTTTGTATGCAAGGTGATCCGTGTTGGCCTGAAGACCAAGTCAGTTGTCCTGAGGTGACGATTGATTGCGATCAAGTGAATAGTGTTTCTTCTGACTGAAGTCGAATATGTTTCTCCAGCTGAAGCGGAGTTTTGCCTGAAGGCAAAGTGTTTGAATCCCCGTAGAGTCATGAATGGCTCAGGATACCATTTCTCTGACTGAAGTCACAGATTTCCCAAGCTGAAGCGAAGGTGCCTGAAGGCAAGGTTATCCCCAAGGTCATGAATGACCTAGGATTCATTTTTCGGACTGAAGGCCGAAGTATATCCCTGACTGAAGTCACGAATACTCTATAGCAGAGGCGGAGTTGCCTGAAGGCAGATCCATGTATCCTTGAAGGCCAAGGACCATTTCTTTAGACTAAAGTCGAAGATACCTCCTGCAGAGTTGCCGACAGGCAAAAGTTTACATCCTTGGAGGCTAAGGATGCTTATCTTCAGAAGTACTTGAAGATCTTTTCTAGCTGAAGCTGGAAGTGGCCAGGGGCCAGGGTTTCATATGTCTTTGATGTTGAAGTTCTACGGTGGGCAGTGTGCAGTAGTATTCGGATGTTCGTTATGGTTCTGAGGGTGAACCCCAGATCAGAGCGTGCTTGGTTGAGTCTCTCATCTCCAGTGGAGTAGTTTCAAATACGCAAGTGTACCTGTTGTTCCATTTACCAAGGGTGAACCCCAGGTCAGATTTGTTCAACGTTCGTTTTGGCGGCGAGGTCAGATGATGTTTGTTCGACGGCGAAGTTGAATGTCGTTTTGACGGCGAGGTCAGATCATGTTTGTGTTTGACGGCGAGGTTGAATGTTTGTGTTCGACGGCGAAGTTGAATGTTTGTTTGACGGCGAGGTCAGACTCTTTAAATCCCCCAGCAGAGATGATGATTGTGCGACGGCGATGTCGAGTGTCTCTCAGAGTGATGTTTGTGTCCGACGGCGATGTCAGATTCTATAGTCTTCCAGCGGCGATGTTGGGTGTCGTGATGAAGTTCACGTGGATAACTGACGGCGATGTCAGATCAGTATTTGTAGAGCGGCTAATATTGCAGTATTCGAAGATTTGTTCCCCGCAGAGTATCATGTGCTCGTGCAGTTGGCAAATTTTCGGGTTTACCGGTATTCAATCGTCTCGCACCGTGATTGGTTGAGAGTCGTTCGCTCCTCACCCAGTCAGGTTCAAGCCGTTTGAATAGGGGCAGCTGTTGCACCCCAAAATTTGACCAACAATTATTTACCCATCAAGTGTTTGAAAGATGATACCTTCATCAGAAAGTTCAAGAGATCCTCAGAGGAATTGGTTGAAACCAGAGTTATGTGCCTCCTAACTTGAGAGTTGTGGGTGCTCCTCAGATGATTCTGAGACTTTGAGAATGAACTTTAAGCTTTGAGAAAGCCTATGAGATGTCTTGAGAGTCATCATGAATCCCAGAGAGGTCATTGTGCAAGAATTCAGAAGATTCAACCATGAATGGTTGAATTAGGGTTTTGACTGGATCGACCCTAGGTTAACTGAAGATTTGGAGAAGGTTGAGACTTAGTCCAAGGGCCATGAGATCATGGAATGATGTATGGAGATGTTATAAAGATGATTCCTAGACCAACTCATCATGATTGAGGAGTTTGAGAAGTTTTGAGTTAGGGTTTCCAAGGATTGTCAGTGAAAAAACCCTAGTTTGATCCCTATCTTCCAGGCAGTTTTAGCTCAAGATGTGATTGATATCTCATCTTCCCCATAACATGAATGTTGTATAGCTTGTTCTTAGCTTTAATTTGAGTGGTAGAAGTCCTTGATAGGATGTGCAGAGCTCAAGTTATGGTTTTGACAAATTACAGGTCAGCTGAGGTGTGTGAATCTGGGTCCTTGAAAGTCACCCAACTTGCAGACAACTTTTGCCCTAGTAGGATGATTCCTATGATCTCTTGGTCAACATGAATTTTGAAGAGCATCTTCTTAGATTTCTATAGAGTACTAGAAGTCCTTGATAGGATTTGTAGAACTCAACTTATGGTTTGGACAAGACAGGGGTATTTTGGTCATTTGGTGATTATAGGTCATTTTAAGCAAAGGCCATATCTCCTATTTCCAAGCCTCAAATGAAAAAACTCAAAACATCAAAGTTGTTCAAAATGGGATTTTAAGCCTAGAAAAGTGGTCATGATTTGTTGAAGAAGCTTGTAGCAAGGATTTACAAGATTGGGTAAAAATGACCTAAAAAATGACTTATAACTTTAATGAATCCAAGTTGGAAATTGGTTTGGGAGATCCACAAATCCAAAATAGGTCATCCAACATGTCATTTTGAATCCAAACATCATTCTAAAAACAATGGTTCAAGTAGAATTTTTATTTGAGGTCTTAAAATGGATGTTACTTTGTAAAGTTCATTCTTGCATCATAAGGCAACTTGCAAATCTTCACATAAGGCAAAACCAAGGCTTGTTTTTCACACACTCCTTCTCAATATCTCACAAGGGGAGATTTTAAAGCAAAATGACAAGCTTAATGCATGAGATGAAGGGATATACAATGTATCACTTCATGAGAAATTCTAAAACTTTCTAGGTGATTCCACAAGTTTCTAAACTATTCCATTGGTTGTTATAAAAAGAGTGAATCACCATGAAGAAGAGGTTGGTGAAAGTTGCTGAATCCATTGGAGAGAGTGAGAGAGAAAGTGCCATTTCAAGATTTCTTCAAAATCAAGCAAGCTTTCATTTCTTCATCCACAAGCCTCATCCATCACAATTCTTGCAAACAGAAAGATATCCACCATTGGAGGAGCATTTGGAGAAGATTACAAGTCCTGAATCAAGCCCTAACATCACTCACCATTGATATTTGACAGGTTGGTAACTTGCTCCATAGATCCTTATTTAGGTGCATACTGTTAGATTGCTAGGTGTAAGGATAACATGCTAGGTTAGGTGATGATTTTCTGAGGATTTGAGAGAGATCCATGGAGTTTCGTGGCAGGGTGCCATTTCTTGCAAGATGAAGAACAAGCTGTATATTGAGTTTTGGTGATTATGTTATAGTGTAGAATGATAAGGACAACATGTAGAACAAGTCTATACTATTGGAATTAAGCTTCATCGTGATTGATCTCAGAGAATTATGGTGGAACCCTAATATTCATGCTTTCTGTTAGAGTGATATAAGATGTTTCAGTGGAAATTATTGGCACCATCGTGTCCTTGGTGATTAGTGGAGCATCTTTGCTCTTGGAAGTTTTGATTTTCATAAAGCATGGAGGGAGAACGAAGGACCTGAAATTCGTGCATGAAATCTGTTGAAACTAAAAACCCTAGCATGTGTTTGGGGACGATGGCCATCAGCCGTAGGATCTGTCCAGCTTAATTGACTTAATCATTCCATCCAACGGCCACGGTTCAATTTCAGAAACGGAGGGAATTTTAAATAGCTAAACGCACCATTTGAGTAAGTGGGAAATCCTGGGCTGAATGCAGTTTGTGATACTCACACCCCCACCATGGGCCCAATCCAATTTTTAACTAGAATGTGTTGCTATTCGTACCGCTCGCGTGTTTATTTTCTTTTAATTTTTCTTTTTATTTTCTGATAGCCATTGGGCCCAGGCGCGCCATGCTAGGCGCACCCCCCTTCCTGGGCCCATCATAGAAAGCAAATGAGCGTGTTTGCTTTTCTCACCCCCATCCCCTTTAATTCAATTTCTTTTGATTTTAATTCCTTTTAATTTTCTTGCATTTTATAAAATCCATATAAAATTCAAAAATGATTATTTTTCACTGCTTGTTTTTTTCACATGCTCATAATTTTGTTTAGAAAAATATTAATAAATAAAATTCCATTTTATTTTTCTTTTAATATTTTTAGAATATTATTCATTTAAATAGCCTTTTTAATATGGTTAGTTTGATACTCAATTTTGTAGAATTTGTTTTAGGGTCTTCCCTTAGGATTTTTGAGCCATTCTTTTTGGCATAGTTGGATATTGAATCATAGTTCATATAGGATTTAATTCATGATTTGTAGATTAAAATTTGATTAGTTTGTTAAGCATAGTCTTAGTGTACTCAAATTAGGGTTTTAGGTTGCATAAGTAGATTTGAACAATTTTGTTTTGGGTTTTATAGGCCAAATTAGAGTATGGGGAATATATGGGTTAAGGGTAGGTATGTATAGAACCCCCTAGAATTTTACTAGAATATTATATAGTATTTTAGTATTTTTAATTGATTTTTGAATGTATGGATAGTATGTGTGTTGCTTAAGGGCATAGTTTGTATTGTTTTGCTTTCTTTTCTTCTCCTTTGAGTGTGTGAGCCTTGAAGATTGAGTTGAAGACCTTGTGGATCATCATTGAAGACTTTGAAGACCTTGAAGAGGAGCTTAGTTTTAGCTTTTGTTTGTTCTGTTTATAGGATCATAAGTACATAGGTAGAGCTTTAGATAGAATAATTCCATTCAATAAACAAGGAGTGTCTTGTTCACCTCCTTCCTTCTCTATGATAAAAAGTCCATTAAGGGTATTCACCTCTCTCCTTTGGAGGGATTAGTGACCTTGCCCTATGAGGTAGAACTTTGAGAGAGCCTTTCCTTTTGATGTTAAGTCCTTAATGGCATCCTTTGGAAGTCAGTGAGCACTCTAACATCCTCACCTCATCTTGTTGATTAAATCTTGTTTGTTGGAACATTTGGGTTGTTGAAGATAAAGAAAGCAATGAAGAGTATTAAAGATTTGATTGAAGATCTAAAAGCCATTGAAGATAGAAGCTGAAGCTTTGAAGAGGATGATTCCTTGGAGATCCTTGAAGATGAAGACTTTGTGAAGATCAAGTGGATACTTGAAGATCCATGAAGATAGTGAAGCCTGAAGGTGGAGCTGATCAAAGAAGCTGAAGCTTAAGAGAGAAGATGAGTTGATACTCATATTGTAGGGTTGGAACCTGGAAAGCAGTTGATGATTGAAGTCTGAAGACTGAGTTGCTGCTGGAGGAGCTGAGGCTTTCTTCTGTTTTTCTTTTCTGTATTGTGTGGTTTGTTTGCCTCATGGCATTTTCATTTTTATCTGTATGATTGCAGTTTACTGTTTATTGCTTGATAGAATGTTGTTTATTTTTCAGTATGATTACTGTTATTTCATGACTGGCTTGAGGTTGAGACGAGCTTGTGGAGGCTGAAGCCCCACACACATTTCCTCCCTCACTTGCATTGCATGCATTTTACTGTTAAGCTGATGCTTTGTCTGTTTTGGTGTATCATTGACATGATCCCTTAGGACTCTCATTTCCTTTGATAAGGATTTGATGATAGACTTTTAGGTTGAAACCTATGCATGACAACATCTAGGAGTTCCCTGTTCAAACCTCAACCATAGGATGAATCCATGGTATGATAACAGTAGGACTTGATAGTCTCCCTCCTAGTTGGGCCTGTTCTCTTCTCATCTCAAAACAGTTTAAGATACAGTAACCATGAATGATTTCTTTCGTACATTACGAGCCTTAAGCTATCTGAGAAAGGATTGTGGGAGAGTATCTTTTCCGCAGTCTGGATGTTTAGTATGGTACCCTTTGGGTGACATGCGACGCATTCACTCTCAGGTCATAGTCTCTAGTGCAGTTGAAATCGCAAACACAATAAAAGACACTTCTTTCGTAAAAAACAGGAAATAAACCGTAGTTTCCCGAACTACGTATGCTCTGATCTCTCATGCCTGTTGAGAGTACATAGGCACAAGATGGAGAAGTCTTGGCGAGCTACCTTCCCCCATAATCCTTCGTAGGCCGAACTACGTTGACTCTGATTTCTCATTCTCTGATGAGAATACGTAGGCATAAAGTGCGACGCTTTGCCGAGTCATTTTTCTTTTCTTTTTCAGCCAGCCTTGATAGGTAGATAGATTATAACCAACCCGTCCAAGTAAACACAACAAGCGAGGATCCCGTCGAGTACGACGGACGTGAGGGGTGCTAATACCTTCCCCTTGCGTAACCGACTCCCGAACCCAGACAATGGTTGCGATGACCTTGTCTTACCCTTTTTCGTCAGGTTTTTCCGATCGTTTCCTTTCCCGCTCTGAGGGATAAATAACGAAAGGTGGCGACTCTTCTGTTGTGCCGACACCTCATTTTCGCAAAAGCGATAACACCGACATGGCTTACCGAAATGGTCATGAAGAAACACTAGTTGCTGTCGGTAATTGATCTCGAAAAAGCCTCCCAATATGGTGTAACCGTCGCAACACCATTTCCTCTTGTTGCGTAAATTCCTTCCGGACTTGATCTCGGCACAGACCGCAAACCAAAACCTACCACCACAAACGGGGATCAGAATCAGAAATCGCATGATGCAGTGATTAATATATTCCAGAATTAAAACCAGAGTAACCAAGCAAAGAACTGTTCAGTGTGGCTTTGGAAACACTAAAGGCATGCTAAGCCAAGTTTCGCAGTTTGTAGCAGGGCACTGATTATCCTTGCCAGTTAGGTGTTCGCAGATGCACTGATTACCGAAAACATGACCAAAAACAATAGCATCTTCAGGAGCATCATTACAGATACCACAGATAAAATGTTGACATAGTTTTGCTTCACTGTACCAGCATAGGCGTCATTCTTCATGGCATACGTTATGGCAATTCCTGCAAATGACGACACAATAACTTCATACTAATACAAGAAATTAATTAAGTAAGCAAATCATTGGTCTAAATTCCAGCTTTTTACGTACGGCATCAAGAGATGTTGATATGCAGGCCATCGCGATGATTCTACGAAATACACTAATCCCTGCAAAAAAAAAAGGAATTGGCAAATTTGATCAATCCATTGACACAATGCATGACACTATGAACCAGACAATAACAAGTCGGCATAAGATCGAACATGTACGGTCATCAAGTAAGTACATGTTGAGAGTTTAACTTATACTCTGAATCTCCGCCACAAACGCTCCAGTGCATCTCACGGCGAGGGCACCATTCCTGGTAAAAAGTTCAGAAAGACAGATCAGATATTCAGACCATATAAATCAGCTGTCATTTAAGGATTCTGTGAGAGATAACTTACAAACATGTGCTGCCATTCATGAAGAACCTTTTAATGCTACATTGAGCAATATGCATCCATTTGCGTCCGCACAGTTGAGGCAGGCATTAAAATGCCACAAATGAGTGTGACTTTTAACACTTATGATCTAATGGTGTTATCTCCACATGCTTTCGCAACTTTATGCCATTCCCTTAAAAAGGTGATGCTATGCTTCCATTTCCTGGTTGAAATGAACTTCTCGGTGATAATAACGCGACGGAACCTTCTGCACTACTCGGTTACCTCAAAGCTCGAGCTTTTGCACCGTCGACTTCGGATAGAACACCAGTAGTCTACCGGCATTTTTGTAGATTTAGTATTATGAGCAAATCAATGCTACCCCTGCCCATTGTTGCATCTCGAACTCAGTTTAATCCCGCAACGTTCTTGGAAATTTCTACAAAAATAATAGAAGTCAGCAGTATGCATTTAAAAATAAATAGCTGCTACAAATAACATCATCATTTCTAAGCAGCCCAAACCATGTCAAAACCAAGGTAGATTCAGTTTTGTTTTATAAGAACGTATTAACAGTGGTGTAGTTCTTTCCAAAGGAATTTGCAGAATCATAACAACCATGTTTTTTTTCTCCGAGCAAAATCAACACTTACATTTTAAAATGGGCAGAATGGTTACAGTATGCACTTCTATCTCAAGATGGCACTGGTTCCAACATAAATCCAACAAGGGAAGAAAACTCCCTCAAACATGTTATTGCAAACCCGTACAAACCAAGCACAACAGCAAGAAGATTGAGTTTCCTCCGTGTTTGAAGCATCAACACCCCATTTCACACTTTCCTACAAACAAACACACTTCTTTCTTTCGTTCCCTTTTTGCGCAAAAATGATAGCCTTTTCAATCTGAACCCATAAGTGTTCTTCCAACTGTTTGATCATTTTCCTCAACCAAAATTCAGCATGTCTAGCTTTGTGGGTGTCCTTGTTTCTGATCAATGGCTTCAGAGCCAGTTCACCCAAGTCGAACTTCGGACACTCAAATCGAAATATGTATCCCAAAGAACTCTGTCGGGACGTGCTACTGTGGGAGATTTGCCACATGTTTTCAAGAAATTGAAGGGTTCCTCTGAGCTTTTTACCAAGGATGAAATTAAGGATGTATTGGCAGAGTCATATCAGAGCATGGATGATGAAATTGCCTTTGAGTCCTTCCTTAGGGCACATTTAAATTTGCAGGCTCGAACTATAGCAAAAGATGGTGGTTCAAAAAGTTCTTCTTCATTTTGGAAGGCAGCCGCAACGACTATTCATCATGCAATTAATGAATCTGAGAAGGCTTCTTATGTTGCACATATTAACAGTTACTTGGTTGAAGATAAATTCATGAAGCAATTTCTTCCAATTGATCCAGCTGCAAATGCATTGTTTGATCTTGCTAAAGACGGAGTTCTGCTCTGCAAGCTTATTAATATCGCTGTTCCTGGGACCATATATGAGCGAGCTATTAATACAAAACGGAATCTTAATCCATGGGAGAGAAATGAAAATCACACCCTTGGCCTCAATTCAGCAAAGGCTATTGGGTGCACAGTGGTTAATATTGGTACTCAGGATATGGTTGAAGGAAGACCTTATTTGATACATGGTCTGATTTCACAAATAATCAAGATTCAATTGTTAGCCGACCTGAATCTGAAGAAAACTCCTCAACTCTTGGAATTAGTGGAAGATGATAAGGATGTGGAGGAGCTTATCAGCTTACCACCTGACAAGTTTTATTGAAATGGATGAATTTCCACTTGAAGAAAGCTGGATATGAGAAACAAGTTACAAATTTCTCTTCTGATGTAAAGGAAGGAGAGGTTATCTGGTTAGAATGCACACGAAGTAGGGGAAATTATATTTGTTCCTAGCAGATGGTCACCAAGTTCATAATTTGGAGGATGCAGTATCTACAACCACGATTAGTTCAGTGCGTACAACCTTGCTCAGGTGTGAAACTTACTTTTAAGGGACTACAACGAGGCCTATGTAGAAGACGTCAGGGATATGCGATAACTTTGAAGGTCTCTGCCAGCGCAATCTTGCTGCTAACACAGGGATGATTCTTTATGTCTTCTTCAACTTCGTTCCATACTTCATCATGGCCAAATCGGCGCTGCTTTGCTACACAGATAGAAGAAGTGGAAGTCCAGTACGAATCCCATAAGAACAACATTGAATACCGTTGGTACCAAATTGGTGGACCTACAACAAAATCGGACAGAATGAGTCAGAAAGAGGCAATATTCAATCCATAATAAAACCAATTCTAACCCCTTCCAAATAAATCCCAACATGTTTCAAACAAGATCAAACCAAAAAGGAAAAGGAGTAACTCTCATTAACATGGTGTCTCATTCCAATCAACAAAAAGAGAAAGTTTTCAAATTTTGATTCATAAATCCAAATCAGCATTCAAGACTAACTTAATTGGATCAGAGAGGCCCAAATCGAGACCTATAAAAGGAGGCTAAAGAGAAAGGGTTCAAAGATCGAAAACTATCGAAGACGTCAAAAATCACCATCGTAGACCTAGTAAATTGAGAAGAAAAGACTCATCTTTTCCGATGAAGGAGCTATTCCCAGCCACCGTGAGTTCAACCGACGGAGCATCCGTTTTCGCCATCTCAAACGCCGCCGTCGCCAACGTTCGGTAAGCTTCTGTTCTTATCACTGTTATGGAACTACTGACGTTTTCGATTTGATTTCAGGTCCGAAAATGAATGGAGGTGATGGATGAAAGGAATCGATTGCGAGCTGAGAGAGAAGGAGGGATCGAGAAGCAGGCGATTTGGGGGTGAAAGGGGAATTAGGGTTCATTCAATTTCTCTGATTGTTAATCTTTTGTTTATGTTGTAATCACTCACCATACTCACTAATCACACAATCACCACAATACTAACTAATCCTCGCTTAATTAACCCTTTAATCTACAGTAATTATTTAATCACTTTTTTAATTAATTAACTTAATTAATTTTTGTTTTAATAATCAGCCTCTAATAACTAATATTTATTTTTTATTAACCATTGTTTTTAATTAGTTTTTTTAATAAAAAAAACAACTTAATTGATATTTGTTATCTTATAACTATTTATTTATTTAATAATTATCTGTCTACACCTTTAACTCTTTTATTTTAATAACTAAAAAAAAACCTATTTAATTCAAGTTTAAAATCGTTTTATTGATTAATTAACTTTTTAAATCAACTTGACAACATTTTTAATAAATACTTATTCACTAAAAAAAATCTTTTATAAATAATTGCCAATTTATCTATAGTCAATAATGAAACTCATTTAGTATTTAAATAATTTTTAGAAACAAATGATAAAACAACTTTTTATTTATTTCGTAACCAATGTAATTTTAAATTAACTTTTAATAATAACCATAACTTTTAATTATAATAAACCATTTCACTTAAATTAATTTTATAAGATAAATAATAAAAACCTTATTCAATAAATAATAATCAACATTTGCTTAACAATCATTTTATTCAAAAAGCTTAATTCATAATCCTTAACTCTTATCTAATAAAATAAATCCATATTTTCTTAAAACCAAACCTCTCCTAATTTAACATCACCTAAAACCAATTTCACGTAAAACTAATACAATATTCTCCCTCAATTCAACCTCGCCAAAAAAAGCAATCAACAGCGTAAAATACAACCTAATCGTGCACACCCACATTCACTCTCACACACTTCAGCGCTTTCATGCGTACATGTATGTTTATTTATCTGCCTTTACTTTATTCGTAACTTTACATTTCTGCATTTACATTTTCTGCACTACATTTCGTCCAAAGGAAGAACCTACACATGACTTAACACTTGTGTGTATCGCATCTCATTTGCATCATAAACCCCCTTGATTCTTGATCCCATTCAAGTTTATCGCTTAAGATAGATCCTACCCCATAGGAAGGACTTTGTCTCTCTTTACAACTTAGACAAAAACAATCAACACAATACAATTATTCAAACACATTAGAGAAAGATGTTAATCATCTTAAGTGAGATAGAATCTCCACCCCACAACAATACAACTTCTTACATTTGTGGCGGTTAAACCTCTCTTAAAATGACAACGCATTTTTTCTCCTAAACTCAATCAAAACAACTACCCTAAACCCGCAGGAACTTTGACCACAGTCAAAGATCTCCTCAAACCCTTTAGGGGAACTACAGATACTCTGATTCCACTCCCGTAAGGATATGTAGGCATAAGATGCGATATCTTATCGAGTATACTTAGGACTAACCCCCTTAGGTCTTTCTATTTACCTCTTTAACCCTTAACATTTACCTTAAGCAAATAACTTAGCAATAAACAACATTAAAACAAGAGGTTCCTGTAGAGTACTACAGAAATTTAGGATGCTAGTACCTTCCCTAAGTTTAACCAACCTCCGAACCTAAACAATCTAACCTTACATTTGCATTACATTGTGGGAATTTCGTTATTTATCCCTTCCTTTGGACAAATCAAAGATCGGTTTCAAATTGAATTAAAGATTCAAACTAATTAATAGTTTGGTATCCAAATTTCACCGCGACATCACCCTCATTACATCTTTGACATTCTTGCTTGCTATTAGAATATCATCCACATAAAGCAACAAAATAACAAATGAATTACCAGGTCGAAATCTGAAGTAAACACAGTGGTCGAACTGACTTCTAATGAAACTTGTGTGTGTATAAACTTGTCGAATCTCCTATTCCAATGTCGAGGAGATTATTTCAGTCCATATAAAGATCACTTCATCTTGCACACATAATCTTCATTCCCTTTTTCAACATACCTTTTAGGTTGCCTCATCAGGATTATTTCATCTAGATCACCATACAAGAATGCAGTCTTCACATCCATATGTTCTAGTTCAAGGTCGAACTGTGCCACTATGGCAAGCAAAATTTGAATGGATTTGTGCTTCACAACAGAAAAGAACACATCATTAAAGTCGACACCTTCTTTCTGAGTGAACCCCTTAGCGGCCAATCTTGCCTTGTATCTCTTCGACGCCACTCCTTCGATTCCTTCCTTAACTTTGAAAATCCATTTACAGCTGACTAACCTAGCTCCAGTAGGTTTCTTGATCAGTTTCCAAGTGTTTTTGTTATGAAGAGATTTCATTCCATCATTCATGGCCTTCAGCCATTCAATCTTCTTTTGACTCCTCATAACCTCCTTATAGTCTCTAGGTTCTTTGTCTAGAACCTCACTTGTAGAGATTAAGGCATAAGCTATAAGGTCTACATACCCAAGTCTCTGAGGTGGTATGATGACTCTCCTCAGCCTGTCTCTTGCTAGCAGGTAGTCATTATCAGTCTCCTCGTCTTCAACAACATCTTTTGTGTCTTCTTCGACTTCATCTGGGATACATAATTCAGCATCAACATGTTATACCTTAACAGGAAATTCTCCATGTTCCAGCGCTTCGTCAGCATCATCAGTTGTCTTAAAAGTCATCTCTGCTTCATTGAAAACTACATCTCGACTGGCGATACACCTCTTATGACCTGGATCTAGGCACCATAGCCTATAAGCTTTGACTTCAGGGTATCCCATGAACATGCATTTTAGAGCTCTAGGTTCGACTTTGTCTTACCTAATGAGAGTATAGACCATGCAACCAAATACTCTCAGTCTGTCGAGACTAGGTAGATGTCCCGACCAAACTTCTTTAGGTGTCTTCATTCCCAAGGCAGTCGAGGGACATCTATTTATCAGATAAGTTATTGTCAAAACAGCCTCTGCCCAAAACACCTTCTTTAATCCATCACTAACTAACATGCATCTGACTCTTTCAAGGATTGTTCGATTGAATCTCTCAGCTAAGCCATTTTGTTGAGGAGTACCTGCTACAGTATTATTCCTTGCAATCCCAGACTCAACACAATAACTGTCGAACACTTCGTTGAAAAACTCAAAGCCATTGTCGATTCTCAATCTCTTAACCTTTCTTCCAGTTTGAGTTTTGACCAGAATCTTCCAACTTTTGAAATTCTCAAAAGTTTCATCCTTCGTCTTCTGAATGAATACCCATAGCTTTCTAGAATAGTCATCAATGATGGATAAAAAAATACCTTGCACCTGAGTGTGAAGGATTCCCTGTAGGCCCTCCAAAGATCAGAATGAATGTAATCCAGGGATCCATGTGTTCTTTGCTCGCCTTTGTTAAACTTCTCCCTACAGGATTTACCAAATACACAAGATTCACAAAACTCCAACTTTTAGACTTTGTCACCACCTAGAAGGTTCTGCTTCCCCAATTCGACCAAGCCTATTTCGCTGGCATGGCCCAATCTCATGTGCCATAGTTTTATCTTCGACACAGGTTTCATGGATGCAACATTTATCGAACCACTTAAAACCTCAGCCTCAAGGGTATACAAGCCTTGTTTCTTCACGCCTCTCAAGACTTCCTTTAACCCCTTCATGACTCTTAGGATATTTTTCTCTCCTTGAAAAACATACCCCTTTCTGTCGAATTCACCAAGAGAAATCAAATTTTTCTTCAAATCAGGTACATACTTGAATTCATTTAATAACCTTATTGAATCATCATGGAGCTTGAATCTCACAGATCTAATACCTACAGCTTTGCAAGCTTTGTTGTTTCCCAGTAGCACTGATCCACCATCTTGATCACATAACTCCTCGAACAATTCTCTGTTTGGAGTCATGTTCCAAGTGCAACCTGAATCCATAATCCACTCTTTTCTTGAGTCGTTGCTCGAAACCACAAGGAAATTAGATGAGTTGAAGTCATCTTGAACAATGGTTGCATTACCATTATCCTTACCTCCATGATGTTTCAGGCGTTCAGGGCACACCTTTCTTGTGTGACCCTCCTTCTTACAATGATAGCATTTAATACCAGATGATTTGCCACTATAAGACTTCTGCCGACTTTTACATTTCTTCTTGTCAAACTTACCATCCTTTCTCAAGAATTTTCCCTTAACGGCCGAACCTTCTTCCACGTTCGAAGGTTTATGCTTCTTTCGTTCATTCGAGTCCTTAGAATACAAGGTTGATTGAACTTCTTCAAAGTTCAGGGACTCCCTCCATACAGGAGAGTTTGTTTGAAATGAGCATGTGTTATGGGTAAAGCGCACAACAACAATAGTGTTTGATCTTCATCGTCGATCTTCACATCAGTATTTTGAAGATCAAGAATCAGCTTGTTGAACATATCCAACTGCTTAGCCAACACTTTGTCTTCACTCATCTTGAATGAATACAAAGCTTGCTCCATGTAGAGTCAATTCACCAGAGATTTGGTCATGTACAAACTTTCAAGTTTCACCCATAACCCCGATGTTGTAGTCTCCTTTGGTACCTGTCGAAGAACCTTATCACCAAGGCTCAACAATATTGCGTTATGGGATTTCTCAATCATAGTCTTCTTTTCTTTCGCTATTAACGCAACGTCAACAGCTGCCTCTCCTTTCAACGCTTCCAAATAACCCTGCTGAACCAGTAGGGCTTTCATCTTCAAGTGCCACAGACCGTAATCGTTCACTCCGGTGAACTTTTCAATCTCATACTTTATTAAAGGTGTCTTCTCCACGCTCATCGCACCAACTTGTTGTGAATTATGATGCCTTTAAACAAAGTATAAACGGTTTCTTTATGATCAAGAAACACACAAGGGTTAGGGTTAAAAGAAAAACAACCAAGAAGAAATAACAAGGATTGGTTATAAACTGCTATTATTTCCTTTCTCTATCAAACAAGATTACAAGTATAAAAGAATAACAAATAACCTCTCTCTCTTGAATTAGGATTTTATCTTCCTATTTTTTTTATGCAAGATGAGAGACTAGCATGCTATTTATAAGAAAACTAACACACTAACCTAATGGGATTTTTAACGATTATCCATTACAAGCTAACTTAGGGTACAAGCTAACTTAAACAACTAGATTACAAGCATGGCCCAATTCAACATGCCAATAAACCTAGCAGTATTGACTAATGCAAGTTAGAATAAACTTTGACTACAATATGCATTATTATGATAGCAGCATGCGAACAGACTTTTATCTCATGCTTAATTCTTGTCGAACTAGAAGTTACCCTTCGACCATACTAGAGTTCGATTCAATATCTCACATGTATGATGGCATGTAGTGGTGAGTGAGAAGGTTGTTGCTAGAGTGTGTTATGGTGAAAGAGATAATGGTTTGGTTGAGATGAAGATGAGTGTTATGAAGAGAGTTTATTGTTGTGAGTTTTTGGTGGATTTTGTGAGGAGAGTTTCAAGATGATGCAAGTAGTGTATGAAGTTGTTGTATGGCTTTTGGATGAGAGGTGTTGTATGAGGTTATTGCATTTTATAAGATGAATATGAAGCTTGGTTTATGTATTGTGGTGAAAATATGAAGTATGTTAATGAGTGATAAATAGCTCTCGTTATATAAAGAGAAAAACACGTCATTTCAAACATTCAAATTCATTCTCACTCTCACATTACTCCTTACTCTCTCACTCACTTAAGCGTCAGAGTGCTAACCTTATAGGTCAGCCCTATCCCCCTCTCCACCACATCAGAAGCACAACTCAACCACAACAAGACATTTTCTCATCATTTCACCAATCATGTCTAATTCATAACTAAACAACTACCATAATCCGTATAAGGAATATATAGGCCAGTCAAGTCATATCGACAGAATCAAAGTAATATTGGCAACAAGACCCCAATCCATTTTTGATCCGACTATTTCTTAGATATGAAATGAAGTTCTACACTTGAAAAGCTTAACTAAATTCATAAACTAAACCTCCAGAATCTAAATTTTGATGCACCCAACGAAACATTCACGAAGTATGCTAAAGTGGTACTAAAAAACCAAAGACAATTGAAACATAAAAATAGTTATATTACACAAAAGACTTTTCATAAAGTATCATAATTAAAATATATCAGTCCCATAAAACAACTTGTGACAACACTAAATCCCTACATGCAAAAACATTGAAGTGCTTTTAGTAAAAGACCATGACAATTACTCATGGTTACATCAATACACAATCTACTAAGCACGAGACGTGTAAGGGAGAAGTGCTTTAAGTAAAAGACCATCACAATTACTCATGATTATTTTAGAGCAGACTATTATGATGTTGTCGAAAATTTCCTATAGTTCTGCATACTGCTAGGGTGTGTTCTCCGTCATAATATTAAACCCATCTACTAAAGATGGACCTAAAGGTACACATATTATTTTGGAAATGTGAACACTAGGGAATATATATATATATATATATATATATATATATATATATATATATATATATATATATATATATATATATATATATATATATATATATATATATATATATATATATATATATATATATATATATATATATATATATATATATATATCGAATTGTGTTTTACAACTTTTTGGAATGATTATTAGTTGAAAGATAACTCAAAAATTTGTTGTAGCATTATCTAGAACTCAATAGGAGTACATTGCCCTTGTTAAATGGGTGAAAGAATTCACATTGTTAACGGATAAGATTGGGAAGATAAAAATTACTCAAGAATGTTAAAAGGTGCATCGTAATAGTCAAAATGTACTTTATTTGGAAAATTACCAAACACCCAAGAGAGAGTATAGAAAATCTACATGTGGTTACATTTTTATTTAAAATGTGCTAGAATTAAAAAAATCATGGTTCAGACGTTTGTTTGGGAAGAAAATATGATGGGTGTGTTCAACAAGTCATTACGTAGATCAAAATTTAAGCATTGTTTGAATTTGATCACTATTTTTGAAGACTAATTGTAAGGTGGAGAAAGTAATCATGTGGTCGATTGGTAAAAGTTGACCATCACCATTAATTTTAAGTCAAGGTGAATATTTGTGGTGAATAAGCCTTCAACGTTATGTTTATGAATATTCTAAATGGACTATTCAAATCAATGTTGGAGCATGATTCTAATTTTGTTATGATTTTTGTGCTCTTGTTTCATTATTATTTTTGTATGGATGATTAGAATCATGTTAAAATCGTGTCTATGGTTTTATGCATGGATTGATTCAAAATATTTTAGGCATAGTTTGAATCATGTTAATTTTTTAATTTAAAAGCATATTTTGCATAATTAGTGGAGAACAAGTTTGAAAAACGACAAGGGAAAATTCTTTTTGAAATTGTGAAGAATTTAGAATTGAGAAATACAAATAAATGCATTGAGTAAAAATGAATTAATTAGGGAGAGATTTAGTCTTTTTATATTGAATCCTAAAGTAAATTTATTGTGGATTGAGAGAAAAAGAGAAATTATGGATTGTTCAATTCGAACAACTTGAGTTAATTTCTTGTGATATTTATGTAACTTTGTAAAGATTCATTGATATCGAATCAAAGAGCCACCTTCCACGACAACCAATATTGATGTTATTTCTTGTATCTCCTTATTTGGTCGAAACTTTATATGTTAGATGTAACACCCTTTTCTACCCCAAAATTATTAAGGCAAAATAACACGAATTTCAGAGTAAATAAATAAATCTCACAAAAAGCCACCAAAAGGGCGTACATTTCTCAAAGTCATCAAAATAGGTCCATACTCCGTAACTACGGGTTTTCCCCAAAATACATCAAAACATCATAAAACAGCGGAACTCAGCATAAATCAAAGTTTTCCTCAAAAAGGGATATTAATCAAAATAACTTCAACAGTATAAAATCAACTCAAAGAACCCAACCCGATGTTACATATCAGAGCAAGACCCTAAAAGCTAACGACTTAAAAAAAACTTCAAAATACTCCTCGACGGCATCCACGACTAAACTGGGTCATTTGCACGTTACTCACGTGGAGGTAACATTCAAACAGGCAGGGTGAGTAACACAATTCATAATAATCAATGTATAACAATTAACATATAAACAGCGTCATTTTCCTATTCAACACATTCGTATTCATCAATAGGCCTCGGAGGCCACAACATCATAATTTATACAAAAAGGCTCATAAATGCAAATGCAACATAGACTCAATGCATGTGGTATCAATCATCACAGCGCGATGGACACTGGACCATCAACTATCCATAGATCCCCATCAATAGGATCGATTCTACTAGAGAACCGGAGCACATCAAAACACTTCACATCCACACAATGGGATTGAAGCCAAAGTAATCGAGGTCCTGAACCGAAGTCCGGATGCACATGAATGCATGATACACACGTCACAAATCATCCTCATATAACAGCATAGGTGCATCATCATTCATCATATTCATCAAACGTCATAGCTCGTCATCATAGTCATCATCATACGTCAAGTCATCACAACTCATACGTCATGTCATCAAAATTCATCATAATAATCCTCACGCATATGTCATCATAATATTCCTCATACATCATGTCATCATATTCCATCATAATATTCATCATACATCATATCATCATATTCCATCGTAATATTCATCATACATTATATCATCATATTCCATCATAATATTCATCATACATTATATCATCATATTCCATCATAATATTCTCCATACCTCATGTCATCATATTTCATTATAATAATCATCATACATCATAGAATTCATCATATAATCAAGTACAAATCACATAGCACTCGCAATCATATTCACATTAATCCATCATGTTATCACATATTATCAGATATTATTTCATATTATCTCATATTAATTCATCAAATTATACTCACGGTAATCCTCATACTATCACCTATTAATCACATAAACCTCACTGTCATACTCATGCTAATCCATCACAAAAATCACATAATCAAACATCAAGGCATCACTGCACACGATCAACATTCGTGAAACTCTGCTACGTTCGTTGGCATGCTCGCTAAGAGAGTCTGGGGCGAGTTCCTTCGCTAGGCGAAGCATTCTTCGCTAGGCGAGCAGTGCGATGACAGCAAAATCTGCTACACGCCAGAACTGATTGTTACTCAAATACTCATACGATTCACTTACCCAATGCCCCTAAAACATCCCTAAATCATCCCTAAGGTCATACGGCGATAACGGCACAAAACCTACGGTTTATTAGGCCAATCCCGGAACATATTCATGTCATAAGTCACAATTACCCGGAAGACATCATAATTTCTCATATCACATATTCCTATCCCTTCAAGGTTGAACGCATGTCACTCCATAGGTTTTTGGCCACAAAGGCCTAAGGTTTCCCTTTCTCATATTATGCTCTATTGCCAGGGATACTTACCAACTCCAGAGTTCCCAACACCAAATTTAGGCCACGAAGGCCAAAATCCCCTTTTCCCCAATTGAACCACGGCTAGATTAACCTATAATCAATTTAGGCCACGAAGGCCAAAGATCACTATTCTCATATCACACCTCAAACAGTCAGGAATACTAACCACTAGCCATAACCTCAGAGTCTTATCAATTTCCCTACTTTCCCAAAATCCCTTAAATCTTAAATCAACCATAAACACATCGAAAGGCGTACATGGAAAATCATGAAAAGCTATACTCCCCATACCTTAGCTGATTCAAAGCTTTCACGATTATCTCCAGGATCTTTCGAAGCTTTTGCCTCCATTTCCCCCTCCTCAGAGCTCTGGCCTCCATTCTTTTTACAGTTAACAAAATGAATCCTAAACTTTCAGAGTTCTATTTTGTCAACTTGGACTTGGGCCACACAATTGGGTTTTTCCCATAACACCCTTACTAACTCCTCATAATGCCCAATTTATCCTTATTCCTCTTATATTTATTTTAATTCATAATAATATTAATAAATCCATATTACATACTATTATTCCAAAATAAATACTCCAAATATGCATAATTCCCAATAATCCACAAAACCAATGAAACCACCAAAATACGAATATTCTCAATTAAATAATTAATTAAAATATTTCGATTAAATTTGGGGTGTTACATTAGATATTTTAATTTGACTGTCATTGTTATTTCTCTTATCTCCTTATCTGTTACGTACTCATGTTTTCCTACAGTGAGTGGTACATTCATCTTGGCAGCAAGTGGTAAAGGATTCTTTGATCTAGATGAGGAACCCATATTTGATAGAAAATCCCAATTGAGTTGGAGAAGATGATGATGAAAAAATGTGAAGTCTAAGAAATTACGAGTTGAAAGAAGAAGAAAGAACGAAATTGATTAGAAATAGGTTTTTATAGGGACGGAAAAGGGCTTTTCAATTCCATCTATTGGAAAAATGGAGCTTCTTTTTGAGAGAGTTGTCTAGTGTTGAGAGGCAAACATAGAGGTGCAACTGCTTATGGCCCACATTCTTCTAGAAACTTGAAGTCATGACTGAGAGTGGATAGTTGCACGTCTTGGGAAGACGTTTTTATAAAAGGTGTCATGATGACTATGATGTCATTATATGACTGTACATAGTAATGATAAAGTTTCAAAAATACTCATGTCTTCTGCTACAGCGAAAGTGGTATTTTTCGAGGGCAATTTGTTGGCATGGAATTTTGAGATCATGGATACAACATAAAAGTTCTAGAGAAATACTTAAAGAAGTGGAGTCAAACGTGTGCATTTCGACAATGGGGATTCTTTGGTCCAAGGGTGTCAAAATGCCTATATTAGTTTGAAATTGTGCACTTAGAACAAATTTTAGAAATTAGTTATCATGGAGTTTGACAAGGGCGGTTTGGAGCAAAGTGTAGCGACCCGATCACGTAACTGTCTAAATATTTTATCCATGCAATGAAAACACATGGTGACAGGCCAATGAGGTCAAAAGCAAGTAAATTTATACCTATCAATTAGTAGAATTATAGTCATTATAGGCAGTTACTCATGTATTAGGATTCAGGATGGCAATTTCATTATACAAACACTCTAACACTCAAAGTACCCAAGCGATAGAGAGAAATGAGTTACTGAGAGAATGTATGATCTTGAAAATCACTATTTATATATTTGATGCAATTTCTTATAATTCTTGTTTTTTATCTTTATTGCCTAGAAAGTTATTTTACTTTTCGTCATCACTTTTGCAAGGAGTTTGATCTTGTCGAATTCCCTTTAATTCTTTACTTTTTACAAGTTCAATTATTACCCTTCTATAAACTTATAAGTTCTTTGCCTTTACAACACAATACAATATTTTTTTATGGAAAAGTTGAGCACCATATCATATGATTCACTAGTCGATCCTTCAAGTGAACTTTTTTTAAAAGAGACTAACGCTTGTTTACCAAATTTAAGAATAAATAATATGTCTGTTTAAGGTGCCTCCGGAAATACATCTCCAGAATCTATAGGCAATTTTGTATTTTCACGTGGTGCCCTAATAATATATATAATGCATTAATAAATTCCCTAATATTAAGCCCGTCTACCAAAGATGGGCCTAGAAGTACACATTATGATGGAAATGTGAACACTAGGGAATATACATCGGGTTTTGTGTTTTATGATTTTTTAGAATGATTATTAGTTGAAAGACAATTCAAAAATTTGGTGTAGCATTATTTACGATTACATTATCCTTGTTAAAGAGATGAAAGAAGTCATATTATTGACGAGTATGATTGGAAAGATAAAAATTAATCAAAAATGTTGAAATGTGCATTTTAATAGTCAAAATATACTTTATTTGAAAAAACACCTAGCGATCAAGAGAGAGCAAAGTACATATAAATGCGATTACATTTTTATTTAAAATGTGCTAGAATTTAAGAAAATTATGGTTGACACATTTATTTCGAAAGAAAATCAGACGGGTGTGTTCAACAAATCATTACCTAAATCAAAATTTAAGCATTATTTGAATTTGATCTCTTTTGTTAAAGAGTAATTCTAAGCTCAAGAAAATACCATGTGGTTGGTTGATTGGTAAAAGTTGGACATTACCATTAATTTGTAGTCAATGTGGATATTTGTGGTGACCAAGCCTTCAAAGTTGTGTTTATGGATATTCTAAATGGATGATTCGAATCAATGTTAGAGCATGATTCTAATTTTGTTAAGATTCCCGCACTCTTGTTTCATTCTTATATGGATGATTAGAGTCATGTTAAAATCTTGTCTATGGTTTTCTGCATGGATTGATTCGAATTAATATTTTATGCATAGTTTGCATCATGTTTTTATTTATTTATTTAAAAGCATATTTTACATAATTAGTTGAGATCAAGTTTGAAAAACGGCCAAGTGAAAATGATTTTTGAACTTGTGAAGAATTTAGAATTGAGAAATACAATATAAAGACATTGGGTAAATATGAATAATTAGATAAATGATTCAATCTTTTTGTATTGAATTCTAAAGTGAGTTTAATGTGGATTGAGAGAAAAAAGAGAAATTATTGATCGTTCAATTTGAACAATTTAAGTTAATTTCTTGTGATATATATGTAACTTTATAAAGATTCATTGATAGTGAATCAAAGAGACACATCCACGACAACCAATATCGATGTTATTTATCTTTATCTCTTTATTTGGTTGAATCGTTATATGTTAGTTAATTATGTTATTGATAGATTTAAAATAAATATGATACACAAAAATATACCATATTATAATATTATAGAATATTCTAAATTAATAAGAACGGTGTGCTTTAAAAGATTGAAGGGATTGTCGGCGAAGAGCGTGAGTAGGAGAGAATTACTACTCTCATTACCGTTTACGGTTTTCAGAATATGTTAATTATCTAATTGGAAGATTCTTAAATAGCTAAATGGATGAGGGTAAGGACCTCTTATTAGACTTAACTTAATGGTCCAACCAATCATAGTTTATTCAGGCACAAAGCTCAATCAAACAATTCATCTATTTAATGTTTAATAACAATAGACCATAATATAATTAATTAATAATTAATTATGTCAAACCATATTTAATTAATCAAATAATTAATCTAACAATCTCCCACTTGAATGAAAATAACTAATTATTAAAAAAATATTGGTTTTAATATTATAATATCAATAATTGTCAAAACACTAATCAATAAAAAAGAAATAAATTTCAACGGTGCAGAAATTGTATCTCATAAGAAAAACAAATTATACATGTTAAAACTCACAACTTTATATAAAGAATGATGAATTTAGAGTAACATATTTAAGTTAAGAGTAATATGCTATAAAGAATGGCTCAAACATATGAAAGCGTTGTTGATAAACTCTCACTAATCTAAAATATCATAAGACTTACTCATATGTATAAGTCTACGGTTAGTGATTATACTAGTGAGTTTTAAATTACAAATCATAGAATATCCACATAGATTTAAGAATAGTAATTACATATAGGGATACCTTATTATGAGATTAATTACATTTAGTTTAAGTGTCTTCATAACACAATATCATACTCGATAACAATATTAATATTTACTTGTACTTTCATATTATGACCTGAAAAATATGGACTATTGAAGATAGAATAACACAATATTATTGTATGCTAAAGAATTATTGTGTCTTTTTAATATCGATCTAAACATCAAATTATGATGTTTTCTGAGATTAAGAGATTAATATATATCTCAATATAATAGAATAAGACTTCTTAGAGTTATTATTCATTTTAAAGTCTTTTTAAAATATGTCATATTTTATAACACGTGCAAGAATATATAACAATATGAAAATAATAATTTAAAATTTTTAGATTATACAATAAGTGCATATGCACTCCACTGGTCCAATAGAAATTTTCTAATTATATAATGGGATACTAATTTTATTTTAGTGCAAAACTATAGAGAGAAGTGGTTGTATAATATATCATAACTAGGGTTTTATAAACTCAACCAAATATTTTACACGTAGATAGAATATATTATTTAGATAATTTCACATAAAAGAATAGGGCGATCATATAAAAGATTTATCTTCTTTTGAATGAGATTAAATTCATATAATTTTAAATAGAATATAGAATTATACATAACATTTTAATAACTCGCTCGAAACTCAAATGCTACAACTATAATCACACATTTGAGAAATATATTATACTATACACAACGGAAAAAATGAGACTTTAATATATTTAATATTAAGGATATAACAAAAGTAGACATAGATTTTCATCTTTAACATAAAACCACAACATCCTCAAGATAAGTCTCTATAAAATAATATTTTTTTAAACAAATAAGATTTGTTTCTCATTTCTATATAATTGACATGTTAAATTCTCTCCATTGATAGAGAAAAATAGTTGAATTATTAATCCAAAACTTTTAAAATATTTAAACAAATACTCACTAAAAATTATTCTATATAAATAATTGAATTTCATAAAGTATTACCTGTTTTCAAAATAATTTCTTATTTCTCAAATAGTATTTTCAATAATTTTAAATAAGAAATATGACAATGTATAAATATTATGTCGCAAAATAATTCTAATACTAATAAGGTATTCGAACAATAATTTACGTAATCATAAATCATAAATATACTGAACAAAATAAATTATATTAATAATATCATACCGATAGGATGTAAATATTATCAATATTATATTTATTATAGTTAATATAAATTTCATTATTTTATTAAATAAAATTTGTATAATTGTATCCACAATGAGTAGATTACAATCATACGAATCAAGAATGCTTGTATTTTACTTAAAATAGAAAATTTTATATAATTATACCTACGATATGTAAGATTATAATTATACAAATTAATAAAAAATATTTAACTTTTTAAAATAAAACTCTCATGAAATTTTGAATATTCTTGTAAAACTATTTTTTTTTAATGTAGTATATAACAATAAATTAATTTATGACAAATTATAGAGAGTTTTAATTTTGAAAATATTTTGAAAAATATGTTCTATATATAAATGCACATTTTATAATTTTAAAAGAGTAGATAATATTAAAAACAATTTTTCCCTTATATACAATTATATAATTAAGCACATGAGATTGAAAATAAATTATAACTAATCTTAAAAAGTGTGACATTCATCCTTGCAGATAGAGTCAGTAAACTTTAATAATTTTAAAATATCACATTATCATTTTAAACAACGATTCATAATTAAGGAATAAATCGTTATATAACACTCTAATTATAAATCAACATAATTAAATGATAATACAATTTAAATTTGTCTTATAAAATGCTCAAAATAATTATCACACATCTATAAGTAAACATGTTACCATTATATTAAGAATATTGTGGTATTATAATACAATTCACTAAATTTACACATTATTCACAAAATATAATTTGGACATATGCTGAAATTTAATGGTTTGATATGCAGGATTCAGCAATTATTAGGCACACAAATTCATTTAAAAAAATAGTCATAATTACATGACATAATAATTTTCCATTATTATGTCCATGCTCAAAATGAAATTCAAATTAATTTTTCATTAATATTTCCACATTCAAATTAATTCTTCATTATATTATTGACATAATTATATATTTGACGAAAATATGGTTTGTTGAATAGTAGTGATTAATCTATTATAAAACTTTGTCGTGAATCAATAAGTTGGCATATGGTGATATAAATATTTTTTTTAATAAAAAATTAAATATTAAAATTATTAGAATAATAATTTCTCATAATTTGGCAAAACATGAAAATTCGCGTGCTGATATTTGAAAGTTTTATGCCACAATCACACTATTTGTTTTTTTTAACTTAGAATTCATTCAAACTTTTAAATCATTGTTTTTTTTAACTTAGAATTCATTCAAACTTTTAAATCAATAATGAAAATTAATATATTAAAGTTTTTTTAGACTGGACCCAGGCCTATCCATACGTCGGGCAGGTCCAATCTAACGCTATTTGAGAAAGGCCCAAATAGGTCCAAATTGCCCAGTGTCGGACACAGACTCTACCGTCGACCAGACAGCTCCTTCGTCGAGCAGGACAACACATTCTCCACGTGCCCCATCTGCGGGGACACGTCATCATCCAACTAGGTACCTCCGAAAGAGATGGTCAACCCACCTTCCGGAGATCACGGACGGTTGAACTAGGGCGAAGACCACGTGCTGGTCTTCACTACGCCACGTAAACCCTAGCAGTCACCTGAGTTAGGCCTGACAATTCAGCCCAACACAAGTGACCGTTGGCTCTGCGTTGGGGTCTCTCTATAAACAACAGAACAACGACGCGTGTCAGGTCATTGTTCTCCTTCTGATCAGGTGAGATTAAAAGTCTAAACCGTTAATAGTGCTACATCAACACACAAGGATGTATAATAGAAAATTTCTCGAAATATTTGATACGTTAATATATGAGAATTACTGTATCTAATAGCATTCATTTCACCTTCTCTAAAATCTTCTAAAGTAGTTGTACTCCAGTTGCAATACACTGAACAAAACAGGATTCATGGTGATTTCAAGTCCTAGACACCATGATGCAGAATATTCAGATTACAAACCCAAAAATAAAAACAAAGTCACGTCCACATAAGAGTTGAGACCATGAAATTTGTGGTTTGCTTGTTCACTGCATAATGAGATGAATACTTCGATCTGCAGACTTAAATCTTCACATTCTTTATACTCGCGACTCCATTTTCTGAATGGCTTTTTCTATGGCTGGCGCATTTTTCTTAAAGGTTGACCACTGCTCCCCAGTCAAACTTATTCCTGAAGCACAAAAAAGTTAGAATTCGGAAAGTACCCTCAATTATAGAACAGAATTATGATTTATACAAGGAAAAAAAACTAGATATCAAATCATCAAGAATGTAACTTTTCTTCCACCGAGCGGAGTTAACAAGATGAACCTGAACTACAATGCATCATAATGTCAAGTGTCATCAATAAAGTCTGCCAATGAACATTTTAATCAAAATATTGGTTAATGGTTTGATCCATAACTTCAATTGGTGTCTATCTAACTCCAACTATTGGAGTACTATTTTCAATGCGATGTAAGTCAGCAGAACATTCTATAATACAAAAGTCTCTGAAATTCTTGGTAAAAAGAGTAGTGGTTTGTTGAATCGCAAGAATGACAGTCAGCAAAACATCAATTTAGCAAAATCAAAAGTAGAACAATACAAGTCATATTGTGCTACAGGGGAATGGCTTTGCATAATTCTTGGAATGCAACATGCTTCAACATGTATAAACATTTTAATTTTAATGCAGAGCTAAAATGAAGTTCTCAACAGGGTGAACTTTTTCTTACCAATTGCAACACCGACACTTCTATTGTCTAACTAATCAAATTGACAATATAGCATGTAAACCAATCTTAAATATAAGAAAGGTGGTTTCAGTTCATGACACTATTGTTTTAGGCCCAAAAATGCTGTCAAGCAGCAAAGCACCTAGAACACATGATCCTTCATTCCTCCAAGAACAGGCAATTCAGCCTTCAGACGCAATGATCACCGTCTGATTAGATCCAACAGTAACCCGCACAACGCACCTCACCTCATGCAGACAGTTTAAAACCGCCCTCCCTATATAAAGAGAAAAACACGCCATTTCAGGCATTCAAATTCATTCTCCCTCTCACATTACTCCTTAGTCTCTCACTGACATGGACTTTGGAGTACTAACCTTGCATGTCAGCCCCCTCTCCACCACATCGGAAGGACAAATTCGCTGGAGTAAGGCATTATCTCATCATTTCACCGATCATTTCTAGGTTTGAACCGAACAACTACCATAATCCGTGTAAGGAATATATAGACCAGTCAAGTCATACCAACAGAATCATAGTAATATTGGCAACGAAACCCCAATCCATTTTTAATCCCGCTGTTTCTTAAATATGAAATGAAATCCTACACTTGAAAGGCTCAATTAAATTCATAAACTAAACCTCCAAAGTCTAAATTTTGATGCACCAACAGAACATTCATGAGATATGCTAAAGTGGTACTGAAAAAACGAAAGACAAAAGACTTTGCATAAAACATCATAATTAAAATATATCAGTCCCATAAAACATCTTGTGAAAACACAAAATCCCTAAATGCAGAAACCTTGAAAAAGGAGCATAACAGAATCTACCTTTAGAAGAAGGAAGTTCCTTGCCATCCTTGGTATAAAACTCTCTAATCGACACAAATGTTCTTCCTTTGAAATCCTGAATTGTAACTTTTCTCTTTTTCCCAAGCTGAAAATCAACAAAATAAAATTCAGGAATAACCCTCTTCTGTTTGAATCATCACTAAAACGAGAAAACAAACCTCACAGATAACGAGATCGCCGGAATCATCGTAGACATTGTTGTTTCTGCTGGAAACTCCCACTTGTTTGAGCTTTTGTTGTTTTTCTTCTTCTTCCTTTTCTTCTTCCTCTTGCTGTTGCTGCTTCTGTTTGAGAAAAGCTTCGATGATTTGCTTGACCAAGGCTTTGAACGGAGGCTGAGATAGGTTGAGGTCGAGTTCGTTGGACGCTTGCTTACGAATCTTGGATTCAGTGACTTCATCCATGTTTGATTCTTGTAAGATCTTCAGAACTGTTTCCTCGATTCTTTCCTTCGTTTCACCATCTTCCATTTTTGCGGCGTAGCTCGCTCGCTCACCGGTTCCTCACACACCGACAGATTCAAAGCTAGATTTTAGATTTACAGAGACAAAGTATTAAGGGTTTGGTCCTGAAAATGAGACGAAAAAGTGCTTCTGATAATAGGTTTAATTAAACCCGTTAATTTGTCTCACTTTTTTTTCTTTATTAAAAAAAAATTATTTGCTTGCAATATTCAAATTTCAATATTGATGGCGAGATATCATGATTTGCTAATGAGATATCACGATCTTACAAATTGGCCATTGATTTAGTGACACTTACACTCTTAATAATTTTCAAATTAATAATTATATTAAATAAAACTATTAAAAAAAAAATTAAAGTGACATGGCAAAATATTTGTGACGTGATACTACATATGATCTACCATTTGAGAATTTTTTTTATTATATCTATGTATTTAATATTAATTACTAAACAATTGAAGTTTTTCAAGAAATTATTGAAGTGGCTAGATTTTAGGATTCGGTCGCCATTTTCGCCATTTGAAATGGCGACATTGTGAAATGGACACATGCAAGTTTTCGTCAGATGAATTAGTGTAATTTGTGCAAATTTGTCAGATGAATTGGCGAATTAGTGTAATTTGTGCAAATTTGCCCGATGAATTGGCGAATTAGTTGTCATTAGGGTTTCGCTTTTTATTTTTTGTTTAATTTATATTATTATCAGTTTTTAATAAATTTAAATAATTATTTAAAATAAAGATTTTAATAAAAATAAGTAATTATAAAAAAGAAGGTTTAATAAATTTAAGTAATACTTTTAAATAATATTTGTAAATTATAAATTATTTAAAAGCATATAAATTGATTTAAATTATAAATTTTAAAACGTGAAAATTGATTAACCATTAAATTATAAGGTGTAGAAATTTTGTAAGGGTATTTAAGACATTTCATATGGGGCACGTAGTATTGTATTTTTCTATAAATACGACTGTAAACACATATATGTTTTCACAACATTGTATACCAAAAGACTACGTTAGTGCATTTTGAGTGGAATGAAGTCTAGAATGTCTGCATTTCTAAATCAACGTTCTTCATCGTCGTCGTCATCAGCATCGGAGGAACCGTTTCCAGAGTTCGATCTAATGAAAAGAAACGTCGTAGTTGTGTTTTCAGCAACCAAGCCTCCGATGAAGGTGCTCCTGTGGAATACGCAGACGTTGGAGCACTTGCATAGGGAACTGAACCGCTGGCTAGAAGGAGATATTGCTTCAGGAGAAAAGATTAGGAAAATCGAGAGGCTAGTCGAGGAGACCGGGAGAAACGGAGTGACTCGTGAATGGAGAAAAGTGGAAAATGATGTCGGTGTCCTTGTGATGATGTTGACACCAAAGAAGATAAAGTTGATGGTCGTGATATCGTAGATGCCTTGGTGCAGTGTTATGCTTTAAGTTTTTACATTTTTGTTATGTTTGTTTAATTTATGTTGCCTTCGTGCAGTGTTCTGTTTTCATGTTGTTGTTATGTCAGTTAAGTATGCTTTTAATTGATTGAAACTTGGTATTATTCTAATAAAATTTTCTATTAATGGAATAAAAGTTGTTATTAATCGAATGAAAGTTGATATTGATTTAACGGGACAAGATTACATTTGAAACTATAATCTGCTGCTTGATCCTACGTTAGGATATTTTGTTTGATTGTGTCATGGTTGCCGACACGAACTACACAATCTCACCAGCTTGTCTGCGATATCCATCTCAGTTCGAATGCGCGTGCTGTTAGGCCGACCCTTTTTCTGTCTGCGCATCAAGTCATTATGCCAAACAATTTCGCCTTCGTGTTGAGGCCAATAGTCCTCCTTTGCCACCACTTGAAAGCTGCATGCATAGACATTTCATAGACTAATGACTTGGTGAACTGCAAAAAGAAGGTTGGTTGGGTCCTGACGCAACTTCAAACATGCTGCTATGACATGAGAGCAAGGCATACGAAATGCTTGAAACTTTTCACAATCACACCAGCTCTTATCCAATTCAACACGGTAACATCCCCTAGGCCTTCCTTCGTTATGATCCATAGACTCGGCAACATTGAACCGACCAGTTGTATGGTCAAAGATTGTCACCACGTGTGTGTATGCCTTGGCAACTTCCTCTTTCATAAATTTCATTGAAGTATCGCTGTACAGCTGACCCGATTGTAATACCGAACCCCACTTCGTACGTCTGCTATCAAAGAGTGATCCTAGCCTAAAATAGGTTGCCTTTACCAAGGCAGTTATTGGGAGGTTTCGGATTCCCTTGAAAACAGAATTCATTGGTTCGACGAGGTTAGTTGTCATGTGGCCCCATCGCACCCCATTGTCGTATGCCCGCGTCCATTTCTCCCTATCAATGTTATCAATCCATCTTAATGCATTTGCGTTTGTCAGTCTGATCTCGTCATGGTAGTATCTGAAAGTGGGTTCAGTTAGTGCATATCCCGCGTTCACAACCTTCTTCCGTAGCGTCTTGTCTTTGATTTCCCGCATGAAATTTTAGGCGATATGCCTTATGCAATAGACGTGGGTCGAGGGAGGATCCTGTCGATCGTTGTCAATGTTGTTGTATGCACTCTCGATTGATGGGTGTCGATCGGAGATTAAACATAAGTTAGGTTGCGGAGACACATAACAGCGGAGGTTTTTAAGAAAAAACTCCAACCCCCAGCAGTCTCCCCTTCCACTATAGCGAATGCTATCGGAAAAATGTTGTTGTTCCCATCCTGTGCCACAGCCATGAGAAGTGTGCCCTTATATTTCCCGTATAACCATGTTCTGTCAATTTGAATTATAGGCTTACAATATGTAAACCCTTTGATGCATGGTTCAAACGCCCAAAAGACTCGGTGAAAAATTCCATTTCCAGCAACGGAAGTCCCGTCTGGTGTACACGCGGCCATTGTCTCCAATATCGCAACAGTTCCTGGAGAGTAGTGTTTAAGAGCCACCAGGAATTTTGGAAGTTCCTTGTACGAATCCTCCCAATTCCCAAACACCCTTTCAACGGCTTTAGTTCTGGCAATCCAGGCTTTTCGGTACGAAAGAGTGTAACTGTACCTTTGAACCATAAGTGTAATTATGGTACTCACCTTTAAAGACGGGTTGTCACTAACAACTGACAGAATCTCATCGCAAATCAATTGAGAGCTGAGTTTACGATGGTCTTGCATTGGATTAGAGATTATACACGTGTGGGACGGACCCATAGACCCTATCTTCCAAGAATCACTTCTCTTCCTAAAAGACGTTGTTAATCAGAAGGGACACTCCTTGTTACGACAATGGATTGTATACCGCATCAGATTTGTTCGATCGACTCTATAATCGGCTGACAACCCCATGTGAAACTGTTTGATTGCCTGGACGCAATCTTCTTTTGTATGAAACTCGTCACCCTCCTTTAGTTGCCCGTCTGTTGTGTAGTTGGGATTGTAGAAAGCATCCGTCGAAGGTTCATCGTCACCCAAGTCGAGATTTGTCATGTGTTGAGGTGGACAATAAACATTGTCGGGTGGAACCCCGTCGTCCTGGTTGTTCACCATATCGTCAACAATGACTTCAGTTGTTTCTTCTTCTTCGTCAACAACATTGACTTCATTGTGTTCATCGTCAGAATTGCAAAAAACTTGAGAAGAATCAAGTTCCTGAGACAATTGTTGTTGTTGTAACGTAACATATAACACGATATCTGAGAAACCTGAGTAATCGTGACTCTGAAACATGTTACGCACATCTCCATCTTCTCGCACCTTTAACGGGAAAAATTTACATTCGACATGGCCGCCAAAAAACACTGGGTTTTTGTATATAATTTGCCCAATTGGACCACATTGCAGTTTTTTCTATTCTTGCCTTCAGGTGTAAAAAATTAGACCTTCTGTCAATTAAAAATCTTGTAACTTCAGTGTTTTTGAAATTGTAACCAGATGTTTCATCTTCGAAAACTTCACCGTTAACATGTGCCGAAATCATATATTATGGTGTTTGAGACATAGTGAAAATTGTGTTTGAGTGTTTGAGAGTTTGAGTGTTTGAGTGATTGAGTGTTTGAGTGTTTGAGTGTATGACAGTTTGAGAGTCGAGTGATTGAGTGTTTGAGTGTTTAAGTGTTTGAGTGTTTGAGTTTAAAGACTTTATTAAATAGTCTGAGTGTTTGATTGTTTAAAGAGTTTAAAGATTTTTTACATGTATTTCAATTAAGTTTACGTGCAGCATGCTTCACAATCAATGACATGCATCAGGACTTGAACATACGGGACAGTAAAGGAATCTGTAATTTTCACATGTGACCCTGCGAGATTCTCTTTCTGCATGCACCAGGACACTTGTCATGCATGCTTCACAATCAATGACATGCATCAGGACTTGAACAGACGGGACAGTAAAGGACTTGATGAGACGGGACAATGCAAAGTTCTGCTTTCACATGTGATCCTGCATGCCTATATTGACCATGCATGCAGGCCTACGAGATTCTCTTTCTGCATGCACCAGGACACTTGTCACGCATGCTTCACAATCAATGACATGCATCAGGACTTGATGAGACGGGACAATGCAAGAATCTCTGCCTTTCACATGTGATCCTGCATGCCTACATTGACCATGCAGGCCTACGAGATTCACTTTCTGCATGCACAAGGACTTGATGAGACAGGACAATGCAGGAATTTCTGTCTTTCACATGTGACCCTGTGACCCTGCATGCCTACATTGACTATGCAGGCCTACGAGATTCACTTTCTGCATGCACCAGGACTTGATGAGACGGGACAATGCAGGAATCTCTGCCTTTCACTTGTCCAACATGCATTTACAGCACACATGCATCAGGACACTTGTCTAACATGCATTTACAACACACTCTCTCGTGGAATATAAATATAGGGTCTTTGCCCAGCAAACTCTGCTCACACTGTCTAAGTCTCAAACACTCAAACTCTCAAACCCTCAAACTCTCTAAGTCTCAAACTCCCGAATTCTCTAAATTGTAAAACTCTCAAACCCCAAACTCTCTAAGTCTCAAACTCTCAACCCCCAAACTTTCTAGTGTCTCAAACTCTTAACTCTTAACTCAATATCTCTACACCTCAACAACTCAAACGAAAATGTCTTTACTCACCATGGGCGACTCTCATAGAGGCACGGCTGAAAACATTGCAGAGTTTGTAAGTTTTTAGTTCTTAGATATATTTACAATCTTGTCTAGTAAAATGTTAAGTATTTTACTTCTTGTCTAACGTAACATTAATTATTTTGCAGGATGTATCAAGGTTTCGTTGTCGTGTGCATGATTACATACCACACGATGAGTGCATAGCGGGTTACCTTCAAAATTGTGGGTTTGGTGATGTGATCAAAATCACGTCATACTCACTCGATACAAAGTTTATTCTAGCGTTGTTAGAACGCTGGAGACCGGAGACACATACATTTCACCTACCTTTTGGTGAGTGTACCGTGACTCTACAAGACGTACACATGTTGCTCAGCCTACACATCGATGGTAAGGCCGTCAACAACAAAGTTGGTGTCCCTGACCGACTTTGTGAATATTTTTTGGGCGCCCCTTTTTGTGTGGACGCGCCTCAGACGGAAAACGACGGCCGCCCGAGGGGTCAGGGAATTAATTTAAAATACCTAAGAGAATAATACAATAGTATTGTCTTAACTGATGATAGCACCCCATTTGACATAATAGTCAAAACACAGTGCTATCTTATGATTTTGTTCGGTCATTTTTTATTTTCAGAGTGCACTGGAAATACCGTCCATACTATGTATTTACCGTTATTGCAAAATATTAACAAAGTGTGCGAATATAGTTGGGGATCAGTTGTCCTCGCCCATCTTTATAGCGCCCTTTGCAAAACTTCCAAAAAAAAATTCATGTACTTTTTATGGTTGTGCTTATCTTCTGCAAGCGTGGGGTTGGTCTAGGATGCCGACGCTTGCTCCAATAAACCAGAATTCTGTTACATTCCCGTACGCCAACAAGTGAGTTTCTTTTCTAGAATATTAACACAACTTCATTTTCGTTTAAGTTAGTAATTTCTGAGATGTGTTTTAGATGCTAATTTATATGTGTTTATTATTTTTAGGTGGTCTGTTCCAAGGATGAATTATCAGAGATGTCCCAGACACTCTACAATTCAATACCGCAACCTCATCGACCACATTGGGCCAGATGATGTAAGGTATTTACCTTTAATTTTTATAGTGTATATGCATAAACTTGTATGTCTCTGTCTAACTCATTTGTTCACCTTTATTCTAGTTTGTCTGGATGTCGTAGGAGGGTCTCGACCACCAGCCCAACCTCGATGGTGCCGCTGTGTGGACATCAAGAACACCTATAATTAGGTTCACTACGGTGGAGATGCACCAAAGTGACCGGGTGAAACTACAATTTGGGATGCATCAGGATATTCCAGATGCACCGGTAGACTTGTGATAGTGGCATCAAAAACGGGTGGACGCACAATGGAGTGTTAGTGATTGGAAGGAGTTTGCGAAGGAGTTGTGTATACATTGGAAAAGAAGAAGGCAGCACGTCTTAACCAACCGTATTGTGCATGGGGCTAGGCCAAGTCTTCAATATATGACTTGGTTTAGGTCTGTCACGACATCTCAGTCTTTCTTGTCCCAGCCAACCTATTTGGCCGACCCAAGGGAACACGATTCTTCGTCAAACACACAACAACAGTTCAATGCTCAAAATCGGCCTTACGAGAACCCATACATGCCAATAAATACCCCCTATCAACAACAACAACAACATCCTTACATGCCACCCACCCAGTCCCAGCCTCAACCACCATACCATTATAGTTCTGATACGTCGTTTGAGCCTACCCCCTCCACCTATAGCCCAGACAACTCATTTGACCCTACCCCATCCAACTACCCCTCCACCTATAGCCCAGACAACTCATTTGACCCTACCCCCTCCAACTACCCATCCAACTACCCCTCCAACTATCCACTGTTTGACTACCACACCCCACAACAACCAACACACCTAGACCAACCCAATTCCATGTACACATTCAGACAACCATACCGTCCATACTCCACCAAACCTCCCCGGCAATCCTTCGAAAACATGGGTATTGGGCTTGACTACGGCAGCGCCATTGACAGTGGACCTCCCGACTATTGGGGTCAAATGATGCAAAATCTATCTGATACGCTGGGGCCGTCCCAACAACATCCTCCTCCACAACTCAACACACAACGACCCGACACACCACAACAACCTCGTCGTAGACCTTGTCGTAACGCGCATCCTCCACAGTGTGGCACCGGTGGTCGCTTGGATAGAGCCGGCCATTAGTTTTTTTTTGTTGTAATTTTCATTATATTGTAAATTAATATATTTTAATATTTTTTTACAATTCTATTTTATTCTAAGGTTATTTAAATTTCAATTTATTATGCAAAAACAAACAACATAATTTACTGACACATATTTATTAATAAATAATTGAAGTATTTATTAAAATATTTATAAATGTATCAATAAACTTAATATATTTAATAGGTAATTGAAATATTTATTAAAACATTTATAAATGTAATAATAAACTTAATGTATTTAATAGGTAATTGAAATATTTATTAAAATATTTATAAATGTAATAATAAACTAAATTTATTTAATAGGTAATTGAAATATTTATTAAAATATTTATAAATTTATTAAATTATTTAATAAAATGCTTATTAAAATATTTATTAATACGATAAACATTTATTAAAATGTTATAAATATTTATTTATATGTGAAATAACGAAATCCTAATGTGCCAAGCCAGTGTCGCCAAATGGGCTGACGACTTCTTTTCTTTTTAGCCAGTTTCGCCAAATGAGCTGGCGACATTGTTGAATTGCTTTTTTGGCCTTTTGCTCTTTCGCCATTTGAATTGGCAACTGTCTGCTGAAAGGTGGTAGCTTTGGTAAATTTTCTGAAAATAGCATTTGTATGGTATTTTTGTTATAATACATAGCTACTTTAAAAAAAATTCACCATTTGAGTTATACATCACAAGTTCAAAAGGGGGCTAAAAAGTTATAAGAATTAAAATAGTGTGACAAAAATTGTATTTAAGTCTTTTATATATTAATAATATTAATTAATCTTATAAGAAAATCGATGATGTTCACAAAAATAAAGGTAAACTCATATAAGTCTAATATTTTGAGTGTGTTAGTTTGATATGTTGGTGTAAGCCCTAGAGGCCAATACTTTTTGGTACTTGTATCGGATTATTCGTTTAATAATAAAAGGTATTTCTTTATTATGTTTGTCTTTCAGAATAATAAAGTCCCTAGAATAGTTAGTCTGTTTAATGAAATGTTAAGTGTGACTTAATCATGAGATCCCATTAAACATAAAGACATTATTCTTAAAATATCCGTAGTCAAGCTTTATTGCAAAGTGGGATAACGTTAAAAGCATTGAGACTATTATGAAGATAGACTGATGATCACATCTCATGGATCATGGATAAAGAGTTATCAAGTCTTGACATAGGTATAAATATTAGGAGTAATATTTATACCGGATTGACCCGCTATGAGAATACTACATAGTATGTTATGCAAAGTGTCATAAGTTATTCTCATGGTGATAATGGTGTATTACCACCCTTCGACCTGAAACCACTATGGACCCTAGATGTAGAGTCGGGTGCTTTATTGCTGATCAAACATTATTCGTAACTGGATGATCATAAAGACAGTTGATGGGCACTCCACGAAGCATGCTGAGGGACATGAGTGTCCTAGATGGAATTTGCCAATCCTGCATAACAGGAGAAATGTCTAAGGGCCCAATATTGAACTGGACAAGGATGACACAGAGTATGCCTTGTGTTCAATATAGACATAGGGGCAAAAGGGTAATTGTACAAACATATATTATCACGAAAAGGGTTTTGTCAGATCACATGACATTTTCGTGACTTGGGTAGCAGTGATGTGTTGCTAGATACCGCTTACTGTTTATTATGTTAAATATATAATTTAATATAATTACCAACGTTACGAAATCCTACAGGGTCACACACATAAGGACAGTTTGATGAGAGATAGAGAAATCAAAGGAACACCGTAAGGTACGGTGCACTTAAGTGAAAATAGAAATTCGGATAATATAATAATAATTATTGTTATTTTATAATGGTTATAAAATAATAATAAAATAAATATATTTATTATAATAATAGTTATTATAATAATATATAATATTATTATGGATCATGTGAATTAGGGTTTTAGCCCGCAGCCCACAAGAGAGTCTATAAAAGGAACCCTTGTGATGAAGCTTTCACTTGATGCAATTTCGTTTTTGATTCTCTTTTCTCGCTCAAATAATTCCGTTCGTAAGCAGCTAGCACTGTGACCGGAAGCTGTTCGTGTGGACTGAGTAGAGGCGTTGCACCTCATCAACGCTTGTGATCGCTGCATCAAAGATCTGAATCGCCACAAAGAGGTAACGATTCTATCACTGACCATGCTCATTCGTGAGGATCACTAAAGGAAAATTTTTGTTTTCCGCTGCGTTTAGATCGCAATTTTCCTTCAGTGGTATCAGAGCCACTTACGAAACCATGGATCTGATAGCTGTTAAATTTCCGTCTTTTCTGTATTTGATTCGATTAAAACACAGAATGAATTTAACAATAAACGATTAATTAAATTTGGCATCTGTTGTGTACGATTTGGATGATTGATGTTGATTATGCTTCGGAATCCGACATTAGTATGGTGAAGTTGTGCGATACATTGATCATCCATAGGTTACACAATTAGATCGATCACTTTTATATAAGATATAAGAAATTCTGATGCAAAGATGGTATATGGGATATACTGTTTTGATTTCATCCATTCAATCACATAAGGATTGTAATTCTTTTGAAAGATCATCACTTTCATTCGCTTCGGAATCCGACATTAGTATGGTGAAGCAATGACATATTGATCTATCATATTGAGTTATCAATCGAGTTGTGTTTGACGGCATGAAATTGTTGCATTAGGATTAATGGCAGTACAAGTGTTGTATTGCCGCAGACTTTTCCGGTTGGGGTTGTAAATGCACAAAAGTTGTGCAGGAAACGACGTGAAATACAATGAAGTGTTCATAAAATTTTTCGCCGGGGCGCTGCCCCTGACGACCCCGCAAGGAGGCGCTGCCCCCTTGACCCCCGTCCGCTGAACGGTCAGCGGAACCACCGTCCGCTGACCGGGCAGCGGAACCCCCGGCTAAGTCTGCAAAGTGTGATCAATCAGCCGAAATTTAATTTAGTTTATTTAATTATCGGAATTTTAAACTAATAATAAAAGTGTGTTTATTATTATTTATTTGTGGTGATCAGTTATGGCCTTAGTTTTTCCTTTATTATTGTTTTGGGATTTTTGAATACGGCCTGCGTGTCGTGCCTCTCTCTCAATCTCTTTATGTAACTTCTTTTCTCATCTCACTCCCTCGTATGTAAAACGAGTTTTCTTATATGTAATGTAATATTATGTTAGAAAAAAAAAAGGAAGTATTCAATATTAAAGGAGGATAACCTTGGAGATCATGCTTGGAGAAGCTTAGGTCGTTATTAGGTTAGCTTAGGTTCTCTCATTGGCTTGAGAGAACAATTGCGTTAGGGGCCATAATTGTATCTTTTTATATGTATGTTGATGCATGTAATTGTATGTTGATGCATGTGAGAGACGTTTTGCATGTTAAGCCGGTGAGATCAAACTAATAACAAATTCCCTCAAAATTAAATATTAAGTTTATGCTTTCCAATTTTTAGCACTCATCAAGACTAGTATCGAGCATTGTAGGTTTCGCCTACGCGAGGTGCATGTTCTATATTAGTAAGGTGTGATGGGATAATTGTAATATCCAATTGCTAAAACAATGGGTCAAACTTAACTAAACAAATTATAATAAGATTATATATGTTTAGAAGCAAGAATTGGGAATGATTCATGTGATGGATCAGAATAAGGAGTTATTCACCCAATTGAAAATATTCGAGAGTTGTATGAGATACAATTGGAAGGAGTTCCTACCTAAATAACTTAGTTTTGTGTAATCAGCCTAACGCTGACTTAAAACAAAGTGAAACATGGATCTCGACCCACTAGAAAGTCTTCCAACGGGATTTTCCGAATCAAATGATGAGGGTCATTTGTTTTGAATAAAATAGTGGGAGCATATTTGATTAAAGGCCTAATTAAATATGTTGTTTTAATGATACTTATATTTTCATATTTCTCTTGTAGATTATCATGACAACAAACACATCGAACAATATTTTGCGATCCATCCTAGATAAGGAAAAATTGTCTGGGACAAATTTCCTGGATTGGCACCGTAATCTGAGGATTGTCCTCAAGCACGATAAGAAGCTGTATGTCTTGGAGACACCAGTTCCTGAGGAGGAACCTCCTAGTTCTGCACCAAAGGCAGAAAGAGATGCTTATAAGAAGCATTTCGATGATGCCAATGAAACCGCTTGCCTCATGCTTGCTACCATGAACTCTGAGTTGCAAAAGCAACACGAGAACATGTCTGCGTTCGATATGATCGGACATCTGAAAACGCTTTACCAAGAGCAAGCAAGAAATGAGAGGTTTCAGGTTTCAAAGTCCCTTTTTAACAGCAAGTTAGCTGAGGGAGCCCCTGTAAGTCCCCATGTACTCAAGATGATTGGGTATGTGGAGAACCTTGACAGATTAGGGTTTCCCCTTGGAAAGGAACTTGCGATTGATCTGATCTTGCAATCGTTGCCAGAGAGCTTCAGTCAGTTTGTCCTGAATTTCAATATGAATGACTTGGACAAAAGTCTTCCAGAACTGCTAGGCATGTTGAGAACTGCTGAGCAGAATATGAAGACAAAAGGGAAATCCATTCTGATGGTCAGTAATGGAAAGAAACAGAACAAGAGGCCTATCAAACAGGGTGGTAGAGGGAAAGGCAAGGAAGTTGCCAAACCCAAACCCACTCCTCCTGTTTTGAAGCCTAGTGGAGGAATAGCAAAGGAGGGCACTTGCTTCCATTGCGGTAAGACCGGACATTGGAAGAGAAATTGCCCAAAGTACCTGGAAGATAAGAATAATGGAGTAGAGACTTCAAATTCAGGTATTTTTGTTATTGAAATTAATTTATCTACTTCTGCATCATGGGTATTAGATACTGGATGCGGTTCTCACATTTGTACTAATGTGCAGGGGCTAAAAAGGAGTAGAAATTTGGCAAAAGGTGAAGTTGACCTACGAGTTGGCAATGGAGCAAAGGTTGCTGCTTTAGCTGTAGGAACTTATGTTTTAACTTTACCTAGTGGTTTAATAATTCAGTTAGAGAACTGTTATTATGTACCTGCAATTAGCAGGAATATTATTTCCGTTTCTTGTTTGGACAAGTTTGGTTTTTCATTCATAATAAGGAACAATTGTTGCTCCATTTATTTGAATGATATATTCTATGCTACTGCAAAAATGAATAATGGACTATATGTCCTTGATCTTGAAATGCCAATTTATAACATTAATACTAAAAGGTTGAAACCTAATGAGTTGAATCCAACTTACCTTTGGCACTGTCGATTAGGCCACATAAATGAGAAACGCATTTCCAAACTCCATAAAGATGGACTCTTGGACTCTTTTGATTATGAATCATATGAGACATGCAGATCTTGTTTAATTGGAAAGATGACAAAGTCCCCATTCACAGGAAAAGGTGAAAGGGCTAATGATCTTTTGGCACTCATACATACTGATGTATGTGGACCACTGAACATACCAGCCAGAGGAGGTTTTCAGTACTTCATCACTTTTACTGATGACTTCAGTAGATACGGATATGTGTATTTAATGAAACACAAATCTGAGTCCTTTGAAAAGTTCAAGGAATTCAAGAATGAAGTACAAAACCAACTAGGTAAGAATATTAAAGTTCTTCGATCAGATCGAGGCGGTGAATATTTAAGCCTAGAATTTGATGACCATCTAAAAGAGTATGGGATTCTATCCCAACTTACTCCTCCTGGAACACCACAATGGAATGGTGTATCTGAGAGAAGAAATCGAACCTTGTTAGACATGGTCCGATCCATGATGAGTCACGTCGATCTTCCAAACTCCTTTTGGGGACATGCATTATTAACAGCAGCTTACACACTTAACCGTGTTCCATCCAAAAAGGTTGATAAGACACCATATGAGATATGGAGTGGTAAGAAACCACATATGTCTTACATGAAGATTTGGGGTTGCGAGGTTTACGTCAAACGACAAATTTCAACCAAGCTTGAGCCCAAATCTGACAAATGCTTATTTGTGGGGTATCCTAAAGAAACAAGAGGATATTACTTCTACAATCCTTCTGAGGGCAAAGTGTTTGTCGCTCGAACTGGAGTCTTTCTGGAAAGGGATTTTATTTCCAAAGGAAACAGTGGGAGGAAAATAGAGCTTGAAGAAATTC
Organism: Lathyrus sativus; assembly: GCA_963859935.3. Taxonomy (NCBI): domain Eukaryota; kingdom Viridiplantae; phylum Streptophyta; class Magnoliopsida; order Fabales; family Fabaceae; genus Lathyrus; species Lathyrus sativus. The sequence goes on along the minus strand of OZ012741.1, from coordinate 694,194,225 downwards.
AAGAATCACAAAACATTGAAACACCTATGGAGGAACTAGAGCGGGAAACACAAGTAGTTGTGGAAGAGCAACCTGCTCAAGAAGAACAAGACCAGCGTAGGTCAAGCAGGATACGTCACCAACCTGAGAGATATGGATATCTCATAAGTGATCAGGGTGATGTATTACTCATGGATCAAGATGAGCCTGTGACCTACAAAGAGGCCATAACTGGTCCTGAGTCTGAGAAGTGGCTAGAAGCCATGAAATCTGAAATGGATTCCATGTACACAAACCAGGTTTGGACCTTGGTAGAACCTCCTATAGGAGTTAACCCTATAGGATGCAAGTGGGTCTTCAAGAAGAAGACTGACATGGATGGTAAGGTACATACCTATAAAGCAAGACTGGTTGCAAAAGGCTATAAACAAATTCATGGGGTTGACTATGATGAAACCTTTTCACCAGTTGCAATGCTTAAATCTGTTCGGATTTTACTTGCCATCGCTGCATATCATGATTATGAAATATGGCAGATGGATGTCAAAACTGCTTTCCTTAATGGGAATCTTCTTGAGGATGTGTACATGACACAACCTGAAGGATTTGACATACCACAAGATGCCCAAAAGATATGCAAGTTACAGCGATCAATCTATGGATTGAAGCAAGCTTCCAGAAGCTGGAATCTTCGTTTTGATGAAACCGTAAGACAATATGGATTCATCAAAAATGAAGATGAACCTTGTGTCTACAAGAAGGTTAGTGGGAGCATGATCGTGTTTCTGGTATTATATGTAGATGACATATTACTCATTGGAAACGATGTCCCTACCTTGCAACAAGTGAAAACTTGGTTAGGGAATTGTTTTTCTATGAAAGACCTAGGTGAAGCAGCCTATATATTAGGAATTAGGATCTATAGAGATAGATCACAAAAACTGCTTGGCCTAAGTCAGAGTACATACATAGATAAAGTGTTGAGACGCTTTAATATGCATGATTCCAAGAAAGGATTCATACCTATGCAACATGGTCTGTGTTTATCAAAAACACAATCCCCTTCAACTAAGGAAGAAAGGGATCGCATGAATAAGATTCCATATGCATCTGCAATAGGATCTATCATGTATGCCATGTTATGTACTCGACCAGATGTCTCGTATGCATTAAGTGCAACGAGTAGGTACCAATCTGATCCCGGTGATGCTCACTGGGTAGCTGTCAAGAATATCCTTAAGTACTTGAGAAGGACTAAGGATTCATTCTTGATATATGGAGGTCAGGAAGAGCTTGATGTAATTGGTTACACTGATGCTAGCTTCCAGACAGATAAGGATGATTTTAGATCACAATCTGGTTATGTGTTCTGTCTCAATGGTGGCGCTGTGAGCTGGAAAAGTTCAAAGCAAGAAACAGTTGCTGATTCTACAACTGAGGCCGAGTATATTGCTGCCTCAAATGCAGCAAAGGAAGCTGTTTGGATCAAGAAGTTCATTAGTGAACTTGGCATAGTCCCTAGCATTGCGGATCCCATTGGTTTATATTGTGATAACAATGGTGCTATCGCACAAGCTAAGGAGCCTAGATCTCACCAACGATCCAAACACATACTTAGGCGTTATCACCTCATTCGAGAGATAATCGATCGGGGAGATGTGAAGATATGCAGAGTACCTACACTTGACAATATCGCTGACCCATTAACAAAGCCTCTTGCGCAACAGAAGCATGATGGTCATACTAGATCTATGGGTATTAAGGGTATGCCTAATTGGCTCTAGTGCTAGTGGGAGATTGTTGGTGTAAGCCCTAGAGGCCAATACTTTTTGGTACTTGTATCGGATTATTCGTTTAATAATAAAAGGTATTTCTTTATTATGTTTGTCTTTCAGAATAATAAAGTCCCTAGAATAGTTAGTCTGTTTAATGAAATGTTAAGTGTGACTTAATCATGAGATCCCATTAAACATAAAGACATTATTCTTAAAATATCCGTAGTCAAGCTTTATTGCAAAGTGGGATAACATTAAAAGCATTGAGACTATTATGAAGATAGACTGATGATCACATCTCATGGATCATGGATAAAGAGTTATCAAGTCTTGACATAGGTATAAATATTAGGAGTAATATTTATACCGGATTGACCCGCTATGAGAATACTACATAGTATGTTATGCAAAGTGTCATAAGTTATTCTCATGGTGATAATGGTGTATTACCACCCTTCGACCTGAAACCACTATGGACCCTAGATGTAGAGTCGGGTGCTTTATTGCTGATCAAACATTATTCGTAACTGGATGATCATAAAGACAGTTGATGGGCACTCCACGAAGCATGCTGAGGGACATGAGTGTCCTAGATGGAATTTGCCAATCCTGCATAACAGGAGAAATGTCTAAGGGCCCAATATTGAACTGGACAAGGATGACACAGAGTATGCCTTGTGTTCAATATAGACATAGGGGCAAAAGGGTAATTGTACAAACATATATTATCACGAAAAGGGTTTTGTCAGATCACATGACATTTTCGTGACTTGGGTAGCAGTGATGTGTTGCTAGATACCGCTTACTGTTTATTATGTTAAATATATAATTTAATATAATTACCAACGTTACGAAATCCTACAGGGTCACACACATAAGGACAGTTTGATGAGAGATAGAGAAATCAAAGGAACACCGTAAGGTACGGTGCACTTAAGTGAAAATAGAAATTCGGATAATATAATAATAATTATTGTTATTTTATAATGGTTATAAAATAATAATAAAATAAATATATTTATTATAATAATAGTTATTATAATAATATATAATATTATTATGGATCATGTGAATTAGGGTTTTAGCCCGCAGCCCACAAGAGAGTCTATAAAAGGAACCCTTGTGATGAAGCTTTCACTTGATGCAATTTCGTTTTTGATTCTCTTTTCTCGCTCAAATAATTCCGTTCGTAAGCAGCTAGCACTGTGACCGGAAGCTGTTCGTGTGGACTGAGTAGAGGCGTTGCACCTCATCAACGCTTGTGATCGCTGCATCAAAGATCTGAATCGCCACAAAGAGGTAACGATTCTATCACTGACCATGCTCATTCGTGAGGATCACTAAAGGAAAATTTTTGTTTTCCGCTGCGTTTAGATCGCAATTTTCCTTCATGATAATGGGAGTATTTATAAACACTATGATGTTTAAGTTATTGAGGGTCGAAATTGAGAGGTGTTTATGGTTAGAAAAATGTGTACTTTAATGTGATGTTTTAATTCGCATTTTATAGCAGGATTAAATGGTTTTAGTTATTTATAACATTTTGTGTCTGATAGTTGTCAAAGGAGGGCAGATGTCAGAATATTAATTGTTATATTATCTAACAACCATGCTCTAATGGTTTTCGTTTAATCATATGTTCCTCTAAGGCATGTCGATCACAAGTTCCACTGTGCTAGAACATTCATGTGGATTACAAATCTAAAAAGGGTGACATCATTGGCATGATGGCACCATAGTGACGTTGACACTATGTGATTGCCAGATCCAACGGTTTATAAGCTTCTTTGATAGAATATCTTTGGAAGGCTCTATATTGGGTTGGTTCGCAGTCATTTGGGCATTGTGATCAGGCTACAACAATAGTCACCCAAGCCATATTCAACAAATTTGAAGCGTAGTTTATTGCACTTGTCAATCACTGCGCCAAAGGAATTTATCTTCTCTACACCTCTCTAATTTGTGCCTTTTGTTGGGAGAGACTATATGTGTAGTATGGTCAAGAAGCAGTGGGCTAAATAGACTTTTCCCCTTTAAAATCAATTTCAGAAGTTTTCTTCAAAATTAGATTTTTAAAAAAAACTTGGTCGTTGAATTTTATAATAGAAGTGTGATTGGAACGACTTCACAATTTACTCAAAATATCAAAATTTCAATGGATGTGGAAGATAAGAACATTAAACAGTAAATGCTTCAATTAATTGAATTCAATTTACACAAGGTGTCTAAATTGAATCTTATTAATTGAAGAAACAATCTAACATTACATGTTTATACAATTATAATCACCACAAGAAGATTTAAATGATTGAATTTATCACAAACCTACACTTACGCAAAAATATTTATAAGTATATTAAAACTAGCCACATAGGATTCTAGTAAAGCAATGAAGCTTAAGATCAAACAAATCTATGTTGGAATTTAAAAGAGATAAAAAAAGAGAGAGAAATTATGCACTAAATGTACATTGGTTCAGTACATTCCTCCCCTCAAGCTTCTAGTCGATTCTCCGATGGCGAACATTGAAATTTGTTGGGGTCTTCCACTATTTTTACAAATTAATATAAATGTTTTTATACAATGGACAATCAAGACAACATTGAACACTTCAAGTCAAAATGCAAACAAACATTGGTCTAAATCAAGATTTCCCTTTTAATGCAAGTAGAACACTAAAAATGACAAAATCATAAGATTTTCACTTGATTTGAGTTAGTCACCTTCATAAACCTTTATAACTCTAAAATATCGCATAATTGTTCCTTTGTTTTCTATCCTTGTTGACCTAATCCAAGGGAAGGAACTGTATGTTGACTTATCGTCATTGTGCATGTGCCTCGTCTGCTCTTTACTTCTCTTTATAGTTCTTGGTTTTTAGAACCTGGCAACTCGTAGTTCCACGAACTACGGACGCTCTGATTTCTCAAAGTTTCTTTTGAGAATACGTAGGCACAAGGCCATGATCCTTGGCGAGCACACTTTTCTTTTTTCCCTCATTTCTCCTTTTACAACCTTTTCTTTTTTCACAATTTTCTTTTTTCCACACGTAGTTTTGAACTACGATTACTCTGACTTCCTCTTAAGGACATGTAGGCATAGGATTGCGAGATCCTAGCGAGCTACCTTTTTATTTTTCTACCTTTTTCCTTTTTCCACCTTTTCTCTTTACTTCACCCATCCTTATCTTAGCAAAAAAATTTAGCAATAACACAAATATTTCAAGAGGTTCCTGTAGATTGCTACAGAATGCTTAGGATGCTAGTACATTCCCTTAGTATAACAAACCCCCGTACCTTTGATCTTTCTTTTGCTTAGTTTTAGGCCTTGCTTTTTGCTTTGCATTTTATTTAAGATAAATTAAAGATCGGTGGTGATATTTTATGATTTATGATTCAAGTTAGTATAATAGCTTGATATCCAATTCTCACTGTGACATCTAGGATACTTCGCTAGCTCTTCACTGACGCGTTGCCATAGCGAACCTTCATTGGCTTGTTCTCCCAACAAACTTACATGCCTTTTGTTACTGCCTCAAACCTGGGAGTATTCGCTGGTTCTTCACCAGTTGTTCACAAAGCGAACGTTTGCTAGCAAGTTCACCCAGCGAACTTAATTACTAATATTCTTCTTTTCCTTTGTCAGCCTTGTTCACTTTCCTTGTGTCTCACACTTTGATGATTTTATGCCTATTTTCTGCACAATAACACACAAATTAAAGGTACCAAAGGTATTTTCAAACAATTGAAGAATGACAAACTTTCAAGTAGTAATTCCAACAAATCAACACAAAAGAGTTGAAAATGCCCATTATAAATGATTAATTTAAGACAAGATTGACATCTAACACCCAGGAAAGTGGTCCATAAATTGGGAAGGACTGTTTTGAATTCTTCAAGTGTTTTCAAACAACGCTTATGAAATTTAAGAACTGTCTGCAGACAAACGAATTCTTAGAGTAAATGGTAAGTACCTAAAATGATACAAACTTATGCTACAAGAAGTTCAAACTAAACAAGAATAATGTACTAAACAAAGCAAAAGTTGCCACAATGGTATTAAAAATACCAAAATGGTAAAGTCATTACAAACATTAAAACTCGCCAAAGATGGCTGAGTCATTACATGAAGTGGTCATAGCCACTACAAAATAAAAGACTAACAATTGATCAGGCAGGAAAGTGCGACTCAGATTCTTCTAGTTTGGCCTCAGAGAGTTTGATCCTGGTACAAAGATGATCATTAAGACTTTCCAAAAGGTTCAACTCAAGTCCGAACTTGGGTACAACGACCTTGAGAGATGCAGATCAGAGGATACTTGTAGGGGTTACCTCTTGATTCAGAGTAGCTCTATGATTAAGGTTTATATCTTGATCATTGATTGTGTCTTAATTGTCCTAACTACTGCAAAAAAACAAGGAGTGCAAGAGCACACAACCCACAAGGTTACCGTCATTTAAGGGAAGCGTCCAAAAATGGTTCGTTTATGGTGATCAAACCAAACCCGTCTTCCACAAGCGAACATGTTGTTCCACGGGCTATCAAGAGGTGCAAATATTTTAAGTTTGGTGGAAACAACGTCAGGCAAGATCGGCATCAACATGCCACAAGGCAGCTGGAGAGTGTCTGTCGAACCTTCCCAAAAGAAGACTGGCACCAGTAGCATCTATGGGATGGACCTGAGGCTAGTTTTAGACAAGTTAACCATGCCATAAAAGCCTATTTACTCCCAGTATTGCAATCTCTTTAGGGGATACGGCCCAGCAAAGGCGTAGACTTGATTATCCGTGAGGAATTAACATTTTTTTTCCAGATGGAAATCTTGTTGCTATCCGAAGAAAGCTCGGGAGGAAAATCCTTAACCCCTTTGTCTTCAGAAGGAGGAATCTCGAAGGCTAACGGATTGTTGCCAGTGGTGTGTTTGGTGTAAACCTTGTTTGTGGTCATGGTAAAAAGGGGTTTGGCGTGTTTTTTGTGGAGGAAAATGAGAACGTAGGAAGACAAAGTGAATGGAGAAGAAAATAGCTTAGGGAGTCTATTTATAGACTTTTATGCATGCATGAAATTCGACACCTTACACCGGCGTAGGAGAAACTGAAGAGTTAGCGTGGGGTTTCGATGCAAGCATTAATGGTGAATGGAAGCAGTTACTGAAAAATGTGAAAACCCACGTCTTCCTAGCAAGTAGGAGCAATGATGAGATGTTAGGTGAATCACTTGGAGGTGACAATGCACTGTAAAAAGGGTAATGATAACGATGACGTCAGCAACAGTGGAAACGTCGTCAAAAAATTATGATGAAAAAGGCCACGTCTCTCTTGTTTGATGAAAATCGAAACATATCCTTTTGGGGGGCAATTTGTTACACTGGATTTTTCGACATAACTATGAATGGAAAGTATTCATGAGGCTAACCATAAATGTGCCACGTGGAAGACAAAAATAGAGTCAACGTGATTAATGTGACTCAAGGTCGGGGTCACCTATAGTGATGTTGGTCGAAAGTGGTGTTGTCAAAAAGCCTAACGAAAAGCATATGGAGTTAGTGAATTGAGCACCATTTTATGGTAGCAGTTAGTGAAATGGAATACCAGGTCATATTGGCTAAGTGTAGAGTTCACTATGATGATGGGCAACGCGTCAAAGCATGTTACTTTAATATATTCGACGATAGAGGTTTCGACGAGGATTATTAGTTCTTGGCGTAAATAGAGCAGTTGAAAGATTCAAAAGAAGAAGCGAGGCGGGAACTATTGCATATGCATCGATGGTTACTCAAAACATGGACACATCAAGGAAAAAACCGCTACGTGATCTGAAGACGTGTCACCACGGGGATAGTTTTTTAGTCTTGTACAATTATTTTAGACTTGTATATATAGCAACTTAGGTTTATTTTGTAAGGGGTCCGCAAACTGTACACATTTATGCTACACTCAAAGTACTTGCACTGTAAGAAACACGTGAGGAAAATGTACGTATGCATTCCACCAATTTAATACATTCCAACATTTTTATCTTAATACGTCTTGTTTGAATGCATTTTAACCCTTTTTTACTTTCGACTGCCTTTACGTTTTCTGCACTCTATTTTCGAATGCCTTTATCTTTTCAACAAACTTTACTTTTTTGCCCTTTTCTTTAAAAGTCTTGGCTTAATTGCAACTTTGGTCCCTCTATTTTATGTTTTGTTGGGTTTTGATTCCCCCATTTTAAAAACCACGATTTTGGTCCCTTTTTTAAGTTTCGAGATTGATATTAGTCCCCTTGCCATTTTAAGTCATGTTTTTAATGATGTGGCACGTTTACTGATGATGTGGCATTTCCATGTCATTTAAAATGGTCTTATTCATTTTAATATCATTTCCATGTCATTTAGGTTTTGTTTATTTCATTTTCAGAAAATTAATAAGATAAAACCTAAATGTAAAACCCAAGCTCTTTCATCTTCAACCCATTTCTTCAAACCCAGTTCGGGAATGAAGATTCTTGGTTTTTCCCTTTCAAGAACGAATCTTACCCTTTCACGCACGTAATTAAAGATTCTATATAAACCGCAGCTCGCTTCAAATCAAACGCAGCTCGCTTCCCGTCGTCTCTGAAATGGCAAACCGAGCACATGTGTTGAGGTATGTTTCGTAACTCACCTCTGAATACAAAAACCCTAAACACGTAAATGGCGTTTGTGTTTTGTCATAGCATATGATTTGTTTATACCTACTCCCGGTTTTATCTATGTTTTTATTGAATACAAGGTTCTTCTTGTTCTCCATTGCATACTCCTTTATGACATCTTTGATTTGTTGTTTATCCTTGAACATCATCCCTACTTCAAGTTTTGTGGGTTCCTTAAATATTGGAAACTTTTCCATATCACCTTCAGCATCACTACCGGGTGGAGTTTGAAGCACATCTGATTCACTACCATTATCGAAATTACCATCCAACTTTGAAGCTTTTTCTGCTGTAGCATTAGGTAAAACGGTCTTCCAATTAATACTAACATCAACACCTAAATTCATCATATCAATTTCATCTTCCAAATCTTCATCCTCTTCCTCGTCATCCTCACTACCCATGTTATAATTTGGATTTGTTTCACTCTCATCATCTACGTCATCAACATTAACGCTAACATCTTCATCTACTTCATCGACAATAACCTCTTCATCTACTCCATCGACACTAACCTCTTCATCTACTCCACCAACACTAACCTCTTCATCTTTTGCTCCCTCGACATTAACTTCATCATTTGCTCCCTCAACATTAACTTCATCATTTGCTCCATCGACATTAACTTCATCATTTGCTCCCTCGACATTAACTTCAAGTTTGCTCCTTCACCGTTTGCTCCTTCACCATTGACTTTTTCACCATTATCCTTCTCAAAAATAACATCCTGAATATTTATTTCTTCAACTTTATGTTCAACATAAAGATCAACTACCTTAAATCCTCTAACATCCTCCATTAACCTTAAGACATCATTATCATTGTTCAGAGGCCGAAGTCCACGAGAAAAGGAAAAATTAGGATTCCAATACCATAAACACTTTAAATTACGATACCCCTCACTCTTGATCAAATCTTCAATTTGCATGTAGGACATCAAGTCCACATCCCAATCCCGATTCATTTAAGTTACAAGCCCATCAACATACAACAGAACTGGATTCTGAGTTAAATGTCCCCTATGGTGTACTCTAAATTTGACAGCTTGGTTATCAGAGGGCCTACAAAACACAAACGACAGTTTCTGAATTAAAACATAGATAAAACCGGGAGTTTGTGGACCTTGTGAACGGTCCAAAACAAATGTTAATTTGCCACATCTCTATAATGAGAAATTCTTATTTGCGACAGTTCACCCAATCATTTGCTTTGAAACTCCTCTCACCATAAACATAGTTTTCTAGTAGCAATATCATTTTAGCAGTTTTTAATTATTGAGTATGCACTACTACAAAAAAGTTTTTTAATAGCGCTTTAAAGCGCTATTAATCAAGGCGCTATTGTAAAACAAAATTTTTAATAGCGCTTTAAAAGCGCTATTATAGTTCTGGTAATTAATAGCGCTTTTTCAAAAGCGCTATTATAGGACCTGTATTTAATAGCGCTTTTACAAAACCGCTATTATAAGACACATATTTGATAGAGCTTTCAAACAAAGCGCTATTATAGTACCGGTAATTTTCTTTAATTTTGATAGCACTTTCAAACAAAGCGCTATTATAGTACACATATTTAATAGCGCTTTCCAATAAAGCGCTATTATAAGACACATATTTAATAGCACTTTCAAACAAAGCGCTATTATAATCCACATATTCGATAGCACTTTCAAACAAAGCGCTATTAAAATACCGGTAAATTGCTTTAATTTTGATAGCACTTTCTAACAAAGCGCTATTATAATACACTATCTTTAATAACACTTTCTAGAAAAGCGCTATTAATGCCCTTTATTTATTCTTTTAAAAAAATGAAATTTTATAACTCAAATCCCTCAAATCCCTGAATCAAGATAGGATCACAAATACAGATGATGAATGTCCAAGCTTTTCCATGAAGTAAAACTTAATAACACACAATGCTAGAACAATAAATTTGAATGATAACTTGATAACACACCAATAGTTTTTATCTTAGCCTATTGGTGATGATAACTTGAATGAGACATGAATTTTCCCTATAAGAATGTGAATGGCTTCATAATTTCATCTTCACTCCTTAAATTACACCCCCTCAGTTTATACTTAAGTAACTTCTTCAATAAGTAGAAAATTAGTGCAAAAAATTTCTTTCATCGTTTGTTGAAGCAGGTTTAGTAGTCCAAATCATCCATATCCGCAACCCTTTGAGGAGGTTTGTTTTTGTTACTCATATTTTCTACTATAGGTGCTTCGGTTGTCGTCAGTAACAACGATACACTGCATTAAGGCAAAAACAAGTTTAACATATAGTAATGTATGAAATATAAGCAGTGGAAAAAATTGCAATGTGATGATTTTACCTGGCAGCATCTACCAAAGTTGTTCTAACAACTTTAACAGGATCTATAATTCCAGCCTTCACCATATCAACATAAGTTCCTGTTTTAGCATAATAAGCACCATAGTTAAACAACCTTCTTTTTACTAAAGAATCATTTTTCATATATGTCAGTGTATCATAAACGATACAACATCAAGACCTTCGTTGTTACTAACCTTTAGCAGCATCGAAACCCAAATTAAGATTATCTTGTTCCAACAATTTGCTATAAACTAAAGAACCATCAAAACCAGCATTTGCAGCTATTGTAAATGTAGGTGCCTGTGACAAGTAATAAGCATTGTTGGAAAAAATGGAAAATTTCGAGGTAAAGTGAAAATAGAAAAGGGACTTTTTGTGACAAAAATTGTGTGTGAAGCAAACAGCACAAACCTTGAGTGCGTACTGAATAATCTGTACTCCTCTTCTCTCATCCTCGTTTTTAGTTTCAAGATTCTCCAAGACTTTGCTAGCATATAAGAGAGCAACTCTGCCACCTGGATAAAACGATTACATGCCGACTTTTAATAGATGACCAAGTAATCAAACGATGTGAACAAGAATATGAAACAAATGATTTAAGCAAAATCGGGGTGAGATGGTGAATTTGACAAAATCGCAGTGGCACCACGATTTTGTTGAAGCTCCAAAGTGTAACTTTAGTCAAAATCATGGTGGCTCGCTGTGGTTCTGAAAAACTCACTGTGATTCTAAACATGCACGAAATTGAGTTACCTGGAACAATACCCTCCTCCACAGCTGCTTTTGTGGCATTTAAAGCATCAGTTACCCTATCTTTCCGTTCCCCAACTTCTGCCTCACTAGCCCCACCGACCTGTAGAATTTTAAACCCATCTTTCATGTGAGGTAAATATTACAACTTAAACACCACAAACTAGTGGTTTTTAAGGATGAATGACAAACCTTGAAAACAGCAACGCCGCCAGAGAGTTTTGATAGTCGTTCTTATGCCTTTTCTTTATCAAATGTTGCAGAACTCCTCTCCATTGCTTCTCTTAGCTACACAAAGTTATAACTTAAGAACCGGTAGTATTTTTATTTAAATCAAAAGTTCTGTGATAAATTCATACATAGAAATAAAATCATTTGGCTTAATGGCAATTTTTTCAAGATCAAAAGTAAGAGTAAAAATTTAGTACTATAAAAAACCAAAAAAATGGGGAAAACATACATGCACACATCTATCTTCAATAAACTTCTTATCCCCACCACCATGTAGAACAATAGTGTCATCAATGGTGACAGTAATCTGTTGCACATTGAATTAGATGTTTCTGCAACATTGTAACAAAATAGAGGAAACAAAGAACAGTTATGTTGGTTCAAGCCACGTGCCTTTTTTGCAGTGCCGAGCATTTCAGGTCGGACTTTACTGAGAGCTATGCCGCGCTCTTCTGTGATAACCTGTTTTCAAATTCATTGCGATCATTTTCAGCATAATATGCAGTAATCCCAAATGCCAGACCTTGGGATGACTCGATTCGTCATTGAATAATTTAACAGAAAACCAGTACAGCCATAGAAGGAGGCCAAGCCCCAAAAACAACAATTGGTTAATAAAATGTAGGTAGAGAATCACCTCTCCTCCAGTAAGAATCGCAAGATCATCGAGAGCTGCTTTTCTATTATCCCCAAAACCAGAAGCTTTTATAGCACAAACCTAAAATATAAGAAGCTTGAAATAAGATGGAATACAAATATATACAAAACCAAGTGTCAAGTAGCTCGAAAATACATAGGGAAAGCGCGACATTACTTCGGACTCGGCATTACTTCAGACTTGCAAATCCATAAATAAAACAAAACATTTGACAAACACACAAAACTAGGGGGAAAATGACAAGATACACACTTCAAATATGCTATATCTATGATGACCAAAATCCAAGTTGCATGTAACAGCAACAAAGAAATCCAAGTTACTGATACAATAATCTGAAATCAAATTTGACAACAAAACCAGCCATCAAGTTTGTTAAACCATGAGGTAGCAGGAAATATAACAAAGATGAACTCATTAATCACCTTAAGTCCAGCCTGATGCTTGTTGAGTATGAGCATAGCCAATGCATCACTATCAACATCTTCCGCAACAACTAGGAGTGGTCTTTTATTCTGATTAAAAAATCAAAATACAAAGTAAATCATGAAAATAAATAAGCAAGCACATGAGTGTTATACAAGATGCAATTGGTGAAAAGGTAAGCAAATAAATAATTGTAACAAGTTTAATCTTTCTTTTTATGACTGAACCAAGCAAGTGAATTTCTTGATCACAGTTGGGTCACTTTACCTCTATCTGTGCAACTTTCTTTGCCGGGATTGTGATCGCCGCAATATCCTGTTGGGAAGTAGCACTTCTGTGTTTAGTGGTTGTCCCTCTTATTCTCATAATTGGAGCAAGTTACACTAAGAAAATGAACAGAATCTCGACTACGAAATTGTTTTACCATTCTGAAGCCACGTCTATGATAGAACAGGTATACGACATCGATCCATGCATGGTGCAATACTATGATTTACAACATGACAAATTGTGCATTTTATACATATACACAATCCAAGTGTTCAATATCAGTGATACTTTTAGTCTAATCTATTGTCACATAGCTGATTATAACAAACTCTAATACTTATATTATGACAGACCATATCACAAATAAAAACAGTATATGCTTTTGTTGGGGAGGGTTTGGCAGTCAAATCCTTCACAGAGAACATGGATAAACAGTATGTCATAAGCAAGGGGGAGGCACTTGTGAAGGGAGTTGGAACAGGAATGTTATCTCTAGTAGCCTTATCTATAACTTCGTTAGCAACAACAACACCATCCATAACCCCAGACACATATACCATAACCCAAATTTCTACCTTGATGATCTTGTATAAACACAAGAACTGTCACTGCCATCAAAGATCCTAAATTTGCAAAGAAGTAGAACCAATTGAGAAACTTAATCATTTGCTTCTTCTCTTGTTTATCAGTAGCATCAAATTGATCTGAACCAAAGCCAGGAACACTGGATTTCAGACCTCCAGTCCCTAATGCAGTGACATAAAGCGCCACAAACAGAACCATTAATTGTTTTGTGTTTGCTTGTACACAAGGTGTATGTTCCAAGCATGCTGGAGGTCTTAAGCTTGGGATTATAGTTGATATCGTCAAGAGAGCAACACCCTATATTAAATTATCATGATAACATGTAAAGACACAAACATGCACACATAATAAGACAACATTTAAACAGTAGACAATAAACCTTAGCTAACATCGAACAAGTATTAAGAATTAAAAGGTGGAAAACTAGTGGAAATAAATAGGAATATTTTAAGATTTTGGTTTCTTACAGATGCTTGAACGGCTGCGAAGACGGCGATGTTAAGATATCTGTGAAAGAAGAAACATATACTTATGTGAAACTGATATTGTAATAACTATTTAACAAACAAATATAGTTTGAATGAAACTGTAATAACTATTTAACAAAAAAATATAGTTTGAATGAAACGAACCTTCCAACGTAAGTGTCACCTAAAAAGCCACCGAACAAACAAAGCATAAATGACGTTCCAACAAAATTTGTAACAATGTTGGCAGAATCAGCATTTCCTAAATGCATTGTACCTGTTAAATATGTTACCAAATTCACAGTGATGCCAAGTGTTGCCAACCTCTCCGCAACTTCTCCTCCTGTTATCGGCAACAAAGTTTTCAATGAAACTTAGGTCCCTGTTATCGGCAACAAAGTTTTTCATGAAACTTAATCAATAATAGTGTTATTAACCTCAATATACTAGTACCCAGCTATTGCCAAACTCATTCAACGAATCAAAATCAAAATCCAACCAACTAATTGCACAAAACAAGCACAAAATACTCAACGCGCAAGTATAACCCAATTTGCATAATCACAAACAAAAGCAGAAATGTTAACACTAAAACAAAATGATGCTTTTACCGGTTTGTCTCATTGTTTAGGAACCGCAACAAACGTTTCTCTCGCCAAGCATTTGGGTCTCCACTGATGGCAACATTAATGTCTCAATCCTTCAACGCCCAAACCTAACCTGAAGAACAACAAACCTCCCTTCGACCCACCTTACTCCGCCGCACGCCGCTATCAACATCAGAAACCCATCGAAACCGTTAAACACCGGAAACATCCCTCCGTTAACATCAAAACAGAACCGGACCTAAACCCCTCTTTTAACCCTAACTTCAACATCCGAAAATCTTCAACACAGAATCCACATTCCATCTCTCACCATTAACAGAACCACACACAAAATGCCGGAAAACTCCTTCAAAACCTCCATCGGAACCCCTTCCAGAAACCTTCACCTCCGACCGTTAATCCATCCCTCACTTTAAACTGGCTTCAAACCCACTTCATCCGTAAATCCAACTTCAAAACACCCCCAAAACCAGAACCAAAAGTGGAAGAGAGATTCAAAGTGAAACAACCGAACACCCAATCATAAACCCTAACCCCTCTTTCAGTAATCCAAATCTCCATTCCTTCCGCCGTAAACCTCAAACTTCAATCGATTTCCATCATCAAAACCAAACCGTTCAGAATAATCATCATCAACAAACGTAAACCAGATTCAGAAATAGAATAAGAGGAGATGAAGAGAGTTTGAAAGAGAGAGCCAGTGAAACGAGATTGAGAGAGGGGAATCCGAGTAATGATACGAAGAAGAAGGCTCTTGGCTTCTATTGTTTTTCTTTGCTGATTTATTTTTACTTTTTATTTCTTTATTTCATTGACTGCTATTGGACTTGGACTTTCAAGCCCGTGTGGATCGCCCCTCTGATTTATTTTAATAGCGCTTTTTATAAAACCGCTATCTTAAAACACAATGATAGAAACGATAGCGGTTTCTTAGAAAGCGCTATTGTAGTTACATATTTTAATAGCGATTTTTAAAAAGCGCTATCGTAGTGCTTTTAATAATAGCGCTTTTATAAAAGTGCTATTGTAATACAACATTTTAATAGCGCTTTTTAGAAAAGCGCTATCTTAGTGAATATCTATAATAGCGTTTTTTTACAAAGTGCTATCAAAATCATATTCTCTGTACTCTTTAATAGCGCTTTACTATAAAACGCTATTATAAATATGTTTGTTTCCTTTTTAATAGCGCTTATTTTAAAAGCGCTATTAAAGTAGGCTATAAAAAAAACAATTTTAGCATAGTGATGACTTATAATCACACTGATATTCTTTAGAAGTATTCTTATAATATACTCCCTCCATTTTTTTTTTAAGTTTCGTTTTCTGACTCTTTACACGTACCAAGACAACTAATAATTAATATTCCTTTTTAAACAATGATTATTTTTTTCCTACATATTAATTGTTTGCAATATGGGTTTCTATTTTCTCTTTTATTAATTGTTGTTCTAACACCAATGATTAGGCCATTTAGTAATGAGGCATTCACAACATAAATAAAAAATTAAGGTCGCTGAAAAAAGTGTTCAATAACACTTGCATTAATGGCATATATATCATCAATATTTGGACTAGTCATCCAAATATATTCACAAACGAGACCTAGAATTTCCAAATATATGGACCTTGTAGTTAGGGAAAACCTAACACTAATAATTTAACATACTCATAATTTCATTCTTGAAATCTTGAACATAAACCAGAAAGCCTTTTCTTAACAAGAATCCAAATCCGAAACTGATTCTTCTGCAGCAGCAACAACAGCACTTTTCGTAATTTTTCCAGACTTAACCGGCGTCAAGAATGTACCAAACAATGTTGGTTTCCACCCCGCTTTCCAAGCACTCATGGTTCTGCTCCTTGTAGGACTACCAGTAGAATATGCAGTTGCGGCCATTCTCATCTTCTCAATCAATGCACCGGTATTCACTTGTTCCGACAAAATCTCCTCCAAATGTCTTGTATCAATCACCAACTTCACTTTCCACACACCATTCTTAACCGAATACGGCAACACTTCAAGAGCCGAACCATTTGACAGATTCTCCACGTAATCACACGCTGCAACGCGCACTACTCTTTCACCACTCCCAGCTTTTTGGTCCTCCTTCAGCGGAAGAAGATAATAGAGAAAACCATAGCTTAAACTCTCTTGCTCTCGTAACGGCAATGACGCATGGCCTTGGCGAAAGACACCATAACCGCGATACTTTTCAAGGATTTGTGCAACTGTTTTAGGACCTTTGAGCTGTAGAATAGAACCAGTGTCGGTTAGAATTCGGATAGAGTGATGGCATTCTCCAGTTGTATCCTTGAAAGAACAATTCCCCATTTGATAAATTTCAGTGAAGAATGTATCAATTTTCAGCTTTGTTTTGTTACTACTTTATAACATAGAAGATAATAGTTGTAAGTTTGAAATCTCTTGAGTTGGACAAAAACCTTGTCCTCATCGTGTCATTGCACGTTAGTTACTGTCCTGTTATAGTTTTGTTTATTCTTAGCGGCGTTCACGTGAAATTGGACCGTTGGGGATTTGGTTTGAAAAATGTACAAACGTTGGATTTTTGTGATAACAAGTGATATAAAGAGAAAACAACAGAATAATAGGTAGATTCTTCTGTTTATTATTATAAAGAAACGAAGGTTTGTTTCAAATATCAGTGCTGGTGCAATTGTTTAATTCCATTTCAACTGTTTGGGACGTTCCACTATACGATCTAAAATTATATAAAAAGAAGCTGGACAAAATAATTTACACAACTTTCTGTTTATTTTTTAACGTAACATCAATTAATTTTTGTGCAATATTAATGTTACTATCTATTAGGAAAAACTCAAATTCCACGTTAGTTAAAGATAGGATTTAAAAATAGTCAGATGAAGAAGACCATTTTCTAGTAGAAGCCCAAAAATTGTGATCTTAGAGGGTGATCGTGGTGGACCTTCGTGAGTCCGGTTGATGAAATGTTTAAATATGTTTGTTTCTTAGTCCATTTTACACAGCGTAGACAGTTTGATGTTGAAAATTCTAGTCGATGTTCTTCTGGTGAAAGAAAAAGTCAATCGAGAAAGACCCTTTATAGTGAAAGACTTATAAATTATGGGTTGTGAAGGTGTTGGTGGATCTCCGAGAGTCTGGTTGATGAAATATTTGAATTTGTTTGTTTGTTAGTCTATTTTACATGATGTGAACGGTCTGATAATGAAAATTCTAGTTAGTATTCTTTCAGTGAAGGAAAGAATCAATTGATAATGACTCTTTCTAGTGGAAGGTGTATGAATAGTGATCTGAGAAGGTGATGATGGACCTCCAAGAGTTTGATTAATGAAATTTTTGAATTTGTTTGTTTCTTAGCCCATTTTACACGATGTGGATAGTCTGGTATTAAAAATTCTAGTTGATGTTCTTCTAGTGAAGGAAATAGTTAGTCGAGAAAAATCATTTCTAGTGGAAGTCTTGTGAATTGTGATCTAGGAAGGTGATGGTAGATCTTCAAGATTCAAATTGATGAAACTTTTGAATTTTTTTTTGAAATTTCTAGTCGGTGTTCTTCCAATAAAGGAAATACTCAGTTGAGAAGGACCCTTTCTAGTGGAAGACCTCTAAATTGTGATCAGGGAAGGTGGTTGTGAACCACTGGGAGTTTGATTAATGAAAATTTTAAATTTGTTTGTTTCATAGTCAATTTTAAACGATGTGGATGGTCTGATATTGAAAATTTTAGTTGGTGTTCTTGCAATAAAGAAAAAAGTTAGTCGAGAAAGACCATTTCTAGTGGAAGACCTCTAAATTATGGATCAAGGAAGGTGGTAGTGGACCTCCGGGAGTTCGATTAATGAAATTTTTGAAGTTGTTTGTTTCTTAGTCCATTTTACACGATGTGAACGGTCTGATATTGAAAATTCTAGTTAGTGTTCTTCTAGTGAAAGAAATAGTCAGTCGATAAAGACCATTCAGAGTGGAAGCTAAGTGAATTATGATCTGGGAAGGGGATGGTGGATCTCTGAGAGTCCGATTGATGAAATTTTTTAATTGGTTTATTTATAAGTCCATTTTATATGTTGTGGACGGTGTGATATTTAAAATTTTAGTCGGTGTTCTTCTAGTGAAGGAAAGAGTCCGTCAAAAAGAACCATTTTATTTGTTTAGACACCTTTGTATAACATGTGTCGTTTGTGTATATTATTTCCTTTGAACATGTATATATATCATTGCTGATAGCCTCTTATGTGTATTCAATAACAATTACACTATGTATAATATATTTTCTAGTTGTATATTATATGTGGGTGTTACAGTTGGACTGGATATTTGGATCTCATCCGTATTGGACATATGGCTAGCAAAGAACACCATGATCATTAAGTCTTAAAATCATACATAATTTTTCTTATAAAGCATGTAGTATAAATTAAATTTATTAAATTTATTTTAATAATAAAAAATATTGTGCAATTAATTATTTTGAGAGAAAATTTTAAAAAGTTGAAGAAAAAAAATCATAAATTAAAAAATAGTGTAATTTAATCTTTACACTATTATATATATATATATATATATATATATATATATATATATATATATATATATATATATATATATATATATATATATATATATATATATATATATATATATATATATATATATATATATATATATATATATATATATATATATATATATATATATATATATATATATATATATATATATATATATATATATATATATATATATATATATATATATATATATATATATATATATATATATATATATATATATATATATATATATATATATATATATATATATATATATATATATATATATATATAGAGAGAGAGAGAGAGAGAGAGAGAGAGAGAGAGAGAGAGAGAGAGAGAGAGAGAGAGGATCAACTTACACAAAGAATAAGTTTTTTCAACTTAATCCACATCATAACCTTTAAATTGAATCTAATCTAGTGGTTAAATTAGACTTTTTACTTATAACCATTCGATTAAATCTAATTTAAAGGTTATGATTGTGGAGTAAGTTATAAAACTTACTCTTGGAGTTTTATTAAAAACCTCCAAATCAATTATTCCAAGACCACCACAGTCCTTCGGTTTGCAAACACGATCCTATCTTACCTAATGAATTGGTTTCTTTCACGCTTTTGTTCTATTCCACAGAAAATTACTCAAAATTTGATGAATCTCTTTCAAAACCTTGTTAGGCGCCTTGTAAAAGGAGAATGTGTAGACGGGGAGGGCATTTAACACTGCATTTATCATTGCAACTCTACCACCCAAAGAAAGAAGTCTTCCATTCCAGGAATTAAGCATATTCCTAATATGACTCAACAAATCCTTCCACATCAGAAATTTCATTGGAATGATTCCTACCCAAATTCCTAAAAATTTGAATGGGAAACCGTCAACCTAGCAGGAGAGGAAAGATGATGCAGCCTTCAAGCACCATCTACTCACATTCACCCCGTAAATGTTACTTGTAAAATAATTCACCCTTAAACCTCAAATTAACTCGAAGCCTCTTAAGGTGGCCTTAATGCTCCAAAGATTGTCGCAATCATTGTCCTCTATTAAAATGTCATCAGTGAATTGCAAAATGTCAACAGAGAAATCTTCATTGATCTTGAAACCTTTATACTCTCCTTGAGACACAGAAGCATCCATCAATGAAGACAAACTTTCCATGGCCAACACGAAGAGGAAAGGTGAGAGTAAATCACCTTGACGAAGCCCACTCTCTACCTTAAAATCTTCATTCGCGCTTCTGTTAACCAACACCAGCATAGAACTATTAAACACACACTCCTTCATCCAAGTGGTCCATTTAGCCCTAAACCCCATCTTACCAAAAACGAATATAAAAAATTCCAACTAACGGTATCATAAGATTTCTTGTAATCAACCTTCAAAATGAAACAACTTCTCTTATCTCTTTTTTCCAAAACTAACACTTCATTAACCATCAAAACCCCGTTCAAAATGCACCTATCCAGGATGAAAGCAGATTGTTTAAGAGAAACAAGCTTACCAACAATAATTTTTAGCCTAGAAGCAAGGATTTTCGCTAGAATTTTATACAAAGAACTCACTGAAAAATAGGTCTATATTCATTCAAAATATGGGGATTATTAACCTTTGGTATAAGAGTAAAAAAAAGTTGTTATAGATTTGGATAGTATAGACTTACGGTGAAAATCACTCACAAACAACATGATGTCCTCTTTTATGAATTCTCAACTTCTCTTGAAAAAATCAAGGCTAAAGCCATCAGGACCTGCACATTTGTCCTCGTCACAGCTCCAAATAGCCTCCTTAACTTCTTCCTCCAAAAACTCCTTCTCAAGAAAGCTAATGTCTGGTTTAAGTAAGCATTTAAAATTCAAACAGTCGGGTACATGTCTTGAAAAACATGGTTCCTTGTAAAACTCTTCAAAGTGAGTTTTCACCTCTTGCTTGATTTCCCTTACTCCACCCAAACTGACGCCTTCATCATCCAATACAATAATGATGTTTCTTCTATGCCTCTCCTTCAAAGTATGATGAAAAAATCGAGAATTTTTGTCACCTTCTTTCAACTATAATTGCCTAGATTTGATCCTCAACATTCTCTCCTTTAAATCCATGTTCTTCCATAAACTATCAATGCTATTAGATCTTAATCCTAGGAGATTATCAATCGGACTCTCATGGTTATCAATGATGATACCATCTAAATCATTGATGTCAATCATGTCCTCCTGAATTTTCAGATCAATCCATCCAAAAACAGATTTATTCTAATCTCTCAATTTAATCTTCAACCTCTTAAGTTTTTCACTAAACCTGAAATCTCCTCTGCCATTCACCTGAATTTTAGACCATTCATCCTTCACAAATTTGGCGAAATCATCGTGCTTATACCAATAGTTGTTGAAACGAAAAGGCTTAGGACCCCAATCTTAAGAACTAGATTTTAGCCAAATTGGACAGTGATCAGATATATCTCGCTTCCCAATCCACTAGACCAAAATCTTCCATCTATCAATCAAACTCTCAGACAACAAAAATCTATCAAGCCTACTCATCAAAGTGTCATTACTGCTGAACCAAGTAAAACACCCTCTTACACACTGCAAATCGATAAGATTCATGTTATCAAAGAAACCATTGAAATCCTCCACCTCTCTAACTCTACTGCTTGACCCTACTCCAAGCCTTTCGTTCAAAGAGGAGACTGCATTAAAGTCACCACCTATGCACCAATACTCATTATGAACTTTGCTCTTAACCTTTAACAAGTTGAGCCATGAAAGTCTTCTGACCACCAAGGAGCATGAAGCATAAATGTTAACCAGATTGTAAATATCGCCTCTCCATAGCACATTTATTCCCACATAACCTCCCCTTCTTAAGTTATGATTGAGAGCAAAGAGATTATATTCTACTTTTAATTATTATTGAGAATTCGTTTATGAATGCTGAAAAATAGTGGAAATAAAAAAAACATTACTTTTTCATATGTTTAATTATAAAATTATTCGTTGATCCTAAAAATATGTTATTCTGTGAGATTTTGGGTCAAACTCTAGCTCTATCGAGGGATAACTTTCATGTGTTCCGACAGGAGACAAGAATGAAGTCGAAGATGGGTTGCATGTTGTGCTCGAAGGATACAATTGTAGTCGAAGTCTGTTCTAATATGTATTATCGAAATGTTTTTCGAATTTGGCCTTGTGTTTAGGATCCAATTGTTTAGTTAGCATGGGTTGCAAGTTATCTAGTTAGTTTAATTGTTTTATTCACTTGTAATCTTTTGTAATATTGAGAAAGTGAATAGTATAGCAATTTGCTCAAATCCTTCACCTTCTTTCTTATTTATCCTTTCTTCTTTCTCTCTTTGTTCTAACCGTTTTCATTGTTCACCAAAGAACTCTATTTCTCAATTTTTATTTTTTTAATGGTATCGTTTGTGATCACAACAAATTGGTGCGGTGAGCATGGAGAAGATGTCATCAATAAAGTTTGAAATTAAGAAGTTCACCGAAGTTAATGACTCCAGTTTATGGCGTTTGAAGATGCAAGCCCTTCTTGTTCAATAGAGTTTGCTAGAAGCGTTAAAGGGAGGAGATGCCATAGATGCTGCATTGATGGAGAAAGAAAAGACAACAATGATCGAGAAATCCCATATTGCAATTGTTCTAAGTCTCGGTGATAAATTTCTCAGGCAGGTTTCAAAGGAGACGGCGACAACTGATGTTTGGCTGAAATTTGAAGGATTGTATATGAAAAAATCCTTGGTGAATCATTTGTACTTTAAGCAGACTTTGTATTCATTCAAGATGAATGAAGATAAAGCATTGACGAAGCAGCTGGATATGTTCAGCAAGCTAATTCTTGATCTTGAAAATATTAATGTTACCATCAATGATGAAGATCAAGCATTGCTATTGTTGTGTTCTTTACCTAAGTCGCGTGCTCACTTCAAAGAAACCCTCTTGTATGGAAGAAATTCCCTGAAATTTTAAGAAGTTCAAGAAGCCTTGCATTCAAAGGATTTGAACGAAAGAAAGAAGTAGAAACCATCATCATTAGTTGGTAAAGGGTTATCCACGAAGGGGAAATCCTCAAAGAGAGATGGTAGGTTTGAGAAGAAGAAAGGTAAAACTCAGTAGAAGTCTTATGGTGGTGACATTTCTGGGGTTAAGTGTTATCAGTGTAAGAAGGAGGGTCACACAAGAAAGATGTGCCCTAAGCGCTTGAATAATCATGGAGGTAAGGACAATGGAAATACAATTATGGTGCAAGATGATTATGAATCATCTTATATAATTGTGGTATTGAGCATCAACTCTTGTAAAGAGTGGATTATGGATTCTGGATGTACTTGGCATATGACTCTAAACAAGAATGTGTTTGAAGAATTATGTGATAAAGATGGTGGATCAGTGCTGCTGAGAAACAATAAAGCTTGCAAGATTGCAGGTATTGGATCTGTAAGATTCAAGCTCAATGATGACTCAATAAGGATATTGACTGGGGTTAGGTATGTACCTGACCTTAAAAGGAATTTGATTTCTCTTGGTGAATTTGACAAGAAAGGATATGTCTTCAAAGGAGAGCAAGGTATTCTGAACTTCATGAAGGGGTCAAAGGAAGTCTTGAAAGGCGTGAAGAAACAAGGCTTATATACCCTTGAGGCTGAGGTTGTAAGTGGTTCAACATATTTTTCATCCACGAAACCTGTGTCGAAGATAGAATTATGGCACATGAGATTGGTCCATGTCAGTGAAATAGGTCTGGTTTGAATTGGGGAAACAGAACCTGCTAGGTGGTGACAAAGTCGAGAAGTTGGAGTTTTGTGAACCTTGTTTATTTGGTAAATCCTGTAGGGCAAAGTTTAACAAAGGTAAACAAAGAACACATGGATCCCTTGATTACATCCATGCTGATTGATCGCGACTTTCTATGTCTAATACAACCTAACTGCAAGTGCACAGTCTATCGCGTAGTAATAATAGATATCGATCCCACAGGGACTCGTAATCAAACTAGTGTTCTCGGGAGTTACTATGTTTAGCTAGGTAGAATATGTTTAAGGGAATAAGATTGTCACTAAAAGGGAACTAAGAATACTACTTAGATTATAAATGATTGAATCGATATGCAGTAATTGTGTTCTTCAGGGATTTGACAAGTTACCGGTGTATGAAATAATTTTCAGAGTTTATTTAAGCAGAAAATAGTGATTTAAAGATTCTCGCCTCACGATGGTTATTGACGCTAATCATAATCCTAAGGGCCAAACATACACTTTCGTATCCCGTTCGGGGTTAAAATTATTTTTTGGAAATCTCTAAGTTCTAATTCATTTTAAAGTGCTTTCGCTGTTATTAAAATGGATGACTAGTGTTTACTATCTGACCTTACCGCAGCTTTCGCTTGTTGGTTCGTATCTTAATTAATTTCCCACTTTCGTGGCAAAACTACTTTTAAATAAGTTCTCGCTTTCGCGACGAAGTTTATTCAGTAAATCAATTTTAAACACTCAGACCATAAATTACTTTTTTGAAAAGAAAGTTTTCCAACCAGTTGTTATCAAATCCCTTTCGAATTATTACTACATATCGATTACCTAAGTTTAGCTAGACATGGATTTGGGAAAGATAAAACATAAATAAAAATAATAAATAATGATTTGCATTATAATAAAACTGGAATCGATTGAAATGAGAAACCTGTAAATATTCCAATTGGCCTTTGGGCAGATCCTCCACAGATGTTGGCAAGATTCTGGTCTTTATGCCAAATTGATCGTACAATAAAGTAGAAATTACAGAAGAATGAAAATGGGAATACAGAAGAAATAAAGAGAAACGAATAAGAATATAAAACTGGAAAATATGCTCTGGAAATAAATTTGGCAGCACTTCGTTGTATGAATGCGGCTCCCCTTCTGAAGTCCCTTGCTTCCCCTTTTATAGAAGTGGAATTCCAACGGTTATCACTGAAGATGATGGACTTTGAGGCAGATAATTTAGGGAGTAGTGGTCCACTCTGTGGGAATTGGAACTGCTTCTTTAACGTGTAATTGAAGTGGGGCGTTTTTGCCTGCATGACGGTCGTCACAAGGTGTGACGGTCGTCACCCGTGTGACGGTCGTCATGAAGTTGTGACGGTCGTCACATCAGCAAAAACAACTTCTGCGCTTTTCATGATGTTTTCACTCCTTTTTCGTCCATAATTCATCTGAGATTGCTTCTTTTCTTCATGTTGCCTTGTTTAGACGTGATCGTTGAATACCTGCAAAACATCAGACAAATAACACGGAAATAACCCGAAATCGGATCGAAAACGGTTAAACTTTAGTTGAATTATGCATCAAAATATATATACGATTTCGTGTTATCAAACTCCCCTAAGCTTGAATCTTTGCTTGTCCTCAAGTAAAACATGAAAAGGTCGGCAAGCACGAGGCAGCTTCTTCATTCGCAAAAGTCGGGAAAAACCGGGATTCTTGGTAAGAACAAAACGAGTACCATGACGACACTGGACTACAAGTCTTCGGAGGTCTCCTCCTTATGCAAACCGGTCCCAGTCATGCTACTGTAACTTGGTGTCAAGGTTCTCGCGGCAAGTTCACCCTGTTTGTTCTAGCGCAATCACATTAAGCCCGTTGTCCATACACTTTCATGGCAAGTCGACCTGTTAGTGAATATGATCTCATTTCTTGTTTTTGATCTTCTTCATTGATCATGAGGTTATGTCATTGATTTTTCAATGAGTTTTCGTGCCGTTGGGCTAAATGCTCGGGTGAGGAGCACCTAACTTAGAAGGAAACGTGTCTTATATTTTTGGGCTATTTAGCTCTCTTTTCATGATTTTTCATCTTTTTGGAGATCATACACTTATTTGCATCGGTCGCTCGCTTAGAAGTGCTTTAGGATGGTGCTGACTGCTAGTATAAACTACTTGGGGCTGAGTTTGCGTAGACACTTGACACTTTGGTACGCGTAGGTAGTGAAACCGACTCGCATAACCGGAGATCTAAGGTGTCAGGACGGTACTGGTTTTGTTAGAACTGTTGTTTCCTCGGAGTTTCAAAACTTGGTTTGAACTCGGTTGCATTCTTGTGATGCTTTTGCTTTTGAGGAACTAACGAAAATTTTTGTTTGCGTTGAATAATGTGGGGATGTTTGCGTAACGGGAAAAGGATATATAAACAAGCTTTATTTGCTAAAAATAGAAAGTGTTTAAATAGAAATTACGAAATTCAAAGTACAGTGGAATGGAAATAACAGTGAAATGGAAATAAAGGCTCCGCTCCCACACTATCTTAATCAGTGTCCCCACTGATTTTGAAGCATGCGAGAGGGAGATACAACTGAAATGAAAGTACAAATAAACTGGAAATATAGTAAACAAATAAGGAAAAATGGAAATCTAGTCACGGCCTCTGTCACGTCCACGCTGGCGTCCTCTTGCTCTGGCAAGGGCTACTCTGTCCTCATAACTCATAGCTCCGGTGTGGTATACGGTGTCTCGGAGTCCTTTGACATGCAGAGTCAGATTCTCCAGGTTCTCAGTGATGGTAGCTTGGCCGGTTTGAAGTTGTTGCATTTGAGTCCGGTGCCAAGCTTCGAACTGGTCGGCTCGCTGATTCTGCTGCTGCAACATCGCGAGTATCTGTGCCTGCTGGTCTAGGGAGCGGCGGAGGTCCTCTTCTGTGTAGTCTGGCACGGGATGATGGCGGCGGCGGCGAGAGGATGTACCTTCGTAAGGAGGGGGCTGCGATGCCTCTGGCTGCTCGGACCTGTCCAACTCAGCTTGGATTTCATCGTCAGAACCTTGGGTGTGGTCCTGCGTAGGAACAGCGGCAGCAGGAGGGGCAGTGAGGTCAAATAACCAGTTGGTACGGTCTTCCGGGTGTGTGCGGGTGCGTGACGGAAGGATGATGCTTCGGACGGTCTTGCCACGCACTACCGGATGGTATTTGCCGTCAGCTCTGGAGCGGATAAGATGAGAGGCTCTGCAGTGGTCGGTGTCAAGGAACACCGAGGGGATGGAACGGAGGTGCTGGAGGCGGTCGCCAAGGTTCAGCCCAAGTGCAATGGCAGTGACAATCCCGCCAAAATAGAATGGCTTGGAGCCACGGTTGCAGTTGGCCTGTATGTGAGCCAGCAGGAACGGAGCAGCGTTGATTGGTTCGTTGTTGAAGACGCAATGAAGGAAGAAGAGCTCTTTCGAGTTCACTTTGTGGTTGCTGTCTCTGGCGAAGATTGTGTTGCTCAACGCTCTGTAAAAGTACCAGATGGTTGGGTTATGGATATGTGTGGCGTGCAGAGAGTCCCAACCATCGACATTGATGCCGGTCAACTGATACCACAACGTGAAAGCTTCGTGCTGGAACTGATCGGTGAGGCGGCGGTGAGCGTTGTCGCCTCGAGGAAGTTGTAAGAGGGCAGCTATCTGGTTCTGGTGCATCTGATAGTTTGTGCCGAACAGCCGGAAGCATGCGGCACCGGAATGCTGGTTGAGGTCGCCGCTGCTTGTGACGTAAGTGAACGAACTCAAGAACTCAAGAGTGAGTTGTTCGTATGTGGGCAGTGGGTTGGTGCAGAGATTCCAGATGCCTGCTCTCTGGAGCATCCAGGTGACGCCTTCAAGGAGTCTGAGCTCCGTAAGTGATGGAATGTGTGGATAATGAGTCGGCTGGAGCGACCTCTGATGAAATGCGATGTAGTTTGTTCGCTTTCTCTCGCCTAAGTCACCTTCACTGAAGATAATGTTGCTGATATCTGGGGTTTCTGCAGTTCTTGCCATTGTTGGAAAATTGAGGGGTTTCTGAAGATTGGGGTTTTTCTGCAGAGTGGGAGGAACTGACAGAAGTGTGGTTTGGAAGTTGAGATTGGAGTTGAAATAAATGGTTCAATGTGGGGAGGATGAAAATTTGTAGTGGGGTATGAGTTCTGATGATTAGAAGTGGTAATGGGGGTAGTGGGAAAGAACACGCACCCTGTTATATCAAATAGCAGTTTTTGAATTCGTGACGGTCGTCACGTATGTGTGACGGTCGTCACCCGCGTGACGCTCGTCAGGGTCCTGTGACGGTCGTCACAGCAGCAAAATCTGCAGAACGCAGAATTTTGCTCTGAGGGCGTTCTCGCAGTGACTTTAAGGCTTAGTATTGATACGGCAATGTAATATAGCCGTCAACAAACAACGAATAATGCGAAAACAGAGTAATTGAATAAAAACTAAAATTGAAATGATTGTATGTAGTACATAAAGAAAACTAACAATGCGAAAATATCCAAATGCTTAAACGAAACGAAACTAAACTAAACTAAACTGAATCTACTGCTAAAGGCTAGTATCTAGTCTTTTCGTGTCTTCAACTCATCGAATTTCCATGCGTAGTAGTCGAGCTGGTCGCAAACTAAATCCATGAAAACTACCAGTTCGCTGTGTATGCGTGCGGTGTCATCTTTTACAGTAGTCAGAGCTGCATCAACATTGTCCAATCGTAGTAGAACAGTATCCATTTCATTGGTGGTCTCCTCAGGGATAGGCTCCGGATAGGTGTTGTAGTGCGGAGGGGTCATGGGGTCTACTTCAGCTTCGGATACAACATCCTCATAGTACATATAGTCGTGTGCCTCAGAGATATGGTCACTGTCATACATATAGTTCTGTGGTGTTGACTGTGGCGAAGGGGGTCCCATAGGCTCGTCCAGTTCATAGAGCCAGTTATCCTTGTTGTGGATACTTGTCATCTGATGATCAGGCAGTGTGAATAGCTGTACTGGTTTTTCGTTAATGAGGTACTCATACGGTCCAGGTCCCATAGTTCCTAAAATACGCCTGTTAAAGCAGAATTGTATGTTCATGGGTCGGATGGTGCCAAAACAAGTGCCTGCATTTAAGTGGAATCTAAGGCCAAGCTCGTGGGCAATCACTGTCACGAGGCCTCCTATAAGAATAGGTGTTTGTGGTTCCTGCGTGAGGCGTTTGAAAGATCTCATCATGAAAGGCACTGCATTTACTGTACGTCCCTGAGAAGCACAGAACATGATGAATAACTCCTCTTTAGATACTGCAGTAATATTTTCTTCTTTCCCAAACAGGGTGTGAGCTAGTATCTTATGGAAGTATCTGAAAGCTGGGTTATGGATATCATCATTATACATTTTGTCTGGTTCAGGGTGATAGTCGTCTATGATTCTACCCCAGAATTGGTCGAGTTGAAAATCAATGTCGTCATCTTCTGCACTGATGAACACATGCGGTCCGCTAGGAAATCCTAGGAGGTTAGCTAGTGACATCCGGCTATGGGTTTGGTCCATTCCAAATAATCGAAAGGTAATCAGCTCTGTGTTGGATCCAAAGCCCTAGTTGGGTATATATCTGAGAGAACTAAGGAATTCATAGGTAAGATCCTTGTAGGTAGCAAAACGTGTTTTCAAAGCAGTGTTCTCCCAACCCAGTTGATTGAACAGGTATTGAATGCTATCCGTGATTCCTAGTTTATCCATGGTAGACTTATCATAATACAGCGTTAGGGCGAATTCTCTTTCAGCTAGTGCTGCAAATCTTTCCTTTTGAGCTAGTCCTTTAAAGTGAACCTTTGTGAAGTCGTACTCGGCCATACTCGCAGGTAATTCGGAGAAAACAGAAGGAATGTTTTTGAAGACTTTAAAAATCCTGAAAAGTTTAAAACAGGAGTTTGAAGTCAGGATTTTTGAAAACAAAAAGCGGTAGAAACAAAAGACAAAAGAGAAAAATAAAATAAAATAAAAATATGAGAACAAACGAAAGTAGAAAGTAGTAGTAGTTATAAGTTTAGAATTTTTGTTGGATTTTCAAAGTAAAATTTTAAATAAAAATTGAAATACGAGAACGAGAGAAATTGGGTTGCCTCCCAGTAAGCGCTGTTTTTAACGTCTAAAGCCTGACGATAGCTTGGTGAGAAGCTATTCGGGTGTTTGAGTTGGAAGCTCAAGCAATGTTATATTGCTGACTTGAGGACTGTTGTCGTTCTTATTGTAATGTTTTAGACGTTGCCCGTTTACGATAAACGGTGCATTCGTCTTATCGGCAATTTTGACCGCTCCACTCTGAAGTACTTTAGTCACTTCATAGGGTCCAGACCACCTAGATTTTAGTTTACCTGGGAAGAGTTTTAATCTTGAATTAAAGAGCAATACGATGTCTCCCACACTGAACTGTTTCCTGACTGAACGTTTATCATGCCACTTTTTTGTTCGTTCTTTATAGATATGGGCATTTTCGTAAGCGTCTAATCGAAGTTCTTCCAATTCGTGTATGTTCAAGATTTGCTTTTCTCCTGCCTCAGTGTAGTTGAAATTGAGTGTCTTAATGGCCCAGAAGGCCTTATGCTCTAATTCTACAGGGAGATGGCAGGATTTACCGTAAACTAATTTGTAAGGGGTAGTACCTATTGGTGTCTTAAAAGCGGTCCTATAAGCCCATAAAGCTTCTTGTAGCTTTGACGACCAATCTTTCCTTGAGGTAGCGGCAGTCTTTTCCAATATCTGTTTTATTTCTCTGTTCGAGACCTCTACTTGTCCGCTAGTTTGCGGATGATAAGGTGTAGCTACTCGGTGTCGGACTCCATATCTAGAGAGAAGTTTATCGAATATTCGCGATATGAAGTGAGATCCGCCGTCACTAATGACGAGTCTGGGTACACCGAATCTAGGAAAGATTGTGTTTTTGAAGAGTTTGATTACTACCCGTGCATCGTTTGTTGGAGCAGCAATGGCTTCTATCCATTTAGAAACTTAGTCTACATCGACGAGTATGTAGTGATTACCAAAAGAAGGTGGGAAAGGTCCCATGAAGTCTATTCCCCATACGTCAAAGATTTCTACCTCTAAGATTCCTTTCTGCGGCATTTCATTGCGTCGTGAGATGTTGCCAGTTCGTTGGCATCGATCACATTTTAGCACAACGATGTGAACGTCTTTCCAGAGGTTAGGCCAGAATAAGCCGGCTTGGAGAATCTTAGCGCACGTCTTGGATGTACTAGCATGACCACCATATGGTGATGAATGACATTGGGAGATGATATTTTCTATTTCTTCCTCTAGGACACAGCGACGGTATATGTTGTCGGCCCCTCTCTTGAAGAGTAGAGGTTCGTCCCAATAATAGTGTTTCAGATCGTGGAAAAATTTCTTCTTTTGTTCATAAGTGAGGTCTGGTGGAAGCACGCCTGCAGCGAGGTAATTAACGATGTCAGCATACCAGGGTAATGTGACTTGGGCATAGACGGCTTCTACGACTTTTTCGAATTCTGGATCTTCCGAGATTGAGTTGGGTATGTCACTTTCTAATTTGGCTATCAGACGTTCGTACGGAAAATCGTCATTTATCGGTACTGGTTCGTGTCTGATGCCTTCTATTCGGGACAAGTGATCTGCAACAACGTTCTCGGTTCCTTTCTTATCTTTGATTTCTAAGTCAAACTCTTGTAATAACAGGATCCATCTCAATAGTCTTGGTTTGGCATCCTTTTTGCTTATTAGGTACCTTATGGCAGCGTGGTCTGTGTATATGATGATTTTTGCTCCTACTAAGTAAGAACGGAATTTGTCAAGCGCAAATATCACTGCTAGAAGTTCCTTTTCTGTGGTAGCGTAGTTCATTTGGGCAGGATCTAAGGTTCTACTGGCATAGTAGATGGCATGGAGTTTCTTGTCCTTCCTTTGTTCTAGAACTGCGCCTACGGCATAATCACTCGCATCGCACATGATTTCGAACGGTAATCGCCAATTGGGCGGTTGCATAATTGGTGCGGTGATAAGGGCTGATTTTAATGTTTCGAATGCTTTTAAACAGTCGTCGTCGAAGACGAACTCAACATCTTTCATCAACAGGCCGGTTAGAGGTTTTGTGATTTTTGAAAAATCTTTTATAAATCTTCTGTAGAAACCGGCATGTCCTAGAAAACTCCGTATTTCTCGTACGGATTTTGGAGGTTGGAGATCTTTTATAATCTCTATTTTAGCTTTGTCTACCTCAATTCCTTTATCCGATATGACATGTCCTAGAACTATTCCTTGTCGGACCATAAAATGGCATTTTTCCCAATTTAGGACGAGGTTTACTTTTACGCAACGTTTTAACACCATTTCTAAGTTTTGTAGGCATCCTTCGAAACTTTGTCCACATACCGAGAAATCGTCCATAAATACCTCCATGATGTCATCTATGAAATCTGCGAAGATTGCCATCATGCATCTTTGGAAGGTCGCTGGAGCATTACAGAGTCCGAACGACATTCGGCGGTAAGCAAAAGTACCATAGGGACAGGTGAATGTAGTCTTTTCTTGGTCGTCAGGATGGATGGAAATTTGGAAGAATCCTGAATAACCATCTAGATAGCAGAAATATGAATGTTTGGCTAGTCTTTCCAACATTTGGTCTATGAAGGGTAACGGGAAATGATCTTTACGTGTGGCCTTGTTAAGCTTCCTATAATCAATGCACATCCTGCTTCCAGTCACGACTCTTTTTGTTATTGATTCGCCTTTTTTGTTTTTAACTACAGTGACTCCTCCTTTCTTTGGTACGACATGAACTGGGCTGACCCATTCACTATCGGAGATCGGATAGATGATTCCTACATCTAGCAATTTCTTTACTTCATCTCTGACTACAGTGCTCAGGATGGGGTTCAGTCTTCTCTGATGCTCTCGAGAGGTTTTAGAGTCTTCCTCTATTGTAATTCGATGCATACAGATCGAAGGGCTTATACCTTTTAGATCGCTTATGTTATAGCCTAACGCGGTGGGGTACTTCTTTAGGACTTCTAATAGCTTTTCGGTTTCTGGTTGTCCTAAGTCGGTGTTGACTATCACTGGTCTTTTTAGTTCATCGTCTAGAAATTCATACCTAAGGTTTTTGGGTAATGTTTTGAGTTCTAAAGATGGGTTCTTCGGACCTGGCATATGGTTTGGAGTCAGCGCTAAGCTTTCGCTTAGGTTGTCGTCTTTATACGGTTTACGCCAATCGTCGTCTTCAGAAATGTCGGGTATTTGAATCTTTATTATTTCTGAATACGTGGTCTCTTCGTTTTCAAGTTCTCTTATGCATTCGTCAATTTCGTCTACTAAATAGCAGGTATCGTCTATGGCTGGTGCTTGTAAGAACTTGGTGAGGATGAACTCTATCTTTTCTTCTCCTACTTCGAATGTTAGCCTTCCTTTCTTCACATCTATAATCGCTTCGACTGTAGCTAGGAACGGTCTTCCTAGAATAATTGGGGTAACAGTGTCCTCCTTGATGTCCATGATTATGAAGTCGGTTGGAATGTAGAATTGTCCTATGCGTACTGGAACGTTTTCCAGTATTCCGACGGGGTATTTTACTGATCGGTCAGCTAATTGAACAGACATCTTGGTTGGTCTGAGGTCTCCCATATTCAGCTTTTTGCATATAAATAAAGGCATAACACTGATACTGGCTCCTAAATCGCATAGAGCTTTGTCTATTACGAACTTTCCTATGACGCAGGGTATGGAGAAACTACCTGGGTCTTTTAATTTAGGAGGCATGCGGTTTTGAATAATAGCGCTACACTCTGCAGTAAGTGTAACTGTTTCGTTATCCTCGATCTTTCTCTTATTCAACAGGATTTCTTTGAGAAATTTAGCGTATGACGGCATTTGAGTTATCGCTTCTGTAAAAGGAATAGTAATATTCAGTTGTTTAAGGAGCTCCACAAATTTCTTAAACTGTCCTGAAGTTTTGGAGTTTATTAATCTTTGAGGATAAGGGATAAGCGGTTTATATGGCGCTGGAGGTGCTTGAGTTTTTTCACTTGCGGTATCCTCCTTCTCGTCGTCTTCCTTCTTCTCTAACTCGGATTCCTTTTCTGCTTGTTCAATTGGTTTTTGTTGCATGGCTGAGTTTTCGGTCCTCGGATCGATCGGTTCGTCCAATTCTTTTCCACTTCTTAATATTACAGCATTTGCTTGGCCTTTTGGATTCTGTTCAGGTTGTCCAGGAAATGTGCCAGCAGGTGCGGCAGCAGAGGCTTGTTGTTGAGTCACTTGTGATATCTGTGTTTCTAACATTTTGTTGTGGGTGGCTAAAGCGTCTACTTTTCCTGTCAACTGTATAATTTGCTCGCTGGTGTGTATGTTTTGATTCAGGAATTCTTTATTTGTTTGAGCTTTAGTAGCTATGAATTTTTCTATCATCAATTCGAGGTTGGATTTCCTAGGTGCATTCTGAGCAGCAGCTGGTTTCTGATATCCTTGTGGAGCAGTAGGCATTTGCAATGCATTTTCGCTTTTGTGAGAAAAGTTTGGATGATTTCGCCAACCTGGGTTATAGGTATTTGCGTAGGGATTTCCTTGAGCATAATTTACCTGGTCTGGTGGGATTCCGGCTAGCAATGGGCATTCGGGTGCATTATGAGTGGTGTTTCCGCATAACTCGCAATTTGGAGTTACGGCAACGACGGTTGCAGTGGGGTTAACGGTCAGACTATCAATCTTCTGTACTAGAGCATCTACTTTAGCGTTGAACTTTTCAAGGCTGTTGATCTTGTACATCCCACCTTTCGCTGTGGTTTTCTCTGTTGGAGTGCGTTCACCTCCCCATTGGCAATGGTTTTGTGACATGTTTTCGATTAATTGATAGACTTCATCGTATGGCTTATCCATAAGTGCGTCGCCCGCGGCAGCGTCTATGGTTAATCTAGTATTGTATAGAAGCCCATTATAGAAAGTATGGATTGTCACCCAGTCTTCTAGACCGTGGTGAGGACATGTTCTTATCATATCTTTGAATCGTTCCCATGCTTCGTAAAGAGATTCAATATCTTTTTGTCGAAATCCGTTGATTTGAGCTCTAAGCATAGCAGTTTTGCTTGGCGGAAAATATCTCGCTAAGAAGACGTTCTTCAATTGTTCCCACGTCGTAACGGAGTTGGATGGTAAAGATTGTAACCATGTCCACGCTCTGTCTCTAAGAGAGAATGGGAAAAGACGAAGTCTTATCGCGTCTGGAGTTACTCCATTTGCTTTCACTGTGTCCGCGTATTGTACAAACTTCGTTAGATGTTCGTTCGGATCTTCAATTGCGTTTCCTGAGAATTGGTTTTGTTGTACAGCTGACAGCAATGAAGGTTTCAGCTCAAAATCGTTTCGGGTAATTGCTGGGGCAGCAATGCTACTTCTAGGCTCCATCTGAGAGGGTGTAGCGTATGCCTTCAGCGGTTTGTTTGGAGGTCCTTCAGCCATGTTTGATTCTTCTTCGGATTTGGGAATGGGAGTGAGAGGATCGGGAATGTTATGTTTGAGTTGATACTCAATGATTCGGCTTCTTAGATGTAAGAAGCGTTCTAGTTCCGCGACTGAAGGCTTCAAGATATCGCCTGGTGAGCGATTACTTGGCATACAATCGACAACACTAGTAAAGGGAAAATGAAAATTGTTAACCTAGTCTATACGGCGTAACAGAAGGTTACACTATTGACTAAACGGGTCCCCGACAACAACGCCAAAAACTTGATCGCGACTTTCTATGTCTAATACAACCTAACTGCAAGTGCACAGTCTATCGCGTAGTAATAATAGATATCGATCCCACAGGGACTCATAATCAAACTAGTGTTCTCGGGAGTTACTATGTTTAGCTAGGTAGAATATGTTTAAGGGAATAAGATTGTCACTAAAAGGGAACTAAGAATACTACTTAGATTATAAATGATTGAATCGATATGCAGTAATTGTGTTCTTCAGGGATTTGACAAGTTACCGGTGTATGAAATAATTTTTAGAGTTTATTTAAGCAGAAAATAGTGATTTAAAGATTCTCGCCTCACGATGGTTATTGACGCTAATCATAATCCTAAGGGCCAAACGTACACTTTCGTATCCCGTTCGGGGTTAAAATTATTTTTTGGAAATCTCTAAGTTCTAATTCATTTTAAAGTGCTTTCGCTGTTATTAAAATGGATGACTAGTGTTTATTATCTGACCTTACCGCAGCTTTCGCTTGTTGGTTGGTATCTTAATTAATTTCCCACTTTCGTGGCAAAACTACTTTTAAATAAGTTCTCGCTTTCGCGACGAAGTTTATTCAGTAAATCAATTTTAAACACTCAGACCATAAATTACTTTTTTGAAAAGAAAGTTTTCCAACCAGTTGTTATCAAATCCCTTTCGAATTATTACTACATATCGATTACCTAAGTTTAGCTAGACATGGATTTGGGAAAGATAAAACATAAATAAAAATAATAAATAATGATTTGCATTATAATAAAACTGGAATCGATTGAAATGAGAAACCTGTAAATATTCCAATTGGCCTTTGAGCAGATCCTCCACAGATGTTGGCAGGATTCTGGTCTTTATGCCAAATTGATCGTACAATAAAGTAGAAATTACAGAAGAATGAAAATGGGAATACAGAAGAAATAAAGAGAAACGAATAAGAATATAAAACTGGAAAATATGCTCTGGAAATAAATTTGGCAGCACTTCGTTGTATCACTGAAGATGATGGACTTTGAGGCAGATAATTTAGGGAGTAGTGGTCCACTCTGTGGGAATTGGAACTGCTTCTTTAACGTGTAATTGAAGTGGGGCGTTTTTTCCTGCATGACGGTCGTCACCCGTGTGACGGTCATCATGAAGCTGTGACAGTCGTCACATCAGCAAAAACAGCTTCTGCGCTTTTCATGATGTTTTCACTCCTTTTTCGTCCATAATTCATCTGAGATTGCTTCTTTTCTTCATGTTGCCTTGTTTAGACGTGATCGTTGAATACCTGTAAAACATCAGACAAATAACACGGAAATAACCCGAAATCGGATCGAAAATGGTTAAACTTTAGTTGAATTATGCATCAAAATATATATATACGATTTCGTGTTATCACTGATCTTTGGAGGCCTGTAAGAATCCTTCACATGCAGGTGTCATACCCCAAATTTGTCCTACTTTGGTATTTAATAAATGTCCTACTGCCACATGACTTCTGGCCACGGCTCTCTAAGGTTTTGTTATAAAGACTTTTCATTATACTCATTGGGGCGATAATCCATGGCAATTTCTGCTGAACTATTATGGGAGGAGTGCGCCTCCAGCCCCTTGTACCCAAAATCGTGTGTGTCCTCGTTCTCACGATCAGACAGACGTGATATGATCAATGACATAAAGTATATGATTGGATCTATCTTGCCACACAGTTTCAAGAAATTTACACCCTATTTCCACTTGACTGCAAGCTTCCCTAACAGTTGCTTAAGCATCACCACGAATTGCTTATTATGGCGTTAAGCTATGTCCGGATTCTAAATTAGTTTGTGACAAACTTAGATTTAGCTAGTAAATTTCAAGTCATCAGTTTGTGGCAAACTTAAATTTGACTTACAAATTTCAAGTCATAACTAAATTAGAAAATCGGTTTGCGACAAGCTTAGATTTAATCGGCAACTTTCAAGTCATATTTTGAAAGTAATCCCTGAGCGCACTTTTCACATAATATCTCAGGATGTCACTTGGGTCTTGCAAACAGGTTACATAAGGGAATATCAAAATGTGTTTCAGGGACATCTGCCAAGGAGAGTTTTATCATTTTTCAAGGCATAGCAGTTTCATAAAGCCACAAAGCTACACCAAGTACCATCAAGTTTGAAATATTCATTTTTATTTTCAAACAAGATCATATCATTATAATACAAAGTGGATGAAAAGAAGTCATGCGCCTCGAGGATCCATAACAAAGGATATCATAAATCCCACGTCCATATCCAACGGGGGTTGCTATTAAGTCAACTAAGCTTGCAATGAACTCATGGATAAGATTATAATCAATTCATGTTGAACAGTCCAAAACCAATAAATTTGGGAACACTTGGATCTACAAATCATTGTTAGGACATAAAACAAAAATAGAGAAACTAATTAGCCGCCCAGTTCTTGCAAGTAGTCGCAACACTTTATTCCAACTATCATCGTAAAAATTCTCAGCAATTCAAGAATTACCCAAGTTAATACACATAAAAAACATCTGCAGGCCAAAATCCATACCAGAATTTACATGATGCTCTAAAGTGTTTCACTCTAAATTAATATAAGCATAAAACTTTATCAAAGGGTTTAGGGAATCTAAGGTCTAAAATTATCCTAAAGACACTGTCACAGTCATTTAAAGTTCATACTACCACAGAAAGTTTAAAGGAATTTGATGCTAATCATGTTGATCAGAGTTGGACACAGAAGAAAGGGTAGCCTATATGTTGATTATGGGTCTCCAAAAAATGCCAAGACTATGAAGCATCTTATTGCAAGTTGCCCAGAAAAAGGGAAACTAGCTCAGTTTCAATGTCTTCCTTTTGATCTTCATAATCCTCAAATTTGAACACCTAGTCCTTCTACGGTGCCGCCGTTTCTATAGGTACATGGTAATAATGGCCAGACAGATATGCAGGGAACTTATGAGCAGCCAACATTAGCTTCTCCGTCAATCAATGAGTATCATTCCACTTCTCAAAATCAACCTGATGCTGAAGAAAATGACAAGAGAAGATACAGGTGGTTAATATAAAGCCAAATAATAATCCAACCAGTGAAATTGGTGTTAAAGTTTTAATTTATCACTCAATCTATTTTAAACAAATGAAGATTAAGCTCAAGGAAACAACACCAATACATTCACATAATAATTAAAAGGACCGAGATTTCTAGTGTAGTACCTTTTGGTTCTTAGAGGTGTAAGTGATTGAGTGTTGGATGAAAGGGATAGAACTCTGCATAATGCGCCATCAATCGTCGAGAGAACGCTCGAGTCAAATACAATGATTGCTGGTGGATGCGCTGCTGAGTCGGCGTTGTCAGTTTATTAGGAATACCTTTCAACAACTTTGGGATCACTACTTGTCCTATCATCAACAGAACCATCAGCAGCCATTTCAGTCATTGTTTGCCTGGGCCTATCATCAAATCCATATCGTCCAGGCAAGCGTCCTGCTTGTACATTAGATGCAGCTGCTGCAGCAGCATGTGAAGCAGCAGATGTTGTTTCAGCAGCAGCAAGATCTTCAGCAACAAGTAGGTCATCTAGCAAGACTCCCCCTCTTAAACCACCGTAAATAAAAATCAAGTCACCAACAGCAGCAGCAGCATGCCTACGACGTCGAGTCAACTCAACGGCTGCGTCTCCAC
This sequence comes from Lathyrus sativus, assembly GCA_963859935.3. Taxonomy (NCBI): domain Eukaryota; kingdom Viridiplantae; phylum Streptophyta; class Magnoliopsida; order Fabales; family Fabaceae; genus Lathyrus; species Lathyrus sativus. The sequence continues at coordinate 694,154,745 of OZ012741.1, read as the reverse complement.
CAGCTGCATCAGCACTGTATCTACCAGTTCTTGGAGTGGTAACAACAGATTATGTATCGCACCAAACACCAGCAGCAGTGTCCAATACTGCAACACTTGATGAATCTAACCCCCAAGGAAAGAAATCAACTGTAACTAATGAATATTTTCATAAGATTATCAAGGCCCTTGTCGCATGTGTACTTAAAATAAGAGTTGAAGGGATGTCAAAGGCATGTTCGAGGAAGACAGTAAAGGCTGGTCATGTCTAAGATAATCTCCACGCAAGCTTCACGGTTGCATGAGTCACAGCTGCGCCAAGTCGTTATGTTAGCAAGCATCAAAAAAGGGAGTCCTGCACAAAATAAGGATAATAACATGAAGAAAATTAGTCCAAAAACATTGAAGTACGAAAGAATTAAACAGCAGGAATCGAATGTCCAAATAAAACAGGGATTAATCTATCTGTTTTAAATATCCACACCAGCTAAAATGAGAGGATTACAAAGAAATGTACACCAACCAGGTTGTTACAGCAAGACCATGTAAGTCGAGGAGATTTAAAATGTCCAAGCTGCAGGAAAGTTACAAATCTGCGTTTTATTTACAAGCCTTCATTGTGATGACGCCAAGACTTCCCAAAGTCAAAAAAAAAGGAAGAGAATGTATTGGAAATTGTTAGTAATAGCGATGCACCAATGGAGATCTTACTAAAGGACTAAGATGGTAAGAAATTCAAAGTAAAAACTTGCAAGTACAATGTCATGAAAATGCATATCAAGAGCAAAGCCATGTACCTCTAAGAGCACAGAGGCCAGTGCAAATGATGGCTTTATATGTTGCATCACATTACAAGAATTCTCCAAATAATCTACAACTGATGACAGATGCTCCAGCATATCATTTGTTTGTGCTACTCGGGCCTGCGTATATACAAGCGTCACAGTTAAGCCATTCTGTAGATATTGCCACACAAACATTAAAAGGCATATTGTGAACACGATGGCAATTTTTTTTGTTTTGAACGCGCAACAGTAACTGCATCAGAGACTTGCACGAATTCCTTCAAAAATTGATAGCAAGTCTTTAAGTGTCAGCAACCAAAGTGGGATTCCCAAGGTTAGTGGTTTCAATCGATCCCACGATTTTCGCCTCCCTGAAGAAAATAGTTTGGTTTCTGTTAGCAACCCTCTGCAAATTTTTTATCTGTTGGAAATTCAGCCAAGACAGATTTACCTCAAGACGCACCTGCTGAGATTACTAGAAAACTGGCAGCTCTAAATTCTGCATTTAGAGGCGAACGATTTATCAAGGTCGAGCACACCTTCGTGGTCCTTATGAAATAAGGGAACCTGGTATTCCATATCAAAATCTCAACACCGTCAATAAAAGGCAGAGCATATCCTGCAGTGTTGAATCAAAACCAAAATAACATCAGATTTAATCATAGGTATTGATACCAACACAAGCAAAAATCTTAAACAAGCAACATAGAGGTCCTCACACCTGAACTTGCTCCAGCTATTGAATGATGTTGGAATCTTCATCATCAAGCTACCCACAGAACTTCATTCCCACTCTCCAAATCTCAGCCCAGAAAACCGTGAAATCCCACCGACAAACCTCGCGTGAAGAAACCTGTAGCAAAACCACACTCATCCTCAAACTATTCTCTCTGCAAAACCTGTTCATATTTTCAAAACTCAGACCTCTCATTCCAAAACCACTGCTGCTGCTATTTCTACTTCAACACAAAACACATCAAATATGCTCTCAGTGCCTCAGTCTAACAACACAAATGCAGAAAATGGAAACTACTCGACACCCATGATTAGCGTATCTGACAGAAAGAGAAAAGATACTAGAACAGTAGATGCTCCTTCAGTTGCAAAGAGATCTCGCGGCCGAGCATCCTGTACTAGTAGGAAAGTTCCTGTTCTAGGTCAAAATACACTGCCACAACCAGACAATGCTGTTAATAATCAAATAGTTTATCATCCTTCTTCTGCAACTCAATCATCGGCTGCAAACTTTGTTCCAAGTGGTTCACAAGTTCAAGGCTCTAAGTGTTGTGAAATGCTTGTTTAATCAGCTTCAGAAGTCTATCCCTACCAATTCACAAGTTCCAAAGACACCTCCAAGGGCAAATTCCAGTCACAGTGATACAAATGTATCCCCACCCGAGGTTACTCAAGTTCCACCTAGCAATGCAGAGACTACATCTACTTGTTACACTGTAATTTCAACCAAAAGAGTTATGGTTAGCCCTACAAAGCAAATAGAGTAGTCATTGCATTTCTCCTGTTAAACCAAATTCAGACAAGGCAACTAAGAGGGAACATGTAACAAATCATTGCCTAATGAGATTTCTACGACAGAGTCAAACAATGAAGTTCAATTATATGATATTGACGCCCTTACCATGGACTTTTCATTTGCTGAAATGATCTAGTTTTTTCTTGTGAGGGTCTTGATTTTTCATGTGAGCCAAAACCAAGTCATTCAAAACCTGTGTGTTATGATAAGAAAAGGAAAGCAAAACTAGATTAGTGGGGACCATTATTTTCAAATATCACAAAATGACGAAAAAAACACAAAATCAGAATGTAGCAGTAGGTACAACATAATTTCACTGATATGGCAAGGCATTGTGAGCATCTACGAAAGAGATAACAGGATTTGCAAAAAATGGAGATGCCAACCCTAGGCAAACCCTAAATTTTGATCTTTAAATAGGGTCTCCCTTCATTCATGAAGAGGGAGCCAAGCAAAGAAAAAACAGAAACACCACTCTGTTGAAATCAATCCTAGTTCATTATTCATAAAAGCTCAAAAATTCCTAAGAGTAACACAGGTTCAATATAAGAACTTGAGTTTACTATGAGTTGGACCAAGTCACGCAAGTTTTCGAAGGGAGAAAAAGAGGAACAGGGTCTCGAAGCAGCTAGGAAATCACTCACCGTTGCCATTGAAGCGACTAGGTTGGTAAGATATTCCTTGCTTCTATCTGATTCTTGTTGGTTGATGTCCTTACGCCATTTCGATGCATCGCTGTTACACCGCCATGTTTTGTTGCATATTATATAAACATTCTTGGAGTTGATTGTTGGTCTAAGGCCATTAGAATAGCTGATTCACGACTTTGATTAGCGTCTTTAGGGACTTGGGGGTAAGGGTTTCTGATTATGAGTTGGGGCTTAGTTTGAAGTGTCGTTCGCCGATGTGTGCTCGGATACCTTGTTTGTCTTGATGAGTGATTCAACATCGTTTGTGGTTTCAATGAAGCGCTATGAATCTGGGGATTTGTGGTTTAGTCTGGGGTATGGTCGGAAGGGATAGGGGGTTAACGCGAGAAAGTAATGAAGAGGAGAGGGTGATTCATCGCCGGTTGAAGGTTTTGACCCTCCCCACGCGTGCTGAGGTTGATTTCGGGTTAGGGCCAAGCCTGGCCCATCTGAGTTTACGCCTTGTGCAAATTTAGGGGTGATTAGGATTTCAGTATATTTTGTTTTTTAGCTGTTTTAACTTTAGTTAACTAATTTAGGGTAATTACTTTTTTTTATCTATAGATTAACTATTAATTTCTTATATAATTGCTAGTTAATAATTCCTTGCATAATTGCTAATTAATATTTAACTTTGTATTAATCGGACAATTTAAGTATGAAAAGAATCAAAACATTTTACTTAATCCAATTTAAATTTCTTTTTAAAAAAAAAAAAGGGAGCTGTTAAGAAAAACATTTTTTTTTATATTAATTAAAAAAAAATCATAAATAATTCTTTTTTTAAGACCTTTCTTATTTAAATAATGGAAGTGTTGGATTTTTGGAGTCTAGCACTCCTTGAATCCTTAAGCGACCACTCTCGAGGTGCACACCTCGAGTTGTGGTCGCTTCGTCTTTCATCCCTAAAATGCCCAACCTCGTTTAAACCTTTCAAAATTCGCAAACCCTAATTCAAGCAGTATGCTCACCTTAATTTAACCTATCCACGCTAATATTCCTAATTTTTTAATTATTTTACGAAAGCGTCGAGTTCTCGGAGTCGTGCATTCCTTGAATTCGAGAATGTTTACTATTGAGGCGTACGCCTTGTATAGTGTGTCGTTCAAACTTTCGTTTCTAAAATACCTTCTTTAATTATTTGGACAAAGTATTCACTGTCCAACAAACATTGTTTTATAATTAATGGGATGAAAAAGATTGTCGTTGGGATCTAGCATTCCAACGATATCCCGATTAGTTGATTGCGAGGCCGACGTCTCGTCTATCAAGTAGTCGTCATTCCTCCAAATTTTCAACGCGTCTAACTTCGTTCATCACCTTCATACGATAGAGTCTAAACCCTAGTATGCTTCTAAACTGTGTGTCAAATCCAAATTTATTTCCTTAATTAAATTGCGAAATAATTGAGTTCTTGGAGTCTCGCACTCCTTGAATTTTTGAGTAACTACTCTTGGGGCGTACGCTTTAGGTTGTGGTTCGCTAGACCTTTCGTTTATAAAACACGTGCCCTAATTATTTGGACACATATCGTTATTGTTCATTCAAATACACTTTCCTAATTAATTGAATGAAAAAGGTATCATTGGGATCTAGCATTCCAATGATATCCCGATTAATCGATTGCGAGACTGACGTCTCGTTTATCGAGTGGTTGTCATTCTCCCTTAAAATACTCAATCCAACTCTCTTCTCTCGCCCTCGTGCGTTTGAAACTTTCTCAAACATATTTTGAGTTTAGTCGAATGAAAAAGGTGTCGTTGGAATCTAGCACTCCAATAACATCCCGATTAATTGATTGCGAGATCGACATCTCGTTTATCGAATAGTCGTCATTCTCTATCAAATTGCCTAACCAAACTCCTAGTTCTTGCCCCCGCGCAATCGAAACCTAAACTTATTCAAATATATCCCAAACCAAAACATCCAATGCGATAAACACAAATTCCTCGCCCTCGTGTGATCTCCAACCTAAATACCTTTTACCAAGAACATTGTTTAGTCCTTTCTTCCGCGCATAACAAACTCGTGCTTCAGCCTCCCCTAGTGAGCAGACAAGCCAATGTTTAGCAGTTTGAATGCGACCTAAACACTCGATCGTTTACCAACCCTTTTACCGTAGTCAGCCGAACTCCGGCTGCTCTGATTCTTCATTCCCTCTTGAATGTAAGATACGTAGGCACAAGATTGCGATGATCTTGGCGAGCACAATCCCCATTTTCCCGTAGTCCCACGAACTACGAATGCTCTGATTTTCCACTTCTTACAAGTGAAGATACGTAGGCACAAGGGCCCCAATTCTTGGCGAGCACCCTATCTTAAAACCACCATTCCCCCTATAGGAGAAACCTTAGAAGAAAACAAACAAGCGTAGCGAACTTTACTCTCGAATCGATCAAGAGGTTCCCGTTGAGTACAACGGACATGAGGGGTGCTAATACCTTCCTCTCATGTAATCGACTCCCGAACCTAGAACATTGGTTGCGACGACCATGTTCTTATCCCTTTAAAGGTTTTATCGATATTTTCCTATTCCATCCTTGGAATGAATAAAGTTCGGTGGCGACTCTATTTCGAACAGTATTTTCCGCGGCCATCGCGAGGATCGTATTTTTCGAGGTACGACAGATGGCGACTCTGCTAGGGACTAGATTGCCCTATGAAAGAGAGAGTCAAGCCTAACTTGACTCGATTCGAGCATACTAACCTTTTGCTTAACTGTTTTCTTTATGTTTATTTTCTCCTATTGTTTATTTCTTGTTTTCTCTTTCTATCGTATGCTGTTTATTATATCCGCCTGCTGGATTCGGGGATAGCATTGCAAGTAAAGCTCTACACCCGAGCTTTGGAAAAAGAAGAGAGAAAACATAGTTTAGAATTGGTAGTAATTAGTGTTAGTCCCCAGGGACTCGCTCCTTGTGTGCCTAGCATGAAAGCTCCTCCAGAATAGACCTTTTCGTAGATCTTATCGTAACACGGCTAGCCTGTTGCACGATTTGATTCATGAAGGGTCCATGACTCTGGGAACCGCTCTTAGAACCAGTTTCTATGTTGGAAGTCGTGAAGTGTTGGTCCCTGAGGACTCGCTTCTCGTGGGCCTAACATGACGACTCCTCTCGAGAGAGATCCTTTTGGTATTACCGACATAATGCAGCTCGCCTGTTGCATGACGGTGGTATCATTAGTATCTATGACCTTGAGAACCCCGTCCGTCATCGTAGAAACTATCCCGTGAGTGGGTCATTTTTGGTAAAGAATCTAGAACTATCTTTTTACCTATTAGGAGGGTGGGAGATACTTGTGATAGCCAGGATCCCGCACTATTGCATTCATAAACATTTACATATGCATCATAACTCACACTCATTTTTATTTTCAGGGAAGCATTTATATTAACAGGTTGAAATACATTCACAAAATGGTCGCAAGTTCAGAAAAAAGAAAGACTATTCAGCTTAAGGCACTCAAACCTGATGTTGGTGTGATCATGAATTGTTTGAAAGAAATGCCTACCATCTTCAAGAAGACTCTGATAGGAAGGTTTGGCCAGGTGACTGATCTGCTAATGATTAAAGTACAGGTCCCTGCTATTACGGCTTTAGCACAATTTTATGATCCGCAAATGAGAAGCTTCTTATTTCAAGATTTCTACTTGACACCTGCTATTGAAGAGTTTGAGGGGTTTCTAGGTTTCCTGGTCAAGGGTAGGGCACCTTATACTATGATAGGGCAGGCTCCGGAAGTGGAAGAATTGGCTGATGCTCTCAAAATATCGATTTCAATAGCCAAAGCTGGTTGGAAGAAAAGAGAAGATTTCTTCGGTTTTAGAAGCATTATACTAGAGAAAGAAGCAATTAAGATGTTAAAGAACAAACAATGGGATGCTTTGGTGAATGTATTGGCTCTCCTCATCTATGGGCTAGTGTTGTTTCCCACTTTTGAAGATTTCGTTGATTCGGCAGCTGTCAGCGTATTTTGGGCCGTTTGGAAGAAGGATCAAAGCCCGGCACACCCTCTCCTGGCTGATGTTTTTTACACTTTACACCTTCGCCATGAAAAAAAGGGTTCAGTATTGACCTTTTGTCTCCCTATCCTCTACAAATGGCTCACTTCTCACATACTCAAACGTCACGCCAGTGTCCCAACTTTGAGCAGTGGGGAATGGGCCCAATTTCTAGTATTTATCTCTGAAAAGAACATTACCTGGTACCTGAACAAGTTGGAAGTAAGTGAAATCATCATGAGTTGTGGTAGTTTTTGCAACGTACCGTTGATCGGATCAAAAGGTTGTATAAGTTATAACCCTATACTAGCTATACGACAATTTGAGTACCCAATGTTAGGGAAACCTGAAGACAAAGAACTAGAAGAAATGATCCTCCATGAGAGAGGTGCCAAAGATCCCTCACTTCTCTGTCAGATTATACGATCTTGGCAGAAAGTTCACACTAGAGGATCAGATTTGAGAAGAAAGGATGGTGTGACTAGGATGCCTTTTCGGCAGTGGGTTCTAGAGAGGGTCAAAATAGTTAAGCTCCCCTTTTCTATTGAGGCACCTCCTAAACCCATCACCCCGCAACCGGTACCTGTATCAGTCGAAGAAGTGGAAGAGATGAGAATCAAGATAGCCCAGCTAGGGAAAGAAAACGAAGATTTACAAGTCAAGCTTCAAAATGTGACTAATGAAAGGAATCACATGAAGTATGAGATCGAGAGAAAGGATAAGCGAATTGAAGAAATGGGAAGCAAGATTAATGAAGAAAAGGGTAAAAGGAAAAGGACCAAAGCATGTATCAACCAGGCTGACAGTTGCTTAGAATCCCTCAAAGAGCAGCTGGACCACGCTCATAGAAAATGGCGAGAAAATGAACAGTGGTACCTTCTAGCCACTAAACAGAATAAGGAGATCAGAGAGACATTAGGAGCGGAAATCAAGACACTTGATGCTGCACTACGTCAATCAAGAGCTGACAAAGATAAAGAATGTCAACTCAAGGAAGAAGCCCTAAACTCATCTTGGGTTAAGCCAGAAGATTGGTGTAAGATGTGTATTGACCTGGATGAGCTCAAGAAGTTTGTTAAGTATCAAGAGAATCAGATAGGAGCTATCAAGGAAGACCAAGCAATTTGGTCTGCTGCAAGAGACCAGTTGGCTCATGATATTGCAGCATATGAGCAATCCATTCACATCATGAAGGATAACTGAGATGCATACCGCAACAAGCTAAATGGGTTGGTGGAATTTTGTAACTGGTTGGCCCAAGATCTGATATGGAAACATCGTGATGCTATGGAAGCCATAGATGATTCTACCGCTCCGGCTATTTATGAGTTCATATATGTGTGCAAAGAAATGTTGGCAAGATTCAAGGAGGAGCTCAAGGAGCGTGAAGCAAGAAGAAATGAAGCTTGAAGTTTTTCTTTGTTTTTTTTTTCTATTATTTTGCGCAAATTTTATATATTCCTGGAGGGATTGTACTCTGTTTATGTTGGAACAAGTTTAAATGAATGAGGAGTAGTCTTTTTTTTGATTATTTGTTCTTGTGTTGTTTGAATGATTAAATAAATAACCGTTGGTATAAATGCTTCCCTAAAAATATATATAATAATAAAAATCATAATCATAAGCATAAACATGAGCATCTTTGCATCTTCACCCGACAGTACAACTCATTGGACTTTTCCCTTCTACCTTCAGAATTTGAAAGCTGACTATTCGACATCGTTACAAGACCAGGCGCAACTTCCAAATGACGTTTGAACAGATGGAAGAGACTCAGAACACTATGAGAGGTGACATCGACGCTCTCAAGATGAAGATGGACCAGCTGCTGGAGACAATGCTGACGTTAGCCCAAAAGGGAAACAATGCTGAGACTTTTGCTGATGCCAAGAAGGCGGCCGACAACATAGGAACTTCGGGGATTGTTAAAACCCCCCACATAGACCTTGTTGACCGTTCCATATCCGCGCGTCAGGGTTCTGAAGCAGACATGGACGAACAATACGATGCTTTCTACCAACCTCCACCACCTCCTCCTCAACACAATATGGGGGCTACTAATGACTTTGCTGCTGATAGACTACGAACGGTTGAAGAGAAAATCAAGTCATTGGAAATCAAGAAGACTCCAGGGTTGGATGCTGTTGACATGTGCCTAGTACCAGGATTGGTGATACCGAAGAAATTCAAAGTCCCAGACTTTGAGAAGTACAAGGGGGTCAGCTGCCCCAAAACCCATCTCAGAGCATACTGTCGCAAGATGGCGGCTCACATTGATAACGACTTGATCTTAATACACTACTTCCAAGATAGCCTCAGTGGGGCATCGTTGGAATGGTATATGCAGTTAGAAAAAGGACAAATCAGCACGTGGAGAGATCTAGCAGATGCGTTTTCACAACATTATCAGTATAATACTGATTTGGCACCCAATCGCACACAGTTGCAAGATATGACTCAACGTAACAACGAGTCATTTAAGGAGTATGCCCAAAGGTGGAGAGAGTTGGCTGCCCGTGTTCAACCACCATTGCTGACTAAGGAGTTAACTGACATGTTTATGGGAACTCTACAACCGCAGTACTTGGACTGCATGCTTGGGTCCAGTTTCCCTAACTTTGCTGAAGTGGTGTCAGTAGGTGAAAGAATCGAGATCACTTTGAAAAAGAACAAGGCTGCGATCCCGATGAATGGAGGAAGGAAGCCTTTTATGAAGAAAAGGGAGGATTGAAACTAACGCCGTGATGAGAGGACGAGGAGATAGAGCTTCGGTGAACATCCAATATCCGCAGGTAGCTGCAGTAGCCCATGCTCCTTATCAACAACCAATTCAACAACAGAATCAGCAGCAGAATTATCAGAGAGTTCCCCCGCCGCAATATCAGAATGCCCTGGCTCAAAGACAACAAAGGCCGAGACAACCAAGAAGACAACTTGACCCACTGCCTATGTCATATGGGCAGATCTTTACTCAGCTAAATCAGAGTGGACACTTAACGTTGCGAGATTTACGTCCAACAACCTTTCCATACCCCCCTGGGTACGATGCGAATGCCCATTGCGAGTTTCATAAGGGAGCCCCTGGACACTCCATAGACAACTGTTATACGTTTCAAAACAGGGTGCAAGACTTGATAGAATCCAAAGATCTCACTTTTACACCTAGAGGTGCCAACATTACGAAGGATCCGTTGCATAAACATGGAGGTCCTTCTGTCAATGCTGTGGAAGAAAATAGTGGTTTGAGGCTAATTACGAATGTTGAAGATGTCCGCACTCCGATGGCTGTTATCGGAGAACAATTGAAGAAAAGTAGGATGATTCCCCAAAAAGAAGTGGAGAATTTAACTGACGAAGTGGTAAAGAAACATCTGCAAAGGTTCTTAGAGCATGGGATAATACAAATAGAACAAAGAGATTCAAACGTGTCTGCTATTGATATTCAGTATGATGAAACAAGTGCTTATCCGACAAGGCGACTTCGACCAGCACCAGTAGTCTTACATTATGATCCTTCGGAAGCCTTTCAACAGAGGCCCGCCCGACCAGCACCCGTGGTTATGCAGTATGATGAAGATGACGTCAATAGACAAAGAGCAGCGCGACCAGCTCCGGTGGTAATAGAATATTCTGTCAATGAATCTGAGCCTAAAGTTTTTAAACAGAGGCCAGAGAGACTAGTGATTGAGTATGACGCTGCCAAATGCGATGCAGTTGTGGGGCCTAGTGGGATGACCCGTAGCGGTCGTTTATTTGTCGCCAAACCAGTGGAAGTGCCAGCTAGAAATAAAGAAAAAGCTATAATTGAACCACCAAGTGTTGAGCCACCTGTTGAGGTGTCATCACCAAAAGCAGCAGTAACACCAAAAGAAGCTGAGGAGTTTTTGAAGATCATCAGAAAAAGTGATTACAAAGTGATTGATCAACTAAACCAGACTCCTTCCAGAATTTCCATGCTCTCGTTGTTACTTAATTCAGAGGCCCACAGGTTATCTTTGATGAAGGTGTTGAGTGCTGCACATATTGCTAAAGACATCACCGTAGCCCAGTTCGATGATGTGATAGCTAGCATAACAACCGGAAACTTTCTTGGGTTTAATGATGATGACTTGACTGCAGAGAAGAGAAACCACAATAAAGATCTCCATATTTCTATCAAGTGCCAAGACACATTGATATCCCGAGTCTTAGTGGATACAGGTTCTTCTTTCAATGTGCTTCCCAAGGTCACCCTGAAGAGAATGCCAGTAAAAGGAGTTAGCATGAAGCCAAGTGCTCTGGTAGTCAAAGCTTTTGATGGTTCCAGGCGTGCTGTGATTGGCGATGTGGACTTGCCAATAAAAATCGGGCCAACTGTCTTCACTATCACTTTCCAAGTAATGGACATTTATCTAGGGTACAACTGTCTATTAGGAAGACCTTGGATTCATTATGCAGGAGCTGTTACCTCTACCCTTCACCAGAAGCTAAAATTTGTCAGTAATGACAAAGTAGTTCAGATTGGAGGAGAGGAGGATATCTTGGTTAGCCACTTAACATCCTTCAGGTACATTGAAGTTGAAGGGGAAATGGTGGAAACGCCTTTTCAATCTTTTGAAATGGTGAATACATTAGCGGTGCAGCGAATTTCAGAGGGTCAGAGTTCAAGATCAGCAATGGACTCTTATGAAGAAGCTAAGATGGTTGTAGACAAAGGAAACGCCCAAGGATGGGGCAAAATGGTGGAAGTGGCTGAAAAGTTCGACAAATTTGGGCTAGGATACCATCCTTCATCCAACACTGTGACGATTGCATATGGCAAGAAGCAGATTCCTCCTGTGGCAAAAGTTTTCAAGAGCGCTGGGCATATCTTCGACCATACCTCCGCCATGGTAATTGAAGATGGAATTGATGACAAAGAAGCCTCCGCAAGCTGGATCCGACAGGCCGAACCTGGTGAAGAATTGAAGAATTGGAAGACCATCGAAATACCCCAGTTTTTCCCTCCTCAAAAGTAAAGTTTTAATTAATTTTCAAAAACCCTACGCTCTGCCCAAGGCGTAGTGGAGCTTTGTATCGGGCCCCCTGATGTTTCGAAACATGTTTAACATGAATAAATTTTGATTTGCATTCAATTTTTGCTCATTTTCTTTTCTATTTTTTTCACAATTAATGGCATTTCTTTCGCGCACTCACTTTCCTAAATAAGCTGCATAAATCATAAACATGCAGAGACACTACCGAGGTCCTTGATATCGACACTGCTATAGGCCTTTACGATTTTGATTGTCCAATATACCGAGCGGATAAGGAAGACGAGAATGAGCTCCCCAACGAATTGGCTAGGTTGCTGCAGCAAGAATAGAAGGTCATTATGCCGCATAAAGAGGATGTCAAGGTTATCAACCTAGGTTCAGAAGAAAATAAAAGGGAGATAAAGGTTGGAGCGTCTCTTTAAGATGTCGTCAAGGTGAAGCTGGTAGGACTCCTCCGAGAATATGCTGATGTATTCGCATGGTCGTATCAGGACATGCCTGGTCTAGATACGAACATTGTTGTACACAAGTTGCCACTCAAAGAAGGGTGTCATGCCGTCAAGCAGAAGTTGAGAAGAACTCGCCCTGATATGGCTCTAAAAATCCGTGATGAGGTCCAAAAACAATTCGATGCAGGGTTCTTAGCAGTGGCCAAATACCCGCAATGGGTTGCAAATATCGTTCCCGTACCGAAAAAAGATGGAAAGGTCCGTATGTGTGTGGATTACCGCGACTTAAACAGAGCAAGTCCTAAAGACGATTTTCCATTGCCTCACATTGATGTGTTGGTAGATAATACGGCACAGTTCTCTGTTTTTTCCTTCATGGATGGATTCTCTGGTTACAATCAAATTAAGATGGATCCAGATGACATGGAAAAAACCACGTTCATTACACCATGGGGCACATTCTGTTACAAGGTAATGCCATTTGGGTTAAAGAACGCTGGGGCAACATACCAACGTGCAATGGTAACACTCTTTCACGATATGATTCACAAAGAGATCGAAGTGTACGTTAATGACATGATTGCTAAGTCCCAGATTGAAGAGGAACATTTGGTTAATTTGGAAAAGTTGTTCGCTAGACTAAGGAAGTTCAAGTTGAGACTTAACCCCAACAAATGTACATTCGGGGTGCGGTCCGGAAAGTTGTTGGGCTTTGTCGTAAGCCAGAAAGGGATTGAGGTGGATCCTGATAAAGTAAGGGCGATTCAGGACATGCCTGCACCAAAGACCGAAAAGGAGGTCCGTGGATTTCTAGGGAGGTTGAATTATATTGCAAGATTTATTTCACATCTCACAGCCACTTGCAAGCCAATTTTTAAATTACTCAGGAAAGATCAGCCGGTTGTGTGGAATGATGAATGCCAGGGGGCATTTGATGCAATCAAAGAATATTTGCAAGAACCACCGATCTTGGTACCACCAGTTCCTAGAAGGCCGCTCATTATGTATTTAACTGTGCTAGAAGAGTCCATGGGTTGCGTATTAGGACAACAAGATGATACGTGCAAGAAGGAGCATGCTATATACTATCTCAGCAAAAAGTTTAACGACTGTGAGACTAGATACTCTTTGCTCGAGAAGACTTGTTGTGCACTTGCATGGGCTGCTAGACGACTCAGACAATATATGCTGACGCACACCACATACTTAATCTCCAAGATGGATCCAATCAAATACATCTTCGAGAAACCTGCTCTTACCGGTAGGATAGCCCGGTGGCAAATGCTTCTATCTGAATACGACATCTAATACACCACTCAGAAAGCTATAAAGGGCAGTGTGTTAGCAGATCATTTGGCCCATCAGCCGGTGGAAGAATACCAACCTTTGAGATTTGACTTTCCAGATGAGGATATCATGATGGCAATAGATTATGAAGAGCCAGGGCCAGATGAAGGGCCAGAACCAGGGGAGAGATGGACTCTTATGTTCGATGGTGCTTCTAACTCTTATGGGCACGGAATTGGGGCAGTGATTACATCTCCCAAAAATTTTCACTTGCCGTTTACGGCCAAGCTCTGTTTCCCATGCACTAACAATATAGCGGAGTACGAGGCATGTATACTAGGGCTAGAAGAAGCCATTGACTTGAGAATCAAAACTCTCGATGTGTTTGGAGATTCTGCTCTAGTAATTTACCAGATAAGAGGCGATTGGGATACCAAGCATGAAAACTTAATTCCATACCGGGATTATGTGGCCAAATTGCTTCCCTGATTCGATGATATCACTTTTTCTCACATACCCCGAGAAGAGAATCAAATGGCTGACGCTTTGGCAACTCTGGCATCCATGTACAAATTGATATGGCCAAATCATAGACCATCTATTGATTTGCGCCGCTTTGAAGAGCCCGCACATTGTCTGACTGCTGACAAAGACGCAGATGAAAAGCCGTGGTTTTATGATATAAAGCGATATCTTGAAAAGCACGAATATCCTGAAGGAGCCCTGGGTATCGACAAAAAAACTTTGCGACGATTGGCATCCAATTTCTTCCTCAACGGAAATGTATTGTACAAGCGCAACCATGACACTGTTTTGCTTAGATGTGTGGAGAAACGTGAAGCTGAACAGATTCTAAAGGACATTCATGAGGGCTGCTTTGGAACTCATGCGAATGGACATACCATGGCAAAGAAAATATTGAGGGCGGGCTATTATTGGCTTACCATGGAAGCAGATTGTTACCATCATGCCCGAACTTGTCACAAGTGCCAAATATACTCTGATAAGATTCATGTACCCACCACTCCATTGAATGTCTTAACCTCACCATGGCCCTTCTCCATGTGGGGAATAGACATGATTGGGATGATTGAACCAAAAGCTTCAAACGGACATCGCTTCATACTTGTGGCTATAGACTATTTCACCAAGTGGGTTGAAGCTGCTTCATATACCAACGTTACTAAGCAAGTAGTCGCCCGCTTCTTGAATCACAACATCATATGCAGACATGGAGTGCCCAGTCGCATCATCACTGACAATGGGTCGAATCTCAACAATAAAATGATGGACGAGTTGTGCGCCAGTTTTAAAATAGAACACCATAACTCGACACCATATAGACCCAAAATGAATGGAGCCGTAGAAGCAGCCAATAAAAATATCAAGAAAATCATCCAGAAGATGGTGGTGACATACAAAGATTGGCACGAGATGTTACCCTTTGCATTACACGGCTACCGTACTTCCGTACGAACTTCAACAGGGGCAACTCCCTACTCATTGGTTTATGGCATGGAGGCAGTTCTCCCAATAGAGGTCGAAATCCCTTCTCTGAGGGTTTTAATGGAAGCTCAACTTGATGAAGCCGAATGGATAAAAACGAGGTTTGAAGAACTTAATCTCATTGAGGAAAAGCGCTTGACAGCCATATGCCACGGCTAACTTTACCAGAGAAGAATGAAGAGAGCCTTCGACAAAAGAGTGCACCTCAGGACATTTGCGCAAGGAGACTTAGTACTCAAGAGGATCATGACTATGTATAATGAATCTAGGGGCAAATGGACGCCGAACTATGAAGGCCCATATGTGGTAACAGAAGCATTCTCCGGTGGTGCCCTAAAGCTCGCAACCATGGATGGGGAGGAGTTACCTTATCCAGTGAATGCAGATTTGGTCAAACGATACTTTGCCTAAAAAATGTGGAATAATAAAGCCGCTAAGTCGAAAACCCGAAAGGGCGACTTAGGCAAAATTGACTATCCCGGTGAACCGAAAACCCTAAAGGGAGGTTCAGGCAAAAATTAGGGATAAAATAAGAATAGGCCCGCTGAGTTGAAAACCCAAAAGGGCGACTCAGGCAAAAAAGGGCGTCCCGGTGGATTGAAAACCCGAAAGGGCGATCCAGGCAAAAGTTAGGGGCAAAATTCCAAGGCAAAGTATCCATTATGCATGATCGCTCGACCCTAGTACATAATCAAGAGACATATTTGGTCCGGCCATCTTTCTACGAAGCGAGGTGTTGAAGACTTCCAAAGCCATGGGGATTATAGCAGTGTTGAAGCTCAAAGGAACTTTGATTTTTGCCATTATGTTTTTTTCTTGCACTGTAATCACCTCATTAAGGGATTACATCTCTGTATACTCACCCATTCAAGGGACAAATCAATATAAAGAGAGATTTCTCAATTAAATTGTGCTCACTCTTTTACTTTATCCGATCGTTTGCAAATTAATTTTTATTTTTGATAATTTGTGTTCGAAACTTCAGCTAAAAAATGTGATAATAAAAAATAATAAAAATAAAATATAACTTTTGACAAGGTAGGGAGCTTGCTTTGATGTTCGAAGATATTGGGGAAAATAGATGGTCTCAAAGAAAAATGTCAACAGGTAGAAGTTTTGAATTAGGCGTCAGCTATCCAGGCTTGTCATCATGAAAAGTCTTGCCTTTCTATAGGGTCTATATGAGGTGGCTCCCCCAGCGTCGAGTTCAAGAACTAGACTGGGGCAATCAATTCCCCTGGTCGTCATGGAGTATCTAAATTTGGGATGTCGAGTAGTCTAATCCTCTCACTATCCTACAGAAAGCCCAATCTTTTATTGGCAACATCAAAAAAGCCACCCCAATTGGCGCCTTAAAATTCACCCTAAAAGTCCAGTCTTCATTGGCAACCACTAAAAGTCCACCCTCGTTGGCATCCCCAATAACCAAAGTCCAAACCATTTGGCGACTACCGAATCCAATCCCTGGTGATGTCCCTGACAGGATTTCATCCTCTGCATACCTGGTCGCTGCATTATCATAAGCACGACATACAGCTTCATATCATAATTATATCAAGCATTAACATATCCTTCGCATTCGCATCGTGCACTCCCTAGCAGTTGCACCTTAGTTGCATGTTTGGGGCATCATAAAACATTGCATTGCATAGCAATATGGAAGGATCCAGGATCAGTTCACGAGAATCTTGGTCAGTCCTCTAATGAAGTTGGCAGTATGACTCTGAAAAGATTTAATACCTCACGAGTTCAGGGAATTCTACTCCCCAGCAAATCATTCTTCAACCATGCAGTTGATGATGATAATCCTCAGCAACTATTTCTCTGATGGCTCCCCAAGCAGAGGTCATCTTAAAGGTTTATTGAGGTTTTCTCCCCTGCAGAGTTGGGACTATGTTGCTCCTCTAATAATAATTTTAGCTCAACTATCCCTCAGCAAAATTATCACTCGAGATACTGCTTTGGTATCATCGAAGAGCCTTAATGGATAAGGTACTGCTTCGACCACCCGAAGAATCTCAAGTTTTGTTCGAGATACTGCTTTGGTATCATCGAAGAGCCTTAATGGATAAGGTACTGCTTCGACCACCCGAAGAATCTCAAGTTTTGTTCGAGATACTGCTTTGGTATCATCGAAGAGCCTTAATGGATAAGGTACTGCTTCGACCACCCGAAGAATCTCAAGTTTTGTTCGAGATACTGCTTTGGTATCATCGAAGAGCCTTAATGGATAAGGTACTGCTTCGACCACCCGAAGAATCTCAAGTTAGGTTCGAGATACTGCTTTGGTATCATCGAAGAGCCTTAATGGATAAGGTACTGCTTCGACCACCCGAAGAATCTAAAGTTTTGTTCGAGATACTGCTTTGGTATCATCGAAGAGCCTTAATGGATAAGGTACTGCTTCAACCACCCGAAGAATCTCAAGTTTTGTTCGAGATACTGCTTTGGTATCATCGAAGAGCCTTAATGGATAAGGTACTGCTTCGACCACCCGAAGAATCTCAAGTTTTGTTCGAGATACTGCTTTGGTATCATCGAAGAGCCTTAATGGATAAGGTACTGCTTCGTCCACCCGAAGAATCTCAAGTTTTGTTCGAGATACTGCTTTGGTATCATCGAAGAGCCTTAATGGATAAGGTACTGCTTCGACCACCCGAAGAATCTCAAGTTAGGTTCGAGATACTGCTTTGGTATCATCGAAGAGCCTTAATGGGTAAGGTACTGCTTCGACCATCCGAAGAATCTCAAGTTTTGTTCGAGATACTGCTTTGGTATCATCGAAGAGCCTTAATGGATAAGGTACTGCTTCGACCACCCGAAGAATCTCAAGTTTTGTTCGAGATACTGCTTTGGTATCATCGAAGAGCCTTAATGGATAAGGTACTGCTTCGACCACCCGAAGAATCTCAAGTTAGGTTCGAGATACTGCTTTGGTATCATCGAAGAGCCTTAATGGATAAGGTACTGCTTCGACCACCCGAAGAATCTCATGTTTTGTTCGAGATACTGCTTTGGTATCATCGAAGAGCCTTAATGGATAAGGTACTGCTTTGATCACCCGAAGAATCTCAAGTTTTGTTCGAGATACTGCTTTGGTATCATCGAAGTGCCTTATTGGATAAGGTACTGCTTCGACCACCCGAAGAATCTCATGTTTTGTTCGAGATACTGCTTTGGTATCATCGAAGAGCCTTAATGGATAAGGTACTGCTTCGACCACCCGAAGAATCTCGAGTTAGGTTCGAGATACTGCTTTGGTATCATCGAAGAGCCTTAATGGATAAGGTACTACTTCGACCGCCCGAAGAATCTCATGTTTTGTTCGGGATACTACTTTGGCATTATCGAAGTGCCTTAATGGATTGGTGCTGCTTCGACCACCCGGAGAATCTCAAATTTTGTTCAGATATACCACTTTGGTATCACCGAAGGACCTTAACGAATGAGGGACTGCTTCGACCACCTAGAGAACGTCAGATTATCTCGTTTACATCATGCTACCCTGCTCTAGTATATCTCACTGCAGTTTACTGCTTATCGGACAAATTTTGGGGTCTTCTTATATCTAATTGACTTCCACCTTAAAATGAATGTCATACATCGATTCATTCTCTCAGGTTTAAGGCAATTAGATAGGGGCATCTGTCATACCCCAAATTTGTCCTACTTTGGTATTTAATAAATGTCCTACTGCCACATGACTTCTGGCCACGGCTCTCTAAGGTTTTGTTATAAAGACTTTTCATTATACTCATTGGGGCGATAATCCATGGCAATTTCTGCTGAACTATTATGGGAGGAGTGCGCCTCCAGCCCCTTGTACCCAAACTCGTGTGTGTCCTCATTCTCACGATCAGACAGACGTGATATGATCAATGACATAAAGTATATGATTGGATCTATCTTGCCACACAGTTTCAAGAAATTTACACCTTATTTCCACTTGACTGCAAGCTTCCCTAACAGTTGTTTAAGCATCACCACGAATTGCTTATTATGGCGTTAAGCTATGTCCGGATTCTAAATCAGTTTGTGACAAACTTAGATTTAGCTAGTAAATTTCAAGTCATCAGTTTGTGGCAAACTTAAATTTGACTTACAAATTTCAAGTCATAACTAAATTAGAAAATCGGTTTGCGACAAGCTTAGATTTAATCGGCAACTTTCAAGTCATATTTTGAAAGTAATCCCTGAGCGCACTTTTCACATAATATCTCAGGATGTCACTTGGGTCTTGCAAACAGGTTACATAGGGGAATATCAAAATGTGTTTCAGGGACATCTGCCAAGGAGAGTTTTATCATTTTTCAAGGCATAGCAGTTTCATAAAGCCACAAAGCTACACCAAGTACCATCAAGTTTGAAATATTCATTTTTATTTTCAAACAAGATCATATCATTATAATACAAAGTGGATGAAAAGAAGTCATGCGCCTCGAGGATCCATAACAAAGGATATCATAAATCCCACGTCCATATCCAACGGGGGTTGCTATTAAGTGAACTAAGCTTGCAATGAACTCATGGATAAGATTATAATCAATTCATGCTGAACAGTCCAAAACCAATAAATTTGGGAACACTTGGATCTACAAATCATTGTTAGGAGCATAAAACAAAAATAGAGAAACTAATTAGCCGCCCAGTTCTTGCAAGTAGTCACAACACTTTATTCCAACTATCATCGTAAAAATTCTCAGCAATTCAAGAATTACCCAAGTTAATACACATAAAAAACATCTGCAGGCCAAAATCTATACCAGAATTTACATGATGCTCTAAAGTGTTTCACTCTAAATTAATATAAGCATAAAACTTTATCAAAGGGTTTAGGGAATCTAAGGTCTAAAATTATCCTAAAGACACTGTCACGGTCATTTAAAGTTCATACTACCACATAAAGTTTAAAGGAATTTGATGCTAATCATGTTGATCAGAGTTGGACACAGAAGAAAGGGTAGCCTATATGTTGATTATGGGTCTCCAGAAAATGCCAAGATTATGAAGCATCTTATTGCAAGTTGCCCAGAAAAAGGGAGACTAGCTCAGTTTCAATGTCTTCCTTTTGATCTTCATAATCCTCAAATTTGAACACCTAGTCCTTCTACGGTGCCGCCGTTTCTATAGGTACATGGTAATAATGGCCAGACAGATATGCAGGGAACTTATGAGCAGCCAACATTAGCTTTTCCGTCAATCAATGAGTATCATTCCACTTCTCAAAATCAACCTGATGCTGAAGAAAATGACAAGAGAAGATACAGGTGGTTAATATAAAGCCAAATAATAATCCAACCAGTGAAATTGGTGTTAAAGTTTTAATTTATCACTCAATCTATTTTAAACAAATGAAGATTAAGCTCAAGGAAACAACACCAATACATTCACATAATAATTAAAAGGACCGAGATTTCTAGTGCAGTACCTTTTGGTTCTTAGAGGTGTAAGTGATTGAGTGTTGGATGAAAGGGATAGAACTCTGCATAATGCGCCATCAATCGTCGAGAGAACGCTCGAGTCAAATACAATGATTGCTGGTGGATGCGCTGCTGAGTCGGCGTTGTCAGTTTATTAGGAATACCTTTCAACAACTTTGGGATCACTACTTGTCCTATCATCAACAGAACCATCAGCAGCCATTTCAGTCATTGTTTGCCTGGGCCTATCATCAAATCCATATCGTCCAGGCAAGCGTCCTGCTTGTACATTAGATGCAGCTGCTGCAGCAGCATGTGAAGCAGCAGATGTTGTTTCAGCAGCAGCAAGATCTTCAGCAACAAGTAGGTCATCTAGCAAGACTCCCCCTCTTAAACCACCGTAAATAAAAATCAAGTCACCAACAGCAGCAGCAGCATGCCTATGACGTCGAGTCAACTCAACGGCTGCGTCTCCACCAGCTGCATCAGCACTGTATCTACCAGTTCTTGGAGTGGTAACAACAGATTATGTATCGCACCAAACACCAGCAGCAGTGTCCAATACTGCAACACTTGATGAATCTAACCCCCAAGGAAAGAAATCAACTGTAACTAATGAATATTTTCATAAGATTACCAAGGCCCTTGTCGCATGTGTACTTAAAATAAGAGTTGAAGGGATGTCAAAGGCATGTTCGAGGAAGACAGTAAAGGCTGGTCATGTCTAAGATAATCTCCACGCAAGCTTCACGGTTGCATGAGTCACAGCTGCGCCAAGTCGTTATGTTAGCAAGCATCAAAAAAGGGAGTCCTGCACAAAATAAGGATAATAACATGAAGAAAATTAGTCCAAAAACATTGAAGTACGAAAGAATTAAACAGCAGGAATCGAATGTCCAAATAAAACAGGGATTAATCTATCTGTTTTAAATATCCACACCAGCTAAAATGAGAGGATTACAAAGAAATGTACACCAACCAGGTTGTTACAGCAAGACCATGTAAGTCGAGGAGATTTAAAATGTCCAAGCTGCAGGAAAGTTACAAATCTGCGTTTTATTTACAAGCCTTCATTGTGATGACGCCAAGACTTCCCAAAGTCAAAAAAAAAGGAAGAGAATGTATTGGAAATTGTTAGTAATAGCGATGCACCAATGGAGATCTTACTAAAGGACTAAGATGGTAAGAAATTCAAAGTAAAAACTTGCAAGTACAATGTCATGAAAATGCATATCAAGAGCAAAGCCATGTACCTCTAAGAGCACAGAGGCCAGTGCAAATGATGGCTTTATATGTTGCATCACATTACAAGAATTCTCCAAATAATCTACAACTGATGACAGATGCTCCAGCATATCATTTGTTTGTGCTACTCGGGCCTGCGTATATACAAGCGTCACAGTTAAGCCATTCTGTAGATATTGCCACACAAACATTAAAAGGCATATTGTGAACACGATGGCAATTTTTTTTGTTTTGAACGCGCAACAGTAACTGCATCAGAGACTTGCACGAATTCCTTCAAAAATTGATAGCAAGTCTTTAAGTGTCAGCAACCAAAGTGGGATTCCCAAGGTTAGTGGTTTCAATCGATCCCACGATTTTCGCCTCCCTGAAGAAAATAGTTTGGTTTCTGTTAGCAACCCTCTGCAAATTTTTTATCTGTTGGAAATTCAGCCAAGACAGATTTACCTCAAGACGCACCTGCTGAGATTACTAGAAAACTGGCAGCTCTAAATTTTGCATTTAGAGGCGAACGATTTATCAAGGTCGAGCACACCTTCGTGGTCCTTATGAAATAAGGGAACCTGGTATTCCATATCAAAATCTCAACACCGTCAATAAAAGGCAGAGCATATCCTGCAGTGTTGAATCAAAACCAAAATAACATCAGATTTAATCATAGGTATTGATACCAACACAAGCAAAAATCTTAAACAAGCAACATAGAGGTCCTCACACCTGAACTTGCTCCAGCTATTGAATGATGTTGGAATCTTCATCATCAAGCTACCCACAGAACTTCATTCCCACTCTCCAAATCTCAGCCCAGAAAACCGTGAAATCCCACCGACAAACCTCGCGTGAAGAAACCTGTAGCAAAACCACACTCATCCTCAAACTATTCTCTCTGCAAAACCTGTTCATATTTTCAAAACTCAGACCTCTCATTCCAAAACCACTGTTGCTGCTATTTCTACTTCAACACAAAACACATCAAATATGCTCTCAGTGCCTCAGTCTAACAACACAAATGCAGAAAATGGAAACTACTCGACACCCATGATTAGCGTATCTGACAGAAAGAGAAAAGATACTAGAACAGTAGATGCTCCTTCAGTTGCAAAGAGATCTCGCGGCCGAGCATCCTGTACTAGTAGGAAAGTTCCTGTTCTAGGTCAAAATACACTGCCACAACCAGGCAATGCTGTTAATAATCAAATAGTTTATCATCCCTCTTCTACAACTCAATCATCGGATGCAAACTTTGTTCCAAGTGGTTCACAAGTTCAAGGCTCTAAGTGTTGTGAAATGCTTGTTTAATCAGCTTCAGAAGTCTATCCCTACCAATTCACAAGTTCCAAAGACACCTCCAAGGGAAAATTCCAGTCACAGTGATACAAATGTATCCCCACCCGAGATTACTCAAGTTCCACCTAGCAATGCAGAGACTACATCTACTTGTTACACTGTAATTTCAACCAAAAGAGTTATGGTTAGCCCTGCAAAGCAAATAGAGTAGTCATTGCATTTCGCCTGTTAAACCAAATTCAGACAAGGCAACTAAGAGGGAACATGTAACAAATCATTGCCTAATGAGATTTCTACCATAGAGTCAAACAATGAAGTTCAATTATATGATATTGACGCCCTTACCATGGACTTTTCATTTGCTGAAATGATCTAGTTTTTTCTTGTGAGGGTCTTGATTTTTCATGTGAGCCAAAACCAAGTCATTCAAAACCTGTGTGTTATGATAAGAAAAGGAAAGCAAAACTAGATTAGTGGGGACCATTATTTTCAAATATCACAAAATGACGAAAAAAACACAAAATCAGAATGTAGCAGTAGGTACAACATAATTTCACTGATATGGCAAGGCATTGTGAGCATCTACGAAAGAGATAACAGGATTTGCAAAAAATGGAGATGCCAACCCTAGGCAAACCCTAAATTTTGATCTTTAAATAGGGTCTCCCTTCATTCATGAAGAGGGAGCCAAGCAAAGAAAAAACAGAAACACCACTCTGTTGAAATCAATCCTAGTTCATTATTCATAAAAGCTCAAAAATTCCTAAGAGTAACACAGGTTCAATATAAGAACTTGAGTTTACTCTGAGTTGGACCAAGTCACGCAAGTTTTCGAAGGGAGAAAAACAGGAACAGGGTCTCGAAGCAGCTAGGAAATCACTCACCGTTGCCATCGAAGCGACTAGGTTGGTAAGATATTCCTTGCTTCTATCTGATTCTTGTTGGTTGATGTCCTTACGCCATTTCGATGCATCGCTGTTACACCGCCATGTTTTGTTGCATATTATATAAACATTCTTGGAGTTGATTGTTGGTCTAAGGCCATTAGAATAGCTGATTCACGACTTTGATTAGCGTCTTTAGGGACTTGGGGGTAAGGGTTTCTGATTATGAGTTGGGGTTTAGTTTGAAGTGTCGTTCGCCGATGTGTGCTCGGATACCTTGTTTGTCTTGATGAGTGATTCAACATTGTTTGTGGTTTCGATGAAGCGCTATGAATCTGGGGATTTGTGGTTTAGTCTGGGGTATGGTCGGAAGGGAGAGGGGGTTAACGCGAGAAAGGAATGAAGAGGAGAGGGTGATTCATCGCCGGTTGAAGGTTTTGACCCTCCCCACGCGTGCTGAGGTTGATTTCGGGTTAGGGCCAAGCCTGGCCCATCTGAGTTTACGCCTTGTGCAAATTTAGGGGTGATTAGGATTTCAGTATATTTTGTTTTTTAGCTGTTTTAACTTTAGTCAACTAATTTAGGGTAATTACTTTTTTTTATCTATAGATTAACTATTAATTTCTTACATAATTGCTAGTTAATAATTCCTTGCATAATTGCTAATTAATATTTAATTTTGTATTAATCGGACAATTTAAGTATGAAAAGAATCAAAACATTTTACTTAATCCAATTTAAATTTCTTTTAAAAAAAAAAAAGGGAGCTGTTAAGAAAAACATTTTTTTTTATATTAATTAAAAAAAAATCATAAATAATTCTTTTTTTAAGACCTTTCTTATTTAAATAATGGAAGTGTTGGATTTTTGGAGTCTAGCACTCCTTGAATCCTTAAGCGACCACTCTCGAGGTGCACACCTCGAGTTGTGGTCGCTTCGTCTTTCATCCCTAAAATGCCCAACCTCGTTTAAACCTTTCAAAATTCGCAAACCCTAATTCAAGCAGTATGCTCACCTTAATTTAACCTATCCACGCTAATATTCCTAATTTTTTAATTATTTTACGAAAGCGTCGAGTTCTCGGAGTCGTGCATTCCTTGAATTCGAGAATGTTTACTATTGAGGCGTACGCCTTGTATAGTGTGTCGTTCAAACTTTCGTTTCTAAAATACCTTCTTTAATTATTTGGACAAAGTATTCACTGTCCAACAAACATTGTTTTATAATTAATGGGATGAAAAAGATTGTCGTTGGGATCTAGCATTCCAACGATATCCCGATTAGTTGATTGCGAGGCCGACGTCTCGTCTATCAAGTAGTCGTCATTCCTCCAAATTTTCAACCCGTCTAACTTCGTTCATCACCTTCATACGATAGAGTCTAAACCCTAGTATGTTTCTAAACTGTGTGTCAAATCCAAATTTATTTCCTTAATTAAATTGCGAAAGAATTGAGTTCTTGGAGTCTCGCACTCCTTGAATTTTTGAGTAACTACTCTTGGGGCGTACGCTTTAGGTTGTGGTTCGCTCGACCTTTCGTTTATAAAACACGTGCCCTAATTATTTGGACACATATCGTTATTGTCCATTCAAATACACTTTCCTAATTAATTGAATGAAAAAGGTATCATTGGGATCTAGCATTCCAATGATATCCCGATTAATCGATTGCGATACTGACGTCTCATTTATCGAGTGGTTGTCATTCTCCCTTAAAATACTCAATCCAACTCTCTTCTCTCGCCCTCGTGCGTTTGAAACTTTCTCAAACATATTTTGAGTTTAGTCGAATGAAAAAGGTGTCGTTGGAATCTAGCACTCCAATAACATCCCGATTAATTGATTGCGAGATCGACATCTCGTTTATCGAATAGTCGTCATTCTCTATCAAATTACCTAACCAAACTCTTATTTCTTGCCCCCGCGCAATCGAAACCTTAAACTTATTCAAATATATCCCAAACCAAAACATCCAATGCGATAAACACAAATTCCTCGCCCTCGTGTGATCTCCAACCTAAATACCTTTTACCAAGAACATTGTTTAGTCCTTTCTTCCGCGCATAACAAACTCGTGCTTCAGCCTCCCCTAGTGAGCAGACAAGCCAACGTTTAGCAGTTAGAATGCGACCTAAACACTCGATCGTTTACCAACCCTTTTACCGTAGTCAGCCGAACTCCGGCTGCTCTGATTCTTCATTCCCTCTTGAATGTAAGATACGTAGGCACAAGATTGCGATGATCTTGGCGAGCACAATCCCCATTTTCCCGTAGTCCCACGAACTACGAATGCTCTGATTTTCCACTTCTTACAAGTGAAGATACGTAGGCACAAGGGCCCCAATCCTTGGCGAGCACCCTATCTTAAAACCACAATTCCCCCTATAGGAGAAACCTTAGAAGAAAACAAACAAGCTTAGCTAACTTTACTCTCGAATCGATCAAGAGGTTCCCGTTGAGTACAACGGACATGAGGGGTGCTAATACCTTCCTCTCATGTAATCGACTCCCGAACCTAGAACATTGGTTGCGACGACCATGTTCTTATCCCTTTAAAGGTTTTATCGATATTTTCCTATTCCATCCTTGGAATGAATAAAGTTCGGTGGCGACTCTGTTTCGAACAGTATTTTCCGCGGCCATCGCGAGGATCGTATTTTTCGAGGTACGACAGCAGGTGCAACGTATTTTCTATCCATAATTGACGACTATTCCAAAAAATTATGGGTATTAATTCAGAAGACTGTTGCACCCCAAATTTTGACCCCTTATATCTTCATCATCATTCTAGGATCATTTCCATTTGTTTATCTAACCATAACCTATTTCAAGTTTGTCTTTATTAAGATACAGGTGAACCAGAGTTCTGTACAGTCGGAAATCGAGGTTTCGATGGTTTAATCAGTCAATGTATTGGATTGATTCTCCATGAAACAAGAATATACATCATCAAAGATACTCCATTGGGTTAAAAATGAGTCCAATTTGAGGTTGTCACACAAAGATCAGGAACAATGCAGTTCAGGATCCCCGATTAGGGTTTCTAATCAGGAAAAGTAAAATGTGGTCTGACTTCTGATTTAAAAGGTGCTCCAATGATGGAATTATGGTCCATTAAGCTCATATGGATTAGGGAAGTCTACTCAAGAAGTTTCAAGGCCTCAGAAGATCCACGACACCAACCGTCGATTCAGAGGTTTTTGATCGTTCGGTTCGTCTGACTAAAAAGTCAACCCATTGACCAACAGAGTTTTAACCCAAAATTAAAGCCAAATATGTTCCCAATATCATTTAATATATAATTATGAAGTTTTGTGACCAATTGATCAAGAATTATGAAGTAATTGAAAAGTTGGGGAATTAAGGTTTTGAAAAGGGCAAAGCCATATCTCCTTAACCACACAAGGGTTTTTGACCTAGTTTCAAGCGGAATGAGTTCCTAAAACAAACATAAATATTGTAGTACCTAATTGGGGCTTTCTTAAAAGTACAAGTTTGTTCCATAAATCTTCCTGGTTAGAGAGAACCGAGGTCCACAAGTTGACAAAAACTCGCATTGGAAAAACCAGGTCAGCATGAGTTTTTTGATTCCAAAACCTCTCCAAATCGATGCTAATCAAAGATTAAGACTCATTTATGATGTTTATATTGATAATGAACATTTTTATATCGATTCCCACGAAAATGGCACAAAGATCAAAGGAAATCATTATTTAATGCAAGTTGCAAAAGTGAATAGTGAAGAAAGAGAAAAAAAGTGGCTACCCTTGTCAAATCATCAACTTTAATTCAACAAGTCACCTCCTATCCTATCAAGCATGATGAAAAAATCTATGGGGTATGGAGAATATCTTAGTAGAGTGGCTTAAAGACAAAGATGAAGATTGCATTGAAAAACTCAAAGATTTTCATAATGGAAGGTTAAAATTGGCAATTTGCTTCACTTCTGCCCATACCTTGATCCAAGGCCTTTGGCTATAAATAGAACTCACTTCCTACATCACAAAAACACAATTTCCATGCTAGAAACCAGCTAGAACTCCCTTCCTTACATAATCACAAGTTCTTGCAAAATCTCATTAAGTTTCCAAAATCCCTCAAAATCTGCTTTTCCAAAACACCTTTCAAAACCATTTCCAAACTTCTTCCAACTCAAGAAACACTTCAAACACATCAAATATGATGTATTGAAGCTATCCAAATCACTTCCATATTTATGTAACAAGGTTCTAGTGAGTTGGTCTTTGAAATCTTTGGATTTTGGAGATTTTCCTTCATTTACAAGGCATTTCGTCCACTAGCTTGCTTGGAGGTTGTTTGGAGCATCTATTCATCATCCTAGGAACATTTTAATATCTTGGAAGAGCTTTCAAGATCTCTGGTTTTCTTATTGCTTAATATTTCTTCAAGAGGTAAACCTAAAACTCATAAATGTGAACTTTCCATTTGCATTTCACATGTTACCATGACTGTTTTTAGGGTTTTTACCATGATGTTCTTAAACTTTTTCAACTTGTAACTTGATTTTTCTTGTGATATTGATCTTGTATTATTTATACACATTTGTTAACATATTTAAATAATCAAATTTGTTTGATTCATTGTCTTACCATGTGCATTTTATTCATTTTATCATTTAGATTTTTATGTTTTGTTCACAAACTTAAAAACCACATAACTTCTCCATTTTAAATCATTTTTAAGTGGTTCTTTTTGCAAAATTCTTGTGTTGTAACATATTTCTATACAATGTTTAAATAATTCTAAAAATCCTATTTTAGAAACACTTTTCATTATGAGCAAGTTATAACCCATTTTAGAGTTTTCACCCTCCTATCTTTCCTTCTTTATTTCAAACATTTGGATTTCATTCTCTTTGAGTTTTTAATTTGAGATTATGAACATTTATTGTTAGCTTCCTTGGGCATTTAAGTTTGAATTTCAACTTTGCTTGTACACATTTAGGTGGTTCACCTTTAAAAACTTTTGATTATCCCCATGAGAATTTTGAACCATTTTGTTTACATCGTTGTGACATTATTGGTTTATATGTAATAACTTGTTGGTTACATTTACCCTTTTATCCTAACCTTAGAATTTGAGTCGCCGTTCTCACTTTTAGAGTCCCGCCGTGGACATCCTTTCCCTTTGTCCTAACCTTAGGATTGGAGTCGTCGTGCTCTATTTAGCGTCCCGCCGTGGACATTCTTTACCTTTTATCCCTAACCTTAGGATTGGAGTCGCCGTGCTCTATTTAGCGTCCCACCGTGGACATTCTTTACCCTCTATCCTAGCCTTAGGATCTGAGTCGCTGTACTTATGTTTAGCGTCCCGCCGTGGACATTCTTTACCATAACAATCTCAACTTAGATTCAGGAGTCGCCGCACTCCATGTAAGTACTTCCCTATGAATGCTTACATCCCCTTGGAACCTTGACCACAATCAAGAGTTCCTCACCCCTGAAAAGGGGAACTACGAACACTCTGATTTCTCGATGAGAAGACGTAGGCACAAGATGCGACGTCTTGGCGAGCCAACTTCACATTTTTCCAACCTTTTATTTCTCCCCCACTAACCAACTTCACACTTTTCCAATTAACCCATTAACTCACTAACAACTAACTTCCTGTTAACATTTACAACTTAGAATTGGAGTCACGGTGCTCTATTTAGTCGTCCTGCCATGGATATTCCCCGTGTTTACCTTTGCAACTTAGGCTTGGAGTCACCGTGCTCTATTTAGTCGTCCCGCCGTGGACATTCCCTTATTTTCTAACTTAACCTTAGTTTAGAGTCGCCGCACTCTATGTAGGTGTCTCGCTGCAGACATTTACTTTCCCTTTGGAACCTTGACCACAGTCAAGAGTTCCTCCCCCTAGTTAGGGGAACTATGGTTGCTCTGATTCCATTCCCGTCAGGATACGTAGGCACGAGATACAATGTCTTCGCGAGCATACTTTACCAAACTTTGTACATAATTTATACTTTATATCTCTACCCTTAGCACATTCCCTTTAGCAAGAAAACTTTAGTAAACACAAATATTAACAAGAGGTTCCTGTAGAGTACTACAGATGTTTAGGATGTGAAATACCTACCCTAGGCATAACCAACCCCCGAACCTTTAGATCTCTCTCTTTGCTCAGCTTTAGGCCTTGCCTTTTGCTTTGCATTTTTAATAGTTTTTCTTTCTTTAAACCTTTCCTTTTTGGATAAATTAAAGTCCGGTTGTGAATTTAAGAATTAAAGATTCAAGTTAATCAATAGCTTGGTATCACGATTCTCACCGCAACAAAGACTAAGGATGAAACTTCTGAGAATTTCAAAAGTTGGAAGGTTCTGGTAGAAACTCAAACTAGCAGAAAGTTTAAGAGGTTGAGAACCGACAATGGCCTTGTGTTCTGCATTGAAGCTTTTGACAGTTATTGTGTTGAGTTTGGATTGCAAGGCATAAGACTGTAGTAGGTATTCCTCAACAAAATAGCTTAGCTGAGAGATTTAATCGAATAATTCTTGAAAAGGTTAGATGCATGTTGGTTAGTGCTGGATTGAAGAAGGTGTTTTGGGCAGAGGCTGTTTCGACATCAGCTTATCTGATAAATAGATGTCCCTCGACTGCCTTAGAAATGAAGACACCCGAAGAAGTTTGGTCGGATAAACCACCAGATCTCGATAAACTAAGAGTATTTGGCTATTTAACCTATGCTCTCATTAGGTAAGACAAGGTCGAACCTATAGCTCTAAGATGCATGTTCCTTAGATATCCTGAGAGAGTCAAATGTTATAGGTTGTGGTGCCTAGAACCAAGTCACAGAAGATGTATCACAAGTCATGATGTAGTTTTCAATTAAGTCGAAATGGCGTTCAAGAAAATTGGTGATGTTGGTCAAAGTGCAGAAATCTATGAAGAAGGGCTGGAACAGGTAGAGATTCCTGTTGAGGTGGAGCATAGTGATGCTGAAGTGCATAACCGATATTCAAGTCGAAGAAGAAGACCAAGATATTGAAGAGGCTAAGGAAACTGTCGATGGCTACCTACTGGCAAGAGATAGGTCGAGAAGAGTCATCAAGCCACCTCAGAGACTTGGTTATGCAGATCTTATAGCTTTTGCCTTAATCTCTGCAAGTGAGGTACTTGAGGAAGAACCTAGAGACTACAAGGAAGCTATGAGGAGTTGAAACAAGACTGAATGGCGAAAATCTATTGATGACGAGATGAAATCTCTTCATGATAATAACACTTGGGAGCTGATTAAGAAACCTGTAGGAGTAAGGTTTTTCAGTTATAAGTGGATTTTCAAGGTCAAGGAAGGAATCGAAGGAGTAATGTTGAAGCGTTTTAAGGAAAGGTTGGCTGCTAGGGGGTTCACTCAGAAAGAAGGCGTTGACTTCAATGATGTGTTCTCACATGTTGTAAAGCATAGATCCATTAGAATGTTGTTGGCCGTGGTGGCGAAGTTCGATTTAGAACTTGAGAAAACGGATGTGAAGACAACATTTCTGTATGGTGACCTAGACGAAACAATCCTAATGCGTCACCTAAAGGGTATGCAGAAAATGATAAGGAAGATTATGTGTGAAATCTAAATAATTCTTTGTATGGTCTGAAACAATCTCCTCGATAGTGGAACAGGAGATTTGATAAGTTTATGGCACATATTAGTTTCACTATGAGCCTTGTAATACCCCAAATTTTACCCTTACATTTAGTCAGTCATTTCGCATAGCATAGCATCCACTAATCATTAACCAGTCATGGAGTGTTGATTTGTTTTGCAGGAATCCAGTTCAAGGGCGTTTTGGTCATTTTACACTATTTTGGCTAAAATCGGTCTTTAAGCCTCGAGGCGTTCAGACCATGATACGTGGGACATTTGTCTACCATAGAAGTTTATTTCCTTCAAGGCATCAAGCTGGCTCGTTTTATTATTGGAAAATACCGGGAGTGTATCTAATGTGGGGTCGTTCATTTGTTCAGGGAGGAGTTTCGTTTCAGTTAATAACACGTTCTTTCGATATACATAACAGAGAGGATTTAGTTGAATTCACTTAGTTTTGATCAGGACTATGAAGAGAATAAGCATATGAGCCAGAACTTAAGTACCTTTGAATGTCATTCGTGAGTATTTATAATTTATAATTAGAAATAAATTTAAATATTTGTGGATTTTTATTCACGAATGTTTATAATTTGTAACTAAGAAATAAATATAAATAAATTCAGGTTTGTATGTTCATAGATATTTAAGAAGTAAATGAGTACTTTTTGAATTTTTATTTCATAAAGTATTTAGTTTACAAAAGAGTGACTCAAATAAACTTTGAATTCTAATTCATGAATCATTGTTTGAGTTTACAAGGAATTACATTCACAAAGGAGTATCTCTACTCTAAAAAGTCCTAAGTCCTAAAGAATTCTAAGTGTTCTTCATGATGTTCCTTTGAGTTTCTTCACGAATCTCCGATTAACCTGCACAACAAAGACAAAACAGAACAGAGTAGAAAGGTTAGAATTCATGTTCGACACTCTCAGAACATCATCATCATTGAGTGCCGGGAGTGGCACGACCGAAGCCGCATCCTACCCCCCGTTACCGATCCACGCCATCGGCGTCAGATCAAGTGGCTACTGTTTCTTATCAATGCGGGACAACCGAGAAAGATGAAGAGGTAAAAGAAGTTCGGGCCGATAAATGATTAACTGAAAAGGGTCTCTATCTCAAAGCCACGAAAAAATGCCATTCATCAAGTAAATCCCAATTGGTTTCCAAACTGATACAAGGGTAAAACAGCACAGCCAATTCGGACTCAGACCCGGATGCCGGCGGGTCTGAATCGCTTTGCTTTCGAAGATTTCCAACACCTGAAATTTCCAAGAACAGATACATCAGAAAAAACCAAGTTGTTGTCCAAAAGCGTGATCTGTTACTAATTCGCATCAGAAAAAAATAGGTTAAGTTATCCAAAACAAACTGGACCAAACTGCATCAGACAACTAGTATCAGTACAGAAACAACACAAATTATGTTGAAGAATGGTTTTCGTAATAAATCCGAGCAAACACAAGAAACATCAGGCATCGATCACGGCAACCTGTTTCGCATATCAAGTTCAGGGATCATGGAAGCCAAAGCCACAAGATGGACCATAAGGAATCAGTTCAACACAAACTGCACCAACATGAGCTCATAAGTATCATAAAAGAAAAATCAGACAATGCAGCAGCAAGACATGAATAACCAGAGGTCAAACCAATATCAGAACTACATCAGTTCACAAGCCCAGAAATCATGTTCTGAACCAAATTCAAACAGCCGTGAATCAATTCAAAGAACAAGTTCAGCAGGAAAAAAAAACCTGAAACATGGCACGGTTCAGCAAACATCAAGCTCAGGTTAAGATTCAAAGTTCAGATCATACCAGTCACAACCAAGCTCGAGGCGCACATGAAAGTCAAACAAGGAAAGGTGAGGGCTCAGTCAGAGCATCATTGCCCTGAGTTCACAGCTTATCAAAAATCCAATCTCAAGATGCGTCGCAAATGCTACTCGCGAGTCAAAAAACTTGCCGATATTCACTCCGGAGCACAAATTGTTTTGCAATCAAATGCAGTACCAAATGCTGAAATTTCATGACAGAAAATGGCAAGGTGTAGTTCCGACGGTTCAGACCAAGGGTCATCATTACCGCATACCATTCCCGACGACATTGACCTATTCGAAGCACCTGTTCTGAAAGAAGAAGAGGAAAAGTTAATTCGAAGTGGAAAATCCAAAAGCCGTGAAGACCAAACCAGATATCAAAGACAGTCGAAGTTGCCTCAAAAAAAAGGGTTTCATGAGCATCATATAAACTCATTAAGTTTCATGTTCAACAAGCAACAAAACAAGCCAACAGCGGGTAGCAGAAAGTCCACCGCGTATCAGAGAGTTTAATCCCAGTGAATCTATATCAGAAAAAACTGTCATAGACATCACAGTTACAAGCATTGGGCTCAGTTCAACATCATTGCCCTGGGTAATTAGGAGTGTCAGCAAAAAGCAGGAAAAGTCAGGTTATGTCATCAATATGAACACCAGAAAAACAGATATGGATGAAACATCTGCCAAAACATTAAACGCATCAGAATACGAATAGGGTGATACAACCATACCAGTAAAAGATACAAGATATCAGTTATGTCAGAAACAATCCAACTACACCAAAAAACGCGATTGTTATCCATACCAGTGAATGAGCAAGAAAAAAAACACAATAGAGAACATCAGGGTGATTATCACAATGCAGGTTCAGACAAAGTATCATCACTACCAGCGACCTTCCTCGGCGATATTTGGTCTGACCAAGACTTTAGCACCAGTTCTGAAAGAAGAAAAAGGGAGTTAATAAATTGCAAAAAAAAATCAAATCAAATCATGCGAAATTGAATCAAATCCGAAAGGGGAAAGATTTCCCCAATCAGAATCAAATCTCAGAGAAAAAGTAACGCAAACCTAAAGGATCCAAAGCCCAAAAGAGAAAATCAGAGAGATATAAAAAGGGATGAGATCACCTCGTTGAAACCCTAGACTGGAAGAGGAGAGAGTGCGAAAACGGCCACGAGCTCATCAACAAAGACCTCGATACACGGGAAAAAAGCACGAAGAACGGCGAATAACGAACCACGACGGCTCAGATAGCTTTGTTCAGCCTCATCATCGCCCCGCAAAGACAACCCTTAGGCCCGTCAAACGAACGAGTGAGAAGACCGCCGTCGTTACCTAGCAACGGGCAATCCCCTCCTCGAGGCTCAGCAAACATCATTGCCTTCCAGCGCGCATTGTATCCGCTAGATCGTTAAAAGGTAGAACGAGAAACTCTGAATCGTGTGTTTTAATCATGTTTGTTGTATGTTTCAGGCAGGATTAGAGGATGAAATTGGTAAGGATGATTCAAGAACGAGACATGCAAGAAGATGAAGCAAATCGGCCGTTCGAGGAATGAGGGTCTCAAAACCCTAAAGATGTCTGGCCATCCATCATAGTGGGTTGGGTCCGGGTTGATCACCGACCCAATTCCCCTTTATTTATTTTTTATTATTTTACAATATTATTTGTTATATTATAATTTTATTATTTTTGAATCTTATTAAATTCTTTTTTTTTTAAAAAATAAATAAAATAAAACCTTTTAATTAAATTAACCTTTTTTTTTATTAACTAGGTAAAACTTTTTTACTAAATAAATTAAAACTCTTTTTTTTAAATTAAAACCATTATTCTTTTTTTTGCAAAATTTAACTCAGTTTCTTTTTTTAAAATTTTCTATTAGGAGCTTGTATATAAATATCACAAATAAACAATAAAAGTCTCAAAAAAATTTCGCAACTTTTCTGACTGCTGTCCTGTTTCGGCTTACTAACCACGTCATTTGTTTTGCAGCTTAGTCATGTTACCGTCGATTTATTTTTCGTGTGCTTTATTCAAATTTTCATTATAATTGCTTCTCATCTGTAACCTCGCGAATCCTAACAATCGCGCTTTAATTTCTGTCTTTAAGTTTTGCTTGTATGGCTTACTGTCTGCATTTTATTTCCGCTTGCATGATTTAAATCTCTCACATCTTCATCAATACTTCTGTCACATTACACGCATCCGAAGGTTAGGTCTAGCTGTTTGGCCACCGCGCCAATAGTCCTCAAACCCTCAAACTACAAACTACAAACCCTAAATTTTCACAAATGCCTCGCCGCAGGCAAAGTTACAATTTTACCCCTAGCATTAGGTCAAAGAGCCGCCGCGCTCATTTTAGGGTTTCCCGCCGTGGAATCCCTAACCTAACCCTAATTTCAACTTAACAATTCAACGTAGAGATTTGGAGTTTCGACACTCCGCGTAAACGTGTCCTTAAGACATGTTTATTCCCCTTGAGACCTTGACCACAGTCGAGAAGTCTCTAACCTCCCTATTGAGGGGAACTACGATTACTCTGATTCCACTCCTGTAAGGATACGTAGGCACAAGATGCGATGTCTTGCCGAGTAAACTTAGAATTAACCCCTTAGGTCTCTTTTCTCACTTGTAATCCCTTTGTACGTATACCTTAAGAATAATAAAGCAAAATAGTAAACATTTGAACAAAAGGTTCCTGTAGAGTACTACAGAAGTTTAGGATGCTAATACCTTCCCTAAATTTAACCAACCCCCGAACCCTAGATTTTTCCCCGCAACAGAAAATGGCGACTTCACTGGGGACTGTTCTTAACTTTTGAGGGTTACCCCTAATTTGTTCATGTTTATTACTATTTGTTTTACTATTCATTTGCATGTATATATTGTACTTTGATTTTGGGATGGTTCCTTGTGTTGTGAGATAAGTCCTACGCCCGGACTTGAGTGCCATTATTATAGGATGGGATATATTCGATAAGGCTTATAGGGAGTTGAATCCCGACTAAGTTGATTCGAGAATCACCGCTCAGTTGAGACCTTTTCGAAAATGGTTCGGTTGAACGAGTAATCGTGAAAACTTTTTCCATGGTCGATTGGAGTCTGTGATATTGGGAACCGTAGTACCTTTACACCACCTCGACCTTATTTAGGGCGTAGTGCGGGAACTATGTGGGAGTAGTCCTACAATGGTTGCTACGCGATACTACACTCAAAAGAAGTTCTCTTGAGAATATTATTAACCCCCGAGTCAATCGGAAAGTTGATAATATCCGAAAGATGGGCTGATGACTTTGGGCACTTTTTAGAACCTTGTTCTGCAGGTACGACTAACCTATAGTACACTCCTTTTGGGGATGGGTAGACCTTAACTCCGCTCACGTACCTTTAACCTAGAACTTTGTGTGTTTTCATGCATTGCATTCATAAAACATCATATCGCATTAAGATTTCATGGAATTCAAACTCTATTTATGAACATTGCAGGATACCATGGATCACCATAGAAGGCATACTTTGAAATTTACTTTTAAGGGTTTTAATTTGGAAGTCCTAGAGAAGCTAAGATATTTGGTTCAAGATCAAGAAAAGTTCCAAAACAGATATGGAAGGTTACTGTCTTTGTTGAAGGTTCAAGTAAACGAAGGACTTCTTGCGACTTTGCTACAGTTTTACGATCCAGATTATCACTGCTTCACCTTTCCAGATTATCAGCTTTTACCTACCTTAGAAGAGTACTCTCAGTTGGTGGGATTACCTATCTTGGATAAGTCTCCATTCCCTTTCTTGGAGGAAGACCCTAAAGAACGAGATATTGCTAAAGCCATTTGTCTAAGGATATCTGATGTCAAAAACAATATGATCACTAAAGGGGGGATCTCCGGCAGGGACTTCCTAATTAAGAAAGCCCAATTTTATGCCGATCATAAAGACATGTTTGCCTTCGAGACAATATTTGCTTTGCTTATTTATGGGTTGCTGCTTTTTCCTAGTTTTGAGGGGTTTGTGGACCTTAATGCAATCAAGACCTTCATGAGAAGAAATCCAGTTCCAACACTATTGGGTAATACTTATCATTCAGTACATCTCCGAAACTTTCATGGTGGAGGAATGATTACATGTTGTGTGCCATTACTATACAAGTGGTTTATTTCTCACTTACCCAAGTCCGGTCCGTTCTGGAGACCTAATCAAGAACGTTGGTCGCAAAAAGTTATGGCTTTAACTCACTCTGATATTGATTGGTATAATCGCATGTACGATGGGATATCGATCATTGATAGTTGTGGAAACTTTAACAATGTGCCTTTGCTCAGTTTCAATGGAGGAATTAGCTACAATCCAGTCTTAGCCTGCCGACAGTTGGGATACCCCTTGAAGGAACCGCCTAAAGGTATTCATGTGGAGAAAATCTTTTTCAAAGACGACAAAAAGCTTTAAGATCAGATGCTATCTTCTTGGAATCACCTGCATAGGAAAGACAAAGAAAGTTTGGGAAGACCTAATTGTGTGTCCATGGAACCATACCTTCAATGGGTCCGAGGAAGAGCTATTGAGTTGAAGATGCCCTACTCTCGCCAAGATCCTTTACCTCAAAGAGAAGAACCTGTCCAGTATTTCATGTCTGAAGTTGAGACTTTGAAGATCACTTTGAAGAGATCACAATGCGAAACAGAATCGTGGAAGAACAAATACCATGTGATGGCTAGTGAGTACGAAGAACTTCAAAAGCAGATTCAGTCGAAGAATGATGAGATACAATCCTACAAGAAGAGAAGGCTCTACGAATATTTATTTTCCTCCGGATCTCCGTCTGCTCACTGAAGTTGTGGAGGATGCTTCTCTAGGACTTTCTAGGCTTTTATTTAGCTATTTTGGTTGCAAGAATATTATTTGTAATTTGTCTTTAATAAATTAATAAAAGTTTCCTTGGTATTCCGCAATATTCGTAAATATTCGAATTCCATGAAATCTTCATTTGCATTCGCATTTTAGCATCATACTTTTGCATTACATGTGTCTCCCGATTTCTCATACTCGGTTCTCTCACCTTCCAGTTTTGTTACCCTAAGTTCTCTGCATCAATACGACCCTTCAAAAGGATGGAAGATCAAAACCAAGAGATCAACCGTATCAGCCATGAACTCGAAGATCTTCGAGGAAGTGTAGGGCAGATTTTGGAGATGCTACGAGCTCTTAGTGTGAAGATGGATGCTCAGTCTACTGTTGTTTCTGAGACTACTAATACCGTTATGGAACCTCAACAAGCTGTTATTGTCGAGAATGTACCTCCTCACGGTCTTTAATCCGGTTTGGTGCCGCCTAGTGCTCAACCAGTTCGACGAGCTACCCCTCCAAAGTGCAAAACTCCTAACTCCGACTATGGTAAAGGACTTGCACGTTCGAGGAACCGCAAAATGGCTACTCCTCAACCTTGGCAACATCAGCAGAGTTATGTTCGAGGTTATCCGTTTCCATATGTCCACCAACCCTATGTAGCTACTGTTGCACCTCCTTTCGATCAGCAGTTTCCTACATACCAGCCTGTGCAGTCAGCTCTGGTATATCAAGCACCGGTTTATCAACAACCTTCCGGTTATCCGCCCATGCAAGTTCCGGTCAACAGTCAACGACTGCCCAACGCTCCTGTTCGCCAACAATCACAGGATCAGGTTCCTTATCCCCGTAAGAGGCAGTATAAGCCCTGTCCTCCAATTCTAATAACTTTCACTGAGTTATACCCCCATTTGGTACAACAAGGTCTGATTACCACCCGTGCTTTGGGTCCTCCGCCTAATCCGTTACCTGCAGGTTACAACGCTGCCGCTCATTGTTTATTTCATGAGGGTGCGCCCGACCATGATCTAGAGATTTGCTACGCTCTTAAGAACTTTGTCAGAAATTTGCTAGAAACGAAGAAGTTGTCTTTTAGCGATGCTCAGCCGAAGATCGAGACTCCTCTCGGGGTTCCCCGCTTGTCAAGCTTAAATTCTGCAAAGCATGTTACTCTTGCAGCAAATCAGTCGAATCCAGTAATTATTCAAAGGCCTAGCTCGCTTCATTTCAGTAACCCTCAAGATGATATGACCGGGATCAACAAAGAATCTGGGAAGGTTATTTTGAAGCAACGACTGAAAACTGTTGAAGATGTGACCAGCATAACTGGGGCAAGCCATGACGACTCACAGTGATCATAAACCAGACGTCCTTTCATTTGAGGCTCCGCCAAAGGAAACTGTTACTCTTGAATGCAAGATTTCATAAACATTTAGAAGGATTTTTCCGACAGTTCATTTGTTTATTTATATGTATTTCTCTTTGATTAAGCATATTTAGCATGCACGAACTTGTTTATCTTTGATTAATTAATGCAACGCATATGTTTGTCTTGAATAAATCCATTCGTTTCACTCATTCAAAAAATATATTTTTCATAAATCATAATGCCAACTTTACCCGATCTCTTGTTCTGATGGAGAATTGGGAGGAGGATGACGAACCTAAAATGTCAGATTTCTTGTCGTATGCTCTCAATTAAAACCTGCTGATGATGTAGGGCATTGTTTCAAATCCCAAACACTGAAGATATAAAGATGTTAATCCCTAGTCAACCCTTTGAGCCTTGAAGTAGGAGTTTTCTTTCTTTTAAGAACCTTCATCCTAACCTGGGGCAGGGTAGGTTTCAGTTAAACTGATCGAGCACTTAGACTCTAAAAAAGGGAAGAGCAAACCTTCGAGAATTTATACTTAGCATCTTAAGAAGTCCAATACAATGACTATCCCTCGGTTACCTAAGGAGTGGGGCAGTCACGAGCCTTTCAAAAGATTTACACGACTTGTGCATAAAAAATGTTCAAAAAGAGCCCGCTAAGTCAAAACCTATGAAGGAGACTTAGGCAAAACTGGGGCATCCCGCTGGACTCCAAAGTCAGATCAAAAGACGTTGTCCAGGCAAAAGTTAGGGAATAAGAACAACCAACCAGTAGTTTTTTTAGAATCCCTATAAAGAACAAAATCGTGTGACCAATTGCCATTAGCAATAGGTGAGTGACTGCCATGTCCAAAGCCTTGATAAGTTCTCGACCATAGCAAATCCGCTTGAGATATGAGCGTTGGTATCCGATTAACTGAATTAGGATTGGAGAACATCATGAAGAATGGGAGGGTACAAATATAACTTTGAGCCTTTATCCTTTTGTTTCTTAAACCATGAACCGAGCCACGATACAACCTTTAAAAGACCTAATTGAAGTAGGACTTCGATTGAAAGCATACTCGACAAGATCACGTTTCCTGACTCCTACGAGCTATGCTCAGAAAAAATTCATGTTGGCATTATAATTAAAACTTATATCCTGACTAGTGATTTCGGTCACAAGTTATTGCGATATCTCTTGTTCAAAACAAAAATCCAAGACAAATATATGTGTACATTGACAAGCTCAGGATAGGCATTTCAGGCATGACGACTTTGCTTGATATCTTAGAGATTTACATATGGACATAATCCGTGGAACTTGAAGATCCTGCTAAACAGGGGCAGGCAGTTTCCCAGTTCGCTTACCAACGCGAGTCTGACATTCTTAAGAGCTATTTCTCAAAGATTGCATCGTGACACGATTAAGTTGTGCCAGTTACGTCGAGACCTGACCAATCTCTCAAAGAGTTTGAAAACAGTGGGGCAACCAGACTCCGTGTTCTCTATAAAATCCTCTTGAGATGACCATACCTCACAACGCAAATATCCTGGGGCACCGTGTGTTTTTTTAAGGAAACAAATGGCGACTACTACAAGATCCTTCAAGATCAAAACTATGTGGTTTCACAACTTTTCTTCATGCACCCGATGGATTTTACTCACGGCGGCCTTCATTCCCCGGTAAATCTCAGTGTTGCAACAGGCTCCTAAACTATTGCCTCATCACAGTCCCCAGCGAGACTATAAGCTGACAACTTTTTCTTAGGTAACTCGAAAGTGTCCCTCATGTTTTCTTTTCCCCATGTGAAGACGTGATACTGTGCACCCAAGCAGATTACTTTCTCCCCAGAGAATTCAGAACTTTAAAACCAGATTTGGTTCTACCATTGATCCTTCTCACCCATGATTGACGTATTGGTTGTAGAGAACGCAGGGTATCTCCGTCGAGATGTTTATTTCATCTCTCGTCCCGTCTCTGGTCTGTTTCGTCAGCATACGCAGGGGCATAAGCATCACATGCCTATTTCATATATTCATTTCACATACTCATTACATACTCATTTCATAACATCTTGCATATTTAACTACATAGACATTAACATACATTCATATTAACATATGCAGTAACATATGCGTTAGCATTCACAGGTTCATTGTGTCTCTCCATCATTGGTTGTTACCGCCGAGTAACTGGGGTTGGTCCATTCTCTCCAAATAGATTGTCAGCCCTAAGCATAAAATACATATGTGTTTCCAGTTTCCCCACAGAGCTCGATCCTCGTGGATGACGGTTACTTCAGCTATCTTTCCTCGCCAGGATAAGATATTTACCCTTCGAGATCATTCCCTCGATGGAGTCTTGATTACCAGTCTTCTTTCTAGCTCGATCCTAGATTGAATCTCAGTCGTGTCGGTCGTCGAGCCCGACCGGACGTGCATTTATTTTGCACCGTTTAAAATTTTTCACCATACCTTGGCAGATACGCGACTGTTCTCGCCTGAGAAGCTTATCACTGTACCCGGATGTGCATTTATTTTGCACTATCTTTCAAGAAAACCAATCACAATCCTTTACAGATACACGCCAGTTCACGCCTGGAAAATCTATCAGTACATCTTACAGCATCGGTATGCAACTGTTCTCACCTGAGAAGCCTATCGGTATAAAACTCTACAATCATACATTTTACAATCGATCAGCAACAGTTCTCACCAGAGAAGCTTATCACAACCCTACACAACAGGATACGCAACAGTTCTCGCCAAGAGAAGCTTATCACAACATTTTACAATCGATCAACAACAGTTCTCGGTTAAGAAGCTTATCGTAACATTCTTCTGCAACGGTATGCAACAGTTCTCCGCCGAGAAGCTTATCATCATTATCTGTTATCACCTCTACAAGCAGTTCTTACATGAGAAGCTTATTATTGCCACTCTTGCAAATAAGCGACATTTCTCGCCTGAGAAGCTGATCCTATCTTCGTTATGACTCGCAGCAAATGGCCATCTCCATCGAGCAGTTGGGCTTCCATTTTCCTTGTCGTCTTGAAGTATGGGGAGGTTTGAACCGAATCATATTCAGGAGAGCATGAATCTTGAAGTATGAGGAAGTTCATTTACCCTTTAGTAAAAGAAGGGGCAGAATCATATTCAGGAGAGCATGAATCTTGAAGTATGAGGAAGTTCAGTTTACCCTTTAGCAAAAGAAGAAGCGGAATCATACCCGACGCGCTGTCCTCGGAAGTATGAAGAAGTTTATTTTATCCTTTAGTAAAAGAAAAATCAGAATCATATTCCGGGCACCGACCTTAAATATGAGAAGATTTATATATCAGATAAGCAGCAACCTCTTTATTTGAGTGCTTATCCGTTTTGGCATGTAAGTCCCTTCCAACGATAAGTGACAGTTCTCCCTCGAGAAGCTTATCAGGGCATTTCCACTTAAAGCCCATTTATTTTGGCATACAGCCGGTTTTTACCCTGTATATCTGATATGGATTTCTGAAAAGTCCATTCGATCCCATCACGAAGGATAGTTTATAGAAGC
Source organism: Lathyrus sativus (assembly GCA_963859935.3). NCBI lineage: Eukaryota > Viridiplantae > Streptophyta > Magnoliopsida > Fabales > Fabaceae > Lathyrus > Lathyrus sativus. The sequence continues at coordinate 694,111,488 of OZ012741.1, read as the reverse complement.
TTGGATGTTATTCTTTGCTCAATGCTCCAGCATTCTGTAATCGATCTTGCAGTCGTGTAGATCCAGTCTTATTGTTAGACATTCCCAAGTGGAGGCCATCTCATAGGCGCCATCACTATTAAGGATCTTGTTCTAACCACTCAAAGTCCATTTATTTTGGCATACAGTCGGTTCTTTTCACCCTGTATATTTGCTACGGATTCTCGAAAAGTCCGTTTGATCCTGTCACGAGAGGTATTTTACAGAAGCTTGGATGCTCAATGCTCCAGCATTCTGTGATTGATCTGGCAGTCGTACATGATCCAGTTTTACTTTTAGATTCCCCAGTGGAGGCCGTCTCATAGGTACCATCTCCATTTGAGAATCTCGTTCCTTTTCTAAAAATGACAATTGGACGTATCCGTACCAGTTGTCCATCATTTTAGAATTCCCTAGTGTTGTGCTATGTCCCAGCGCATCGTTTTCCCCAGTGTGTTCTTCTCGTAGCGTCTGTCCCTGTGTCGTCGTATTCGTCAGCATTTTCGCATTCATCATTCCAGCATATGCATCATATCATATTCATGGCATCGTCTGCATTAGTCTGTTCTCGTTTTGTCTATAGCATTGCATATCGCCACATATAAGGGCAAAATTTTCGGTTATCTATATTTAAATCCCTCCACCATGATTCCTCGAGTCTCCGCCACTCAAATCATCCGGTGTAGCTATTTAAATAGGGGCAACTGTAATACCCCAAATTTTACCCTTACATTTAGTCAGTCATTTCGCATAGCATAGCATCCACTAATCATTAACCAGTCATGGAGTGTTGATTTGTTTTGCAGGAATCCAGTTCAAGGGCGTTTTGGTCATTTTACACTATTTTGGCTAAAATCGGTCTTTAAGCCTCGAGGCGTTCAGACCATGATACGTGGGACATTTGTCTACCATAGAAGTTGATTTCCTTCAAGGCATCAAGCTGGCTCGTTTTATTATTGGAAAATACCGGGAGTGTATCTAATGTGGGGTCGTTCATTTGTTCAGGGAGGAGTTTCGTTTCAGTTAATAACATGTTCTTTCGATATACATAACAGAGAAGATTTAGTTGAATTCACTTAGTTTTGATCAGAACTATGAAGAGAATAAGCATATGAGCCAGAACTTAAGTACCTTTGAATGTCATTCGTGAGTATTTATAATTTATAATTAGAAATAAATTTAAATATTTGTGGATTTTTATTCACGAATGTTTATAATTTGTAACTAAGAAATAAATATAAATAAGTTCAGGTTTGTATGTTCATAGATATTTAAGAAGTAAATGAGTACTTTTTGAATTTTTATTTCATAAAGTATTTAGTTTACAAAAGAGTGACTCAAATAAACTTTGAATTCTAATTCATGAATCATTGTTTGAGCTTACAAGGAATTACATTCACAAAGGAGTATCTCTACTCTAAAAAGTCCTAAGTCCTAAAGAATTCTAAGTGTTCTTCATGATGTTCCTTTGAGTTTCTTCACGAATCTCCGATTAACCTGCACAACAAAGACAAAACAGAACAGAGTAGAAAGGTTAGAATTCATGTTCGACACTCTCAGAACATCATCATCATTGAGTGCCGGGAGTGGCACGACCGAAGCCGCATCCTACCCCCCGTTACCGATCCACTCCATCGGCGTCAGATCAAGTGGCTACTGTTTCTTATCAATGCGGGACAACCGAGAAAGATGAAGAGGTAAAAGAAGTTCGGGCCGATAAATGATTAACTGAAAAGGGTCTCTATCTCAAAGCCACGACAAAATTCCATTCATCAAGTAAATCCCAATTGGTTTCCAAACTGATACAAGGGTAAAACAGCACAGCCAATTCGGACTCAGACCCGGATGCCGGCGGGTCTAAATCGCTTTGCTTTCGAAGATTTCCAACACCTGAAATTTCCAAGAACAGATACATCGGAAAAAAAACCAAGTTGTTGTCCAAAAGCGTGATCTGTTACTAATTCGCATCAGAAAAAAACAGGTTAAGTTATCCAAAACAAACTGGACCAAACTGCATCAGACAACTAGTATCAGTACAGAAACAACACAAATTATGTTGAAGAATGGTTTTCGTAATAAATCCGAGCAAACACAAGAAACATCAGGCATCGATCACGGCAACCTGTTTCGCATATCAAGTTCAGGGATCATGGAAGCCAAAGCCACAAGATGGACCATAAGGAATCAGTTCAACACAAACTGCACCAACATGAGCTCATAAGTATCATAAAAGAAAAATCAGACAATGCAGCAGCAAGACATGAATAACCAGAGGTCAAACCAATATCAGAACTACATCAGTTCACAAGCCCAGAAATCATGTTCTGAACCAAATTCAAACAGCCGTGAATCAATTCAAAGAACAAGTTCAGCAAAAAAAAAACCAGAAACATGGCACGGTTCAGCAAACATCAAGCTCAGGTTAAGATTCAAAGTTCAGATCATACCAGTCACAACCAAGCTCGAGGCGCACATGAAAGTCAAACAAGGAAAGGTGAGGGCTCAGTCAGAGCATCATTTCCCTGAGTTCACAGCTTATCAAAAATCCAATCTCAAGATGCGTCGCAAATGCTACTCGCGAGTCAAAAAACTTGCCGATATTCACTCCGGAGCACAAATTGTTTTGCAATCAAATGCAGTACCAAATGCTGCAATTTCATGACAGAAAACGGCAAGGTGTAGTTCCGACGGTTCAGACCAAGGGTCATCATTACCGCATACCATTCCCGACGACATTGACCTATTCGAAGCACCTGTTCCGAAACAAGAAGAGGAAAAGTTAATTCGAAGTGGAAAATCCAAAAGCCGTGAAGACCAAACCAGATATCAAAGACAGTCGAAGTTGCCTCAAAAAAAAGGGTTTCATGAGCATCATATAAACTCATTAAGTTTCATGTTCAACAAGCAACAAAACAAGCCAACAGCGGGTAGCAGAAAGTCCACCGCGTATCAGAGAGTTTAATCCCAGTGAATCTATATCAGAAAAAACTGTCAAAGACATCACAGTTGCAAGCATTGGGCTCAGTTCAACATCATTGCCCTGGATAATTAGGAGTGTCAGCAAAAAGCAGGAAAAGTCAGGTTATGTCATCAATATGAACACCAGAAAAACAGATATGGATGAAACATCTGCCAAAACATTAAACGCATCAGAATACGAATAGGGTGATACAGCCATACCAGTAAAAGATACAAGATATCAGTTATGTCAGAAACAATCCAACTACACCAAAAAACGCGATTGTTATCCATACCAGTGAATGAGCAAGAAAAAAAACACAATAGAGAACATCAGGGTGATTATCACAATGCAGGTTCAGACAAAGTATCATCACTACCAGAGACCTTCCTCGGCGATATTTGGTCCGACCAAGACTTTAGCACCAGTTCTGAAAGAAGAAAAAGGGAGTTAATAAATTGCAAAAAAAAATCAAATCAAATCATGCGAAATTGAATCAAATCCGAAAGGGGAAAGATTTCCCCAATCAGAATCAAATCTCAGAGAAAAAGTAACGCAAACCTAAAGGATCCAAAGCCCAAAAGAGAAAATCAGAGAGATATAAAAAGGGATGAGATCACCTCGTTGAAACCCTAGACTGGAAGAGGAGAGAGTGCGAAAACGGCCACGAGCTCATCAACAAAGACCTCGATACACGGGAAAAAAGCACGAAGGACGGCGAATAACGAACCACGACGGCTCAGATAGCTTTGTTCAGCCTCATCATCGCCCCGCAAAGACAACCCTTCGGCCCGTCAAACGAACGAGTGAGAAGACCGCCGCCGTTACCTAGCAACGGGCAATCCCCTCCTCGAGGCTCAGCAAACATCATTGCCTTCCAGCGCGCATTGTATCCGCTAGATCGTTAAAAGGTAGAACGAGAAACTCTGAATCGTGTGTTTTAATCATGTTTGTTGTATGTTTCGGGCAGGATTAAAGGATGAAATTGGTAAGGATGATTCAAGAACGAGACATGCAAGAAGATGAAGCAAATCGGCCGTTCGAGGAATGAGGGTCTCAAAACCCTAAAGATGTCTGGCCATCCATCATAGTGGGTTGGGTCCGGGTTGATCACCGGCCCAATTCCCCTTTATTTATTTTTTTATTATTTTACAATATTATTTGTTATATTATAATTTTATTATTTCTGAATCTTATTAAATTCTTTTTTAAAAATAAATAAATAAAATAAAACCTTTTAATTAAATTAACCTTTTTTTTTATTAACTAGGTAAAACTTTTTTACTAAATAAATTAAAACTCTTTTTTTTAAATTAAAACCATTATTCTTTTTTTTGCAAAATTTAACTCTGTTTCTTTTTTTAAAATTTTCTATTAGGAGCTTGTATATAAATATCACAAATAAACAATAAAAGTCTCAAAAAAATCTCGCAACTTCTCTGACTGCTGTCCTGTTTCGGCTTACTAACCACGTCATTTGTTTTGCAGCTTAGTCATGTTACCGTCGATTTATTTTTCGTGTGCTTCATTCAAATTTTCATTATAACTGCTTCTCATCTGTAACCTCGCGAATCCTAACAATCGCGCTTTAATTTCTGTCTTTAAGTTTTTGCTTGTATGGCTTACTGTCTGCATTTTATTTCCGCTTGCATGATTTAAATCTCTCACATCTTCATCAATACTTCTGTCACATTACACGCATCCGAAGGTTAGGTCTAGCTGTTTGGCCACCGCGCCAATAGTCCTCAAACCCTCAAACTACAAACTACAAACCCTAAATTTTCACAAATGCCTCGCCGCAGACAAAGTTACCATTTTACCCCTAGCATTAGGTCAAAGTGCCGCCGCGCTCATTTTAGGGTTTCCCGCCGTGGAATCCCTAACCTAACCCTAATTTCAACTTAACAATTCAACGTAGAGATTTGGAGTTTCGACACTCCGTGTAAACGTGTCCTTAAGACATGTTTATTCCCCTTGAGACCTTGACCACAATCGAGAAGTCTCTAACCTCCCTATTGAGGGGAACTACGATTACTCTGATTCCACTCCCGTAAGGATGCGTAGGCACAAGATGCGATGTCTTGCCGAGTAAACTTAGAATTAACCCCTTAGGTCTCTTTTCTCACTTGTAATCCCTTTGTACGTATACCTTAAGAATAATAAAGCAAAATAGTAAACATTTGAACAAAAGGTTCCTGTAGAGTACTACAGAAGTTTAGGGTGCTAATACCTTCCCTAAATTTAACCAACCTCTGAACCCTAGATTTTTCCCCGCAACAAGCCTGTTTGATCACCGTGTTTACTTCACATTTCTACCTAAAAATTCACTTGTTATTTTGTTGTTGTATGTGGATGATATCCTTATAGCTAACAACAATGTTGAGGATGTAATGGAGGTGAAGGATGAACTCAGTAAGGAGTTTAAAATGAAGGATTTAGGAGCTGCCAACAAAGTTCTTGGGATTGACATCTGGAGAGATAGAAAGTAGTCGAAGTTGTGCTTATCTTAAGAGACATACCTACATAAGCTTCTCGACATGTTTGGTATGTCGAATTCAAAGCATGTTGTTACACCGACAAATCCTCGATTTAAGCTAAGTACTACTCAAAGTCTGAGTACTGAAGCTGAAAGAATCTATATGAGTAGCATTCCATATGCTAGTATAGTAGGTTCTTTGATGTATGATATGGTCAGTACGAGGCCAGACATAGCGTATGGAGTGAGCCTTGTGAGTAGGTATATAGCCAATCCTGGAAAGGCACACTGGAATTCTTTGAAGTGGATTCTTAGGTACATAAATGGGTCTCTGAGTCGAGTCTTGATTTATGGTGGAATCTATGATGGTGATAGCATAGTCGAAATCGAAGGTTATGTCGACTCTGATTATGCAGGTTGTATGGATTCCAGAAAGTCTATTTCTGGATATGTGTTCACTATGTTTGGCGTAAAAATCAGTTGGAAAGCAACGCTTCAGAAGGTTGTTGCCTTATCAACTAATGAAGCAGAATATATTTCCCTTACTAAACTTGTGAAAGAAGCATTGTGGCTTGAAGGTTTTGCAAAGTAGCTGAAACTTCAAGGTCAAAGTATCACTGTTAAATGTGATAGTCAACGTGTAATACACCTATCGAGGAATTCAGCTTATCATGAGCGAACTAAGCACATCAATGTAAGGTTGCACTTCGTCAGAGAGATAATCGAGCTTGGTGAAGTTCAGGTGCTGAAGGTTTTGACTGAAGTCAATGTTGTTGATATGATCATCAAAACGTTGTCAAGTTGCAAGTTTGTCCACTGTATGTAGTTGATAAGTTGCATGATGGAAGCTAGTTCATTCCCTGTTGTTTGTAGAGTTAGATCCAAGGTGGAGATTTGTGAGATTTTAGGTCGAACTCTAGCTTTGTCGAGGGATAGGTTTCATGTGTTTCGACATGAGACAAATATGAAGTCGAAGATGGGTCGCATGTTGTGGTTGAAAGATACATATTGTAGTTGAAGTCTGTTCTAATATGTATTGTCGAAATGTTTTTCGAATCGGGCCTTGTGTTAAGGATCCAATTATTTAGTTAGCTTGGGTAGCAAGTTATCTAGTTAGTCTATATATAGGTTAGATCACTCAGATTGTTGAGTGAGGCCAATTGTGTTATTCACTTGTAATCTTTTGTAATATAGAGAAAGTGAATAGTATAGCAATTTGTCCAAATTCTTCTCCTTCTTTCTTCTTTATCCTTTCTTCTTTCTCTCTTTGTTCTAAGTGTCTTCATTGTTCACCCAAAAATTTCGTTTCTCAATTTTTATTTGTTGAAATGTATCATTTGCGATCACAACATATTCAATATAGAATATAATTGTATGTTATATAACACTAAATATTTGAATTCCATAAATCATGTGGGTAAAATAATAAAATAAGAATCAAATAAGTATTTTTTTAAATGAATTTATAAATAAAATATTTTAAGTAAATATAAAATAAGTATATTTAAGAATGATATATAATTAGCAAAGTGGTGTAGCTAACTAGTACACGTAAAAATTTAGTTAAAATTTTTAGAATATGTAAGGTAAAATATAATGTGCTATACTTAAATATATTAATTTAAAATATTTGTTGGTGCAAACAAATTTCAATTTATTTTAATTTAAACTACCTAAAAACTAAATTATATTATACTAATTATTAGGCAAATAGAAAAATATAGCAACATGTGTTCTTATAAAGATGTATGTTTGTCCTTTCTTCTTCAATCATTTAATAGCAATTAAAACATTCACTTCTCAGAAGACAAATTGGAATTGGAAATGAAAAACTACAATTAATATATTATTTGTTGGGACACAACTATTATGACATACCTCCACAGTGATGGATCCGTTGGTTTTAGTATGTTCATGGTATTCCAGGGTTGTTCCCTAAGTTTTAGGAGATGTTGATTCGTGGTTGTATTACAATATTGTGAGTTGTGCCAAGGCATTGCGACACAAACTAATGTTTGTGGCATTTTTCCAGTCAGTGTACGACATGATATCACATTCTCGCACGCTTCTTCTTAATGCATAGCTCCAATTTCTGAAAAAAAATATTATTATATTAAGTTTCTTAATTTGTATTATTTGGGAACAAGGTATATCTTAAATTGAGATAACTTTAATTGGGTGTTAGAAGAGAAAGATCCATAACTCAATTAATCCAAACGTGTCATAAAGGACCACAAAGGGAATGAGGCGGGCGTGACATGGCGTGTCGTAGGTCGCCCGATTAGATCCACCATTCTCGAGGCACGTGTCGTTCGACCCAAATTCTCATCTATTATAAGGCAACTGAATTTATATGGGTCAGTCTACGTGTTCAAGAAAGAGTCGGTATTTGCCTCCTCTTTAAGGAAGAAACTACTCTTTCCTTTTAATGGAGAGAACTAGTATTTCTATTATCACACTCTAGTCAAGAAGTTGGAAGGGGATTAGTTTCTCATATAAAAATTTGGCCCGCGATTTAGGCCTATAAGTATCCCAACCTTTAGGTTTGGGATGATCATTTACTATTCAAATATTCAGATACCTAAATTCCTCTTGTATTCCTTATGTGAGCAGGATAATCCTTATTGAATTTTCATAAGTACAATTGACGTCCATCATGGGGTTTTAGTAAAACTGTCTTAGGTCGTTCCCTCGCTTAATACTCAATTGCCTCAGTCATATCTCTCTATGGTGACATGATGAGGCATCACAATAACTAGAAGTATCGACAACAGCAACAACAAGACTTTAAAAGAGATGTGAGTTACTATAAAGGAGTTGCGTCGCTCCAACCAAGCCTCACATGATATCTTTCTGACCCTTCAAGAACGACGTCGTGATGACAAACCTCATAAATATAATGAGATCTTGGATCCTGTCGCAACTGCGAAAAACAACCGGCGGAAAAACAGAAGAGTCACCACTTCTGTTATTTATCCCAAAGAGAGGGAAAGGAAACAATCGGAAAAACCTGACGGAAAAGGGACAGACAAGGTCATCACAACCATGTCTGGATTCGGGAGTCGGTTACGCAGGGGGAAGGTATTAGCACCCCTCACGTCCATCGTACTCGACGGGATCCATGCATTGTTGTCTATCTAAAAGGGTGTGTTGATACTGTATAGCTAAAGGCTCAGGGACAAAAGAAAAAGAAAAGAGAAGTGACTCGGCAGAGCATCGCCGCTCTGTGCCTACGTACTCCCTCGTGCAATGGGAAAGTCAGAGTCAACGTAGTTCGACTAACTATGGGAGAAAGGGGGGAAGGTTGCTCGCCAAGACATCACGTCTTGTGCCTACGTACTTTCATCTGGTATGAAAGATCAGAGCAAATGTAGTTCGGGCTAAAAGGACCACAGGTTGGTTCAAAAGTTTTTAGGCCCGAGTAGGGTTAACAAGTAGTTCTAGCAGTTGGTGTATGCAACTCGATCATTGGAGACTTAAGCGTTACCGTTTGCGGTAGAACTAAGAGTTAACAACACTCTCGCTTATGAAAAGTTTTTTCTGATTAAGATCCCGAAGGATGAAAAAGGTTTTAAGTGTTTTTGTGTTTTTTAGAGAAGAAGTGTTTTGAATTTGATTTGTAACTCATGTCGCACTAAAGACTATGACCTAAGAGCGAATGCGTCGTATATCACCCAAAAGGTGTACACTAAATACTCTAGGTCCTTGAGAGAAGGCCCTTCAATTACCATTTCTCAAGTAGCTTAAGGCTCGTAGCGTGCCACACTTGTCATTCTTTATTAAGTGTTTTATGAATGTTTGAAGATGAGAAGAGAAGAAAGAACACTAATGGGAGACTAATCAAACCTAAAAGTTATCATGCAAAATGGACTTAAAGTTGGGATTCAAAGGGAACTACCTAATGTTATCATGCATGGTTAGGCACCTAATGTCTATCATAACCTCAAGAGATTAGAGAGCTTATGGGGAGCATGGAAAAGAAGAACCAAAGAAGAAGAAGAAAAGAAAGCATATGCAAATGAAAATGCACATATAAGATGCACAAATAGAATGAAAGTGGGAGGAAAGTAGTGTGGGGCAGTAGCCTCCACAAGCTCATCTCAACCAAGCATGTATATTGAAATGCAAGAAAAGATAAGAAAAAGAAGAGCACAAGAAGAAACCAACTAAACAAAAACAAACCACACAAAGATGCACCAAAAGTGGGATGAAATGACCTAAGTCAAACAACATCAACCACACCACAATAATTAAACCAAATGAAAAGTAAAACAAAACCCAAAGCCAAATGAGGATGGGAGACCAAATGAAGGCAGCAAGGACCTCATAATAGGTACTCAACCATAAGCATCACTCATAAAAAGCAAAGAAGCACCAAAAGTGTCCTCAAGGATTCATCATTCTAGGTATGCTTCAAATACCTCCAAAGGAGGGACCAAGCCACCTTAAATGACACTCCAAGGTCATTAGATAGAAGGTAAAGATGAAGAGGAGAGCTCAAAAGCAAAAACAAAGCATAACAAAAAGAAATGCAAACAAAAACACAAAGGAATGCAAACAAGCTACACATTGAAACCCTAATTGAAAGCTCAAAAGAAAACAAACAAATGAACAAGAAAAAATACATGACCTAAAAATGAACAAACACCATCCTTAACATGTTATCAACATGAAACAAAAGGCATTGAGAGTTCAAAGGATCCAAAAATGTCATATCCAAGTCAAACTAGGTCAAGGTACATGTAAGAACCTCCCTTGGAGGTAACTTGACTTGCAAGTTACCTCAAAAATAGGAAAATGGTTCAAAAATGATCAAATAAAATGTAAAAGGTACCTAATCATGTTGGCAAACAGAGGTCAAAAGCTCAAAGCAAATATCCCTTCAAAGCACCATCAAAAGAAAATAATATTCAAGATGTACCACTTTGAATGGGAGAATCGAGGGTCAAAAGAAAAGCACCAAAAGTCAACCCTAAAGTCAACCAACCAGGGGCAAAATGGTCCTAAAAAATTGTTCAACTCATCATGGATATGAGGATCAATTTTCATTCATTGGACCAAAAAGGAATGAGAGAGACAAAATAAATAACAAACAATGTCACAATTTAACTCATTTAAAAACACCTCCAATGTTTAATTATATTTAAAAATGAAAAACAATCTAAAAAATAAAATAAAAATTGTCTAAAAATAATAGACATCTCAAGGTTTGTAAAAAATGTTTTTGTGAATTTTTTTAGAATATTGGAGCTATTTTTAATGAATTAAACTCAAACAAGAATAAAAGGAAAATACTAAAAGAAATAAAAGAAAAAAGAAAATGCAAGAAAAAAACACAGCCAATGGATAAGCTTACTGGTCAACAGATCCAAGGGCCTAGAGCGCGCCACGCAAGAGCTGGGGGATTTAAGTGAAACGACGTGTTTCACTGGGGATTGGGTGTGGTTAGTTGACTCATGCACACGGTGAGTCTTAATCTTGGTCATCCATTCCAAAAGTAATCACATCCTAGGATCTATACCTTGCCACGTATGCAAACCCTAGTCAAACTAATTGAAAACACATCTCATGCGTTGGATCAGTGTACCAAGTCAAGGAAGTCAGCCATATCGTGTGGCTAGAAGATCATCTTCTTCAATTCAAAACCTCAGATGAGAGGGAAGTTCAGTGGTGGCCAGAGAAGACTCCGATCGTCTTCTCCGGCGAGGGGAACAGTGCACAGATGCCAAACTTGACCAAACTCAACAAATCTTATAGGGAAATTCATCTACAACTCACGAGAATCATGAATCTGTGGCTAGTTTCCATTAATTCCTCACAGCCAATTCAACTTGAAGACAAACAGATTTGTGCACCAAGAACAAAAGTTCACCAAACTCACTCAATTTTGTCCAGAAATAATCTACATGTTATGGAGATCATGGATCCATTAACAATTAATCAAAACATCACAAAAACAAGCCATACCAGATCAAAACAGTTTGGAGCTTCATCCAACAATCATCACAAATGCCAGTTTGTTTTAGTGATTAATGATTTACATGTTGTCTAGGTCTCAAATATGCAAAAATGGCAGAGAATCATGGCATATTCAGAGAGTAAGGTTGATTTGAAAATACCTAGTGGAGAACTTCCACTGAGCCTTCAATTGATGCTTAAGCTTGAAGAAAAGTATCCAGAAACGTTCAGTGATCTTTAATGCAACCTTTGCAACCTTTAATTTTGCTTGAATCTTGCTAAATCTCAAAATTCATATTTCACTTGTTCTTCACTTTTTTCAAATGCTACTCCTTCAATTCTGCTTCCAAAACGAGCTCTGATGATTTGTGAATGATAAAAACCTTTTATGTGATGGATTTGAATCATAAGGAAGCCCAATGGCAGTCCCTAGAGCCCAATTGCATATCCATGGAATTTGAGTTTTTTCACTTGTCATGTGCACGAAAATCCTTCCAATTTGGATCAAAAATGATGAACTTTGCTTGCTGATAGTGTATGGAGTATGAATGGCTGGGATTTAATCCTTGTTTGATCTCAATGGTTGATATTACAAGTGTGACTTAAGCTTGAAGTAAGCTTGAAAATGGCACATCAAAACTTACCAAATTCAAATTCTATCATTGCCGTTGTGTTTGAAATATAGTTTTCACTTAAAATATGTATTCATTTGCACAAAAATGATCCAACATGAATTAATTCCCATTTTCTCATTTTAAGTCCTTTTCCATGAAAATCAATTTAGGAATTCACCATTCCAAGCCAAATTCATGACTTCTCAATGCTTGGTTGAACAATTGACACCATTTGGAGCATATTTGATGTTGGAAAAATCTCCATTTGAAGTGTGCAAGTTGGTGAAATGGACCTATAATTTTATGACCTATAATCTCACTTTCCCAAAATACCCCTGACTTGCAAGCCTCATAACTTGAGTTCTACAAATCAGATGAAAGACTTCTAGTACTCTTTGGAAAGTTAAGATCATGAGGAACAACTTTCATGTTCACCAAAAGTTTATGAGAAACATCCTTCTAAGTCAAAAATGGCTTGGAAGTTGGTTGACTTTTGTTGACCAAAATCACATTCATCTGATGACCTGTAATTTGTCTGCATCACAACTTGAGTTCTATAAATCCAATTAAGGACTTCTAGTACTCAAAAGAAAGATAAGAACATGCTCTACAAGTTTCATGTTGGTCAAATGTTGAGATGAGACTTGTATCTTGAGATAAGTGATCTTGAAGTTGGGCACTAAACAGGGGATTTTACACTGAGAACCCTAATTTAGTAACTTCTCACACACTTGATCCTTGATGAATTGATCTTGAAATGATATCTTATGTATCTTAAAACAACATCCCATGACCATAGAGCCTTGGAATTGAGTTTTAATCTCCTTTAATTTCACAATTGACTGAGGATTTACCAGATGAAAACCTTAGATGCAACACCTTCAACTGTAACCTTTCACACTTAGTATAAACACTTGAATGAACTCCACAATGACCCTCAAGGAACTCAATGAGCTCTCTCAATATCTTATATCCATAATTATGAATTCACAATCCTATGATGCTTTTCAACTGGCCTCCAAGTTAGGAGCTGACCCACATACATCCATCCATCCTTTCATAATACTATTGACCACTTCTAGATGACCTGATGACCATTCAAACTTGAGTAACACCCATTTCTTAGGCTCAACACTTTGAGTAGACTCCTCTTGCTATGCACAACTCTTGATCCCCTGTTCAATGAAAAATGCTATGCAATGCAAATGCTAGAAAGAGATGAAATGAAACATAAACCAAGTTAAGAAAAGGTTGGGCAAATTTTGGGGTGCAACAGATCCCTAACCTCTTTCTGATGTGATATAAGGTGATCTCGTACTAGAAAACTTTAAATTGTCATCATTAGTGAAGTTTGATGGGAAAAGTGACCCCACCACTAATATTTGGATGATGATAATTGGCGCTTCTGAATCCTTGAAATCCAAGCTATTGTACAATACTTCAAAGAAGTCAGCAGGTGGCTCATGAACCTCCCCCGTTTTTCGGTGACCAATTATCAAAATCTCTTGAGGAAATTGGTTCATCAATTTTCGACAAGTAAACACTAAAAGGTCTCAACAACCAGCCTATTCAATGTTCTTCAGGGGTATTTCGAGTTCCTGGGGAAGTACTTTGCTCGGTTCAATGAGGCGGCTATAAAGGTAATACATCCAAACTAGGAGATGTTCATGGGAGTACTCCAAAATGGTTTGAAGGGCAGACACTTAAACGAGTCTCTCGTAGATAAGTGTATTATTTCCATGGTGTTGCGGTTAGAATATGATTTCAAATTATTAATTAATTTGAATCGCATCTTTAGTTCACAACCGCTCTTTGATTTATCCGAAGGAAAAGGTCAAAAGAGGAAAACCTAATTTTGCATCGTAAAGACAATGCAGGAAGAGATCTAGGTAAGGGGTTGGTTAAGCTTAGGGAAGGTACTAGCACCCTAAACTTCTGTAGTACTCTACAGGAACCTTTTGTTTATTGTATGCTTTTTTATTTTATTATTTGTTTGAAATATATTGCTAAGGGATAGAGTGACCTAAAGACCTAAGGGTTAGTCCTAAGTTTACTCGGCAAGACGTCGCGTCTTGTGCCTACGTATCCTGGATAGGGAATGGAATCAGAGTAATCGTAGTTCCCCTCGAAAGGGAGGTTAGAAACGTCTTGACTGTGGTCAAGGTTTCAATGGGGAATAAACGTATCTTAAGGACACGCTTATGTGGAGTCTTTGAAACTCCTATTTCTACGTTGAATTTGTTAATTAAAAATTTAGGGTTGAAATTAGGGATTCCACGGCGGGAAACCCTAAAACAAAGTACGGCGACTCTTTGACATAAAACTAGGGTAAAGGGTATTTTTGTCCACGGCGGGACGCCTAGGTTAATTAGGGTTTGAGACGGCTAAAACTAGGGTTATTGACTCGGCGGTCAAACAACTAGACCTAATTCCTTCGGAGGGAATTCTAACGGTAAAACATGCAAACATGACAAAATATTATACGGCAAAATTAAAGTGCGGAAAGTAAAGAAAGCGTCGCGACGATCACTCGCGTAAATTACAAATCCCAAAAAAAACAAAAACAAAATAAATCGCGACCATGGCCTCGCGTAAATTACATCCATGGAACAAAATAAATTAAAATAAATATGAATCATAATCTATGTATAATCTGAGGAGAGAAACAGAGAACGTTAGTGAAAAGTTAGACGAAAATATGGCAAACATATTTTATATTAAAAGAAACACGAAAATGCAATTTGGAATTTTTATTATTGTTTTGTTAATTTTTATATTTTTTATTAAAATTTTAGTCTTAATTTTAAAAGGTTTTAATTTTTAAATAAACAAAACTTTAGTTTTAACTTTTTATCTTTAGAAAGTTTTAATTTTAATTTTAATTTTTAAAAGAGAAAGTCTTAAATTAAAAAAAAACTCTAATCATAAGTTTTTTTTTTTTAAAAGAAGAAGTTTACATAAAAAAAAAGGTTCGTTAGTCTTACTTTAAAAGAATGTTAGTTTTAAAATTTTAAAGAAAGTTTTAGAAAAAAGTTTTAACCCTTTCTAACATGTTTTAATTTTTAATCTTTAAAACTTAAAAAAATGTTAATTTTAATACTTAAAAAAAAGTTTTAATTTTAGGACTGGGTTAATTTTAAGTTAGTAAAAATGTTTTCACTTAACTATAAAAGTGTTTTAAACACTGTTTATTTATTAAAAAAATTATTAGTGGTTAGTGTTTTAATTAAGAAAAAGTTTTAAGTTTTTTACTTACTGTAATTATAATCAAAAACTGGTTTTAGTTATAATTCACAAAAAGGGTTTTTAGTTAGAAAAAAAGAAAAGGTTTAAAAAATGAAATGAGAGTTTAATTATTTGGAAGAGGTTTTAATTGGGATAACATAAAAGCTTACATTTCAGTTGCCGGTTGGTGATGCTTTCGCTTGTTCTTCGCCGGCGGCAATGGTTCTCAACGAACTTCTTTGGATCTCTTTTCCTCTTTCTCAAATGGAGGTGATGATGATGAGCTTCGAAACTCTTCTGAACCTCCGGATCTTGACGACCGCCGTTTTTCTTTTTGTCTCCTTTTCTGATGACCTGTTCTTGATTTTCTGATGTGAATGAAGTTTCCTCCCATCACTTAGGTTTATATAGGTAACAAATTAGGGTTAGCTCTAACCTAATTCCCACTTTAAAGCCCAACTTAAAGAATTAGTCAAAACTAAATTAAAACAAACTTAAAACAACTTAAAACTCTATTTATTTACTAAATATAATAAAATATTTTCTAATATTTTTAATTTTTTGATTTTTTGATGTTTTTTATGAATAATATGGAAAAAGGTGAAAAATAATATTTTTAAAAAAATAATTTAAATAAAATACGAAAATAATAATTAAATAATTAAAAAAAACTATTTTTGTTATTTTTTTTATGAAAAATAGAAAAGTTAGAACAAAAATAAAAGAAAAACAAAAAGTGAAGAAGGTGGGATTTGAACTCTCGACCTCTCACACTCACAACTCCTTACACACGGTCTCTTGCCAATTGTGCCATTTTATTCATTCAAAATAAAGTGGCACTAGAAACTATGTAAAGGTAGGACAAATTTGGGGTGCAACAGATGCCCCTATTTAAATAGCTTCACCGGATGATTTGAGCAGCGGAGACTCGAGAAATCGCGGTGAAAGGGATTTAAATACAGATAACCGAAAATTTGGCCTCTAGATGCAGTGATATGCAATGATATGGACAAAATAACACGAACTATAATGCTGACAATGCCATGAATCTAATATGATGCGTATGATGGAATGATGAATGCAAGGATGCAGACGACACGATGTCATAGGGGACAGCGCAACGAAGAATTGCACTGGGGAAGTAGACATGCGGTGGTGACAAGGTAACATAGGATCCACACGGAGACAGGACCAGGTAAACGACAAACGCTAGAGTTTTCGGGACATTCCTTGAAGAGATCGAGCGGGATCTTCAGGACTCACCGGAAAACATATAGGGAGAGACAAACATCAGAACATTTCGGAAGAACGTCGAAAAGGAGACACGTCGTATCTGGAAGAACGTCAGATAGACATGACACAAAATAGTCGATGGGTGCCAAGTAAACTGGACTTTGTCCACAAGGTAAGACGCGGATAAAACACGACCTCGGGGAGAAAAATGCAAATGGGGATAAAACACCCATGCTGCCAAGTAACTAAATTCGTCCACAAGGTAAGACGCGGGTAAAACACGACCTCGGGAGAAGAAGCAAATGGGGATAAAACACCCATGATGCCAAGTAAATAAATTTTGCCCACAAGGTAAGACGCGAG
This sequence comes from Lathyrus sativus, assembly GCA_963859935.3. Classification (NCBI taxonomy): domain Eukaryota; kingdom Viridiplantae; phylum Streptophyta; class Magnoliopsida; order Fabales; family Fabaceae; genus Lathyrus; species Lathyrus sativus. The sequence goes on along the minus strand of OZ012741.1, from coordinate 694,094,642 downwards.
TAAAACACGACCTCAGGGAAAAAAAAAAGTAAATGGGGGTAAAACACCATGATGTTAGGTAAACCCAGGAATATCTGGTAAACGGGGAATAAAACACCCGGGATAAAGGTACATGGGGGATAAAACACCCAAGGATAGAAGGTAAGTGGGGAGTAAAGCACCCAAGATAGACATGTAAATGGGGAGTAAAGCACCCAGGATAGAAATGTAAATGGGGAGTAAAGCACCCAAGATAAAAATGTAAATGGGGAGTAAAGCACCCAAGATAAAAATGTAAATGGGGAGTAAAGCACCCAAGATGTGCACATGTATAGGAATTATGCTATGGCATATGATCAAATGCAAATGCAGACGTCGACGACAAGACTCGACTCTTTCTGTGAGATGACAAAACTGGAGGACTGATTCCTCAACACGGAGATCACTGTCATTCTGTTAAACTGTATCAAGTTGATAGTCACTGTAGGAATGATGAATAACTGCTTGGGGATTATGCAAGTAAACTGCCCCAGGTCAAATGAATTGATAATTGCTTCAGCTGTCTGATTCGTGGAATCGACTGTTTTGTTGTATCCTCGGAGGGCTTGCCCCAGTCTGAGTCTTGAACAATTCTCTGGATAAACCAAATCTGAGAAGATATTGCCTTGAACAAATCTTGAACTGATTCTTTGACAGGATGTAAAAGGAACTTGCCCCTGATAAGATCACTTGACCAAGTTTCTCATTGTTTGAAAATTCCTTGGAGGAAAGCCAGTTTGCAAACAAAAATATTCATACAAACATGGTAATGCAAAGTTCATGCGACTTTTGAAATCAAAATTATTTTTGAAAAATGAAAAATAAGTCGTTGGTCAGAACATGGTGGTTCAAGACGCTCAAAATTTAAAACAAAAGTGTATTGCCAAAATAAATGATTCACAAAGGATCTTTTGGAGTCAGGTTACGCAACCTTGATGTAGCATGCTTTCAAAATATCCTTGTTTCAATTAGGTCTTTTGAGGATTGTAACGTGGCCTGGTTCACGGTTTATGAAACAAAGGATAAAGGCTCAAAATTTGTTTGTTCCCACCCAATCTACGTGATAATCTTCAATCCTACGCTCAGTTAACTCATATTATGCATTCAGGTTCCTATAGGTTAGGAATTGCACTGATGGTAGTAATGATGGTTCGAAAGTCAAGGGACTCTTGAGATGGTCGTCACTACTTTCCTATAACATTTGGTTGTTTTGACATTTAGGATTTTTAGGGTAAGGATTTAAAAATCTCTTTGTATTATCCCTAAATTTTTCCTGAACTGTTTATTTTAGAGTTTACAGTCAGCGGGATGCCCCAGTTTTGCCTAAGTCTCCTTCATAGGTTTTGACTTAGCGGGCTTCTTTTGTTTTTTTTTATATTATTTTTTTGTGTGAAGGAAAGTGACTGTTTGATTTTAATGATTACGGTGAACCATCATCGACCTTTTGATTAGAAAACATCTTCGACACTTGTTTGACGTGTGTGAAGGAAAATTTGTTAATGAAAGGTGTATCGTATGAACACACAACCAAGTTAACTGAGAACTACCCATCCCAAGGTTAAAATTGTGGGTTTTTTGTAACGAAAGAAACTCCAACTTCTAGGCTCGAAGGGGGTAACGAGGGATTAACTTCCTTATTTCTCCAGTGTTTGGGAATTGAAACAATGCCTTACATCGTCAACAAGGTTTGATTGAAAGCATACTGACAACAATTATGGGTATAACGTTTTCATCATCCTCCCTCCGATCTTAGCATATCAAAAGTTTGGACAAGAAGTAAAAATTTGAAAAATAAAGCATAAAGATGTAAATAGTATGCAAAATGAATTGAATCAAAAGTCGCAATGCTCATTTCATTAATGTAAAAGTACGAACATAATTTGAAAGCAAACAACTAATACGAAATAAGGAAAATGCAAACAACAAGGAATAAAAGGCCTAGTGATAAAACTTCATTTCTGATGCACTGGCAAGGGATCCTTCTGAACATTCGGATGACCGTCTGTAAAATTAAGTATTCCGGTTCTAACCAATTCACGCACTCTAGCCTTCAGCGCAAAACAATGTTCCAAGTCGTGGCTGGGGCACCCTCATGAAAAGCACAATGGAGATCGGTCCTGAACCCAACCGGAGGGGGATTAGGAGGAGGTGGCGAAGCCTTTATGGTGATCAGTCCTCGTCGAACCAAGTCAAGATATAGCTCGGTGTAAGTCATGGGAATAGGACCAAAGAGGCTTCTGTTCCATTTCTGATTTTGTCTGATAACTGGGCCTTGAGGAGTCTGAGCTGGTTGTCCTCTGGAAATCTGTATTTGAAGCATTTCAGTGAGCTTAGTCATGTCTGACTTCAACTCATCGATTTCCATTTGGATCTCTACATTGTATGTCTCTTGCTCTGACATCTTAATGTCTATAGTTAGCCCTGGTCTGATATCTGTGTCGAGGAATCAGCTTGACGACTCAAAGGTACACTGGACGATAAAGACAACTGGACATGAGAAACCTGGGGAAAGATGCCATGCAAGACATGATGCTAATGCAATGCAATAGTTTCAAGAACTTCAACGGTCGATTGCAAACATTTCTTTTTTAGGAAAGTTGGAAACAATTTTAAAATTTGAAATATAAGACTTTTGAATTCGCAAAGGACTGTTGAATTCCTTGAAACTAGGAATGATGTTTTATGAATGCCATGCACAAATACACACAAACAACAAAGTCCTAGGTTAGAGGAACAATGAATGAAGTTAAGGTCTACCCTTCCCCAAAGGTATGTATTATGGGGTAGTTGTACCTGCAGAACAAGGTTCTAAAGCGGTGCCCAAAGTCATTAATCCATCTTTCGGATATTATCAACTTTCCGACTGACTCGGGGGTCGATAATATCCTCAAGAGAACCTCATTTGAGTGTAGTATCGCGTAGCAACCATTGTAGGACTACTCCCACATAGTTCCCGCACTACGTCCTATATAAGGCCAAGATGGTGTTAAGGTACTACGGTCCCCAGTATCACAGACTCCAATTGAAAATAGTAAAAGTTTTCACGACTGCACTCGATCAACCGAACCATTTTCGAAAGGGTCTCAACTGAGCGGTGATTCTCGAGTCAACTTGGTCGGGACTCACTCCCGGCAAGCCTCGTCGAATATCTCACCTTCCTATAATAAGATCACTCAAGTCCGGGTTAGGACTTATCTCATAATAACAGGTATCCCCACAAGGTACAATGATATATAAAAATAATTAATAAAATATCATACAATAAACAAAATAGGGGTAACCCTTAAAAGTTAGGGGGGTCCCCAGTGAAGTCGCCATTTTCTGTTGCGGTTAGAATATGATTTCAAATTATTAATTAATTTGAATCGCATCTTTAGTTCACAACCGCTCTTTGATTTATCCGAAGGAAAAGGTCAAAAGAGGAAAACCTAATTTTGCATCGTAAAGACAATGCAGGAAGAGATCTAGGTAAGGGGTTGGTTAAGCTTAGGGAAGGTACTAGCACCCTAAACTTCTGTAGTACTCTACAGGAACCTTTTGTTTATTGTATGCTTTTTTATTTTATTATTTGTTTGAAATATATTGCTAAGGGATAGAGTGACCTAAAGACCTAAGGGTTAGTCCTAAGTTTACTCGGCAAGACGTCGCGTCTTGTGCCTACGTATCCTGGATAGGGAATGGAATCAGAGTAATCGTAGTTCCCCTCGAAAGGGAGGTTAGAAACGTCTTGACTGTGGTCAAGGTTTCAATGGGGAATAAACGTATCTTAAGGACACGCTTATGTGGAGTCTTTGAAACTCCTATTTCTACGTTGAATTTGTTAATTAAAAATTTAGGGTTGAAATTAGGGATTCCACGGCGGGAAACCCTAAAACAAAGTACGGCGACTCTTTGACATAAAACTAGGGTAAAGGGTATTTTTGTCCACGGCGGGACGCCTAGGTTAATTAGGGTTTGAGACGGCTAAAACTAGGGTTATTGACTCGGCGGTCAAACAACTAGACCTAATTCCTTCGGAGGGAATTCTAACGGTAAAACATGCAAACATGACAAAATATTATACGGCAAAATTAAAGTGCGGAAAGTAAAGAAAGCGTCGCGACGATCACTCGCGTAAATTACAAATCCCAAAAAAAACAAAAACAAAATAAATCGCGACCATGGCCTCGCGTAAATTACATCCATGGAACAAAATAAATTAAAATAAATATGAATCATAATCTATGTATAATCTGAGGAGAGAAACAGAGAACGTTAGTGAAAAGTTAGACGAAAATATGGCAAACATATTTTATATTAAAAGAAACACGAAAATGCAATTTGGAATTTTTATTATTGTTTTGTTAATTTTTATATTTTTTATTAAAATTTTAGTCTTAATTTTAAAAGGTTTTAATTTTTAAATAAACAAAACTTTAGTTTTAACTTTTTATCTTTAGAAAGTTTTAATTTTAATTTTAATTTTTAAAAGAGAAAGTCTTAAATTAAAAAAAAACTCTAATCATAAGTTTTTTTTTTTTAAAAGAAGAAGTTTACATAAAAAAAAAGGTTCGTTAGTCTTACTTTAAAAGAATGTTAGTTTTAAAATTTTAAAGAAAGTTTTAGAAAAAAGTTTTAACCCTTTCTAACATGTTTTAATTTTTAATCTTTAAAACTTAAAAAAATGTTAATTTTAATACTTAAAAAAAAGTTTTAATTTTAGGACTGGGTTAATTTTAAGTTAGTAAAAATGTTTTCACTTAACTATAAAAGTGTTTTAAACACTGTTTATTTATTAAAAAAATTATTAGTGGTTAGTGTTTTAATTAAGAAAAAGTTTTAAGTTTTTTACTTACTGTAATTATAATCAAAAACTGGTTTTAGTTATAATTCACAAAAAGGGTTTTTAGTTAGAAAAAAAGAAAAGGTTTAAAAAATGAAATGAGAGTTTAATTATTTGGAAGAGGTTTTAATTGGGATAACATAAAAGCTTACATTTCAGTTGCCGGTTGGTGATGCTTTCGCTTGTTCTTCGCCGGCGGCAATGGTTCTCAACGAACTTCTTTGGATCTCTTTTCCTCTTTCTCAAATGGAGGTGATGATGATGAGCTTCGAAACTCTTCTGAACCTCCGGATCTTGACGACCGCCGTTTTTCTTTTTGTCTCCTTTTCTGATGACCTGTTCTTGATTTTCTGATGTGAATGAAGTTTCCTCCCATCACTTAGGTTTATATAGGTAACAAATTAGGGTTAGCTCTAACCTAATTCCCACTTTAAAGCCCAACTTAAAGAATTAGTCAAAACTAAATTAAAACAAACTTAAAACAACTTAAAACTCTATTTATTTACTAAATATAATAAAATATTTTCTAATATTTTTAATTTTTTGATTTTTTGATGTTTTTTATGAATAATATGGAAAAAGGTGAAAAATAATATTTTTAAAAAAATAATTTAAATAAAATACGAAAATAATAATTAAATAATTAAAAAAAACTATTTTTGTTATTTTTTTTATGAAAAATAGAAAAGTTAGAACAAAAATAAAAGAAAAACAAAAAGTGAAGAAGGTGGGATTTGAACTCTCGACCTCTCACACTCACAACTCCTTACACACGGTCTCTTGCCAATTGTGCCATTTTATTCATTCAAAATAAAGTGGCACTAGAAACTATGTAAAGGTAGGACAAATTTGGGGTGCAACACATGGCATAAATCATGGCACAAGATGAGTTTTATATTAAGGGGAAGATTACAACACATAAATGAAAGTCGGGGATGCCAAAGAGCATGTAATCAACATGTCAGATCCATTACGACAATAGCATCCGAGCCTTTACACTTCTCCCGTCAACACTCCTAAAAGTTTCAAAGAATTGGTTGCCATCTGTTGTTTTTCTTGTCTTAGGAAAGAAAAGGGTAGAATGGAATCACCATTACTACTAGAATCAAAACTGCTATCGTAACTGCCAAATGCTCCTAATTCTACAAGTTTATAATCGACCTATCCATCCATTCACCATGCATTCTCCACATAATGTCCCTGCATCCCTGTAACTCCCTTATGAGGTGAAGGTTCTATAATATTGTTATTGTCGTTTAATTCCCTAATAATCTCCATCTCCGGAAAAGAGAAAATGCATAAGAAGGAAAAATGCAATACCTGATTATAGGTTGGTGATTATGGTGAATTGAAGAGCCTAACTTGGAGAAAAACACTGAAGGATAAGTGTAATACCCCAAATTTTGCCCTAAGATTTGTCGTCGCATTTCATTGCATTTTTATTGCATTTAATCAATTACTAACAAATTTGTGTAGTCGTTTGACTTTTTGCAGGTAAATATCATATGGCATGCATTTTTTTTCTAAAAAGTAAAAATGGCACAATTGGCAGGAGGACATGTGTAAGGAGTTATGAGTGTGAGAGGTTGAGAGTTCGAATCTCACATTTGTCACTTTTTTTGTTTTTTATTATTTTTACTCTAAATTTTTCTATCTTTCATTAAAAAAATAACAAAAATAGTTTTTTATTATTATTTAATTATTATTTTCGTATTTTAATTAAATCATTTTTTAAAATATTATTTTTTTCACTTTTTTCTAAATTATTCATAAAAATATCCAAAAAATCATAAAATAAAAAATATTGGAAAAAATTTTGTTCTTTTTATAATATTTTTGATTTTAGGAATCAATAGGATTTTTTATTTTAAGTTTATTTTAAATTATTTAAATTTTATTTTTTCTTAACTAATTATTTAGTTTGGGCTTTAAAATGGGCTTTAGGGACATTATTGACAATTTGGTGTTAACCCTAATTTGTTCCCTATATATACCTGTGTTGCCTTGTTGGAAAAAAAAGGGGAGAATGAAAAAAACCTAAGAGGAGTGAGTGTCGTTTGCCGTTATTTAGTTTTCTTCTTCATCCATTACTATTGTTTCTTTTTCTTCATCTATTACTGTTGTTTCTTTTTCTTCATCTTTTACCGTTATTTCTTTTTCTTCATCTTTTACCGTTATTTCTTTTTCTTCATCTATTACCGTTATTTCTTTTTCTTTATCTATTACTGTTACGTTTATATATATATAATTTTTAAATTGTTAGAGTTTATATATATAAGATTAATTTTTGATCGAATTATGTCGATACGATGTTTGCACATTTGTGTGCATGACGCGTGACATTTGTGTTAGTTCGATCTGGTTGCGATGATCGCATTTTTGTGTGAGCAATAATACTATTTTTTGCTTAATTTCTTTTTCTTTGCGATAAATTTTATTTCGTCCGATTTAGATCTGGTTGCGATGAGCGCATTTCTGCGTTAGCAACATTGTTGGGTTATTTGGCACATTTAAAATTCATTATTGCTTTATTATTATTATTATTATTATTATTATTATTATTATTATTAGTATTATTATTATCATTATTTATTATTATTATCATTATTATCATTATTATTACCATTATTATTATTATTGTTATCATTAATTTATTAAAACTTGTTATAATATAAAAATTTGTTTTTTAAAATAAATAACATTAACATCTTTTCCAAATTAATATGAAAACCTATTATTTTTAAGAAAAACTTTTTTTTAGATAAATTTAAAATAATAACTAAAATCTTTTTTTTAAAATAATAACTAGAACCGTTATTTATTTTATTTTATTATTGTTCAATTCAAATTTCATTATCATATTGTATCTGCTCCTCTCATGTAACCTCACGAACTTAACAATCGCTCTTTAAATTCTGCCTTTAAATTTCTGCTTGCATGGTTTAAATTATGACATTATCTCTCTGTTTGCATGATTCAATTATCTCACGCGTTTACCATTATTTCTGTCACATTGCACACATCCGAAGGTTAGGTCTAACTGTTTGGCCGCCGCGCCAATAGTCCGTAAAACTTCACACATTCAATTTCAAATCCTCAAAACTACGAACTACAAACCCTAATTTTCACAAATGCCTCGCCGCAGGCAAAATTACAATTTTACCCCTAGCATTAGGTCAAAGAGCCGCCGCGCTCATTTTAGGGTTTCCCGTCGTGGAATCCCTAATTTAACCCTAATTACAACTTAACAATTCAACGTAGAGATTTGGAGTTTCTACACTCCGCGTAAGCGTGCCCTTAAGACATGTTTATTCCCCTTGAGACCTTGACCACAGTCAAGAAGTCTCTAACCTCCCTTTTGAGGGGAACTACGATTACTCTGATTCCATTCCCGTAAGGATACGTAGGCACAAGATGCGATGTCTTGCCGAGTTAAACTTAGAATTAACCCCTTAGGTCTCTTTTCTCACTTTTAATCCTTGTACATATACCTTAAGCAAATAAATAAAGCAAATAGTAAACATTTGAACAAAAGGTTCCTGTAGAGTACTACAGAAGTTTAGGGTGCTAATACCTTCCCTAAATTTAACCAACCCCCGAACCCTAGATCTTTCCCCGCATTGTGTTTACGATGCAAAATAGGTTTTCCCTCTTTTGACCTTTTCCTTCGGATAAATCAAAGAGCGGTTGTGAATTGAATTGCGATTCAAACTCATTAATAGTTTGTGATCCTATTTCCACCGCAACAGAAAATGGCGACTTCACTGGGGAATCTAAACTTTTGAGGGTTACCCCTAATTTGTTCATGTTTATTACTATTTGCTTTACTATTCATTTACATGTATATATTGTACTCTGATTTTGGGATGGTTCCTTGTGTTGTGAGATAAGTCCTACGCCCGGACTAGTGACATTATTATAGGATGGGGATATATTCGATGAGGCTTATAGGGAGTTGAATCCCGACCAAGCTGATTCGAGAATCACCGCTCAGTTGAGACCTTTTCGAAAATGGTTCGGTTGAACGAGTAATCGTGAAAACTTTTTCCATGGTCGATTGGAGTCTGTGATATTGAGGACCGTAGTACCTTAACACCACCTTGGCCTTATTTAGGACGTAGTGCGGGAACTATGTGGGAGTAGTCCTACAACGGTTGCTACGCGATACTACACTCACAAGAGGTTCTCTTGAGAATATTATTAACCCCCGAGTCAATCGGAAGGTCGATAATATCCGAAGGATGGGCTGATGACTTTGGGCACTTTTTAGAACCTTGTTCGGCAGGTACAACTAACCTATAGTACACTCCTTTTCAGGGATGGGTAAACCTTAACTCCGCTCACGTTCTTTTAACCTAGGACTTTATGTGTTTTCATGCATTGCATCCATAAAGCATCATATTACATTAAGACTTCATGGAATTCAAACTCTATTTATGAACATTGCAGGATACCATGGATCACTCTAGGAAGCATACTTTGAAATTTACTTTTAAGGGTTTTAATTTGGAAGTCCTAGAGAAGCTAAGAGATTTGGTTCAAGATCAAGAAAAGTTCCAAAACAGATATGGAAGGCTATTGTCTTTGTTGAAGGTTCAAGTAAACGAAGGACTTCTTGCGACTTTGCTACAGTTTTATGATCCAGATTGTCACTGCTTCACCTTTCCAGATTATCAGCTTTTACCTACCTTAGAAGAGTACTCTCAGTTGGTGGGGTTACCTATCTTGGATAAGTCTCCATTCCCTTTCTTGGAGGAAGACCCTAAAGAACGAGATATTGCTAAAGCCATTTGTCTAAGGATATCCGAGGTCAAAAACAATATGATCACCAAAGGGGGGACCTCCGCTTTTCTCAGGGACTTCCTAATTAAGAAGGCCCAATTTTATGCCGATCATAAAGACATGTTTGCCTTTGAGACAATATTTGCTTTGCTTATTTATGGGTTGCTGCTTTTTCCTAGTTTTGAGGGGTTTGTGGACCTTAATGCAATCAAGACCTTCATGAGGAGAAATCCAATTCCAACGCTATTGGGTAATACTTATCATTCAATACATCTTCGAAACTTTCATGGTGGAGGAATGATTACATGTTGTGTGCCATTACTATACAAGTGGTTTATTTCTCACTTACCCAAGTCCGGTCCATTCTGGAGACCTAATCAAGAACGTTGGTCGCAAAAAGTTATGGCTTTGAATCACTCTGATATTGATTGGTATAATCGCATGTATGATGGGATATCGATCATTGATAGTTGTGGAAAATTCAACAATGTGCCTTTGCTCAGTTTCAATGGAGGAATTAGCTACAATCCAGTCTTAGCTCGCCGACAGTTGGGATACCCCTTGAAGGAACCGCATAAAGGTATTCATGTGGAGAAAATCTTTTTCAAAGACGACAAAAAGCTTCAAGATCAGATTCTATCTTCTTGGAATCATCTGCATAGGAAAGACAAAGAAAGTTTGGGCAGACCTAATTGTGTGTCTATGGAACCATACCTTCAATGGGTTCGAGGAAGAGCTATTGAGTTGAAGATGCCCTACTCTCGCCAAGATCCTTTACCTTAAAGAGAAGAACCTGTCCAGTATTTCATGACTGAAGCTGAGACTTTGAAGATCACTTTGAAGAGATCACAACGCGAAACAGAAGCATGGAAGAACAAATACCATGTGATGGTCAGCGAGTACGAAGAACTTCAAAAGCAGATTCAGTCGAAGAATGATGAGATACAATCCTACAAAAAGAGAAGGCTCTACGAATATTTATTTTCCTCCGGATCTCCGTCTGCTCACTGAAGTTGTGGAAGATGCTTCTCTAGGATTTTCTAGGCTTTTATTTAGCTGTTGCAAGAATATTATTTGTAATTTGTCTTCAATGAATTAAAAGTTTCCTTGGTATTCCGCAATATTCGTAAATGTTTGAATTCCATGAAATCTTCATTTGCATTCGCATTATAGCATCATATGTTTTCTTGCATTGCATGTGTCTCCCGGTTTCTCATACTCGGTTCTCTCACCTTCCAGTTTTGTCACCCTGAGTTCTCTGCATCAATACGACCCTTCAAAAGGATGGAAGATCAAAAGCAAGAGATCAACCGTGTCAGCCATGAACTCGAAGATCTTCGAGGAAGTGTGGGGCAGATTTTGGAGATGCTACAAGCTCTTAATGTGAAGGTGGATGCTTAGTCTACTGTTGTTTCTGAGACTACTAATACCGTTATGGAACCTCAACCAGCTGTTACTGTCGAGAATGTACCTGCTCACGGCCTTCAATCCGGTTTGGTGCCTCCTAGTGCTCAACCAGTTCGACGAGCTACCCTCCCAAGTGCAAAACTCCTAACTCCGACCGTGGTAAAGGACCTGCGCGTTCGAGGAACCGCAAAACAGCTACTCCTCAACCTTGGCAACATCAGCAGAGTTATGTTCAAGGTCATTCGTTTCCATATGTCCGACAACCCTATGTAGCTACTGTTGCACCTCCTTTCAATCAGCAGTTTCCTACATACCAGCCTGTGCAATCAGCTCCGGTATATCAAGCACCGATTTATCAATAACCTTCCGGTTATCCGCCCATGCAAGTTCCTGTCAACAGTCAACGAGTGCCCAACGCTCCTGTTCTCCAACAATCACAGGATCAGGTTCCTTATCCCCGTAAGAGGCAGTATAAGCCTTGTCCTCCAATTCCGATGACTTTCACTGAGTTATACCCCCATTTGGTACAACAGGGTCTGATTACCACCCGTGCTTTGGGTCCTCCGCCTAATCCGTTACCTGCAGGTTACGACGCTGCCGCTCATTGTTTATTTCATGAGGGTGCGCCCGGCCATGATCTAGAGAATTGCTACGCTCTTAAGAACTTTGTCAGAAATTTGCTAGAAATGAAGAAGTTGTCTTTTAGCGATGCTCAGCTGAAGATCGAGACTCCTCTCGGGGTTCCTCACTTGTCGAGTTCGAATTCTGCCAAGCATGCTACTCCTGTGGCAAATCAGCCGAATCCAGCATTTATTCAAAGGCCTAGCTCGCTTCACTTCAGTAACCCTCAAGATGATATGACCGGGATCAATAAAGAATCTGGGAAAGTTATTTTGAAGCAACGACTGAAAACTGTTGAAGATGTGACCAGCATAACTGGGGCAAGCCATGACGACTCGCAATGATCGTAAACCATATGTCATTTCCATTGAGGCTCCGCCAAAGGAAACTGTTACTCTTGAATGCAAGATTTCATAAACATTTAGAAGGATTTTTCCGACAGTTTATTTGTTTATTTATATGTATTTCTCTTTGATTAAGCATATTTAGCATGTACGAACTTGTTTATCTTTGATTAATGCAACGCATATGTTTGTCTTGAATAAGTCCATTGGTTTCACTCATTCAAAATATATTTTTCATAAATTATAATGCCAACTTTACCCGATCTCTTGTTCTGATGGAGAATTGGGAGGAGGATGACGAACCTAAAACGTCAGATTTCTTGTCGTATGCTTTCAACTAAAACCTGCTGATGATGTAAGGCATTGTTTCAAATCTCAAACACTGGAGATATAAGGATGTTAATCCCTCGTTAACCTCTTTGAGCCTTGAAGTAGGAGTTTTTTTTCCAGAACCCTCATCTTAACCTGGGGCAGGGTAGGTTTCAGTTAAACCGATCGAGCACTTAGACTCTAAGAAGGGGAAGAGCAAACCTTCGAGAATTTATCCTTAGCATCTTAAGAAGTCCAATACAATGACTACCCCTCAGTTACCTAAGGAGTGGGGCAGTCACGAGCCTTCCAAAAGATTTACACGACTTGTGCATAAAAGAATATTCAAAAAAAATAAGAGCCCGCTAAGTCAAAACCTACGAAGGAGACTTAGGCAAAACTGGGGCATCCCGCTGGACTCCAAAGTCAGATCAAAAGACGTTGTCCAGGCAAAAAGTTAGGGAATAAGAGCAACCAACCAGTAGTTTTTAGGATCCCTATAAAGAACAAGGTCGTGTGATCGAATTGCCATTAGAAATAGGTGAGTGACTGCCATGTCCAAAGCCTTGATAAGTTCTCGACCATAGCAAATCCGCTTGAGATATGAGCGTTCGTATCCGGTTAACTGAATTAGGATTGGAGAACATCACGAAGAATGGGTGGGTACAAATATAACTTTGAGCCTTTATCCTTTGTTTCTTAAACCGTGAACCGAGCCACGATACAACCTTTAAAAGACCTAATTGAAGTAGGACTTCGGTTGAAAGCATACTTGACAAGATCACGTTTCCTGACTCCTACGAGCTATGCTCATAAAAAATTCATGTTGGCATTATAATTAAAACTTATATCCTGACTAGTGATTTCGGTCACAAGTTATCGCGATATCTTTTTTCAAAGTAAAAATTCAGGACAAATATATGTGTACATTGACAAGCTCAGGAAAGTGCATTTCAGGCATGACAACTTTGCTTGATATCTTAGAGATTTACATATGAACATAACCCGTGGAACTTGAAGATCCTGCTGAACAGGGCCAGGCAGTTTCCCAATTCGCTTACCAACGCGAGTCTGACATTCTTAAGAGCTATTTCCCAAATATTTCGTCGTAACACGATTAATTTGTGCCAGTTACGTCGAGACCTGACAAATCTCTCAAAGAGTTTGAGAACAATGGGGAAACCCGACTCAGTGTTCTCTATAAAATCCTCTTGAGATGACCCTACCTCACAACGCAAATATCCTGGGGCACCGTGTTTTTTAAAGAAACAATTGGCGACTACTATAAGGTCTTTCAAGATCAAAACCATGTGGTTTCACAACTTTTCTTCGTGCACCCGACGGATTTTACTCACGGCGGCCTTCATTCCCCAGTAAATCTCAGTGTGCAACAGGCTCCTAAGCTATTGCCTCATCACAGTCCCCAGAGAGACTATAAGCTGACAACTTTTTCTTGGGTAACTCGAAAGTGTCCCTCAGGTTTTCTTCTCCCCATGTGAAGACGTGATACTGGGCACCCAAGCAGATTACTTTCTCCCCAGAGAATTCAGAACTTTAAAACCAGATTTGGTTCTACCATTGATCTTTCTTACCCATGATTGACGTATTGGTTGCAGAGAACGCAGGGTATCTCCGTCGAGATGTTTATTTCATCTCTCGTCCCGTCTCTAGTCAGTTTCGTCAGCGTACGCAAGGGCATAAGCATCACACGCCTATATTCATTTCACATACTCATTACATACTCATTTCACAACATCCTGCATATTTACATACATAGACATCAACATACATTCATATTAACATATTCATTAACATACGCGTTAGCATGCACAGGTTCATTGTGTCTCTATCATTGGTCGTTACCACCGAGTAACTGGGTTGGTCCATTCTCTCCAAATAGATTGTCAGCCCTAAGCATAAAATACATATGTGTTTCCAGTTTCCCCACAGAGCTCGATCCTCGTGGATGACGGTTACTTCAGCTATCTTTCCTCACCAAGATAAGATATTTACCCTTCGAGATCGTTTCCCTCGATGGAGTCTTGATTACCAGTCTTCTTTCTAGCTCGATCCTAGATTGAATCTCAGTTTTGTCGGTCGTCGAGCCAACCCGACGTGCATTTATTTTGCACCATCTAAAGATTTTCACCATACCATGGCAGATACGCGACTGTTTTCGCCCGAGAAGTTTATCACTGTACCCGGACGTGCATTTATTTTGCACTATCTTTCAACTAATCCTTTACAGATGCACGCCAGTTCACGCCTGGAAAATCTATCAGTACAACACTTTACAATCCTACATTGTTACAGCATCGGTATGATACATTTCTCGCCTGAGAAACCTATCGATATGACAACCTTACACAACACAATACACGCCTGTTCTCACCAGAGAGGCTTATCATCATCTGTTATCACCTCTACAAGCAGTTCTTACATGAGAGGCTTATTATTGCTACTCTTGCAAAATAAGCGACATCTCTCGCCTGAGAAGCCAATCCTATCTTCGTTATGACTCGCAGCAAATGGCCATCTCCATTGAGCAGTTGGGCTTCCATTTTACCTGTCGTCTTGAAGTATGGGAAGGTTTGAACCAAATCATATTCAGGAGAGCACGATCTTGAAGTATGGTGAGGTTTGAGCGGAATCATATTCAGGAGAGCACGATCTTGAAGTATGAGGAAGTTCATTTACCCTTTAGTAAAAGAAGGAGCAGAATCATATTCAGGAGAGCACGATCTTGAAGTATGAGGAAGTTCATTTACCCTTTAGTAAAAGAAGGAGCGGAATCATATTCAGGAGAGCACGATCTTGAAGTATGAAGAAGTTCATTTACCCTTTAGTAAAAGAAGGAGCGGAATCATATTCAGGAGAGCACGACCTTGAAGAATGAGGAAGTTCATTTACCCTTTAGTAAAAGAAGGAGCGGAATCATATTCAAGAGAGCACGATCTTGAAGAATGAGGAAGTTCATTTACCCTTTAGTAAAAGAAGGAGCGGAATCATATTCAGGAGAGCACGATCTTGAAGTATGAGGAAGTTCATTTACCCTTTAGTAAAAGAAGGAGCGGAATCATATTCAGGAGAGCACGATCGTGAAGTATGAGGAAGTTCATTTACCCTTTAGTAAAAGAAGGAGCAGAATCATATTCAGGAGAGCACGATCTTGAAGTATGAGGAAGTTCAGTTTACCCTTTAAGAAAAATCAGAATCGTATTCCAGGCACCGACCTTAAATATGAGAAGATTTATATATCAGATAAGCAGCAGCCTCTTTATTTGAGTGCTTATCCGTTTTGGCATGTAAGTCCCTTCCAACGATAAGTGACAGTTCTCCCTCGAGAAGCTTATCGGGGCATTTCCCATTAAAGTCCATTTACTTTGGCATACAACCGGTCTTTACCCTGTATATTTGATATGGATTTCTGAAAAATCCATCCGATCCCATCACGAAGGATAGTTTATAGAAGCTTGGATGTTATTCTTTGCTCAATGCTCCAGCGTTCTGTAATCGATCTTGCAGTCGTGTAGATCCAGTTATTATTAGACATTCCCAAGTGGAGGTCATCTCATAGGTGCCATCTCCATTTAAGGATCTTATTCTCAAAGTCCATTTATTTTGGCATACAACCGGTTCTTTTCACCCTGTATATTTGCTACGGATTCCCGAAAAGTCCGTTTGATCCTGTCACGAGAGATAGTTTACAGAAGCTTGGGTGTTATTCTTTGCTCAATGCTCCAGCATTCTGTAATCGATCTTGCAGTCGTACATGATCCAGTTTTACTTTTAGATTCCCCAGTGGAGGCCGTCTCATAGGTACCATCTCCATTTGAGAATCTCGCTCCTTTTCTAAAAATGACGATTGGTCGTGTTCGCACCAGTTGACTATCATTTAGAATTCCCCAGTGTTGTACTGTGCCCCAGCGCGTCGCCTTCCCCAGTATGTTCTTCTCGTAGCGTCTGTCCCTATGTCGTCGCATTCGTCAGCATTTTCGCATTCATCATTCCAGCATACGCATCACATCATATTCACGGCATCATCTGCATTAATTTGTTCTCGCTTTGTCCATAGCATTGCATATCGCCGCATATAAGGGCAAAATTTTCGGTTATCTATATTTAAATCTCTCCACCACGATTCCTCGAGTCTCTGTCACTCAAATTGTCCGGTGTAGCTATTTAAATAGGGGCAACTGTAATACCCCAAATTTTGCCCTAAGATTTGTCGTCGCATTTCATTGCATTTTTATTGCATTTAATCAATTACTAACAAATTTGTGTAGTCGTTTGACTTTTTGCAGGTAAATATCATATGGCATGCATTTTTTTCTAAAAAGTAAAAATGGCACAATTGGCAGGAGGACATGTGTAAGGAGTTATGAGTGTGAGAGGTTGAGAGTTCGAATCTCACCTTTGTCACTTTTTTTGTTTTTTATTATTTTTACTCTAAATTTTTCTATCTTTCATTAAAAATATAACAAAAATAGTTTTTTATTATTATTTAATTATTATTTTCGTATTTTAATTAAATCATTTTTTAAAATATTATTTTTTTCACTTTTTTCTAAATTATTCATAAAAATATCCAAAAAATCATAAAATAAAAAATATTGGAAAAATTTTTGTTCTTTTTATAATATTTTTGATTTTAGGAATCAATAGGATTATTAGTTTTTATTTTAAGTTTATTTTAAATTATTTAAATTTTATTTTTTCTTAACTAATTATTTAGTTTGGGCTTTAAAATGGGCTTTAGGGACATTGACAATTTGGTGTTAACCCTAATTTGTTCCCTATATATACATGTGTTGCCTTGTTGGAAAAAAAAGGGGAGAATGAAAAAAACCTAAGAGGAGTGAGTGTCGTTTGCCGTTATTTAGTTTTCTTCTTCATCCATTACTATTGTTTCTTTTTCTTCATCTTTTACCGTTATTTCTTTTTCTTCATCTTTTACCGTTATTTCTTTTTCTTCATCTATTACCGTTATTTCTTTTTCTTTATCTATTACTGTTACGTTTATATATATATATAATTTTTAAATTGTTAGAGTTTATATATATAAGATTAATTTTTGATCGAATTATGTCGATACGATGTTTGCACATTTGTGTGCATAACGCGTGACATTTGTGTTAGTTCGATCTGGTTGCGATGATCGCATTTTTGTGTGAGCAATAATACTATTTTTTGCTTAATTTCTTTTTCTTTGCGATAAATTTTGTTTCGTCCGATTTAGATCTGGTTGCGATGAGCGCATTTCTGCGTTAGCAACATTGTTGGGTTATTTGGCACATTTAAAATTCATTATTGCTTTATTATTGTTATTATTATTATTATTATTATTATTATTATTATTATTATTATTATTATTATTATTATTAGTATTATTAGTATTATTATTATCATTATTTATTATTATTATCATTATTATCATTATTATTACCATTATTATTATTATTGTTATCATTAATTTATTAAAACTTGTTATAATATAAAAATCTGTTTTTTAAAATAAATAACATTAACATCTTTTCCAAATTAATATGAAAACCTATTATTTTTAAGAAAAACTTTTTTTTAGATAAATTTAAAATAATAACTAAAATCTTTTTTTTAAAATAATAACTAGAACCGTTATTTATTTTATTTTATTATTGTTCAATTCAAATTTCATTATCATATTGTATCTGCTCCTCTCATGTAACCTCGCGAACTTAACAATCGCTCTTTAAATTCTGCATTTAAATTTCTGCTTGCATGGTTTAAATTATGACATTATCTCTCTGTTTGCATGATTCAATTATCTCACGCGTTTACCATTATTTCTGTCACATTGCACACATCCGAAGGTTAGGTCTAACTGTTTGGCCGCCGCGCCAATAGTCCGTAAAACTTCACACATTCAATTTCAAATCCTCAAAACTACGAACTACAAACCCTAATTTTCACAAATGCCTCGCCGCAGGCAAAATTACAATTTTACCCCTAGCATTAGGTCAAAGAGCCGCCGCGCTCATTTTAGGGTTTCCCGCCGTGGAATCCCTAATTTAACCCTAATTACAACGTAACAATTCAACGTAGAGATTTGGAGTTTCTACACTCCGCGTAAGCGTGCCCTTAAGACATGTTTATTCCCCTTGAGACCTTGACCACAGTCAAGAAGTCTCTAACCTCCCTTTTGAGGGGAACTACGATTACTCTGATTCCATTCCCGTAAGGATACGTAGGCACAAGATGCGATGTCTTGCCGAGTTAAACTTAGAATTAACCCCTTAGGTCTCTTTTCTCACTTTTAATCCTTGTACATATACCTTAAGCAAATAAATAAAGCAAATAGTAAACATTTGAACAAAAGGTTCCTGTAGAGTACTACAGAAGTTTAGGGTGCTAATACCTTCCCTAAATTTAACCAACCCCCGAACCCTAGATCTTTCCCCGCATTGTGTTTACGATGCAAAATAGGTTTTCCCTCTTTTGACCTTTTCCTTCGGATAAATCAAAGAGCGGTTGTGAATTGAATTGCGATTCAAACTCATTAATAGTTTGTGATCCTATTTCCACCGCAACAATAAGGATTATTTGTGAGAATGTCAAATGCATATGAAATGTGAGAGAAGCGATCACAATTCCTCTATTTATGAAGTCAGATACCTAGACCAAGTAGACATTATTACCAAACAGTAGGGTTGTGTATGCTAGTGAGTGGCAGAACATCTACGAGCCAAGCTCAACCTATGCAAGTTAATAAATGACTCACAATACACGTGTCTTCCCAAGAAAAACTCATCATGATTTATAACGAAGAATTAAATGTCTTACGTGATTCCCATGCTTGAGGGATTCGCCCCAAGTAAAACTTGAGGGATTTTCTCTAAGTAATCCTTGAGGGACTAACCCCAAGTAAGACTTGAAGAACTCACCCCAAGTAATGCTTGAAGGATTCGCCCCAAGACTTGGTTGAGGGACTGGCCCCCAAACCTTATTTAGAGGACTCACTTCCCCGTCTAAAAAAAAAATTGTCTTCTACCTACCTTAAATCACCTTGCCCTTCCCAGGACTGTGGACTAAGATAAGTTTAATCGGGCTCTAGAAGAGGATGATCCATAACTTAATCTGCTCAAAAGCGTCATAAATGGCAACAAAGAGAATCAGGGAGACATGACATGGCAGTTCATAAGTTGCCTGATCTGATCTACCACATCTAGGACATGTGTTGCCCGACCCAATCTACCATCCATCACGGGGAAATTGCATTTATACGTGTCATGCTACGTGTTCTTAAACGCATGGTCGTCTTTGAGGGAAGGCTACCATACAAGGCCCAACATTTTTCACAATTAAACCTCAACTAAATAAGGTCTCATAAAATGTTTGTCACATTTAAACTATAGTTAAATATGACCTCTACTTATTTTTTTCATGATTAAATTGCGGTTAATTTATACAGGGACTTCAAAAAATTGAGATGACTCTGCTTGAAAGAATTGATATTTGTCACTTCTTAGAAGAAGAAGTTGATCTTTTATATTAATAAGAAGAATCAATCTTCCTATTCTCACACTCAGGGTTGACCCAATCAACCAGAAGCCCTGTTCTAATTTAAAAAATAAGATTGAAAGAATATGAATTTATATCAAACTTTTAAAAATACCAATATGAAATTCTAAATTTAAAAACAAATTATAATTTTACACCTATTTTTAAAAAATAAAAGTAAATAAATTTTAAAGCAAACTATAATTTTACACCTATGAAACCCGAGCTACACATGCAACACTTGTTTATGGCCGGCGCTAACAATTTAGCCTTCGAGTTAGATCTAAAATTATATTCCAATCTTTAGAATTGAAAACATCATTCACTATTCAAATATTCAAATACCTAAATCCTTTTATAAAGATAATCCTTATTGTATTTCCGCAACTACATCCTTAATTATGCTAATAATTATGAAACTATTTTTTACGACATGTCTTTAAAATGAAAGTTAATGAAACCTATTTGTCAAAATATTTTTGACATAAATCTTAATGGTAAAATTACAATTCTATATTATTAAGCAAGGAAACACATTAAGAATAGAGACAAACATGCATAAGTCTTTGTCTTGAAATCACAACCACGCATGCAGTAGGAACACACCTCTACTAACCAGGCAAAAACATTCCACTGTATATGGAGGTGGCTGTGTCTTGCTGGTCCACGTAAATGACACACTTGCCAGAAGCTTATCTCAAGGCTTGCATGTTTTCTAAACTCATTATCACTCACCATCCAGACTTCTATTTTGTCCTACATAAACTTAACCAAATGGATCATCCTCTTTCAAAGCCACATATATTTCATAGCACACTCACCATGCCTGTATCAATCTTATGTGAGAGTATTGCGTTAATATTATAATTAGTGTTATCATTATCTTCAGCTCAGATTAGTTTGCTCGATATCCACACATTTGTAGTCATGGGGATATTAGATAATATGCGGTAAATAAATGTAAAATCAAATATTTGGATGGTTTATAAGTGGAATTTATTATTTTTAATATATTTTAATAAAATCAAATATTAAGACACGTCAGTAAATTTTTAAGGCTATTTTTAAAATTTCATATAAAATTTGTTGAAAATAGAACCACAATTTATAGAGAATTTCACTTAATCAATCTTAATCTTAAGATTGTTCCCACTCATGTAATGACGATGAAAGAAAAATTTAGAAAGAAAGAAAGAAAGAAAGAAAGAAAGTGTTGGAGAAGAAAATGAACAATTTTCTGTAGAGAATTCTCTGCCCACAAACTCTGGAAATTCTGTTATTTCACTTATAACTGTAAAATGTGAATTACAAAATATGATGAGTTCATCTACAAAATAAGAGTTTCTCCCTATTTATAGATTTATGTTTGCTTGCACCTCAAGATAAAGCGCACAACTATAAAAGCCCAAACTAGCTAACATTACTAAAACAGGCCTAAGTCGAAATCATGTGTGAAACAACCTGCTTCGACACTTCGACACACTAAGCAACTCGACACACTAAAACATTAAGCTAATTTGACTAATCCTTGTTTTTGTCGAGATACACTACTTCAACACAAGGAATTACAAACTCAACACACCACCTAATTCATTGTGTCTAAGCTATCTACATAGACCTTAGCCATCTGAACACGTCGACAGACACTCCCTTCGTCATGATGTCTGCAATCTGATTCTCAGTTTTGCAGTGTTCCAAATTCATCTTCCCTTCTGCTACCTGCTCTCGAAGATAATGAAACCTCATTTTGATATGCTTGTTTCGACCGTGTGCTATTGGATTCTTTGCCAAGTTGATAGCTGACATGTTGTCGATCTTCATGGTAATTGCTTCATGACTCTTCGATGTGATTTCTTCGACCAAGTTCATCATCTAGGTCGTTTGACATGCACAAAGAGAAACAACTATATATTCTGCTTCGCATGATGACAATGCCACTACTGGCTCCTTTCTCGAACTCCAAGCAACTGGTGCACCACCTAACATAAACACATAGCCAACTGTGGATTTTCTATCCTCAGCATTACTACACCAACTAGAGTCGGTGTATCTCACTAACTTGAATTCGTTTCCTTCATCAGTTGTAGGAAACAAAATGCCATAGTCAAGAGTCTCTTTCAGATACCTCAATATCCTCTTCGCCGCTGCTAGGTGTGATACCTTTGGCTTCTGCATGAATCTACTTATCATACCCACATTGTATGCTAAGGTAGACATTGTGTGACAAAGGTATCGAAGTGACCCAATAAGTTTTCTATATTGGATTGGGTCGACATCATCTGAATCTGAATCTTTCGACAGTTGCAGTCTGGTCACAGTTGGATTCGATGTTGGGTTGCAATCTTGCATATCAAATCTCTTGAGTATTTCGCTTGCATATCTTCTTTGGTGCATCATCAAACCTCTAATACTCTTGTAGAATTCAATGCCAAGGAAGTATGAGAGATTTCTCAAGTCTGACATTTCAAACTCCTGACTCAAGTTATTTTTGAAGTCTTCGATCTTCTTCTTGCAACTTCCTGTTATCAACATGTCATTGACATAGAGGCATAGTATATGCAGTTCACTACTGCTTCTTCTTACATACACTTCATGCTCAGTCGTACACTTTACAATTTCCTTCTTCCTTAAGAATATGTCGATTTTCTTATTCGAAGCTCTTGGAGCTTGCTTAAGTCCATACAGGGCTTTATGTAACCTGTACACCTTTCTTTCTTCGCCTCATTTTACAAACCCTGCTGGTTGTACAACATAAACTTCTTCGCCTAAGAGGCCATTCAGGAATGCACACTTCACGGCCTTCTGACATGTGTGCCAATTGTTCATATTTTTTAGATCAACAACCAATATGATTTTTTCGATCCTAGCAACAGGTGCAAAAACTTTATCGAAGTCGATTATTTCCTTCTGAAGAAATCCTTTTACCACAAGTCTCACCTTGTGTCGAGTTACTTCTCTTTTAGGATTCACCTTCATCTTGTAAACCCACTTCACATCAATTACCTTCTTGCCTTGAGGAAAATCGAAAAGTGACCAGGTGTTGTTGACTTCGATGGAGTCTAACTATTCATTCATTGCTTTCACCCACTTTGAATCTTTCAATGCCTCAGCTGCATTGACTGGTTCGACATCTGCGTAGAAAGCATAGTGTACCAGCTCACCTTCTTCACCGACCACATCATCTAATATAATCACACATTCTTGCAACCTTGCAGGCATGTGTCTTGTTCGTCGAGGTTTACTTAGGCCAACTTTTTCTATGACTTGTTCCTGTCGAACTTCTCTTTCGACTTTAGTGGCTGGTTCTTCATAATAGATTCTCACGAAATCCTTCTTGACATTCTCAGTCCAATCACATTCTTTAAGCTCATCTATGATCACGTCCCTGGTGATCACTACCTGCTTATTACTGGGTCGAACAACTTGTAACCTCCAGTCAAATGATATCTTATCAAGATCATCTGATTTGACTTGTCATCAAGCCTCCATCTCAACTGATCTGGCACATGTCTATGTGTTATAGATCCAAACACCTTCAAGTGACTGAGATTAGGCTTGACACCAGACTAACATTCTTCTGGTGTGATTTCTTCAAGCTTCTTCGTCAGACATCTGTTTAATATGTATGTTGCTATCGAAACCTCTTCTCCCCATAATTCTTTGGGTAGATGTTTTCCATTCAACATACTTTTCACCATGTTCATGATGGTTTCGTTCTTTCTTTTTGCAATTCCATTTTTTTGTGGAGTGTAGGGTAGCACCACCTCATGCACAATCCTTTCTTTTTCACATAATGCATCGAACTCTTTCGACATATACTCTCCACCACCATCAGTCCTCCGAATTTTCAACTTTCGACCACTCGGTCTTTCGAGCATAGATTTGAATCTGGAAAATACCTCGATCACATCACTTTTCTTCTTGATGAGGTAAGTCCACAACTTTCGACTGTAATTATCTATGAAGATGACAAAGTATCTGTTTTCTGCAATCGAATCCACTTGGATTGGACCACTTACATCAGAGTATATGACTTCCAGAATTACCTTCGACTTCCTTCCTGCATCCTTGTTGAAGCTATTCTTGTGTTGTTTCGATTGAACACACTCTTCACAAACTTCACTTGGAATGTTGATTTCAGGTAATCTTGAAGCCATATTTCTTCTCTTTAGCTCTCTGATGTCATTGAAATTGAGATGGCCCAGTCGAAAATTCCATGACCATTCATCTCTGTTGGCTGCAGTTGCTAGGAACTTGTGCTCTATCACATTAAGTTCAATATTGAAGGTCCTATTCTAAGACATTGGAGCCTTCAAGATCAACCTACCACCTGCGTCAAGAACTCTCATCATCTTGTCTTTGATCGACACCTTGTAGTTCTTTTCGACTGGCTTCCGTATGCTGAGCAAATTAGTCTTCATGCCTGGTATGTACAACACATTGTAAATTGTTGAACTCTTTCCATCTTTCTTCATAATCAAAACATCGCCAATACCTTCATCTGCTAGAGTATTGTCATTTGCAAATTTCATCATGTTCTTCGACAAGGGCTTACAAACCAATCTTGCCTTCCAGTCATGTGTGATAAGCATCCTGAGTCCAAGTACCACTAGTCTTGGAATCTCTCTTCGTCTCTTGTTGTGACCATTAACAACATTTCTTCTTCTTCATGCTTCACCATTTTTGCATCAGTTTCTTGATTCTTCTTCTTTTCTTGACATTCACTAAAATAGTGACCATACTTCTGACAATTAAAACACTGAATGTGAATTTTGTTAGGCTTTCGTCCACCACCTTTTCCTCTACCCGCACTACCACCTCTTTGGTTGCCTTGGTTCCAGGGTTTTCTTTGATTCGACCAGTTTCCTTCCTGCTGATTTTGATCAGTCGAATTGTTGTAGCCTCTTCTACCTTTGTTTCCATTCTAGCTTCCTTTGCCTTTCCTTTCCTTTTCTGACTGCGCCTGCAAAGGCATATCACTCTTAGAATTTCCTATAGCTCTCTTAGCCATCCTTTGTTCATGAGACTCGAGCATCCCTTGAAGTTCTTTCTTTGTCAATGTTGACAAGTCTTTCGACTTTTCTATGGCTACTACCGTGTGGTCGAACTTTGGAGCCAACAACCTCAAGATCTTTGCAACAACTGATCTCGATGTCAACACTTCTCCACATACCTTGATTTGATTCACCAATTGTGTAACTCTAGTGAAGAAATATGATATACTTTCACTTTCTTCTATCTGAAGCAATTCATAAGTTCTCTTGTGAGTTTGTAACCTTACCTCTTTCACCAGTTTTTAACCTGACCTCTTTCACCTTTTCTACGCCTCCAAACAACTTTTCAAGAATCTCCCACGCTTCCTTCGCTGATTCTACATCACTAACCTTTTCAAAATTATCTAGATCTACACATTTATGGATTATAAAGAGAGCTTTATAATCTTTCTTCTTCAATTCTTTGAATGCAACCTTTTCTTGATCCGTCGCATTTTCTGCAAGCGGTGTTGCTTCTCCCTTCATAAGATCTCGAAGATCTTGATAATGAAAAACCACCCTAATATGCTTGCACCAATTCTCATAATTATCTTTCTTGAGAATCAGAAGGTTTGACAAAAAGTGACTGGTTGGATGATTCATCGTCATCACGATTTTCCTTCCTTGAATCGTAACTGGAGCTCTAGATACCAGATGTTGGAAATTTAACCATAACCTATGGAGAATTTCACTCAATCAATCTTGATCTCAAGATTGTTCCCACTCACGTAATGACGATGAAAGAAAAATTTAGAAAGAAAGAAAGAAACAAAGTGTTGGAGAAGAAAATGAACAATTTTATGCAGAGAACTTTCTGCCCACAAACTGTGGAAATTCTGTTATTTTACTTTCAACTGAAAAATGTGAATTATAAAATATGATGAGTTCATCTACAAAATCAGGGTTTCTCCCTATTTATAGATTTAGGTTTGCTTGCACCCCAAGAAAAAGCCCAAAACTATAAAAGCCCAAAATAGCTAACATTACTAAAATAGGTCTAAGTTGAAATCCTGTGTGAAGCAACCTGCTTTGACACTTTGACACACTAAGCAACTCGACATACTAACACATTAGACTAATTTGACTAATCCTTGTTTCTGTCGAGCTACACTGCTTCGACACAAGGAATTACAAACTCAACAAAATTTAACTTTTAAATATTATGTAATTTACCCAATATATCAAATGAAATTTCGCAAGGAAAATTATATGGTTTTAATCCATATAGAGTGATTGAGTAGAGATTAATCGTAATTGTTCGAGTATTCAAAAGGAAGTAGATCCATTTTATAGTGTAAAAAGTTATCAATTAATTC
Source organism: Lathyrus sativus (assembly GCA_963859935.3). Lineage (NCBI taxonomy): Eukaryota > Viridiplantae > Streptophyta > Magnoliopsida > Fabales > Fabaceae > Lathyrus > Lathyrus sativus. Next base: position 694,068,451 of record OZ012741.1, on the reverse strand, counting down.
CAAAGGTTTGTGAGTCTTAAAGTGGTTCTTTTCCATTTTATTTTAAATTATTTTTATTTTTTTCTTTTCTTCTTCTGTTTTATGAGATAGATATGTCGGTTTGGAAGAAGTTGGCGAAGTTACAAAGACGTTTCATTTGGGATGGTTCTAAAGGTGGGTTCAAGGTCGTGCAAGATGATGTTTGTAAAACCAAAAAGCGGGGTGGATTAGAAGTTAAGGATTTAAGGCTTGTAAATTTGACACTATTTAGTAGATTGTAGTGGAGGCTTTAGGATTCAACATTGTTGAAGGAAATTTTTTTTGAGAGTATGACTCTTAAATGGCGAGGTCTCATTAAGGGGGATGGGGTCTTAGGAAGGTTTCACATTGATGTATAAATATTTTCCTGTTTGGATCCAAGGTTGTGGAGAAATCTGATTGGTTTGCTTCCTTAATTTGCAAGGAAGTGAGGAGTGAACTTCTAATCCGATTTTGGCATGATGTGTGGATTGAGATTGATCGCATGCGTGTTTCATTCGAAATATTGTTTCTTATCTCTGAATAGAAGTCTCTTGAGGTTAGAAGGATGAGGGTGTGAGTGGGTGGTGTTTGGATTTATGATTTTAAGTGGGATCATATGTTGCTATTTTGGGAGGAAGAGTCGTTGAGGATCTTATTTAGTTTGATTGAGGGGTGGTTAAGAGGGATAAGAATGATGTTTGGGATAAGCTGAGTTGTATGCTTGGGTCAGATTGAATCAACATATCACTAGTTTGTTCATTGTGATGTAGCCTCCTATATATGGCATATGGATTTTAAATGGGATGGTGGATGATGCCTATTGCGGTGCCATTTTTTGGAGGGGTCTAAGATGTTCTAGGGGTTTAGGTGGGGTAAGAGAATGACCTTTGGTTTAGCTTCGATCTAACATTCAATAGTTTAGATTATTTGGTGTATGCATAATAAACTTTTCTTGCATGGAAAACTTGTCTATTAATTATTGTGTGACTAGGATCATTTTTATTTTTTGGAAATGGATTCACACCCATTCGTTTGGTTGTGGCCTCTCTCTTCTGGACTGGGAGCAGGACCCATTCTTTTGCTTAGGCCAATATGTGTTTAATGTTTGGTCGGTTACCACTTAGGTTGATTTGTGCTCTCTTTGCCTTCACTCATCTTGATTCTCAGTGGGGCTCTCTACTTAGTGGTATCTCCTTTGATTAGGATTGTTTCTAGTTTGTGTTAGGATGGTGGGTTGATAGATTGGTTTTTGTTGAACATGTCACTCCGTGCTATAGAGATAAGATTAGATTGTGTAGGTTTGAAAATTAATGACTTATACATATCTGATCTCGAACCAAATTGGAGTTTTGAGACTTTGCACAACCTGATCTCGAACTAAATTGGAGTTTTTAGTTGACTCTCCTACAAACCAAATCGAGCTTTTATACAGACTGGTCACAAACAAAATCGAGACTTTAACAGGTTGATCTTGGACCTATTGAGCTTAAGCATAGGCTGGACTCAAAAATCAAGTGAGGTTTTATACCTTGCTAATCTTGAACCAACTGAGCTTTTAACTGCGCTGAGCTCAAGAACCAATGATAACATTTTTCACTGTTTATTCTTCACAAATCCAAAAGGAGGGTTTTTCTTCAATGGAGGATCTCACAAAACCAAATGAAGACTTATACTAATCCCCAAAGTGCTTTTACACTAGTTTAGCTCCAAACCAAAACAAACACTTCCTAAGAAAAAATAATTTACTCAAGAGAAAAAAGTACTCTTGGTAAATTTACAATAAATCCCTTACCTAGAACAACTTCCACACTAATTTGAAAGACGCTTTCAAATTGCTATGGCTAAAAAAAGTGAGAGAAAGAATTTTTTTTAGAGAGATTTAGAAAGAGGAAAAGTGATAGGTTTCACATTTTTTGAATGGTTTGAAATGAAAGGTAAACCCTCTATTTATAGGCCAAGAAATTGTTCATTTTAGGAAACAACCCATGGGCAAAATAAATAACCTAATCAACTAGGCACTTGCAATAACCGATTATTGTTGCTCAAATTATAAAGTTTTGATAGAGAGTGGTTACCATTCATTAAGACACTGTCATAATTGATTATGGACTTCATTCATCTTCATCTAACTTATTAGGTATTTGTTATGATTAGTTAAACAATTCAAAAACTTGTTTTAATTAATTTGACAGTTTCCAAACCAACTGGCTAAGATCCAAAAATATTTTTGGTGATTTTATTTGAAAAAGAAAGGCTTAAAAAAACTTTTTTGTGTGTGTTTTATCCATACTACTTATAAAAATACCATTGTGTCTTTACAATATACTGATCACTCAGACGGATAAGATCAAGCGAGCCTTCTCAGTTTCTCTCTTTCACGATTTGAAGCATCAAGTTATTTTTCCAAATATTCCAATCATATAAGTATTTTACTTGAATATTCTTGAGGCTTAAGATATCTTCAAGTTAGTTATCATCAACAAAGAGTAGAGATATCACTGATGTTCATAAATCAGAGAAATAGCTTGATCAACCACCTTGTGCATCTTGGACCGCTTGATCTAGTTTTAGTACTTGTTTATCTTCATGTTTTGTTGTCATCAAAACCACTTCAAGATTTTTTTACGAATCCAGATGTTATAATCATTAAAACTATGACATTATTAGAGCTAAACATATCTTGTTTATCTATGAGTTTTAGTCACTTCCTGATTATACCTGCAAGCACATAGTTCCACAAATTTTGAAATACACTTGATACTTTGAGCATTATGATGGTTATTTTTGTTCTTACTTTTGAGTTCCACTTTAATTTATATCAATATACATATGTATTTTGTCATTTAAACAAAAATCATAGTTGTCTGGGCTTTAAAAATATCTATAACGTAAATTCTATATATGTTTTAAATATTGATAGTATAAAATTTTATATGTTGACAATGTATTAAAATTAAACTCAAATTATATTGTAATACTTTATATATTTGTGAACTACTTATAACTAATATTTATTAATGCTAATATTAAATTATGCACAATTCTTTAAAAATAATTTAGTCTCACTATCTCAAATTGAGACAAAATCGATTTACTACTTAATTAAAGTGCTTGTAAAAAGATTAAAAAAAAAAAAAAAAAAAAAAAAAAAAAAAAAAGAGCTTGTAGTTTACCAACAAGAGCTTGTAGTTGAAAAGACAAGTGTTTCTTTTGTGATGTATTGTTCAACGATCAAAACTTCTGAGAAGTGATGATTCTTTGTATAACCTTTAAAAGTTTTCATGTATCACTCTATTAATACATCAACCTTAAATAAATCGGACCATAAAATTTAATCTTCCTTACCATATGAACAATTAAGTGAAATATAATGTAAAAAAATGATGGAGGCAAATACATCTCTAATTGGCACATGATAATTGCACTCTCATGTTCCAACTTGTTGCACCCCAAAATTTGCCCACCCTTTTTCTAGTTTTGACTGTCTTTTGCTTCACATTCATCTGTATATCATTTAGGACGTTCATTTCTCGCATATTGTCCATGTTATCATCCGGAATGGATTTATCAAGATTTCGGCCGCTTCGTTCACATTTTAGACAATTTAAACCAGTTCAAATGTTGAGTTCTATGTCGAAATCGAGCGAAAGTTGCTCTCTTCCTGGTGGTTCAGTTTGTACTGATAATTCTGGTTGCGTTTCGGTATTCGCTCGTTTTTTACGTTTTTATTTCTTGATTTTTTGTGATTTATTTCATTTAATGGTTAGTATTTATTTAGGTTTGTTTTATTAGAATTATAGAATTTAGATTTAGAATTTAAGTTTTTATTCTAATTAGAAAATAGTTGTTTTTAATAGAAAATAGTTTTTAACTAGAATTAGATATTTGTTTTTAGAAATAGAATTTTATTGGATTTTTAGAAATAGGTTTAGAAGCTACCTTCTTAGTTTATCTAGTTTTTAATATAGATTTTTATTAGAATTTAGAATAGAATTTTATTTTAGAATAGATTTTTCTTTTTTAGACTAAAATTAACTTTTTAATTAGAATTAGCTTTTAATTAGTTTAGATTAATTAATTATATTTTTATTAATTATATTAGGATTAGTTTTTTTTAGTATTGATTAGATTAACTAAGTAATTAGTTTAGGTTAGTTTTAATTAGAAATTATTATTTGTTAGAATTAATTAGGAGTTAGTTAACTATTAGTTAGATTGATTCGTTAGTTAGTTTAATTAACAGATTAATTGAAAACAAAATGGGGACAACAAAACAACAGGGTGTCACGTGTCAGCTTTCTGGATATATATACACTGTTCATCTTCTTCCATTTTTGAAGAACCCTAGCCGCACAGCCCCAATTCCTTGTTCATCATCCTCTTCAGCAAGAAAACCCGCCGTCAGATTCCTCTTCACAACCTCCACCATTCAACCTTTTCGTCTGCCATTATCGTCTTCTTCCATCAAAACTTCCTTCACAACCCATTTTCGGTAACCCATTTCTTTCAAATCCAACCGAAACTCTCACTCAAACCCCTTCATCAAAACAAACCCAGAAACACCCTCCAAACCAACAAAAACCCATCTGTGAATCCAAACCACTTAATCTTCAACCACCTTCCTCACACTCAGCCAACGAAAACCACACAACTATCTTCTTCGAACCTCACCATAACTAATACCCAAACCCCAAATCACCTTCAAACTGAAAGTCAGAGTGGATCAAATCTGACTCAAGCTAAATCGAAATGACTTAGACAAGGTTGGCGAAGAGAAAGCGAATATGAGTGCATTGTGATGACTTCTTTTGGTGCCCTGTCCATGTTGAATCGGACGCCATGTTTGCGCCATTTCTTTCTTTGTGAATTCACATTCTGTTTTTTTTATAAAAAGAATGAAGAAGATCAGCTTGTGATTAGGTTATTTGCTGAATATTGGGTCGGGTTTGATTCGTTTTGGTAAGGCCCATAAGATCTTCACTTCGCCCTACGATTGGCACCCTAATCTTACTCCCTTTTTTTTTATAAAAAAAATGTAATATATTTTATATAAATTAGTTTAATTAATTTGTTAATATAGTTTTCTAAACATTTTTTTTAGATTGTACTTGTATATATATTTTTTAATTAGTTTTTGTTAATTTTGTTAATATATTTTAAATAGATGAGTTTTTGTTAACATTTTCTATTTAATCCTTTTTTATGTCTTTAATATATTAGATTTATATATATTTTTTCTAATCTAATTTTTCTAGAAATTTTGTAAATAGTTTCTTTTTTAATTTTATTTTTTTTTAGAACTTTAACATATCTTTTATAAGATTAAGTTTTAGTTTTTACTTTTATTTGATGACTTATTTCCTCTTTTTGGTCGATGAAGAGACCTCTAAGTTTTTCTGTCAAATTATTGATGAAAAACGATAGATCCGAGACCAAGTTTTTATTTTCTTTTCATCTTCGACTTTATTTCATCTTTTTTTTTGTCGATGACGAGATTTCCGTAAACCGTTACCAGTCAAACTATTGATGAATAATGTTTGATCCGAGACCACCTTCTTTCTCTCCTTATTTCTTCTTCATTTTCGATTTTATTTTGACTTTTCTCGATCGATGAAGTCTTCTATTCGTAAGCGTCGGATTATCAAAGTCGATAACCTTTCCGATTTCAAATCTATGGAAAATGACCATTTGGGTCATTTTCTTTACTTTGGGATCGTGATAAGCAACCTTCGATTAATCGACATAATGTTTGCGATTAAGACGAGATCCCATTTTTTTGGTCCGTGTGACACGATTAAATCGGAGAATGATCTTCAATATCATTTCTCTATCTTGTCCTTAGCAAAGATATCAATCACGCGACCTTCTATAGTTTGACTTCACTCATAAGTCGATCTACGACGGTTTAGCGTCACATTTGTCCCGATTCGATTCATTAACGTTTTTGGACCATAATTCAAACCTGTAACCGCGATGAGTGTTGTGAGTTTTGAGCGTTAGATACGTAGGAAATGAAAGTGGGGGGCCTCTCTTCACATTGTCTAGAGTGTTTAGCGTATGCCCTTTGGGCGATATGTGACACATTCGCTCCTACGTCTTAGGATTTAGTATAGTGCGTGCCACAAACCGATCTGGTTCCCTTCCGTTTAGGCATTCCAGGCCTAGGACCCTTATCTCTCGCATCTGTACGATCGAGACCCCTTTTCTCTCGCATCCATACGATCGAGACCCTTTTTCTCTCGCACCCGTGCGATTCAGACCCTTTTTCGTAGTTGGTCGAACTACGGCTGCTCTGTTTCCTTATTCCCTAATGAGGATACATAGGCACGAGGATCCCTATCCTTGACGAGCACACTAACATCTAACTTCCCTTCTCTTGCCCCAGTGCAATCAAGATTAACCTGTTGTTCTGAACCCTTTTCTCTCGCCCCAGTGCGATCGAGACCTTGTCCCTTAGTTTCCCGAACTACGTTTGCTCTGATTTCTCATACCAGATGAGGATATTTAGGCACAAGACGAAAATGTCTTGGCGAGCAACCTTCCCCCCATCACCCGTAGTTTCCCGAACTACGTTGACTCTGACTTTCCCATTGCACGAGGGAATACATAAGCATAGGGCGAAGATGTCCTATCGAGTCAGTTCTTTCTCTTCACCCCCGTTTAACAGTAGCATTAGATAGTTTTCACCCATAGATTAGACAACAAGTGGGGATCCTGTTGAGTACAACGGACGTGAGGGGTGCTCATACCTTTCCCTTGCGTAACCGACTCCCGAACCCTAGATTTGGTTGCGATGACCTTATCTTTTCCCTTTTTCTTAGGTTTTCTTTGATCGTTTCCTTTCCCTCTCTTTGGGATAAATAACGTTCGGTGGCGACTCTTCTGTCTAGTTTGTTGACTCCCTTTTTTCCGCAGTTGCGACACAACTCATCTAAAATTTCAAGATCAATAACTTTACTACATATAGTATTGAAAAATAAACACAATATGGTTATACTTACCCTTACGCTTTTTGGTAAAATGTCACGAATAGCCATTGGTAGAAGTTGTTGCATCAAGACATGACAATCATGAGATTTTAAGCCAATTAATTTGAGATTTTTCATTAACACAATTTTTTATACATTTGATGAGTACCCTTTGAGAACTTTGATACCCTGCAAACAATCATAAAAACGTTTTTTTTTATAGACAGAGTGTGACATGCTGAGGGCAAATATGTTATATTTCCTATTTCTTTTGGGACTAATTTTCGTCGTATACCCATCACCACCATATATATCTAGACGAGATTTCATACTATCTTTTGTCTTGCTTTTAATATTGAGAAATATTTCAATCAAACTATCACATACATTTTTCTCCACATGCATCACATTAAGATAATATCTTACATCAAGGTTAAACCAATATTGAAGATCAAAGAACAACGACCACTTTTTTCAAAAAAAAAAAAAAAACTACAAGACCTTTTTGTTTCTTTCCAAAGACAACATTAATGTGTTGTTGTCTTTTATAAACTTCTTTTCCATTTAAGGGCTTTGGAGCGATATCAAACTCATGCTGTCAATTAAAAGTTTTTTGCAATCTACGATATGAATGATTAGATCTTCAAAAATTTCGATGTTCAATGTAAACAATATTTTCTATTTTCACTATGCCAAAAAAGACCTTTAGCAGCGCTTTAAAGCGCTGTCAAAAGTGGCGCTGCTAAAGGTAAAGGCAGCGCTTTTTTTCAATGAAAAAGCGCTGCTAAAAGCTCCCTTCAGCAGCACCTTTAGCAGCGCTTTTTTAGCCCTTTAGTAGCGCTTTTGGAAGCGCTGCATAATTCCCCCAACCATCCCCCCCTTTAGCAGCGCTTTCACAAAGCGCTGTCTTAGACCCCCCCCCCTTTAGCAGCGCTTTTACAAAGCGCTGCCATAGCCCACCCTTTAGCAGCGCTTTTCACAAGCGCTGTCTTAGACCCCCCTTCCAAACCTATAGCAGCGCTTTTGTAGCGTAATATTTGTGACCTTTAGCAGCGCTTTTATGTAAAAGCGCTGTCTAATGTCCCAGATTTTAAAACTTTTTTTTAAAAAAATATTCACCCTGTTTTGTATATTTTACCAACAACCTGCTTATATTACACAAACCTGCTTATAATTCAGGCCTTTATTTCAACACTTTGGCCTTATAAATACAATTCAAACTTTGGCCTTAAATATACAATTCAAACTTTGCCCTTATATGTACAATTCAAAACTTTGGATACATTGTAACTCATGACTTTGTTCATAAACATTTTAATATACACATAAACCTGTTTAAATATGTTACAACAAAATTCGATCCTCAGAATTACAACAACACAAATACATTCAAGTCACATATAATTACGTAAGAAATATGTAAATAATAAAAACATGGTATAAATAAGAAATAAGAAAAACATGGTATAAATAAGACATGTGTAAATAAGAAAAACATGTCACAAGTACCTTTAACATCTCTTTCTTTTTTTCTTTGTAACGGGGTTTACTTGTCTCTTAACAACACGGACAAATGGATTGATCCAAATTCCCTCGTTATGATCATTTCTAATATATGATTCGTCCGCTCTAATATTCTCATCTGGATCATCTATAATATAAGATTCATTCTCAACATAAACATCCCCCTTTTCTTCAATGTTATCATCGATTACTTTGTTGGAAAAAAGAACTATAGACCATTTCGTACTTGTCGGATCAGTGACATAGAACACTTGTTTAGCTTGCATGGCTAGAATAAAAGGCTCATCTTTGTACCCCACCTTATTAAGATCCACTTTCAAAAAACCTGATTTATCCATTTGTATGCCACTATTATTTTCAACCCACTTGCATCCAAAGATAGGAATCTGAAACTTCTCATAATCAAACACCCAAATGCGCTCGATAACCCCATAATACGAGGAAATGTGCATTGCTTCGGCAAGCACGGTGACACCACTATTTTGCATTGTACTTTTATCATTTTGTTCCTTGGTATAAAATGTGTATCCATTAATTGTGTATGCGCTATAAGAAAACACATGCAAACTTGGACCATATGCTAAACATCTCAACCTTTCTGTTATTGAAGCGGGATCAGAATAAAACTTTGAAAAAATATGCTCCTTGAACCATGTTATAAAACTTCGATTGTGCTCACGTACTATCCAATTTTCATTTCTATTCAGATTTAAACCTCGGAGAACGTCCTTGTGCATTTCAACATACGGCTCAACCTCAATGTCATTGTGCAGAACATACAAATGCACTTGCTCCCGTTCATCCCTTGAAATTGTCACAACTTTATTTCCAATTAACTATTTACCATCTATTTTTTCAACAACATGAGATTTTGGGAGGCCAATGGATTGAACGTTGGACAAATATTCAGTACAAAACTCAATAGCTTCTTCAACAATGTATCGTTCAACAATACATCCCTCTGGTCGACTTCGGTTTTTCACATACCCTTTCAATATTTTCATATAACGTTCAACAGGGTACATCCATCTCATATAGGCAGGTCCACACAGTTGTGTCTCTTTCACAAGATGAACAACTAGATGTACCACTATGTCAAAAAATGATGGAGGAAAATACATTTCAAGCTCGTACAAAGTAATAACTATTTCTCTTTTCAATGTTGGTAAGATCGCAGGATCTATCACCTTACTACAGATTGACCTAAAGAAAAAACACAATTTAGTTATTGCGCCTCTCACTTTTTCTGGAAAAATAGAACGTATACCTATTGGTAGAAAGTGTTCCATTATAACATGGCAGTCATGTGTCTTTAAACTTTTTAACTTGAGGTCTTTCATAGAAACAAGTCTTCTAATATCTGAAGAGTATCCTTCTGGAACTTTAACTTCACTCAGAAACTTACACAATATCTTTTTCTCCTTTCTAGATAAAGTATAAGCAGCAGGTGGTAGATATGTGCGGTTTCTTTTCTTCAAGGGTCCTAATTCATTCCTTATTCCCATTGCTACCAAGTCCTTTCTTGCTTTAAGGCCATCCTTAGACTTTCCTTGTATATTAAGTAACGTACCAATAACACTTTCAAATAAATTTTTTTCAATATGCATAACATCAAGAAAATGTCTTACATACAATGACTTCCAATACGGCAACTCAAACAAAATTGACCTCTTCTTCCACCCACGCGTGACAAGCGTATGAGCAAAAGGCTTGCCAAACTTAGTACTCACATCTTTCACCTTTTCAAAAATTTGTTCGCCGGTCAATGTAGGTGGAGCTTTACGTTGTTCTGAATCTCCATTGAATGCTTTTCTCCACCCACGGTAGTGATGACTAGAATTTAAGAATCTACGATGACCAAGAAAGACATTCTTCTGACCAAATTCCAACCGCGTCCAATCTGTGTTTTCTTCACAGATAGGACACGCACATTGACCATTAATGCTATACCCCGATAGATTTCCGTATGCTGGGAAATCATTAATTGTGCCAAACAACATCGCCCTCAAATTGAAACTTTCTTTCCTATATCCATCATAAACCTCCACACTGTTCTCCCACAAACTCTTTAAGTCTTTGATTAGAGGTGTCAGGTATACGTCTATGTCATTCCCTGGTTGTTTAGGGCCAGAAATTAACATAGATAACATCATGTACTTACGCTTCATACATAGCCATGGAGGTAGGTTATAAATCATAATAATTACAGGCCAGGTAGAATGTGAGATACTCTGCAGACCATGCGGATTCATTCCATCAGTCGATAATGCCAAGCGAAGGTTTCTAGCTTCTTCTCCAAAATCAGGATAATCATTATCAATTTTCATCCACTGTGGTGAATCTGCCGGATGTCGATACTTCCCATCTACAATTCTATCATCTGCATGCCAGGTTAGGTGTTTTGCATCTGTTTCACTACGAAACATGCGTCTGAATCTCGGAATTATAGGAAAATACCATAATACTTTTGCTGGTGACAATTTTTTCTTATACCGAGATACACTGCATTTAGGACACTCGTTTAATGATGCATATTCATTTCGAAACAAAATGCAATCATTTGGACAAGCATGTATCTTATCATAGCTCATGCCAATAGAGCATAACATTTTTTTAGCTTCATAGGTTTGATTGGGAAGAACATTATCCTCCGGAAGCATCTCTTGAAGTAGGGCTAACAACTCTGTGAAACTTTTATCCGACCATCCATTACCCGCCTTTAAATTGTACAACTTTAATACCGCGGACAATCTTGTGAAAGTAGTGCAACCTTTATACAACGGTTTCTCTGCATCGCTTACCAACCTCTCAAACATCTTGGGACAATCTTGAAGATCTTCTTCAAGTGCTTCTGCAATCTCTTCGACTCGATCACAATCATATGTATCTCTGCCATTGTCCTTTGAAGCACATGTCGTATTATTCTGGGGTTCAACATTCTCGTTACTTATCTCACCATGTAATGTCCAACATGTGTAACTTCGATCAATTCCATGTCTCATTAAATGAGATTCCAACTGAACGGCGTCAACTCGACGCCCATAACAGCATCCTAAGCAAGGACATGTGATCCTATTGGGGTCTTTGGCGTATTCAACAGCAAACTTAACGAACTTCGATACCCCATTCTCGTACTCTTTTGACAATCGATTACCAGACATCCATTTTTTATCCATACTAATTGAGTAATCTACACTAAACTATAAAAGTTAAACAAAACAGAGAATACCTGTAAGGAAATCACTAACTTCTAAGAATGCTATGCAATAGGATGCTTGGAAACGATCACAACTTTGCTCTTCACAGGTAACCCCTATAGCAGACAAAATATAAATTTTATTAAAATCATATTAATAATTAACCAAGACAAATCATATTAAAAATACTAGATAATCCACCAAAACAAATAATATTAAAATTACTAGATAATCCTTAAACCAAAATGACACCCTTACTAAACATTGAGAAATCCTAACTAAACATATAAAATCATAATAACATATATATCATATAAACATTGAGAAATCCATCATAATAACATAATAACATATCAACATATAAAACCTTCACTAAACCTTCAATAACTCATTTCTACACAACAACAACACTAAAATTTACTTGCATGTCCTCAAACCTTCAATACAAAACAACAATATACGTATCATACTTGAACTCAACAACAAAAACAATAACTCAACAACAATATACGTATCAACACTAAAATTTACTTGCATGTCCTCAAACGTAACATATCTACACAACAACAAAAACAATAGTATACGTATCATACTTGAACTCAAATTTACTTGCATGTCCTCAAACCTTCAATACAAAACAACACTAAAAACCTTCACTAAACCTTCAATAACTCAATAAAAACAAAAACAACTCAGAAACCATCAATAACTCAGAAACCATCAATATTTAGTCAACAACATTAATAATTTTATGCAAAGAAACCATCAAACAACATTAATAATTTTACTATGAATTATTAATAATTTTTCTTACCTATTTAGTCAACAACTCAGAAACCATCAATATTTAGATAAAATTATTAAGAAAAACCTTCAATATTTAGAAAAACCATCAAATACCAACAATGGTGAAAAGAAAAAGCATCAATATTTAGATAACAGTATTAAGAAAAACCTTCAAAATCTTTAATGTCTTCAAATACCATCAATGGTGAAAAGAAAAAAAAACAAGAAAACCATAGTAAAACTTCACATACCTTAACAATGGTGGAAATGCAATGCAATGCAGACTCGAAAATGGACGGTGAACGGCGACGGCGGCGCAATCCAACGAAAGAGGGCGACGATCGACGGCGGATGACGACAACAGAAGAGAAACTTTAAATGGGTCGTTCGCCAGAGGAGAAAGAAAGAAGAAAAGAAATATTGCACGACTGTTCTGTTTCTCTTAAAATTCTGGAGGGTATTTTAAAATTATAATACTAATACCTATAGCAGCGCTTTTAAAGGCATTTAGCAGCGCTTTTAAAAGCGCTTTCTTAGGGTGCCTTAGCAATGCCATATAGCAGCGCTTTATAGAAAAAGCGCTGCTAAAGGGGCCCCCTTTAGCAGCGCTTTTTAAAAGCACTTTCTTAGGGCCCCCTTTAGCAGCGCTTTTTAAAAGCGCTTTCTTAGTACCCTTTTAGCAGCGCTTTTTAAAAAGCGCTTTCTTAGGATCCCCTTTAGCAGCGTTTTTTCAAAAGCGCTGTCTTTGGTAGGACATTTTTTTCCTTTTTTTTTTACCCACCCTTTAGCAGCGCTTTTTTAAGAAGCACTGCTAAAGGGTGCGCTGCTAAAACTCATTTCTGGCGTAGTGTTTATAGTTGGTGGGAACATGTATAATTTTTACATATAGTACATGTTTTATGTTCCTGGATGTTGTATCCAGACAAATTAATGAATGAAGAAAAGTTATTGATTGTGCAAAACAAAATGACACGCATCTTAAAGTTGTCACTCGTATACATATCATTAGCATCAACTTCTTCTTTCCACGAAATTCTTAAATCTCTATTCAATGGAGTTAAAATAAACATTTATTTCATTCTCTAATTGCTTTACACCCAAAATCATATTTATCTCTTACGGTGAGACGTCTTTCATTTAATATAATATCTTTAATTAATTTAAGTGATATTTGATTTCACTTAGGAGTATTGAGTCGATTTTAAAGATAACGAGATTTAAATTTTTGTTGAGGGTTATGTCTGATTTATCTCTACTTTAAAATTTGTGGTATATAAACCATATGAAAAATCATAAAATAAGTTATTTTTTCTAAGTCAAAATCTACTAATGAGTAACCGTTGAATTTAGTGTTTCTTTAATCTATAAAATGACTTTTTTTCTAAAAATCTCTTGTGCTCATATATTTGTTATCGAGGCTTTTGTTTATCCCTTTAATAGAATTGTTGTTTTCTTTAACTTTTTGCTTATTTAATTTATCTTTTATTTTTTCGTTCATTTTCTGATTTCGGTTAACTGAATATATGTATAGGGGTGAATAAACGTGTAGTTTAGACTTTAAAGTTATTCGGTAATTATGAACCACATGTTATAAAATAAAATATCATTAATTTGACAAATACATTCTGTCTTTAACTGATAATTGCTAATCAATTTTTTTGACAGCTAAATATTACATTTTTTAAAAATAAAATAAATAAAAATACGCTCTATTTATTTTACTTTTGATTGGTCAAATACTAGTGACTGCAGAAATTCCCACCTATTTTTATTTCTTTAGTTATTCCTATATTAAGACATGTACTACTACAACAACGCTAGTATCTCAGGAAGAGAGTCACTGCAACTAGCTATCATACAAAGAACGAAATGGGGTGTGCATCTTCCAAACGCATCGACGGCACGGAAGTCGCCGTATACCAGCCACCGCCGACGAGCTTCGCCGTGTTCGACATAAACTCCATCGAAGAACCATGGCTCAAACACCTCAACAACAACACCAACACCAACACCAACACCATTTCTCAAGAATACAAACCCGCTCTCCCTCCTCCTATTCTCCACATCCTCGACGCCACCGAGAAATCTCCCCAATCATGGGAAGATGTCAGCAAAACACTCCAACACCTTAAACCAGTTGTCCAACAAGAGAAAGAGATAAAACCTCCTCAAACACCACCACTAACATCTCCTCCGTCGTCACAACCACCACCTCCTCGCAAGGTTGCTTCCTTCCGAACACTTGAAGAACTAGATGCGAAGCAAAAACAAAGCCCGGAGAATAACAAGAACGAGTCACAAGCTCAATCAACTACCGATGGTGATCCATTGAGAACGATAAAACCTACGTTGTCTTCGAAACTGAAGAACAACATATTCATACAGAAAGACATGTTAGAGAAACAAAAAGAAGAGAGAGAATCGAATTTCGAACGGTTAAGAAGGGACCCACTGAGTAACTACCCGGAGAAAGTTCCACCGAACGGAAACGACGCCGTGGTGATATACACGACGTCGTTAAGAGGAGTTAGAAAAACTTTCGATAACTGCAACAAAGCGAGGGACTTATTGGAGAATCACAGGGTGATATTCGACGAGCGTGACGTGGCACTTCACGGAGAGTTTTTGAAGGAAGTGAAAGAGTTGTTGTTAACGGAGGAAGAGTCGGGGGTAGGGGTGGTTTTGCCGCGGGTGTTTGTGAAAGGGAGGTATTTGGGTGGTTTGGAGGAGTTAACGGAGTTAAATGAAACGGGGAGACTTGGGAGGATATTGAATGCGACACGTGTGGAGAGAGGTGTTGGGAGACAAGGTTGTGGGGGGTGTGGTGGGGCTAGGTTTGTGCCTTGTTTGGATTGTGGTGGAAGCTGTAAGTTGGTGATTAGTGGGGTTGAAATAAGTGATTCCACACTGCAGAGGTGCCCTAAGTGTAATGAGAATGGGTTAGTTCATTGCCCTGCTTGTCTTTGATTTTGAGTTTTGTTTCAATACTAGTTAAGTTTTCGTTGTTGTTGTAATAATATTGATTCACAGTTTGATACTATACTAGTGTTTTATTCATAAATAAAATTATAGTATTACAAGTGTATGATGAGATGGATAATTTTATTGTTTAATATTGGGATTCCGGATTATGGATTGTCCATTCATGGTTCAAATGTATATGATCGATGAATGAAAAATAAAATTCAGTAAATTTGACTTTTATAGTTTGAAGATAGAGTTACATTTGTGACGTGGCAACATTTGTACCATGGTGAATCTTTTGGACATATTACAAGTCAATGTTTATAGTCTCAATTTAGAGCTAATATTGTTGAAAGGTTAACTGGTTTTTGTAAAAACATCTACAAACAATTTGTTGTTAGGGGTGTGCAAAAAAACTGATTAACAAGAATCAAATTTAAAAATATAATGCATAGATTTCAAAAGTCCATTTTATTTGATTTAAAAACTAGTCCAAATTCATTTTACTAAAACCATTAAAAACAGGTAACCACTTTTTAAAAGCATAGTTAATCCACTTTTCAAACTGTTTATCTTATTTTTATTTCACGGTTATAAATGACAATTAAGATAATGTATATTTAATAAAACTTATATATATATATATATATATATATATATATATATATATATATATATATATATATATATATATATATATATATATATTAAAACAAGCAATTAACTTTTATTTTTATATATATCATAAATAAATCATAGTATTATAACCATATTTCTTGACTTTAAATATAAAAAAATAAAAAAAGTCATAAAAAAATAATAAAGAAGAATTTATTATATAAAATGTTTGGTTTATAAGGGAAAATTTTATTATGACACTGGGTGGGACTCGCATACTACAGAAATATTACTCGATTTATATATTTAATTAATAAAATGGAATGTTCTAGCTTCTAGAACGATTATAGTAGAGTACCTTTTATCTTTATCTTTTATTTTTAATTTTAATTATTAAAATCCAAATATACACTGGATTAACTGAGAAAATTAAATTTAAGAAAATGGTATATGGTTATAAAAACTATTCATGTGCTATGGTGCAAATTTTAATCTACAATTTTTACTATTTAGTGATAATTTTGTCGTTAAATTCTTTAGAATGATAAAGTTATTCTTAGGTGGATGCATTTTATTTAGATTGAGGTTAAATTTTTTAGTGATAATACTATTTTGATATGAAATCCTCTCTAAATTGATTTTTTTTTTATAAAATAGATTTTAAAACTGATTTCTTTAAAGAAAATAAAAAACTGGTTTTGAGAGAAACTGGTTTAAAACTGATTTTAAAAAAAACTGTTTTTTTTTAAAAATCGGTTTGAAACCGAATCAATCCACTTGTAAATCGGTTTTAAAAAAATAAACCGGTTTTATATAAATGGTTTTAAGATCCAAACCAAACCATGGTTTGGTTTATAATACATGCACACTCCTAATTGTTGTAGGGTAGAAATAGGGAACAAGTGAAACATTTTTGTTGTAATTTCTCTCACATGATAGTAATAAGTATCAATGTGTTTTATGGAAAGTTTGAGGTATCTTAGAACAAGAATTGTAACTTCATAACGAAGGTTTGCGGGGTTACTTATATATGTGTTGGTTTAATTGTTGAACAACATAACAAATGTTTGATATTCTATTGATAAGGTATATGAGTTGGCCAACTAATCTTGTATAGATTGTTGGATCTTGTAATGGTGTCCCGTCTTCCTTGAAAGTCTTGTTCCTCTCGTTAGTGTTGACGAGGGCTTTGCATCTAAGAGGCATGTGTGGTAGAGTAGGTATAATATATATTTTCTTTGATTCCTTCTTTGGATCTTGCAATCTCTGATATCCTAAAATACTTGAGATATCTCAAGCCCTTAGTCTTAAAATGTTCTTGAAGTGTGCGTTTTATTGATATAATGGTGGTTTAGTTGTTTCTTGCAATGATAATGTCATAAAATCAATAATGTTGTAAATGATAAAGATCAATGACTTTTAAATAGAGAATGACATGATTGTGATTGTTTAAATCCTTTAGATAGTAAAAAGAATTAATAATTTTGCAAACTATGGTCTACTAGATTATTTTAAGTTATATATTTTTCAAATGTTTATATACATGATTTGGATTAGTAGTATAAACACCTTTAGGTAGTTACATATAGAATTCCTCATCAAAATTACCATTAAAAAATCTATTATATATATATATATATATATATATATATATATATATATATATATATATATATATATATATATATATATATATATATATATATATATATATATATATATATATATATATATATATATATATATATATATATATATATATATATATATATATATATATATATATATATATATATATATATATATATATATATATATATATATATATATATATATATATATATATATATATATATATATATATATATATATATATATATAAGTTAATACTTTTGATTTGAGTGAAATATTTACTAACTAATCGAGATCTATGTCTATCAATAGAGCTATCAACCTTAAACTTTGCTTTAAAAGTCCATTTATATCTAGTAGGTCTCTTACATGGAGGCAATGTTGTAATAATCCAAATTTTATTTTAATTTAAAGTATCTAATCTATAATTAATAACGTGCATCCAATGTTTTTGTTGGTGTCTATAGATGTTTTTAGCGAACAATTATGAGTTTAAAAGTCCGTGAGATTAACTTGAAAAAACTCTGGAGCAATTTTGTGCAAACACGTTTATCAGAAAATATGTATACGAAGTGACTATGAGTGTCTATGTGCAGACAAGATAAAGACAAACTTTAACGACGAAAAAACTTGAATTAAAGTAAAATAAAATTGCAATAAATAACATTAAATAAGCGCAGTAAATGACAGAAAGTAAAGATGTTTCAATTAAGGAAACATAGACATTAAAACAAAAGGGATGTAGACTCACATGTTGCTCACAATCTGTTTCGCACTTTAACTTGGGTACTCTAGATCTATAGAGAAAGTATATGAAATTTGTGAGCTCGATTACAACATATGAAACTAATGTATATACTAAACTAAAGATAATTGTCTCTGACAATTTGTTTATAGAGAATCGACGCCTCTTCAAAGACATGCAATTTGATCTTCTGATGCACTGGCACGTCGTCAACACTTGAAATTGCTAAAAACCATTATCCTACGTTCATAACTGCTATTAGCGTCTGGTAATTACCTACTCGTCTCGAATGCGGTTGATGATAGCGCTAAGTCCCCTTTCTAGTCTTTGGTTTCCAGAATATTCTAAGTCTTTCAAATTCGTTAAACGCTTCGAATTTGACACAATGTCGAGTGATCAATTAGATTTGTTCCTGAGACTCCTCTAAATCATATCTCAAGATCTTTTCTTGATATTCTTTCAAACCATGTCTAAATATCTGCTCTTGATATTCTTTCAAACCAGGGTTCAAGATGACAGTCAAAATGCTCCAATCAACGTACCTATTCCTATCGACTTATATCAATCAATGTTAACACTTAACAGTTTTCCAATGTAACATTCGATTGAATTTTCCCAACTAGAAATTCCAAGCTAATAGATGTCCCCATATCGACTTGTGTCAATCAATGCTAACTTTTTAATCATATGGTCAGATGGAAGAAAGGTGGTATTTTTTATAACCCTTCAATAATGTTTACCTAGTATGCACACGTCACATCAACGAATTGTCTTACTATTTAATTATTATTATTTTGTCATTATGACCACTTTCTACCAAAACATCACGTCAAAGACTTGCGTGCAATTGATCATCATGATCCCTTATTTCCCATGAGATTTATTAAAAGTGAAATTAAGACAAAACTCTTTAATTCCCTTTTTTTCATCTTTTTCGATGGCCTTTTAGTGCCAACTGTCAGCTTGAGTGCACCACGTGTTCAAAATTATTTCGAGGGGAAAAATGAACCTCTTCTTCCCTTGGTTATTTAACATGTTCTCCCTCAAACCTTCTTATCTTTTGCCACTTACATCTTTCTGAAACACGAATAGAAAAAGGGAACCTTGAGAGAGTTTTTCCTGCAATTTTCATCTTCCTCATTACACTCCCTCTTAAGAAACCTTTGAAATCAACAATGGCTCCCAAAGTTCAATCACATCCTCCTTTAGCTACAGCCATTGAAGAACCGCTCTTCTTGAACGACCACACCTACATTCCTGAACCCCCAATGAAGAATTGAAGAAGAAACCTCTAGCATAGTACTGCTTTGATTCCCTACTCTATCGCAGGTAGCACATATGTGTTCATGTATCCTCTCTCTAGGCATATCAAGAAACCCAAAATACTGAAAAATTTATTTCCTTGCTTCCCTAATTATGTACCCTTGGTGTTCATGGATGCTGCCATACCCCAATTTTGTCCAGGCATTTCAAACTTTCATGCATCAAAATTTACTTTGCTTTTCTTAGAATCAAATTTCGGTTTTACAGACAGACCGGTTAAATTGAATTTCAAATGTGCGTAAAATTAAATGGCGAAAATTTTTAAGATCAGGCTTGCACTTGTTAGTTTTTTTTATCTACGGTTCACATAGTTCAACCTGGCGTACTCGTTTTATTTTTCGATCCCATTTGCAGTCGCGTTTTGATCAATCTGAGCCTTTTCAACTAGACATTTTTTATTGCAAAATATGATATTTATCTGTTTGTTTTCCAGAAAATTATTTTGTGTAGATTACTTTAATGCGTTCATTTTATTTTCTCACGCATTTTTGCGCCCTATTTTTATTCACTTTAATTTCTTTTATTTTTATTTTTTAGTCAAAATGTCATGGGAAAATAAATAGAGACAAATAAATAATCACTTGATTTTTATTTACTCTATTAAAAAAGATTTGAATTTTATTGCATTTAATCATTTGAAACCTCATTTTAATCATTTAAAAAATATCCAAGGGCTTTGTTGGTATTTTATTAAATTTGTAAAATCCTAATTCTTAGTGTAACTCATGGTCATTGGATCAAATTATCAAGGGTACACAATCAAAAGCACATGGATTCCCATCTCTTTCACAATTCAAAATAAAAGAAATAAAAAGATAAAAATGAGGGAAGATGAGGAGGGAATAACGTGACACCTCCCACTAGAGTTGTCAAAATGGGCTAGTCCATATGGCCCGTCTCGCATGGCCCGAAAAATCATAGGGTTTGACCCTTAAAATTAGAGTCCATATTTTTCAGGGCTTTTTTAGTCCAGTACTAAAAAGCTCGCTACCCGTTAGGGCTACCCCATATGGATTGTGGGTAGCCCATTAGGCCCGCATCGCTATAAAATTTTAAAAATATATATTAATATTTATGTTGTCTTACTCCAAAATAACACATTGATTTTTCTCACTTCACTAAATTCTATCTCTATTTGATTCAACCTTTCTTTTTTGAATCTGATACATTAATATAATCAACACTCTTTTCTCATATTCTATTAGTTTCCCTTATGCTAAATGTTCGAGTATTATTTTATACAATTTAGACATGTGTTGTATTTAAAAACACATTATAGTATTTATAAAAGATAACCTAGTACGTAAAAATGTTTTATGTTTAAAAAAATATAATTTTTAATTTCATTTATAATAAATATTCTGAGGTTTTTATTATAATTTTTTTTATTTAAGAAAGCTCATTTAGGCCCGGGTAATCAGAAGTCCATCTAGGGTCGAACTCAGGTAATAATTTTCGAGTCCATATTACAATAGCGCTTTTGTGGCCCAACCCTAAACATCCTGAGGCCCACCGGAGCCGACCCGTTTAGGACCAGATAGCCCATTTTGACAATTATACCTCCCACACATTTTAGACAACTGACGGAAGGCACCAATCAAAAACTAATCCCATCTTAATTTTTGAAATGAAGAATGAAATAGAAAAAGTTTAAAAAGAAATAGAAGAGGGAACCAACATGCATCTTGGAGTGTATACACACGTTACTTCCATTTTCTCAGGAAAAAAATCTCCTACCAACCACATCTCTCTCCACTCACAAAGTCCTCTCATTTTCTCATTGATTAAAAGGGACCACCCACCAACTTTCATTTGTTACCTCTCTCTCATTTTTTAGAATCTTTCCATATTGAAACCCGCATGTCACTACACACTAAAGCTCATTCACTTTTCCTGCGAAAATTTGACTCGCCCTCATGACCTATCACACACATCCATAATGAAAGACTCTCTCTCCAATTAAAATAAGAAAAATGAAAAAGGTAAAACAGGTCCCTCTGGCGCAGACATTTAAAAGGAAAGGAGATGATATAACTTGAGGACCTTTTTCTTTCAGGAACGTCACTTCCTCCGCCTGCACTACCTTGGAACGACAACACCGTCGGATCAGTCACCTACATCTGCATCTCAAAACGTGGCCCAAACACAAGCTTCTCCTCCACTCACGTTTTTATTCCTACGAGCTAATGACCAAGCTTCCACCGCTAACAGTTGCGGCCATCTCAATATAACACCACTTTTATTTTGAAGTTAAAACCGCTGACAACCGTCAATGTCACCACCAACAAATCAACTCCGGTAAGGTATTTCGACAACTCCAGCATCAATATTCAACATTGCGGTAATGACATTCGAGTTTCCTGTTGTATTCTGTTGATTATTGCTTTGATGTATAATTTTATTTCGTTTATGTTGCACATGTGTTTGTTTTTCTTTTGTACTTAGGTACTGTAACCTCTGCAGAAATGTAAATATTCAAGGCCTACTATTTTGGTTTTTATTTTGTTGTGTTTGAAATTAGATTAATTCGCGGGATCGACATTATTTATATGTTGTTATGCCGCTGAATTTTCTTTCGATATATTAAGGCAACATTGACGATGTCAATTTGTTTGTGTCATGCCTGTGCTTATTTGTTTCATATTTAAGCTATATAATAATTTTGTAAACATTGTAAATAATTTGGTTACTGCTGTTTTATTTCATTTTTGTTCGTGTTGTGTTACATCAGATATCAATTTGTGGATTCGATATCACTTATATGCCTTTAAGCCACCAGATTTCCGTTTTGATATACTAATGCAATATTTCACCAAGTTACAATTCATTTTACTGAGTTTATGTGTGGCATCTATAATTTATTATTGTTACATTGTGTTATACAGTTCCATTGCATCTCGCGCGATTCATTTGCATTCCGACATTGCGCTTTTTAAGTTGCTTTTCGTTATAGTTTCATTTCTTTACGTCATGTTTCATTTACATTATTCATTTGTAATTATGCGCTTTACGTTAGCAATCTGTTTTTGATTCATAATAGTTGTTCGCACACAGTTTTCACGCGAGCAACCTCAGACTTCCTGACGCAGGTTGACTTGCAGGACCGACCAAACAAGTCCCAAAACTATTTGGTCGAGTATATGTGGCGGTGACTGAATGGTGTTTGTTTTAACAAATTAGAAATAATCTTGAATAAAAAATACGTAAATTTGAATAAAATACAAGTAAATAAACGAGAAAAGGACCGGAAATATTTAAAGTTGGTAATATAAATTGCTTTTAAAAGGAAATATGGACGCGGTCGTACATTTTGCAGGAATGAAAACTCTTTTCTCTTAACGCTTGGTACTTAGAGTATTTTTCCCTTACAATGTTACAAAATGCGCCCTTTAAAATGAACATGGGAATTGCCTTTAATAGGAAAATAAAATAACTTCCATGTTGGTTTTGGTGTTGCCATGTGTCCTTCCACCATTTTTGTAACTTCCCACGTTCTTAGCTTTTCAAATTTTCTTCCCGCTCAGACGTTCTCATTCTTCGCGTCGACTTCCTTGCCCACCGGTCGACACCTTCGACGAAATAGGCTTGAGTCGACTCACAAACTTCTTATGTTGGCGTCGACTCACATCATTTCTACAAGCCAATTTTTGTGTCACCTTTCCTCAGTCAAAAACTTTCAGTCAACAAGATGCCCCCTTAAAACCCAGTTTCGACTGAGCACGATGTCGACTAAGAAACTTGGTGTTTTGGCTTTCTGTGAGGTTTCGAATGCACCTTAGTTCTGACCCAGCAACACCATCATTATTTTTTTTGTCGAGTCATCTACACGTCACCCACATTCTGACGTGAGAATGGC
The DNA here is from genome assembly GCA_963859935.3 of Lathyrus sativus. Classification (NCBI taxonomy): domain Eukaryota; kingdom Viridiplantae; phylum Streptophyta; class Magnoliopsida; order Fabales; family Fabaceae; genus Lathyrus; species Lathyrus sativus. Next base: position 694,044,838 of record OZ012741.1, on the reverse strand, counting down.
GCCTTTCTGCGTCACGATTTCCAAGAAAACTAATCATGACTGGTTGCATCCCAATGTTATGGGTTTTAAACCACTCTCACTCACTCTAGCATCGGAACCGCCCTCTGTCTTTTCAATTGCATGCCAACATGCCTATAAATAGCTTTCTCTATATTTGGTTTTCTTTTTCCAAATTCGCTCACAGTATACTTACCTTCAAGCTTTTGCTCTTAGAATTCCTTGAACCCTCTCTTTCAATGGATTCCTCAACCACTTCTGCTACTCACACCACCGGAAACAACCCCATTGCATTTGTTCTCTCTAAAGTCAAAGCACTCAGGCCTCTTCCAAATTCGTCGTCCGCTGATGACGCGATAGTAGCTACCTAGCAATGCTAGATGATTATCCCCTTCACGGTGGCTGGAAAGTTGCATGCTTTCCATGGGCCATACCTTGATAAAAAAACCGAGCCATGAGGAACTTCAAGCATTTTTTTCCTTGTTACCTTCCCACAATTCCACCTGTTTTCCAAAAAGGTGGGACTCTCGACCTCAAGTTCATGGCGCCAAAGGCTCGTGTTTTCAGGTCGATGCCTACCCTAGGCAACAAATATTACATTTCCTAGTTGAACAAGGTCCAAGAAAAACGTCAGGACCAATGGAAGACAGCTGGCATCTTCGACACCATCCAGCTCTCCAGGAATGCTCATAGGGTCAACCCTTGTCTACTGTTGGCGTTGATGTTTTTCTGGGAAGGTTCGACCAACACATTTCATTTCTCCTGTGGCATGTTGACGCCGATGCTTTTTGACGTGGCGGCCATCATGGGTCTTTCTCCTCAGGGAAAAATCTTCGAGTCGACCCTAGAAAAGGACGCCACCTTTGACTTTGAACGTGCTGATTTTCAGAACTTTATAGAGGACCATCATGATAAAGGTTCCGAAGAAGTGTCGGATGAAGAACACATTGCCTTTCTTATTCTCTGGCTGTCCTACTACCTCTTCTGTCCTGACTCTCTACAAATAGCCAAGAGTTATATCAACCTGGAAATCCAAATACATGAAGGTCGACAGGTATCTTTGAGTAAGCTTCGACTATCCTCTCTCTATCACTCCCTTGGTCTATCGGCCTTGAGAATAAAACTCCTTCACGAGACCAACAAAGCCTTGAATGTTTCAGGGCCTATGTGGTTATTGTAGCATTGGCTTAACGCCACATTCGAGTATCATCAGGGCTATCTCGTGTCTGCAACAATGCAACGTCTGAATGATGATTGTCCCATAGAAGGCGTTCGACTCACCTTAATGACTATGCAGGAAACTCACAACAAAACTCTCTTTATGAAATACCTCACCATATTTGCAGAAGCAACTTCCTTCGTCCCTAGCATTGATCTTTTTGTGCATCGATGGTTTGCTCTATCATGGTTTAGAAATCCCTTCCCTGGTGCTTCCCGAAAAATGGCAGAAATGTCGAATTCTATATGGAGGGCGTTTCTGACTCCCACTATATTTTCGTTTCGAATCGAAATGGGGAATACATGTTTTGGGTTCATGAACTACCAGCCTAATTTGGTGGTCCGACAGTTTGGTTCGAGCCAACTGCTGCCAAATTCCTTGGTATGACATTCCTCTAACATTGTATGGGTTGGTCGACAGTTAAACCTGACATGCCACAAGAACTGCCTCAAGTTTGATAGGTCGACTTAGCGCCTTGAGTTACCTGTTTTTTTCTTTTCAACCATCCTTCTTTACAACAGAGGGTTTTAGTGTATGGTGGTCAGAATACAAAAACCAATGCTTCAAACGTGACCTTTTCTTGGAGAATATGGTTGATGCTTTTATTGCCCTCGTTGGTGAAGTCCCTGCTACAACGATTATTGTAGCTGTCGAGAATCCCCAAGGAGTTGGTGCCGCAGAGGACACCTCAAAGAAGGTACATTCTTTGCTTTCCTTCTGTATGTTATTACTTGCCAATATCGAATCATTTGTGTTTATTCCCCCAGGGTCGAAAGTGGGAGCCAACTGTTGCATCGACCTCGACCAAGCTAGCAAAGAAATAGAAAGTCCTGAATCCCCAGGTACCACATGTTCTTGGTGAATCTTTGTACTTGCCTTCTACTGTCAACTTACCTTATTGTTTGTTAGGTTCTTGAAAAGGCGTCGACATCTGAAGGTGGCGCGTCAGATGAAAGCACCCAATCCCGGTTCTTTCCTTCTGAAACATCAAACTCTCCTCCTACTACCCCAATAGCCAAGAAGAAAAGAGTTCCCATAAAAAAAAAAACTCCTTCCAAAGCGGTCACTTCAACCGTAAAACCTACCTTTCCTGATAATCTGGCTAAAATTTTCCAATCTGTTGCCACTGAAATTCCTCCTCCACAACATATTGTTGAGGTATTTATCGTCTTTTTTCTTTTGGTCCATATATTACCTGAGTGTTTTCTTATTTAAGCCCCCTTCTACAGGACATCGCGGTCGACTCGACCGTTGCTGTAAATGTTGATAATGCGACGGCTACTGCTGGTAATCTTCCTGAGACGGCACCTCTTTTTAGTCCTTAGAAAGTCGAAGAATTCCAAGGGGCGTTGATAGAAGAAAACCCTACGACGAAGACACCCTCTGCTAACAACACCAACAATGAGGCGAGTAAGGACGACACAGCTGCCAGTGGCAATGAGAACCCTTTGATTACCCCAACTGCTACTAAGGGCACTCTGAATCCCATAGGTTATGCTGAAGGTGGCCCTTCTGTCGAAAGGACGCTTACCCAGAGAAGATTTTAGCTATGAAGCAATCAAACTCAGCAGAGACTTTGAAGGCACTGCTTAAGCTTCATAAGTTGTCTATGACGCAACCCTTGCTTGTTCGACGACCCCTCTTGACCCAGAAATAGATGATTTTTTTGCCCTCAAACTCCAACAACTAAGGACATACCTCTTTGAGGATGAGTTTCTGGATGTCGTCATGGAGGAGTCAGTTGTAGCCTGTAACGTCTTCAAAATACTGGACGAACTTTCCCAGTTTAGAATGCCTGCTCCCGTGTCCAAATATTTCATTGAATTCGAGGCTTTCTTCACCCAGATAGAAAATGACCTATCAGTTTATAAACAAGTTGATGCTCAAATTAGGGTGAAGATCAATGAGATGAAATGAGAGTGGTATCTCAGCTCCCTTTGTGAGAAGAAACTTGAGGACTTTGAAACTAAAAAGAAAGAGCGTCCTACAAGCGTCGTGTCTTCGACCAGCAGATATCTGACTATCAGACTCAGATGGCTGAGCTTGCAAGAAAGATTACTGAGGTAGAAAAGCAGAAAGCCTCCTTGGACTCCGACGAACCTCTGCCTGCTCAAGAGGTCATCGATCAAGAAGTGTCTCAAGGGATTGCTCATGTCGAAACAGCCCTTGCGGTGAAAGGTACTATTGACAAGATGCGGCAGAAGAAGTCTCTCCTTGAAAGTAAAGTGGCTCATGAAGAGAACCTCTTCAAAGACTTTAAATGAAAATTCCCAGCATAGTTGTATTTATTATTTAGTTGAACCGTTGTAACTCCTCTCTGGAGCTTTTTTTAAACTGTCTTGGCCTTCTACCCACGTGGGTCAATTTATTAATGAAAAGTTATTTTTGGATTTGAACCTCGTGTAACATAGGCTTATACTTTTTCAAATATTTCCCATTTACTCTTATGATTCGTTGATCCAAGCCTATCTCTTGGATCTTGTATGCGTTGTTACTGAATGCTTGAATTACTTGGAATAGTCCCTCCCAGTTTGGTGACCATTTTCCTAACATTCGATCCCTTTGATCTACAGGCAACACTTCCTTCCACATATAATCATTGACTGCAAAGGTCTTCTTTCTGACCTTCTTATTATATGCTTTGGCCACCTGTGCCTTTTGGCGTAATAGCATATCTAGCGCTGCCATCCTTTCTTCGTCCAAGTCCATGATTTCGTCTAGCATCATGCTCCAGTATTGCTCTGACAGGATGTCATGCTAACGTTGCACCCTAATTAGCTGTAGACAAATATCAGCTAGCAAAACAGCGTCATAACCAAACGTCATACGAAACAGAGTTGAAGTGGTCGCCTCCTTAGGGGATGTTTGACAAGCCCATATAATTTGATCTAACGCCTTGTGCCAATTCTTGGGTTTCTTAGCAACGTGTTTCTTAATGATTTTAATTACTACCTTGTTGGCGGCTTCGACTTGACCGATTTCCTGAGCATAATACGGTGTTGAAGTGATCAACTTAAAACCTATTTCTGCTGCAAATTCTCGTATCTTTTGGCCAACAAATATAGAACCTTGGTTCGTAGTGATGGTTTCAGGGATCCCGAATCTAACAAAATATGGTTCTAGATAAATTCGATCATGGTTTCTTGGTCTACTTTTACCAGAGGTACATCCTCTATCCACTTTGTGAAATAATCTATTCCCACAAGGACGAACCTTTGCTGCTTCGATGAGGCTGGTCGAATTTCACCTATGATATCCAACGCCCATCTACGAAAGGGCCATGGCTTGACGATTGTGTGTAATTCGCTGGCTGGTACGTGCTGAACATTCGCATGTCTTTGACAATCCTGGCACCCCTTTGCAAAGTCCAAGCAATCCTTGAGCACGCTTGGCCAATATACACCTTGTCGGAATAACAACCATTTCATCTTATGGTCAGCTTGGTGAGCCCCGCATGTCCCACTATGGACTTCCGAAATTGCTAGGTATGCATCTATGTCTCACAGAAATTTAAGCAACACCCCTTCTGGTGTCTTTTTCAGCAACTCATTCCCCATTAAGACGTAACTTAAAGCTCTGTACTTAGTCTTCCTATCAACACTTCCTACCGGATTTTCCAAATACTCGATGATTGGTATTCTCCAATCTGACGGTGATAGATTGCTGACAGCGAAGATTTCACAGTTTCCTAAACTTTCAATTAAGTTTTCCATTAAGACGCTTGTCCCTCCATCTTTTGACAAGCCTGATGATGGTAGGACATACGACACCACCTTTTCCCTAGTTTTAATGAAGTCTCTCAGCTTTCCTTCCAACACTTTGTACCCAGAGGAAATTTATGCTAAATCGTTTGCCTCTTGATTTTCTATCCTGGGCATGTATGTAATGCTGACAATCTCAAAGCGTTCCAAGAGTCGCTTCGCCATCGTGAAGTATACCACGGGGTGTTCTTTGACGCATTTATACTCTCTCGTGATCTGTTTAATCACCAGTTCAAAGTCGCCTCTTATTTCAACTCTTTTAGCGTCTAGATCTTTAAGAACTTTGAGGCTGGTGAGTAAGGCTTCATATTCTGCGTCATCATTGGAACATTTTTCGTCGATCCTACACTTGAATTTAGCAGGAATGTTGTTAGGGGATATTATCAAGTTCCCAACACATGTTCCATTCTTATGACTTGATCTGTCGAAGTATAACTTCCAAGGATCAATGTCGATCATCAACAGTGACGATTTGACCACTACGTGGTCGACGATAAAGTCTGCCACTATTTGACCTTTCATTTCACTTAGAGAGACATACGCCAAGGAGTATTCAGTTAACGCTAGTTCCCATTTTCCAATTTGACTATGCAGAATGGGTTTAGACAACATATGCTTAATAACATCAAAATGCGACGAAACGTAAACCTCAACTGGTTTAGTATATTGTTTTAATTTCATACATGAGAAATACATGCATAGGCACAACTTTTTGATCATAGTGTACACAGTTTCAACATCTATTAACATTCGACTAAGGTAATAAATGGGTCTTTCGACGCCACAATCATCCTCTTGTGCTAACATGCTTCCTATGGTTGTGTCTGACAAAATAATGTACAACTTCATGCTTTTATTTATACTAGGTGGCAATAAAATGGGAGGCCTTGTGAGGTACTTTTTAATGGTGTCGAAAGCCTCATGTCGTTCCTTTCCCCAGTGAAAATCACTTTCATTCTTGGCCTTGAGCAATGGCTAGAACACATTCGTCTTGCCACTTAGATTTGATATAAACCTTCTCAAAAGTTTACCTTCCCCAACAAAGACTGGAGTTGTTTCTTCGTTGAAGGAGGCTTGAGATCCAAAATTTTCTTGGTTTTGTTTTGATTGATATCGATGCCTTTTGTGTGGACTACGAATCCCAGGAAGTCTCCTGCATGTACACAAAAAGCACATTTTAGTGGATTCATTTTTGATCCATATTTTCTCATTCTCTCGAATGAACGTCGAAGGTGGTCTAAGTGACCATTCTCTTATGAGGCTTTTATGACAATGTCATTAATGTACACCTGCATAAATTTCTCAATAAAATCATGAAATATAGCATTCATGGCTCTTTTATAAGTTGTTATGGCGTTTTTTAAACCAAATGGAATTACAACCCATTCTTATATTCCCAAGGCCTCAGGGCACCAGAATGCCGTTTTGGGAACATCATCTTCAGCTATGAAGATTTGGTTATAGCCGGAGTACCCGTCGAGCATACTCAAATATTTGAAACTTGCGGCCGAATCGACCAGCATTTCTGCCACATCATTGAATACTCATCTTTGGGGGTAACATTGTTCAGGTCCCTGAAATCTATACAGACTCGCAGAGTCCCATTTTTTTTAATGACAGGAACTATGTTTGCTAACCATTTGACGCACCTTGTGTTGGCTGGAAGTTTTGACTAAAGAGAGGCGACACAAAGACTGGCTTGTGGGCCGACAGACTAGGAAATATGGTGAAGGAAATAAGGTGAGCTGACACCAGCAGAGGAAGGCTTGTGGGTCGACTCAGGCAGGTTTTGTCGACAAGGTCGACTGATGGGCAAGGAAGCCAACGCAAAGGAAGAAAGCATTTGAGCGGGAAGCAAATTTGAAAGCTGAGAACGTGGGAAGTTACATAAGTGGTGGAAGGACACGTGGCGCCACCAAATTCAACATGACAGTTATTTTATTTTCCTATTTAAGGCAATGCCCAAATTCAAATTGGGAGGGGGACGCATTTTGTAACATTGTAAGGAAAAAACACTCTGAGTACCAAACGTTAAGAGAAAAGAGTTTCGTTCCTGCAAAATGTATAATCGTGTCCACGGTTCCTCTTAATAAGCAATTTATATAATCAACTTTAAAGATTTATTGTCTTGTTTGTTTTTGTCTTTTCTTGTTTATGCATTCATATTTATTTTAAGTTTACACAGTCTTTCTCAAATTTATATTCAACCTACTCTAAACAACACCATTACACTACAAACCATCATTCTGGGACTTGTTTGGTCGGTCCCGCAAGTAAATATGCGTTAGAAGGTCAGAGGTTATTCGTGCGAAAACTGTGTGCGAACATATTGGCACACCTGGTGGGACCCGTCAGTTTGGGTGTATGCATTCGCACAGTGGTAAGATGGTGATACCATGTCCAAACGAAGAACCGCCTTCAGAGGGAAATATGGTTGTGACTCACACAACCGACGTTGGCACTGATGCTGTGTCTGCGGTTTCGACTGATCATAGCGGGCCTTTCGTGACACCACGTTGGCCTGAACCTAGGCCTATGGTGACAGGAACTGGGGGGAAATATATGCCTAGTTTCACAATGCCCATACCCCGGGCCTTTGGGATGCCGATAAAGTTCATGCTGAGCCTGCATCACAGCGTCCCACTCTTTGGGGAAAGCTTTTCGTCAGCTTTTTCGCCGAATAAGGGGTTAGAGCCTTTGATGAACCAAGTTACTAGGCCCATAGGGTTTAGTGTTCCGTCACTTTCGTTTCCAACTTTCACTTCAAGTTCTGTCACCATCATGAGACATCAGATGGAGGAAAGTAATCACGAAATAGTCCATATGTTAACCCAGCAAATGGGCACCATATTAAGACCACTAATACAAGATTCAACTCAGAGTTGCCAACAATTAGAAACTTAGATGACGTAGACAAGTGATTTTTTAGGCGCTCCTAGGGCCCCGGGTCGATAGACGCCACTGCCTCGGTCGGAGACGCCAATTCGACAAGACGAAGTCTTCAATGAGACAATTAACCAGCAACCCCATAAGGTTAAACACACACCCAGGATGGCCCAAAGGCCTCCTGTTTTTTTAGTTTATAGAAACCAGGACCCAGACTATGTGATCAGACAGGCTCGACATGTAGCCATGGCTGGAGAACCCAACTTAGAAGCCATGGTGGAATGAATTATTGTTTGCAACGGGGAAAACTCAGGCCTTCGACGAACAACATATACGTCCCCACTACCAGACTTCGTTCTGCAAATAGAGTTGCCCAGAGGGTGGAAGGTGCCAAAGTTTATCAAATTCGCCGGAGAGACCGAGGAGTCCATCGTCGAACATGTTTCCAGATACCAAATCGAAGCTTGCGACATAGAAAACAACGAGGACTTGAAAATGAAGTACTTCTCAAGTTCCCTCACCAAAAATGCATTTACTTGGTTCACCACCTTACCTCCACAGTCTATCCATACTTGGGCACAATTGGAAAGATTGTTTCATGAACAATTTTACATGGGACAATCGAAAATTAGTCTGAAAGAGTTATCCAACGTCAAGCGGAAGGCTACAGAGTCGGTGGACCAATATCTTAACAGGTTTAGACTGTTGAAAGTTTGATGCTTTATGCAAGTCCCTGAACATGAGCTAGTCGAGATGGCGGCTGACGGCCTAGATTATTCGATTAGGAAAAAGTTAGACACATAATATCTCGAAGATATGGCGCAGCTAGCTGATAGGGTTCGACAAGTTAAACGTTTAAAAAATGAAAAAACCCAGGCTAACAGATATCGTAAGAAAGAGAAAGTTTCATACGTGACCGCTGACGAATACTCTTCTAACGATGAAGAACTTGTCGATCATAACGAGATCAACGTGGCTGAACTGAGGCCAGGGCCTCCGTACACATGCAAATCATTAAAACCATCGAATGGAAAAAATCATGTTGAAACCGAAAAATAGATAAATATGTCGCAAAAATGTATATTTTTGATGTATCTAAGTGCGATAAAATATTTGATTTATTAGTAAAAGATGGTCATATTATTGTTCCTCCTGGGGCAAAAGGTCCCCCTTTAGAACAAAAGAAGAAAATGGGAGTTTGTAAATTTCATAATTTCCTTGGTCATAAGACATCTCAATGTGTTCTTTTCAGGGACTTGGTGCAGAAAGCTTTGAAAGAAGGCCGACTTTAATTTGGCGAAAGGCCAAAGATGCAGGTGGACACGGATCCTCTGAAGGTTAAAGAATCCTTATATTTTGAGCTATATGATTGCATGATGGTTGAGGCTACTGAAGGTCTCAACGAGCACTTGACAACTGAAGCATTTGAATGCATGATGTTCGAGACTACTGATGGTCCTGACAAGAAGTCTAAAGAGAAGCTCGAGGCAGTCTACCCTCAAGCTGGCGAAAGTCTGACTGATTTCCAAGAGAAATGCAGGGTGAGCAGGTCAAAAGTTATATTCTGCCCAAAGTGCAACACCGTGTTTGACGAAAAAGATGCTGAGAAGTACGAAGCGGGTAGGAAAATGGCGCTGTAAGACAGTAATCCACCAGTCCCTAGGTTTGTGCTCGACAAGAACGGTGCTCCTCGTCGGAACGAAGAATACTGGAAGTTGTTGCAGCCAGCGCGGCCCAAGACCTTTATGCCACCATCAGATACCCCGCAAGAAAGTGGGTGGCACCTGTGAGCCAAAAAGGGAGCAAGCGGCCAAAGTTAAAGGTATTAAATATGGAAAAGGAGGCAAAGGCCTCAGACAAAAGTACTGAACCAAAGGGTTATGAGGTTTCCCCCAACTACAATGGCAAGAATCCTATGACAAGAACCCAGTGGAGGCGATATCAACGAAACAAAAAGGTTGCCAAAGAGGCTTCGACTTTGCACCTGAAACCTGTGGGACCCTCTGGACTGAAAAGGAAATGCCCAAAGCCCAGGTGGGTCGAGAAGGAGAAAATTATGATAAACCAGACTAGGATAATGACTGTGGAGACTTCAGGAGAGAAGGGGGTGGTGTCAACCTAGATCTAGAAGTACACGTCTGAAGGTGAAAACAAGAAAGAACCAGAATATACTCCCTAGTCAGATGAAGAAGAACCATAGTACACTCCAAAGTTGGATGAGGAATATACCCCATCACCAGAAGACGATTTCGACGAAGACATGTATGATGACACCAATGATGATACATATGGTAAACAATTTATTGCAAACTGCGGCATCGTGTCAATACTGCCGGCAGAATATGGTAGGGTGTCGGAAGTCTCTGAAGCAGAAGAAGATTTCCTACCGGACGAGACTACAGAAGACAAGCCACTATGTTACTACGTGATGAACAGTGGTGTGGTGGAAGAATGAACAACTATGTTTGAAAGACCTAGTCCAGGAATGATGTACCATTTAAAGCCATTATTCATAAAAGCGAAGATCGACGGAGTGGCTGTCAACAAGGTGTTCGTAAACGAAGGGGAAACTATCAATTTAATGCCCTATACGTTGTTCAAAAAGATTGGATAGGCTGAAGTCGATCTCAGACAATAGAACATGCCTCTGTCATACCCTAAATTTGTCTGCCCTCTTTTATTGATCAAAGGCATCAGTACGAGCCATCAGGTGGGTTTTGTTATCACAAAGTCATCAAAGAATCATCAGAGGGAGTTCATAAGGAGCATGAAATAAAGAAGAAAGGAGAAGCCTATTGAGTATCTCAAAAGTCATAGTAGGGTTGGAATGATCATCCAGTTCATCTGCACAGTATCCAAGCAAAAAGGGGAAATTAGGGTTTTCGCACAACTAAAAGTCGAGGTTTCAATGGTTTGATCAGTCGACGTCTTGATTTGATTTCCAATGAAATAGGGTCAAGGATGCCACATTGCTTCAAATATGAGTTTGATTTGAGGTTGACACCCAAATATTGAAGAAAATGCAGCTCAGGCCCGATTAGGTTTTTTCAATCAAGAAAAGTCAACTGTAGTTTGACTTTTGATATGAAAGGTGTTCTAATGATGCAATCTTGATTCATAAGGTTTATATGTCTTAGTGAAGTCCATTCAAGAAGATTCAAAGCCTCAAGACACCCGGATCTTCAACAGTCGACTCGGTAGTCACCGATCGATCGAATGGTTGACTGAAAAGTCAACTCTCCAACCATAAGGAATTTGACTTCAAGATGTGATAAAAAATGTTCCTAATGACATATTGCACCTCCCCATAAAATTTCATGGCCATTGGATCAAGGGGTAGGAAGTAATTGCAAAAATCGGGAATTAGGGTTTTGAAAGGGGCAAGACCATAACTCCTCAACCACACATGCAATTGAGTTGGTTCAAAGCTCATTAGAAAGCTATTGGCAAGTCCTACAAAAGTATCCAAGTGTTCCATGATCAGAAAATGCATAGATTTGGAGTTATGATCAAATTCATTTCAAGAAGGGAAAATAACTTAGAGAAATTTCATTTTTAAGCTTGTTTTTCAGCAGCTTTGAGAGGCTTTTTGGCCAAGCTCCTTTGAGAATCTGAAATTCATGAAAACATAAATGTTTTAGAGCTACATGAGGGATTTCCAAAAAGTACTAGAACATCTCAATGGCATTTGTGAGCTGAGAGTTATGGATTAGTGAAGTTGGGACTGTCACACTTGAAACACAAAATTCTGGTTTTTCTACAAGTGATATTTTCATCAAGTTGGACCTTGCTCAGCCCTTGGATCTTGTTATTTATGATATTTGGATGTTTGAAATATAGAAGTGTGGAAATTATGCAGAGGAAATGAAAAATTTGAAGCCAAGGCAAGTGGCTTGCAAGTTGCAAATGCAACTTGCATTATAAAATTCAAGAAAATGCAAAAGGTGAAAAGTGGAAATCAGAAGCAACCATGCCTCTAGCTCCCTAGCCTCACTTCATCCACCTCTAGCATACTCATTACACTTGACTTCAGATCACTTTGAAGCCAAGGGGCACCTTTTGGAAGATTGGATCCAAATTGCCAAACTTTTCCCTCTTAGGAAGGAAACCTCCAACCTGTCCTTTCCCTCTCATTTCCCTATAAATAGAGCACCCCTCTACTTCATTCTACATAGAAGAGCCCCTCTAAAAACCAGAGAAATCACAAGTTTTCTCTCTTTCCCTCTTTACTTCAAATTCACAAAATCTCAAAATCACAAAAAACACCAAAAAAACTGTCTTGACAGTTCATCCCCTAAACTCATTTCCACACCTTCAAACTCTCCAAAAACCATCCACACAATCCATAAATATGGTATAGAAAGTGTTCAAGCCCTTAAACCACTCAAAATCACCATTTTCCACAAAGTCAACTTTCAATCCAAGAAAGTTTGACTTCACATACAAAACCTCACAAATCCTCACTTGGAGCTATTTTGAATCTTTCAATACTCCCACCACTTCATGTTTATGATGTTCTAACTATCCAAAGGCTCAAAAACCAGCTAGAATTGAGTTTACTCAAACTGTCATAGAAGTTGCATTTTGTCTCAAAAGGAAGAAAAGTTCCAAAGCTAGGTGGTACTTGAAGTTCTCTGGTTTTCTTTATTCTATTGCTTGATCAAGAGTGTCTACAAGAGGTATGTGACTTTGAGCTTCATCTCATACATTACATTTGCCATGTTGTATCAATTTGAGGTCATATGTTGAAAACAAACTCAAGATGTCCCAAAACTGTTTCACATTGCAACACATATACCAAATCCTGCTCCAACTGTTATGAACTTGTTTTCAGTGCACAATCACTCTCCTTGTCATACTTGTAATGTGTGAATGTTGTTATCTTGATATAAAAACTCACTGCCTTAAAAAATCACCTGCTGCCACTGTCTTGCCAAAACAATTTTTTCAACTTTTCACCACAACATGCCAATTTTCATTCCAACTATCATGTGTTTATTTTATGAGTTGAAATTCATTCCGTACCATGATATTGATATGTACACATTGTTCATTTGACCTATTCTTGCCTGCAACATCAAATTCACCTCCAATTGCATCTCATGCTAGAATAAGCCATAACATACCAAAATTCTTGTTTGCTTGCATTTTGTTTGATCTTTGAGTTGTAACTCATTCATAATCATATGTATGATGTGTGTAGATGATTATTTTGGTCAATGTTTACCTACATTTGCATCTCACCCTCAAACTGCTCTTTTAAGCCAAAACCTACCATAAATATGCCAAAACCTTGTTTGCTAGCAGTATGATCAATTTATGAGTTGTAACTCATTCCTCCCTGCATTTATGAGGTGTATGTGTGATGTTTATCAACATGAAACCTTTGATTCATAACTGAACCATGTTTATGCCCTGCTGCTGCAGCTGTTTTGAAAATCACAGTCACACACCTCACTTTGCTTTGCTTGATTTGTTCTAAGTTAATTCACATAGCATTGGACCTTTAATAACATATGAGACTTGTACATTCATGAATCCATCATTTCTGTATGCCTAATGGCTCTGTCATAACAGCTTGGCTTCATCATGTTTGGAAATTCATTTTGTTGGTCATATTCTTGTTATATGCCTTTCATGACAACCTTAGGTTCTAGACTCATTTGTTATCCTATTTTGAACTTGTGTATGACTCTTTTCTGACCTCAAACTGTCCCATATCATTTTTGATCCAAAGTATGCATTTTATTGAATGTTTGAGCAGTTGACATAAGATTTTCATTTCCATGTTGATTATGAACAATTGCAAGGTATAGACACACCTTATGTGATGTTTTGAGGATGTATGTGTGGTTCGTTCATTTCAATTGGGTCTGTTTCTTGATTTACCTATCATACTTGCCACATGTCTTGAATTTTCTCTCATTTCCATATGACAGTTGAAGTTTTGACTTATGTATGGGCTGTTTGAATGTATGAACTTGATATACATGATATTTGAGATGTGTTTGAACCATATTCCTGACTATAGCATGTTTGGATTAGTCATTGGTTTTGAAAATGCATTCTCATCCCATTTTTGCAACTCATATGCTATTTCCTAATTTTGTGAGTTATGTTTGAGTTTTAAATGTGCCACACTTCTGTCATGATATATGAAACTTGTATGCATTGCCGTTCACATGAATTTAAGCTCCTAGATGTTTGTGGTTTTCAAAAATGCAAACCAATTGTTCAATTTGCAAGTTGCATCGTGTTTTTATTTCAAGGCCTCATTTAAAAAAACCAACTGCACCATCTTATTCCTTGTTTAAAAACACCCAATTTTGACTAAAATATCACTTGAATCCATTAAGAATTGAGTAAGTTGTGAATCAAAATGTATGTGGTAAAATGCTTTGTCCTTGCTTCATATTTGCCCAGAAATTCATGTAATCACGCATCATATATTTATGGGGGTGGCTATATCAACGGATGTATAGCCACCCCAGTGGTAATCAACTTACTCTTAAGCATGCCTTTCACCAGCCAGACTTGGGTTCGATCCCTGAGGAGGATCAACCCTTTTTGTATTTTATTTTTCAATTGTGCTTGTTTTATTTTCTTTCTCTCCTTCCATTTCCTATCCAGCGCGCATGTGGTGCCTTGGTGGTTGATGTGTGTGTTTGTAAACACAAGGGCCTGGGCTCAACTCTCAGATTGGCCCTTTCTCCCTTTTTTTTATTTGTTTGATTATTTGTTTTATTGACATAAATCATATCAAAACTTCAAAATTACATAACTTGTTCATATTTTATCATTTTTGATCCATTCTTTTTGAAACATGTTCATGACAATGTCTAGTTTCATTTAATGTAAAAATATTTCAAATTTGCTTGTAGTCAATGCTTTTTACCTACTTGAAAGTTGGTTTGTCTTCAAGATCGTCATCTTGCATATAGTTGAATCATCTTTCATGCCATGTTTATTTTTATCTCGTGAGATTTATTGACACGCGGTTCCTTTGCGTTTGTTAACATATCAAAGCTCTGTTTTCTTTTAGTTACCACCATGAACTTACATATCTTCCTCATAAAAAACCTCGACCCCGTACCAAATTCATTTTCATAAATACCTTCAATTATAAAAATCATTTCCTCTTTGTGTTGAATTATATTAAGAAAGGATTAAGTGTAGACTTTTTCCTCTCTGAGTGTTACTCACTGTAGTGTGAGTGGTCTTGATACTCATTTTTCAATACTAAGACGCAACTTTATCCATCACCTATCTTTATCTACCGTCTCTCTCTTTTCATAACTTCCTTCTGAAACCTTTATGACCTAAAACCTCGGTCACGCACTGAGTGCATTTTCAAACTCATTTTCGTAATAAACTTGATTGGTCGTGGAGTGGTTAGGCGTAGACCTTCTCATATCCCGAATGCGGACATTTACCGTAGGGTTTACAGTCGCAAAGCACTTACCATTCAAAGCCAAAATACTTTAATAAGAGAATGAAGTTATTTTTGTATTGAATTAAAGAGAGAGGATTGAGTGTAGTCTCCTTCCTCTCCAAGTGTAAGGATATTCACTTTAGTGTAGGTGGTCTTGATACTTGTCTTTCAATACAAAGACGCTACGTTCGCCACACCTTTCATAACAAAAAATTTAAGATAAAGAATTGGGTACTACCCGTAGGGGTTACTATCTAAGGACTTATCTCACCCCTAAAAACAATTCAACTAATCAAACGTGACATCTTGCCTCGCATGGAGAAAAATAATTAATCTTTCAAAAAAGGATATGTTACGTCCGGTCTATCGCAAACAGGTAACGCATAAGTCTCCTCACATGTGAGCAGCAAAACACCTAAAATCCTAGAATGCGCACGATAGCATCATCCATAAAAATATCAACAAACTGTAGGCCGAACTACGGTTGCTCTGATTCTTTACTTCCTCAAGTAAAGATACGTAGGCACAAGGGCCACAATCCTTGCCGAGCACATTCCCCCCACATCTGTGGTTCCCCGAACTACGTCGACTCTGACTTTCTCACATCTATTGAGAATATGTAGGCATAGGACTGCGAAGTCCTACCGAGTCTATTCTTTCTCTCGTCTTCCCCGTTGCCTCCTTTCTTAGTTTCTAAACCCTTTTTCTTTACCCTTTGGAAAACACTTTTATAGCATAAAATTTAAGCAGATATAATCACACATTGACAAGTAAATGGTTCCCATCGAGTACGATGGATGCGAGGGGTGCTAATACCTTCCCCTCGCATAACCGGCTTCCGAACCCGTTCTTGGTTGCGAGACCATCTTATCCTTCCTTTTCTTTAGGTTTTCTTGATATTTTCCTTTCCCCTCATGGGATAAATAAAATTCGGTGGCGACTCTTCTGTCCTTCCCTTTTTCGCCTCCCCGTCGTTGCGCGATGCATTTTACGAGTAGCGACAGGGGTTTGAGAAAAGCCCATCCATTGAGCTGCAAAGAATGCAGGCGCAAGACCCCCTCAAAGAAATTGACTTGGGTGATGGGGAAACAAAGAGACTGATGTACGTAAGTGCTAAGATTGGGTCGAAGATGAAGGTCAAACTAATCGAGGTATTGAAGGAGTACAAAGATTGTTTTGCCTGGGATTATGGAGAAATGCCTGACTTGAGTCAGAGTGTAGTAGAACATCGACTACCAATTCAGCCAGAAAAAAGGCCAGTAAAACAGCAGCCATGAGGTTTCGCTCCAGAAATCACTTTAAAGATCAAGCAGGAGATCGAGAGACTGCTCAAAAGTCGGTTCATCAGAACTGTAAGGTACGTCGAATGGTTAACAAACATAGTTCTTGTTAATAAGAAAAATGGGACTTTGAGAGTCTGTATAGATTTTCGGGATTTAAACAGCGTTACCCCTAAAGATGAGTATTCAATGTCTGTGGCAGAAATGTTGGTCAATTCAGCTGCGAGTTTTGAGTATTTGAGTGTGCTCGATGGGTACTCTGGTTATAACTAAATCCTCATAGTCGAAGATGATGTTCCCAAAACAGCGTTCCGGTGCCCTGGGGCTTTAGGAACGTACGAATGGATTGCAATCCCATTTGGTTTAAAAAACGTCGGGGTAACTTATCAAAGAGCCATGAATGCAATATTTTTTATTTTATTGAGAAATTTATGCAGGTGTACATTGATGATATCGTCATAAAATCCTCATCAAAGAATGGTCACTTAGACCACCTTCAACGTTCATTTGAGAGAATGAGGAAATATGGATTAAAAATGAATCCACAAAAGTGTGCTTTTTATGTACATGCATGATATTTCCTGGGATTTGTAGTCCACAAAAAGGGCATCGAGATCAACCAAAATAAAACCAAGGCAATTTTGGATCTCAAGCCTCCTTCGACGAAGAAATAACTCCTGTCTTTGTTGGGGAAGATAAACTTTTGAGAAGGTTTATATCAAAACTAAGTGGCAAGACGAAAGTGTTCTTGCCATTACTCAAGGCCAAGAAAGAAAGTGACATTCACTGGGGACAGGAGCAGCAAGAGGCTTTCGACACCATCAAAGAGTACCTCACGAGGCCTCCTATTTTATTACCACCTAGTATGAATAAAAGCATGAAGTTTTACATCGTTGCGTCAGAGGCAACTATAGGAAGCTTGTTAGTGCAAGAGGATGATTATGGCGTCGAAAGACCCATTTATTACCTTAGTCGAATATTAATAGATGCTGAAACTAGGTATACCATGATCGAAAAGTTGTGCCTATGCTTGTACTTCTCATGTATGAAATTAAAATAATATATTAAACCAGTTGAGGTTTACGTTTCATCATATTTTGATATTATTAAGCATATGTTATTTAAACCCATTCTACATAATCGAATTAGGAAGTGGGCACTAGCATTAACTGAATTCTCCTTGACGTATGTTCCTCTAAGGGCAATGAAAGGACAAATAGTGGCAGACTTTATTGTCGACCATGCAGTGGTTGAATCATCGTTGTGGATGGTCGACGCATATCCTTGGAAGTTATACTTTAACGGATCAAGTCATAAGAATGGAACAGGTATTAGGATCTTGATAATATCCCCGCACGACTATCCTACTAGATTCAAATGTAGGTTCGATAGAAAATGTTTTAATAATGAGGCAGAATTTGAAGCCTTGATCACTGGCCTCAAGATCCTTAAAGATCTGGATGCCAAGAGAGTTAAAATAAAAGGCGACTCTGAACTGGTGATTAAACAGATCACGAGAGAGTATAAATTCCTTAAGGAACATCTTGTGGTGTACTTCACAATGGTGAAATGACTCTTGGAACACTTCAAGGTTGTTAGCATTACACATGTGCCCAGGATAGAAAATCAAGAGGCCAATGATTTAGCGCAAATCGCCTCTGGGTACAAAGTATCGGTGGGAAGGCTGAGAGACTTCATTGAAATTAAGGAAAAAGGTTTTATCTAAGGTACCACCTGTTGCACCCCAAAATTTGCCCAACCTTTTCTTAACTTGGTTTATGTTTCATTTCATTTCTTTCTAGCATTTGCATTGCATAGCATTTAGCGTTGAACAGGGGATCAAAAGGTTGTGCATATCAAGAGGAGTCTACTCAGATTTTGAGCCTAAGTAAGGGGTGTTACTCAGGTTTGAATGGTCATCAAGTCATCAAGAAGTGGGCAATAGTCTTGTGAAAGAAAGGATGGATGGATGTGGGTCAGCTCCTAACTTGGAGGCCAGTTCAAGATCATCAGAGGGTTATGGATTCATGGTTATGGATATAAGATGTTGAGAGAGCTTATTGAGTGCCTTGAGGGCCATTGTGGAGCTCATCTAAGTGTTTATACCAAGTGTGGAAAGTTACAGTTGAAGGTGTTGCAATTAGGGTTTTCATCTGGTTAATCCTCAGTCAATTGTGAAATTGAAGGAGATCAAAACTCAATTCAAAGTCTCTATGGTCATGGGATTTTGTGTTAAGATACATGAGATAGCATTTCAAGACCAATTCATCAAGAATCAAGAGGAGAAGACGTTACTAAATTAGGGTTCTCAGGGTAAAATCCCCTATTTAGTGCCTAACTTTAAGACCACCTATCTCAAGATACAAGTTTCATCTCAACTTTTGACCATCATGGAACTTGTACAAAATGCTCTTAGATTTCTTTTGAGTACTAGAAGTCCTCAATTGGATTTATAGAACTCAAGTTAGGATCCAGACAAGTTACATGTCATCAGATGAATGTGCTTTTGGTCAACAAAAATCAACCAACTTCCAAGCCATTTTTGCCCTAGAAGGATGTTTCTCCTCAACTTTTGGCCAACATGAAAGTTGTAGTTCTTGGTCTTAGCTTTCCAAAAAGTACTAGAAGTCTTTCATCTGATTTCTAGAACTCAATTTATGAGGCTTGCAAGTCAGGGGTATTTTGGGAATGTGAGATTATAGGTCATAAAATTATAGGTCCATTTCACCAACTTGCACACTTCAAATGAGGATTTTTCCAACATCAAACTTACTCCAAATGGTGTTATTTGTTTAACCAAGCCTTGAGAAGTCATGAATTTGGCTTAGAGTGGTGTTTTCCTAAGTTGATTTTCATAAAAAGGGATTTAAAAGGAGAAAATTGGATTTAATTCACTTTGGACCATTTTTGTGCAAATGAATGCATATTTTGAGTGCAAACTACATTTTAAACACATTGGCATTAATATAATTTGAATTGGATGTGTTTTAGTGAGCCATTTTTAAGCTTTCTTCATCATAGAGTTACACAATAAACATCAACCATTGAGATTAAACAAGGGCTAAATCCTAGCCGTTCACATTCCATACACTCCCCGCAAGAATTTTGAAGCATTTTGGAGCCAAATTGGTGAGATTTTCATGCACATGAGTGAGCTACAAACTCAAATTCCATGGATTTCAATTGGGCTGTTAGAGGCTGAGATTGGGCTTTATTGCTATCAAGATCCATCACATATAAGATTTTGATCATTCACAAATCATCAGAACAAAGAATTGGAGGCCAATTGCTCAAGAACAGTTTTGAAAAAGTGGTGAAAATTTGAAATTCGAATTTGGAGATACAAGCCATTTCAAGCCAAATTGTGAATTGCAAAAACTCTATTGAGGATCATTGAACGATTCTGGATATTTTTTTGCAAGCTTAAGCTCCAATTGAAGGCTTAGTGGAAGTTCTCCACTAGGTATTTACAATTCAACCTTACACTCAGGATATGCATTGATTCCTTGCCATTTCTACATATTTGAGACCTAGACAACATGTAAATCATTAATATATAAAACGAACTGGCATTTGTGATGATTATTGGTGGATGCTCAAAAATGTTTGGATCTGTTTTGGCTTGTTCTTGCGTGTTTTTGCTTTTTTGTTGGTGGATCTGTAACCTACATAACCTCTAGATGATGTTTAAACCAAATTGAGTGAGTTTTGATGAACTTTTGATTTTGGCGCACAATCTTAATGGCTTCGGCTTGCTCTTATGCTGCATGATTTTTGAATTTTGATGGTGGATTTGAGATCCTCGTGATCTCTAGATGAATTTTGATATAAGATTCGTCCAGAACAGTTGAGTTTTGAGTTGGCCGTGTGTTGTTGTTGATTCACGGTGGCCGGAGTTCATGAAGAAGATGACCGGAGCATCTTCGGCCACCACCTGGTTTCTTTCTCTTGTTTTATGAAGAAGATGATTATGTGTCATGTTCTAGAGCGCACGATGTGATTAATTTTCATTTCAACGCCTCTGATTAAGACTCACGATACACCATGTTTGACTGATTGCATGTGATTGCATTTGAAATCCTCATTAATGTGTTGGCATTCTCACAGCCACTTGATGTGATTACTTTCTGATCATACGTGCCATATTGATTTCCGCGCTAGTCCATGGTTGACCGTGTTCCACGTGATTTCCAGGTTTTTGTTTTTGTTTGGATTTTTCTGACTAGGCCTTGACCATGTATGCTATCCACGCCCCCCTGCTGGGCCCAAGTTCATTTTGAACTCCATTTTATTGCTATTTGAACTAGTGGTTTTATTATTTTATTTTATTTTTGTTTTATTTTCTGTTTCAATTTAAATCATATAAAATAGCTCCAATATTCTAAAAATTCAACAAAAATAATTTTTAGGAACTTTGAGATGTCTAATATTTTTTGGATATTTTTATTTTATTTTCAATTTAAAAAAGAATTAAATATTGGAGTTGTTTTAATTGAATTGAATTCGGACATTGTTTGCTTTTGCATTTGTTTCTCTCATTCCTTTTTGATCCAATGAATGAAAATTGATCCTCATCTCAATGATGAGTTGATCAATTTTTGAGGACCATTTTGCCCCTGTTTTTTTACTTTTGGGTTGACTTTTGTGGCTCTTCTTTTTGTCTTTGCTTCCCCCATTTCAAAGTGGTACATCTAAATGAATCTTTTCTTTTGATGGTGCTTTGAGGGAATATTTGTATTGATCTTTTGGCCTCTGTTTTCCAACATGTTTAGCTTCTTTGTATATTTTATTTGGTTATTTTTGAACCATTTTCCTATTTTTTTAGGCAACTTGCAAGTCAAATTACCTCCAAGGGTGGTTCACACATGTATCTTGACCTAGTTTGATTGGGATATGGCATCTTTGGATCCTTTGAACCCCCAATGCCTCTTGTTTCATGTTGCTAACATGTTAAAGATTATTTTGGTTCAATTTTAGGTCATGAAATTGTTTCTTCCTTGTTCATTTGTGTGTTTCTTTTTTAGCTTTCAACTTGAACTCCTATGTGATGCATGTTTGCTTCCTTTGTGCTCTTATTTGCGTTTCTTCTTGTTTTGTTTTGTGATTGCTTTGGAGCTTTATTCTCTTAATCTCCCTTCTGTACAATGACCTTGGAGTATCATTTAAGGTGGCTTGGTCCCTCCTTTGGAGGTATCTGAAGCATACCTAGAATGATGAATCCTTAAGGACACTTTTGGTGCTTCTTTGCTTTTGATGAGTGATGCTTATGGTTGAGTACCTATTATGGGGTCCTTTCTGCCCATATTTGGTCTCCCATCCCCACTTGGCTTTGGGTTTTGTTTTACCTTTCATTTGGTTTAATTTTATTGGTGTGGTTGATGTTGTTTGACTTAGGTCATTTCATCCCACTTTTTGGTGCATCTTTGTGTGGTTTGCTTTTGTTGGATTGATTTCTTCTTGTGCACTTCTCCTTATTCTCTTTTCTTACATTTCCATATGCATGCTTGGTTGAAATGAGCTTGTGGAGGCTACTGCCCCACACTATTTTCCTCCCACTTTCATTCTATTTGTGCATCTTATGTTTGCATCTTCATTTGCATATGCATTCTTCTTCTTCTTCTTCTTCTTTTCTTTTCTTTGCCATGCTCCCCATAAGTTCTCTAACCTCTTGAGGTTATGATAGACATTAGGTGTCTATCTATGCATGATAAAATTAGGTAGTTCCCTTTTTAATCTAAACTTTAAGTCCACTTTGCATGATAACTTTTAGGATTGATTAGTCTCCCATTAGTGTTCTTTCTTCTCTTCTCATCTTCAAACATCCATAAAATACTTAATAAAGAATGACAATTGTAGTACGCTACGAGCCTTAAGCTACTTGAGAAATGGTAATTGAGGGGCCTCCTCTCAAGGACCTAGAGTGTTTAGTGTACACCCTTTGGGTGATATACGACGCATTCACTCTTAGGTCATAGTTTCTAGTGCGACATGAGTCACAAATCAAGTTCAAAACACTTCTTCTCTAAAAAAACACAAAAACACTTTAAACCTTTTTCATCCTTCGGGATCTTAATCAAGGAAATCATTTTCATAAAAGAGTGTCGTTAACTCTTATTTCTACCAGAAACGGTAACGCCTAAGTCTCCAATGGTCGAGCTGCATACACCAACTGCTAGAATTATCTGTTAACCCTACTCGGGCCTAAAAACCTTTGAACCAACTTGTGGTCTTTTTTAGCCCGAACTACGTTCGCTCTGATCTTTCATACCAGATGAAAGTACGTAGGCATAAGACGCGATGTCTTAGCAAGCAACCTTTCCCCCTTCTTTAGCCGTAGTTGGTCGAACTACGTTGACTCTGACTTTCCCATTGCACGAGGGAGTACGTAGGCACAGAGCGACAATGCTCTGCCGAGTCACTTCTCTTTTCTTTTTATTTTGTCCTTAATCCTTAGCTAGATAGTTTCAACACACCCTTTTAGATTGTCAACAATGCGTGGATCCCGTCGAGTACGACAGACGTGAGGGGTGCTAATACCTTCCCCTTGCGTAACCGACTCCCAAATCCAGACATGGTTGCGATGACCTTATCTTTCCCTTTTTCTTTAGGTTTTTCTGATCATTTCCTTTCCCTCTCTTTGGGATAAATAACAAAAGTGGCGACTTTTCTGTTTTTTCCGCCGGTTATTTTTTGCAGTTGCGACAGCTGGCGACTCTGCTGGGGACTCTGGTTCCCTATACGAGTCAATCCTAGCGCTTGTTTGTTTATCTTTGGGTGTTGTATATATGTCTTTTATTCACTTTCGCATTTTACTTTCCCGCACTTAGTTTCCGCATCATATGTCATTACTGCTGTGCTGTGGGGAGGGAAGTTCCATTAAGTGATAACTCGGACCTGGGCTTGAGTATAAACCTAGCATTAGTAGTGGAGATTAATGGTGGATGTGCTTGCTTTGCTCGTACTAGTTCACCATGAAATTCACGCTCGGACGAGATTCTCTTAGACAACTTTCTTTTTGGCCCTTTGGGCTCGAGGGAATGTTGTATTTGAGGATTGTCGATTCTGGGGATCGATCATTTGTGATTCAGTTAAGTGAGGCATCTTCAAGAGATTATGATGCCAAACCAGAAATGGTGAACGTATCATCATTTCTTGAAAGTCTGTGACGCTGAAAAACGCATAGGATGCCGAACCTTATCAGTGAATAGGTCCACGCCTGTGAGAGGGATTGGTTTATGCAGGAAACCTTGGCTTTCAGAATACCCGGTTCTTTACAGTGTGAATCTGTTTATCAGTGGGTCTTATTGTCGGTACTTTATTCTTGCTAAGGCGAAGCGTTGGTTCTTCTCGACCGACAACACAACAGTCTTGATCCCTTGTTTGCATTTGCATTTGCATTTTCATCTTCATTTCATTAACATGTATTTGTGTTGCAGGTGCATATTTCTCCTTCGATTCTGGTGATCTTATTCCCTCCTTGCTGATATGGATTCTTTGAAGAGAACTGTGGCTTACAAGCTTCCAACTCCAGATGTTAGGTCTTTGCTGAGTTTGATTTCTCTGGCTGGCAAGGTGATGGAGGATTTCAGGCAGACTTATAGGAGATTGTTGAGATGGGTCTGTAAGCCTTAAGCATATGAGGTGGATGGTCTTTATGCCTTTCTGCAGTTTTATGATCCACAGTTGAGGTGCTTTGTTTTTCCTGACTACATTATGGCGCCTACTTTGGAGGAGTACTCAGTATTGTTGGATGTGCCTGTTCTTAGTCAGATGCCATTTATTCATATTGATGCTAAGCCTGATCTAGCTAAGCTAGATGCCATAGTACATGTGAATGCTTCAGAGCTACAGGGGGTTTAACAGAGTGGAATGGGGTGCCTGGTTTTCCTTTGGCCTTCCTAGTTGATAAGGCTCGACAATTTGCTAAAGATGGTTGCTGGATTGCATTTAACGTTGTTCTTGCTCTATGTATATACGACATTGTGTTGTTTCCTAATCTCCCTGACTTTGTGGATTTGGATGCATTTCATATACTGGCTTCGAGAAACCCACTGCCTACTCTTCTCGGAGACGTTTATCATTATGTGCATTACAAGAATGAGAAACGAAGGGGAAAGAATGTGGCTTATTGTGTTCCTCTTTTGTATGCTTGGTTTGCTAGTCATATGCCTAAGACGAATCCATTTGTAGCTGATGCTAGTACTTCCAAATGGTCGGAGAGATTGATGGGATTATCTGCAGAGAATATTGTTTGGTTTGATCGAGACATGCTGGGTACAAATATTGTTTATAGTTGTGGTGGCTTTCCTAATGTTCCTTTGATCGGAAGGAAAGGTTGCATCAACTATAATCCTTCTTTATTGGTGAGACAGTTTGGATATGCATTGAGGGAGCCTCCTAGAGAAGAGGAGATACAGGAATCTCAGTATCTTACTGGTTTATTGGAGGGCGAGGCTTTGGGCAGACTTGAGCATGCATGGAATAACATTCATCGGAAAGGGAAGTTAGCTTTGGGGAAGAGTAACAGCCGAGCATATGACCCTTATTTGACTTGGATTCATGGTAGAATTGTGAAGTTCTTGATGCTATTCCCTGCAGTCGCACCTCTGTATCCTCTCATGATAGAGGAACCCACTACTGTAGATATCCAGAAATACAATCAGGTATTGGCGGAGAAGGAAGAGCTGAGAAAAGTGAATGAAGAATTGGAAAAAGAGATTATCCAGCTTCGAAGTGAGAAGATAGATGCAGTTCATTCTTTCAGGAGATAGACCGAGCTTGTGAACAAACTAGGTACAGACCTGACTAAGGAGAATAATGATAGAGAGCGCACAGGCCTAGACTTGAACGTCGCTTACAGTGTTCTTGCTACTAAGAAGGAAGAGTTGGATAAGGCTTACTTGAGGATCTCCAAGTTTGAGTCAATATGGAATGCCACGCTCACTAACAACAAGGAGCGCAAAGACAGGTTAAAACTTTAGATCAGCAAGCTGAAGGCTCAGCTTAATGCCAAAGATGGAGAGACTGCAGCAGAATCATCACTTAGATGAGACAGTGAGTACAGGTTGAATGAAGCGATCGTGAACTTGAAGGATCTCAGGTTGAGAGCTGACTCCAAAAGACGCAGGCGTGAGGCATGTTTCGGGGAAGAACCTTTGGAGGATCACGTTGATAGTCTACAGCATACTGTTAGCCAGCAGGATTTGCTTATTCAGGGGCTACTTGCTAGGCCAGATCATCCTGATACGCTGAGGCTGTTAGAGGATTTCCGATCACGTCATCTTGCTTGACCTGATTTGTCTATTTATGTTGTAGTTTTTGTTGTTTATTTTGATGTATTCGACCATCGCTAGGCTTATTGGTTGAGGTATTTTCCTTATTTGTACTCAGTTGTAGTTTGTACATTGCCTGATGGCTTTTGGATCTATATATAAGGAGTTGGTATTCTATGCTTGTCCACAAGGTTCTCCATTGTTATGTTTGCCTGGAAACTGGAATCGAGGGGAAAATATCCCTTTTTCATAAATACATGTATGCATTTTAGCATTTTCCACGCATTTGCAGGTGCACCGGAACGGTTAACCTTATTTCTCCTGTGGTTTACTAGTATTTCAGGATTGTTGACGTGACAACTCACCGATACGGTACCAGAGGAAACCAAAAGAGACTGGTGGATCAGATGCAGGTAGAAATGCAAGAGATGAGAGATCGGATGGCACAGCTGATGGAGGTCATGCAAGGGGTTGCTAGTGGTCAGGCGCAACTTCAGACTTTGGTGCAACCTTTGATTGCACGAGTTGATAGTGATGGTGTGTTACACGGTGGGATTTCTTCTAACCCTCCTCACATTGAAATCCCTCAGGTAGACAATTCTATGCCAACTTTAGTCATCCCTACTGCTGGAGGGGGTGGTCACGTTGCTGGTGCTGAAAATGCGGCAGGTTTTAATCATGCTGGTTTTGCCAATGGTGGTAATGGTAACGGAAATGGCTATGGCTATGGTCTCGACACTACAGGTGCCCTACATGGTAGTCTGGACCACACTTGGAATGAGGATAGGCAAAAGGATGTGTTTTCTCCAAGGATTGTAACTACTGAAATACCTTCTGAGGCTGATAGAAGGATTAAGATGATCGAAGAGAAGATGAGGTCACTTGAATGCCAAAATTTTGTGGGGCTGGATATGTCTAATCTGGGGCTGACCCCAGGCTTGAGGGTGCCACCAAAGTCTAAGGTCCCGGACTTCGATAAGTACAAGGGAACCAATTGCCCTAGGGTTCATCTGAGGTCTTATTATCGCAAGATGTCTGCGCATTCTGATGACGAGAAGCTCTTGATACACTTCTTCCAGGATAGTCTATCCGGTCTATCGCTGGAATGGCATATGGGGTTGGAGCCTGCTAATGTCCATAGCTGGAGAGACCTAGCCGAAGCTTTTGTAAGGCACTATCAGTACAACAGTGACCTTGCTCCGAATAGAGTTTAGCTGCAGAATCTTTCTCAGAAGAGCAATGAATGCTTTAAAGAATATGCCCAGAGGTGGCGAGAGCTTGCTGCTAGGGTACAACCTCCTATGGTAGAACGGGAGCTTGTGGATATGTTTGTTGCTACTTTACCAAGGGTGTACTATGAAAAGCTTATAAGCAGTATGTCAGGAAGCTTTTTTGACTTAATAATCACCGGGGAGAGGGTTGAGAATGGAATTAAGTTAGGAAAGATCAATGCTGGTGAAGGATCCTCGGCAGGAGGAGGAAACAAGAAGGTGTTTGGAAACAAAAGACGAGAGGGCGATACTAACGCTGTATCCAGTTCACGGGGAAGAAATAGAGGTCAGAATTGGCAACATCAGCAGATGGCCAGTATCACTATTCCAGCAGTTCAACAACCACAACAACAACAGCGTCAGCAATAATAGCCACAACGACCGCAACAAAATCAACAGGGGTATGGAAGATACCAAGATAGAGGCCGGGCAGCAAATAGGCATTTTGATGCGCCTCTTATGCCTTACTCTTAGTTACTGCAGGCTTTGCTACAGCTGCAATTGATTCAGAAAAGGACTTTGGCTCCTTTGACTGGACAGCCTCCACCTGGGTACGATACGAATGCTCGTTGTGAATTTCATTCGGGTGCTCCAGGACATAATATTGATAATTGTAAAGCCTTCAAACATAAAGTGCAAGATATGATTGACAGTAAGGCGGTCAATTTTTCTAATGATGTTCCCAATATGGTGGAGAACCCCATGCCAAATCACGGGCAGGCTGGGGTTAATGCAATTCTCAAGGAGGAGGTATTGAATTTGGTGACGGATGTTGATGAATTGAAAACACCCTTAAGCTTTGTGAAGGACAGATTGCTAAAAGGAGGGGTTTTCCTGGGTTGTGTTGAGGACTGTGTTGAATGTTCTGTTGATCCTGAGAGAGGATGTGGATTGTTGAGAAGATGTATTCAGGAGATGATGGATGATGGAGTTTTACAATTTGACCGTTCTGTTGGAAGGGATTTTGAGGATTTAGTGGCTGAAGAAAAGGATGAGATTGCAACAATCTCCATCCCGTATAAGACTGTTACTATCTATGCACCAAAGCCGCTAATGATAACTATCACAAAAGCAGGTCTTATGCCATTTGAGAGCACTAAGGTTGTTCCGTGGAACTACGGAGCCGAAGTGTACTATAATGGACCAAAGATAAACTTGAATGATTCCCCTGCAAGTTCAGTTGACAATCTCGTGGGAGCAGGAGGTATTACTCGCAGTGGCCGAGTCTTTTCGTTGCCTGAGGTGATTGCTGATAAGGCGGACAAGGGGAAAAGACCGATAGTGGAGGAGACTTCTCAATCTGGGGAGAGAAAATTGTTGTTGAAAGACACAGAGGAATTTATGAGGTTGATTCGGAAAAGCGACTACAAGATAGTCGATCACTTGCAGCAAACTCCTTCCAAAATATCCATCCTGTCGTTGCTCCTTTGCTCGGAGGCGCATAGGAATGCATTGCTGAGAATATTAAACACTGCTTACGTGCCGCAGGAAATTTCAGTTCACCAACTTGAGGGAGTTGTGGCACATGTAAACGCAGGAAATGGCTTAGGCTTTACGGACCTGGATTTGACGCCCAGAGGCAGAAATGACAATTGTGCGTTGCACATATCTTTAGAATGTCGAGGGACTGTCATGTCTCATGTGCTTGTGGATACGGGATCTTCTTTAAACGTGCTTCCGAAGAAGGCCCTGATGAGGTTGGATATGAAGGGGTTGATTTGCACACCAAGTGATTTGGTGGTGTGTGCGTTTGATGGAACCCGAAGATCCGTGTTTGGGGAGGTAACTTTGCCGATTCAGGTTGGACCTGAAGTCTTTGATGTCGTGTTTTACATCATGGATATCCAGCCGACCTACAGTTGTCTACTAGGCCGCCCTTGGATTCATTCAGCTGGGGTTGTTACATCAACTATGCATCAGAAGCTGAAATACATGGTTGGCAGTAGCGTTGTTACGGTATGTGGGGAGGAGGATATCATGATCAGACATTTATCATCCTTTAAATATGTTGAAGTGTATGGAGAGATCCATGAAAATCATTGCTAAGCCTTCGAAGCGGTCAAGATTAAAGACAAGTCTCCTGTTGTGAGTAAAGAGCCTGAGGTGGTTATGTCTTCCTTTAAGGAAGCACAAGCTGTGGTGCAAGCTGGTTCAGCCCAAGGCTGAGGGTAGGTGATTGATATACCGCAGAAGTAAGACAAATTCGGTCTGGGGTACCGCCCATCGTCTTCACAAAGCACGCCGAAGTTCAAGGGGCCGATCAAGTTTACTAGCGGAGGTGTCTTCTTTGAGCAGATTAGTGCCATTTCTGATGATGAAGCTGGAGACAGTGACTGTGACATGGATGCCTGGATCAAGCCGTGTATTCTGGGACAGATCCTACGCAACTGGTCAATTGAAGAATTCATTCAAATGACGACAGAACAGTAATGCTTTGTTTTTCCAATTATTGTACTACCCTATGTTCTACCCGGGGCATAGTGGTATTTTATTTCAGGGCCTTACTTGTTTATGTCTGAACATTGTTTATCAATTAATCAAAGGGCGTTTTCTCACTCAAATTTTGTGATCTCTATTTATCTTATTTTCACTTTCCACAATAAAATGGCAATGTGGTTTATACTTGTTTGCAAATTGTTTGAAACATTTAACCATTTTCATTGCAGGATTCCTATTGCAGATGAAACCGATTCAGAACCTCCTATGACTCGCTTTGACTTTGATCAATCGATATATCAAGCTGAAGAAGAGATTGATGAGGATGAAGACTTGCCTGAGGAATTAGCCAGAATTTTAAAACAAGAAGAGAAAATCATTCTGCCTCATCAGGAGGAAATTGAGGTCATTAATCTGGGTTCTGAAGAAGTGGTCAGAAATGTTCGAATATGGACTGCGCTACAGAGCGACGTCAAGCAAAGACTGATCGAGATGCTTTGAGAGTATAGTGACATATTTGCTTGGTCGTATGAGGATATGTCTGGGCTTGATACCGACATAGTGGTTCATCGCTTATCGTTGCGCGAGGAATGTCCGCCGGTCAAGCAGAAGCTTAGAAGAACAAGACCAGATATGGCGGTAAAAATCAAAGAAGAGGTCCAAAAGCAATGGGACGCTGGATTTTTATCCGTGACTACTTACCCTCCGTGGGTCGCCAACATAGTGCCTGTACCGAAGAAAGACGGTAAGGTGCAGATGTGTGTTGATTATCGGGATTTGAACAAGGCGAGCCCTAAGGATGACTTCCCGCTCCCTCACATTGACGTATTGGTCGACAATACGACTCAATTTTCGGTGTTTTCCTTCATGGACAGTTTTTCTGGTTATAATCAGATAAAGATGGCACCGGAGGACATGGAGAAAACAACATTAATTACACCGTGGGGAACATTTTGCTACAAGGTGATGCCTTTCGGCTTGAAGAACGCTGGAGCAACATATCAGCACGCTATGACCATGCTCTTTCACGACATGATGCATAAAGAGATTGAGGTTTATGTTGACGATATGATTGCTAAATCCCAAATAGATGAGGAGCATATGGTCAATTTGTTGAAGTTGTTTGAGAGGCTTAGAAAGTTCAAACTGAGGTTGAATCCGAATAAGTGCACTTTCGGAGTTCGGTCCGGAAAGTTATTGGGGTTTATTGTCAGTGAAAAAGGAATCGAGGTCGATCCTGCAAAGATAAAAGCCATACAAGACATGCCAGCGCCGAAAACAAAAAAAAGAAGTCTGTGGTTTCCTGGGGAGATTGAACTACATTGCTCGGTTCATATCCCATCTCACAGCCACGTGTGAGCCAATGTTTAAATTGTTAAAGAAAGATCAGGCGGTTGTCTGGAATGAAAATTGTCAAAAAGCCTTTGATAAAATAAAAGAGTACTCGCAGGAGCCTCCGATATTGATACCCCCAGTAGCTGGAAGGCCTTTAATCATGTACTTAACGGTTCTTGAGAACAGTATGGGTTGTGTTCTTGGTCAACACGACGAGACAGGGAGAAAGGAGCATGCGATTTATTATTTGAGTAAAAAGTTCACAGATTGTGAGTCCAGTTACTCAATGCTCGAAAAGACGTGTTGTGCACTTGCTTGGGTTGCCAAACGTTTGAGACAGTATATGCTCAATCACACAACCATGCTGATTTCGAAGATGGACCCAATTAAGTATGTCTTCGAGAAGCAAGCGCTTTCAGGAAGAATTGCCAGGTGGCAGATGGTACTGACAGAGTATGATATACAATATGTTTCTCAAAAAGCCATCAAAGGAAGTGTTCTGTCAGAATACCTTGCTGAGCAGCCAATCGAAGATTATCAACCGATGAAGTTTGAATTTCCTGACGAGGATATCATGTTCCTCAAAGCGAAAGATTGTGAAGAACCATTACACGGTGAAGGTCCAGAGAAGGATTCTCAGTGGCAAATGATATTCGATGGTGCTGTCAATTCCTATGGTAGTGGGATTGGGGAAATTATTATAACTCCTCATGGAACTCACATCCCGTTCACTTCCAGATTGACATTTCCAGTCACCAACAATGAATCTGAGTACGAAGCGTGTATCATGGGCTTGGAAGAAGCCATTGATTTGAGAATCAAGAATTTGGATGTATATGGCGATTCAGCGCTAGTGGTTACTCAAATCATGGGAGAATGGGAAACGCGTCAACCGAATCTAATTCCTTACAAAGATTATGCAAGGAGGTTGTTACCCTTTTTCGATCGGGTAGAGTTTCACCATGTGCCACGAGCAGAGAATCAGATGGCCGATGCTTTGGCAACGCTATCTTCGATGTACAAAGTGAATTTCTAGAATGAGGCTCCCAGAATAGTCATTTCTCGCTTGGACAGACCCGCTTTCGTATTCGCCATTGAAGAGGCTGCTGATGGCAAGCCATGGTTTTACGATATACAGAACTTCCTCAAGAAACAAGAGTATCCACCAGGGGCTTCGGCTCAGGATAAGAAGACGTTGAGGAGGTTGTTTGGCAACTTCTATCTAAACCCAGACGGTGTACTATACAGAAGGAACCACGATTTGGTGTTGTTGAGATGTGTGGATGAAAAAGAAGCAACGCTGCTTATGGAAGAAGTCCACGAAGGTATTTTCGGTACACATGCCGGCGGACATACCATGTCTCGGAAGCTATTACGATCAGGGTATTATTGGCTAACTATGGAGTCAAATTGTTTCAAATTTGCAAAGAAATGCCATAAATTCCAGATTTATGCAGATAAGATACATGTACCGCCGTGCCCATTGAATGTTATGGCGTCCCCGTGGCCCTTCTCCATGTGGGGCATTAATATAATTAGCAAGATTGAGCCAGCCGCATCCAACGGTCATCGTTTCATTTTGGTTGCTATTGATTACTTCACCAAATGGGTTGAAGCGGCCTCGTACGCCAATGTGACCAAACAAGTGGTAGCAAGGTTTATAAAGAAGGACATCATTTGCAGATATGGAATTCCTGAACGAATCATTACTGATAATGGTTTGAATCTAAATAACAAAATGATGAAGGAGTTATGCCAGAACTTCAAGATTGAACATCACAACTCATTGCCTTATCGGCCGAAGATGAATGGCGTTGTTGAAGCGGCCAACAAGAACATCAAAAAGATAGTGCAAAAGATGGTTGTTACCTACAAAGATTGGCATGATATGTTGCCCTTTGCTCTTCACGGTTATCGTACAATGATACGCACATCAACCAAGGAAACTCCTTTCTCGCTAGTATATGGTATGGAAGTTGTCCTACCATTGGAGGTCGAGATTCCTTCTTTAAGAGTTTTGGTCGACGTAAAACTTGATGAGGCAGAATGGATAAAGAACCGTTTGAATCAGCTTAGTCTGATGGATGAGAAGAGGCTAGCATCAATTGCATATGGTCGTTTGTACCAGAGCCGGATGAAGAAAGCTTATGATAAGAAGATGCGCCCTCGAAGCTTTCAGACGGGCGATCTTGTGCTGAAAAAGATTCTCCCACCACAATCAGATCACAGGGGCAAATGGACTCCCAATTACGAAGGTCCATATGTCGTTCGAAAGGTTTTCTCTGGAGGAGCCTTGTTGTTAGCCACCATGGATGGTGAAGATTTCACATCCCCTGTGAAGGCAGATGTAGTTAAAAAATACTTTGCATGAAAGAGACCCGCTGGACACAAAAAGAAAAAAGTCCAGGCAAAATGGGGCATCCCGGCGAACCATAAAAAAGGGAAAATAGGTTCTGGCAAAAATTAGGGATAAAAATGAAAAGATGTAAACCTGCAAAGTCGAAAACCTGGAAAGGCGACTTTGGCAAAAATGGGTATCCCGGTGAATCGAAAACCCGAAAGGGCGGTTCAGGCAAAAGTTAGGGATTGAAAAAGCAAATGTCCGCGGTCTGCATTGGAACTTCATTGCTTAGTGGATTGGGAGAACCTGAGGGTTTTTTTTTATCCGAATCAATCTCTTCTGAAGACAAAGCGTCGGGAAAGCGTCAGAGTCAGGCGAGTCATAGAGGGATCAGCTCATGGTGTTTGTTTGTGCCACGTTGCCGACATTTTTGTACACTCTTGTATATTTCTGTGCATATCTGTATTTGTTTTGCGCAACTTCCTCTTTTCAGGAGTTGCACCTGTTGTAAAACTTTGCCTATTTACAGGTCATTCATCAATAAACATATACTATTCAGTACTTGATCTGTGTGCTTTGTTTTAACTCTTACTGTTTTGTTTGTGAAAACGCCCAATGTGTTGATGAAATTGCGCTAACATAAACTTGTAGGCCTCGGCCAATAATTGTTAAAACTTTGAATTAATTGAACAACGTCACGGATGATGACTAAGATGATTATGTTTGCGTAGGATATCTTGTCTGTTTGTTCAGTGTTGCAGGGTCGTTACCCTTGGGGAAAAAAGGTATGGATGAAGTTCGTCATATCCCCAGCCTGAATCTATCAGTGAAGTTTGTACCTCTATCCCCAGTAGAGTTGTATGCAGTTTGAGCGAGCAGGTAGTGTGTGCGCGTTTAATCCATGCAAGGTGCATGCTTCTATGTACTCCCCAGCGAGTAGTGATTGGATTTTCTCCCCACAGAGTAATTTGCAGCCTGGTTAGGTTCGTTCTTTGGCAGAGCAATCCCCAGCAAGTTGAAAGGGGTGGTTCCCCAGCAGTTTTGCTCTCTCCTCCTCAACAGAATAGAAGAATGTTGTCACGTCAGTATTTTCTTTGCAGAAAGCTAGAAAAAGCCCGTTTCTCGGTATAAGTCCAATGGTTATTGGCATGAGCAAGTTTGTGCTCAATCCCCGACAGAATTAGTGATTCTTTCAACAGGGTTATTTTCGTACCCCAGCATGGTGTTTTCTGTATCTCTAGCATTTATTTTGCTGATTCAGTTCTATTGCATCTGCATGCGTGCATAGCATCTACCCAAATGTGTAGCATTTCCATTTCGTATGGAGCATTACGCTATTTTTAAATATACGCATGTGAAACATAAGCCAGGTTGTTATCTCTTTGTTTCAGGTGTATCTTCGGAGGTTTGATCTTTTGCCTTGGTATCCAGACCATGTGATTTCTCTTAGCCCGCGTGGTATCCAGATCCCGGCTCATGTTATTACCCAGCAGTATCTTCGGATCTCAGAGGATCAGGATAAGTATTTGTGCTTCGTCAAGTATCCAGTCTCCGATAAAGATGGTTGTGGTATCTAGACCACATATTATTGTGCTTTCTCCGTCGAGTGCCCAGACTCCGGTAAAGACAGTGTGGTGTTTAGTTTTGATGGGTATATTTGTGATATTTTCCCTTCGTCCGTAGAGTATTCAGGCTCCGGTCAATATTCATTGAGCATCCAGGCTCCGGTTTCTTTGTTGAGTATCCAGGCTCCGGTGAATGTTTCAAGTCGTGACGTATTGCTTTTTCTGTTGAGCATCCAGACTCCGGTAAGGTCAGACTTTGGTAAGTTGTGTGATAGTACTTCTTCTCCGTTGAATATTCAGATTCCGGTGAATGTTTAACTTGTGGTATTTGGTTTTGTCCGTTGAGTATCCAGGCTCCGGTCAATGTTTCGGCGAGTGTCCAGACTCCGGTAATTTCCGTATGATGATAATCTCTTTTCTCCATTGAGTATCCAGGCTCCGATCACTCTCGCTGAGCGTTCAGGCTCCGGTTCATTGCGTCGAGCATCCAGGCTCCGGTTTATTTTCATTGAACATTCAGGTTCCGATGTATTGCGTTGAATATCCCGACTCCGGCTGAGTTCCAATATATGGTAACTTCTCTTGTGCGTTGAGTGTTCAGGCTCCGGCTTCTCCGTTGAGTATTCAGGCTCCGGTCCATCTTGCATGGAGCGTTCAGGCTCTGGCTTCTCTGTTGAGTATCCAGGCTCCGGTGAATTTGTAAGTGATATATCCTTTTGTTTGTTGAGCGTTCAGGCTCTGGTTTATCTTACATTGAGCATTCAGACTCCGGTTATTACGTTGAACGTTCAGGATCCGGCTATTACGTTGAGCGTTCAGGCTCCGGTTATTATGTTGAGCGTTCTGGCTCCGGCTATTACGTTGGTAGTCCAAGCTCCAGCAAACCTCATCGATTTATTTTGTTCGCTGAATATTCAGATTCCGACAATTTGAAGTATTTCCATACTTCAGGGTTTTCCCCAAGCAGAGTTACTCGTTAAGTTTCTCTTTTCCCCAGCGGAATGTGTTTGCAATCAGAGCGGTTATCTCTAGAGATTCTTGTTTGCAGATTTATTTTTTGCCGTTGGCAAATTTCCGGGTTCTTTGGTATTCAACAGTATTTTACCTTGATTGCATGAAATCCGTTCACTTGTCACTCCTTCAGGTCCAAGTCATTTGAATAGGGGCAGCTGTTGCACCCCAAAATTTGCCCAACCTTTTCTTAACTTGGTTTATGTTTCATTTCATTTCTTTCTAGCATTTGCATTGCATAGCATTTGGAATTGAACATGGGATCAAGAGGTTGTGCATATCAAGAGGAGTCTACTCAGAGTTTGAGCCTAAGCAAGGGGTGTTACTCAGGTTTAAATGGTCATCAAGTCATCAAGAAGTGGGCAATGATCTTGTGAAAGAAAGGATGGATGTATGTGGGTCAGCTTCTAACTTGGAGGCCAGTTTAAGATCATCAGAGGGTTGTGGATTCATGGTTATCGATATAAGATGTTGAGAGAGCTCATTGAGTGCCTTGAGGGCCATTGTGGAGCTCATCCAAGTGTTTATACCAAGTGTGGAAAGTTACAGTTGAAGGTGTTGCAATTAGGGTTTTCATCTGGTTAATCCTCAGTCAAATGTGAAATTGAAGGAGATCAAAACTCAATTCAAAGTCTCTATGGTCATGGGATTTTGTGTTAAGATACATGAGATATCATTTCAAGATCAATTCATCAAGAATCAAGAGGAGAAGAAGTTACTAAATTAGGGTTCTCAGGGTAAAATCCCCTATTTAGTGCCTAACTTCAAGACCACCTATCTCAAGATATAAGTTTCATCTCAACTTTTGACCAACATGGAACTTGTAAAGCATGCCCTTAGCTTTCTTTTGAGTACTATAAGTCCTTGATTGGATTTATAGAATTCAAGTTATAATCCAGACAAGTTACAGGTCATCAGATGAATGTGATTTTGGTAAACAAAAGTCAACCAACTTCCAAGCCATTTTTGACCTAGAAGGATGTTTCTCCTCAACTTTTGGCTAACATAAAAGTTGTAGGTCTTGGTCTTAGATTTCCAAAAAGTACTAGAAGTCTTTCATCTGATTTGTAGAACTCAAGTTATGAGGCTTGCAAGTCAGGGATATTTTGGGAAAGTGAGATTATAGGTCATAAAATTATAGGTCCATTTCACCAACTTGCACACTTCAAATGAGGATTTTTCCAACATCAAACTTGCTCCAAATGGTGTTATTTGTTTAACCAAGCCTTGAGAAGTCATGAATTTGGCTTAGAATGGTGTTTTCCTAAGTTGATTTTCATAAAAAGGGATTTAAAAGGAGAAAATTGGATTTAATTCACTTTGGACCATTTTTGTGCAAATGAATGCATATTTTGAGTGCAAACCACATTTTAAACACATTGGCATTAATATAATTTGAATTGGATGTGTTTTGGTGAGCCATTTTCAAGCTTTCTTCATCATGAAGTTACACAACAAACATCAACCATTAAGATCAAACAAGGGCTAAATCCTAGCCGTTCACATTCCATACACTCCCAACAAGAATTTTGAAGCATTTTGGAGCCAAATTGGTGAGATTTTCGTGCACATGAGTGAGCTCCAAACTCAAATTCCATGGATTTCAATTGGGCTATTAGAGGCTGAGATTGGGCTTTATTGCTATCAATATCCATCACATATAAGATTTTGATCATTCACAAATCATCAGAACGAAGAATTGGAGGCCAATTGCTTAAGAACAATTTTGAAAAAGTGGTGAAAATTTGAAATTCGAATTTGAAGATACAAGCCATTTCAAGCCAAATTGTGAATTGGAAAAGCTCTATTGAGGATCATTGAACGATTCTGGATATTTTTCTGCAAGCTTAAGCTCCAATTGAAGGCTCAGTGGAAGTTCTCCACTAGGTATTTACAATTCAACCTTACACTCGGGATATGCATTGATTCATTGCCATTTTTACATATTTGAGACCTAGACAACATGTAGATCATTAATATATAAAACGAACTGGCATTTGTGATGATTGTTGGTGGATGCTCAAAAATGTTTGGATCTGTTTTGGCTTGTTCTTGCGTGTTTTTGCTTTTTTGTTGGTGGATCTGTAACCTACATAACCTCTAGATGATGTTTAAACCAAATTGAGTGAGTTTTGATGAACTTTTGATTTTGGCGCACAATCTTAATGGCTTCGGGTTGCTCTTATGCTGCATGATTTTTGAATTTTGATGGTGGATTTGAGATCCTCGTGATCTCTAGATGAATTTTGATATAAGATTCGTCCAGAACGGTTGAGTTTTGAGTTGGCCGTGTGTTGTTGTTGATTCACGATGGCCGAAGTTCATGAAGATGACCGGAGCATCTTCGGCCACCACCTGGTTTCTTTCTCTTGTTTTATGAAGAAGATGATTATGTGTCATGTTCTAGAGCGCACGATGTGATTACTTTTCATTTCAACGCCTCTGATTAAGACTCACGATACACATTGTTTGACTGATTGCATTTGAAATCCTCATTAATGTGTTGGCATTCTCACCGCCACTTGATGTGATTACTTTTTTATCATACGTGCCATATTGATTTCCACGCTAGTCCATGGTTGACCGTGTTCCACGTGATTGCTAGGTTTTTGTTTTTGTTTGGATTTTTCTGACTGGGCCTTGACCGTGTATGCTATCCACGCCCCCCTGCTGGGCCCAAGTTCATTTTGAACTTCATTTTATTGCTATTTGAACCAGTGGTTTTATTATTTTATTTTCTTTTTGATTTTTGTTTTATTTTTTGTTTCAATTTAAATCATATAAAATAGCTCCAATATTCTAAAAATTCAACAAAAATAGTTTTTAGGAACTTTGAGATGTCTAATATTTTTTGGATATTTTTATTTTAACTTTCAATTTTATTTTCAATTTAAAAAAGAATTAAATATTGGAGTTGTTTTAATTGAATTGAATTCGGACATTGTTTGCTTTTGCATTTGTTTCTCTTATTCCTTTTTGATCCAATGAATGAAAATTGATGCTCATCTCAATGATGAGTTTATCAATTTTTGAGGACCATTTTGCCCCTGTTTGTTGACTTTTGGGTTGACTTTTGTGACTCTTCTTTTTGTCTTTGCTTCCCCCATTTCAAAGTGGCACATCTAAATGAATCTTTTCTTTTGATGGTGCTTTGAGGGAATATTTGTCTTGATCTTTTGGCCTCTGTTTGCCAACATGTTTAGCTTCTTTGTATATTTTATTTGGTTATTTTTGAACCATTTTCCTATTTTTTAGGTAACTTGCAAGTTAAGTTACCTCCAAGGGAGGTTCACACATGTATCTTGACCTAGTTTAATTGGGATATGACATCTTTGTATCCTTTGAACCCCCAATGCATTTTATTTCATGTTTCTAACATGTTAAAGATGATTTTGGTTTAACTTTAGGTCATGACATTGTTTCTTTCTTGTTCATTTGTGTGTTTCGTTTTTAGCTTTCAACTTGAACTCCTATGTGATGCATGTTTGCTTCCTTTGTGCTCTTATTTGTGTTTCTTCTTGTTTTGTTTTGTGATTGCTTTGGAGCTTTATTCTCTTCATCTCCCTTCTGTCCAATGACCTTGGAGTGTCATTTAAGGTGGCTTGGTCCCTCCTTTGGAGGTATTTGAAGCATACCTAGAATGATGAATCCTTGAGGACACTTTTGGTGCTTCTTTGCTTTTGATGAGTGATGCTTATGGTTGAGTACCTATTATGGGGTCCTTGTTGACCACATTTGGTCTCCCATCCCCAATTGGCTTTTGGTTTTGTTTTACCTTTCATTTGGTTTAATTTTATTGGTGTGGTTGATGTTGTTTGACTTAGGTCATTTCATCCCACTTTTTGGTGCATCTTTGTGTGGTTTGCTTTTGTTGGATTGATTTCTTCTTGTGCACTTCTCCTTCTTCTCTTTTCTTTCATTTCCATATGTATGCTTGGTTGAGATGAGCTTGTGGAGACTACTGCCCCACACTATTTTCCTCCCACTTTCATTCTATTTGTGCATCTTATGTTTGCATCTTCATTTGCATATGCATTCTTCTTCTTCTTCTTCTTCTTCTTCTTCTTCTTTTCTTTGCCATGCTCCCCATAAGTTCTCTAACCTCTTGAGGTTATGATAGACATTAGGTGCCTAACTATGCATGATAACATTAGGTAGTTCCCTTTTTAATCTCAACTTTAAGTCCACTTTGCATGATAACTTTTAGGATTGATTAGTCTCCCATTAGTGCTCTTTCTTCTCTTCTCATCTTCAAACATCCATAAAATACTTAATAAAGAATGACAAGTGTAGCACGCTACGAGCCTTAAGCTACTTGAGAAATGTTAATTGAGGGGCCTTCTCTCAAGGACCTAGAGTGTTTAGTGTACACCCTTTGGGTGATATACGATGCATTCGTTCTTAGGTCATAGTCTCTAGTGCGACATGAGTCCCAAATCAAGTTCAAAACACTTCTTCTCTAAAAAACACAAAAACACTTCAAACTTTTTTCATCCTTCGGGATCTTAATCAAGGAAATCATTTTCATAAAAGAGTATCGTTAACTCTTAGTTCTACCGCAAATGGTAACGCCTAAGTCTCCAATGGTCGAGTTGCATACACCAACTGCTAGAACTATCTGTTAACCCTACTCGGGCCTAAAAACCTTTGAACAAACCTGTGGTCTTTTTTAACCCGAACTATGTTCGCTCCGATCTTTCATACCAGATGAAAGTACGTAGGCATAAGACGTGATGTCTTAGCGAGCAACCTTTCCCCCTTCTTTAGCCGTAGTTGGCCGAACTACGTTGACTCTGACTTTCCCATTGCCCGAGGGAGTATGTAGGCACACAGCGGCGATGCTCTGCCGAGTCACTTCTCTTTTATTTTTCTTTTGTCCTTAAGCCTTTGCTAGATAGTTTGAACACACCCTTTTAGATAGACAACAATGCGTGGATCCCGTCGAGTACGACGGACGTGAGGGGTGCTAATACCTTCCCTTTGCGTAACCGACTCCCGAATCTAGACATGGTTGCGATGACCTTGTGTTGCACCCTAATTTTTGACCGTAAGTTGCCACCTCTTTTTGCGCTTTTTTCTATTTTTATTTAATTTTATTTTAATATTTATGTAACTAACCAATTTATGCAGACGCAGTAATATCGGGTGGAGATAGCGTTAATTCTCTCGATCAATCATCCACATTACTAACTATCTTAACCGTTTTGTTTGTTTTGCTTTGTGAGTACTTTTTTTTATCACTAACGACTTGGTGCAGGTGCATATAATCCGAAGATGAAAGTGTCAGTTCTCTCAGTCAACAGTAAGTGACAGTGTCTGAAAAGTCCGGTTAAGACCACGGGTTGTATTCAAAAAAATTTCCCAGGATTAACTCCTCTAGCAAATGCCATTTCTAAAGAATATGATTCAAGGACTTAGGGCGCTTTCAAGACCTTTCAAGTTTACTTCAAGGTTTCATTCCAAGATGTTTTTGTGCTTTAAATTCTTGGTGCTCAAGTTATCCTTTCAAATTGGTTCGGGCCTTGGTTCTCGTTGCCTCAAACTTTATTCCAAGATGGTGTTTTGATGCATCATTAATTTGGGCCATGTTTTCAAAGTGATTCTGGTTTGAGCACGTCATATTCAGGTGACGACGATAGATACTACTAACAAATGTACTATGTGGGGACCTTCACTTGATTGGAAGACATTGTATTAAAGTTTGAGTCAATATGAAGATCCTTATTTTATTTGAATTCAAAACGGCATGTACAGAGAAGTTCAAGGTTCAAGCCTTCATGTGTTAAACCTCAAACAATCTAGCACATACAAAAACTAATAATCCACTGTCAATACAACTATGAATACATAATCCTAGGACTGCGCCGATGATAAAAAGAAAACTGAAGCAGGACCACTGCCCGATGGAATGGTTATAGCAGACGATCCAAATGTGCAAAGTTGTAATGGATCTGCACAGCAGCTTGGTTGCCACCAACTCGCTTCCGCAATGGTAACATAGTTAGCCGTCAACGCAAAGAAAACCAATGCCAGCGTGCTCATGTTGTATCGTCGTTGTTCAATCACTGCAGAATGTTGTGAACATTAGAATCAGAGAGAGAATTCCACAAGTGACAAAACCGAGACTCCCTTTCGACCTATCAAAACACAATCATTAGTCAAAGGCCGTCGAAAGTAAAAGTAAAATTCAAGAAGAAGAGATTTAAGACTAGCCCTCAGTTCAATTCATCATCGGGCATGAGACTCGAGCGGCCGGGAGGACTATGACCGTAGCCATTATCAACTCTCTACCGAACATCGAAAAATCGAATTAAGGCAACCATTTTCAGAACATTTCCCAACATGATTCGAAGACGCAATTGACATAGGCTCAGACACACGTAGTGTCATCATCACCATCTCAAACACCCTGAAAGAAGAAGAGGAAAGGTCAGTTGGCAACCAAAAGCATATCAGCAGGCAAGCTTTCACAAGCA
Organism: Lathyrus sativus; assembly: GCA_963859935.3. NCBI lineage: Eukaryota > Viridiplantae > Streptophyta > Magnoliopsida > Fabales > Fabaceae > Lathyrus > Lathyrus sativus. The sequence goes on along the minus strand of OZ012741.1, from coordinate 694,002,556 downwards.
AGCAACAACTTTCACCGGCAAGGTAGCAGCTAGCATTTGCACACATCAGCACGACAAATATCTTAACACAGTTCATAGCAGGATTTTCTTCACATCAGCATCACCAGGACTCTAATCTTCACCATAAACATCCTTCGACCACCAATCACCTGCATCAAGCATACACGGGTTAAAATGTAGATAGCAGCGGTATTGAATAAAGAGAACAATTTTTGACGTCAGATTTTTATATTACACAATACATTATGCAAATTGTAAAAGTTCAGAAGTCATCTAGCAGAGGGTAAGAAGAACAAGTACAGGTTGCAACTCGCAGATACACCAAACAAGGTCAATAGACATATGGCCATCCTATTTTACTCATAAAACTATTTCTTACCTAGAGTTGCGTAGTGAAACGAGGAGGTAATGGAACTTCATGTTATATCACAAGCATACTCTATCCTTCTAGTCAACCGACATTCAAACGAGCTACGTGGGAATGAATTTGAATACACCTCTGTTATGTGTGTTTCCTCAATTCACAACTATTGCAAGAAGGTCTCAGCTCCACTCAAGAGGATTTTTGATCATGCTTCCTGCCATGGCACTAAAAGCACTCAGAACCGAGTTGCCATACTTACAAATGGAAGAAAATCTAACATTAAGGATATTGATAGTGAATATAAGCTAAACCTGCTAAACCAAAGAGGAGAAGGTTACTAGCCAATCAGAACAGCATACAACCATCTCTCATGATCCCTACTTCAGACAATCACTGCTTTAAAACATACCTTAACTGCGGCCCATGCAATATTCCAAAGCCAGAATGAAGGGGGTCGCCAGAGCAAAAGAAATTCTTGATACTGTGATGTTTGTTTTCATCAAGACTATAGTTGAATATGATGACAAGGAAGTGATTGCTCAAGCTTGCACTAACGTGGCTGACATCATTAGAGATTATGGTTATGCAACTCTTGAACCATACTTACCCAAGCTCGTACGTGCAACTTCGTTACTACTTCAAGAACAACCTACCTGTCAGCAGATAGAGTTCGACAGTGGAATTGACCACGATGATAGTTCACATGATGAGGTTCTTATGGATGAAGTTACTTATCTGCCCCTGCCAAATTGCAAATACCGAGCAGTTACGAAATCAGACAGAAAAAGGGAAAGATTTCAAATTTTGTCTAAACAAAAACGGAAGGTCCTATTATTACATTCAAGGCATTCAATTCGAGTTTTAAGTAAGAAATTGTGGTTTGAAGCCTATAAAAAGGATCGATAGAAACACACAAAGGGGGACACAAAACCTACCACTGCAAAACCTAACTTTCGTAACAGAGGAATCGAGAAGAAAGACTTATCTGCGAAGCCGCCGCGAGCCCTCAATCGACGGATTCACCGCAAATCCACTACCGCATCCGTGCCCCAACTATCACCGGAGATCACCTATTTCCGTCACCGACAACCATCCTCGACGAGACTGACGAACCTACACAATCGACGCCGGCCATAACTCGCGGTAATCTCTCTGTTTGAGTCAAATTTGTTGAAACTTTTGATGTGTTTGTCTGTGTTTCAGGTCTGAACGCGAAGAGATGAAAGAGGAAGGTAGAGGATCTAAGAAAGAGAGACGCGATCGAGAAGAGGAAGAGAGACGAGAGCGCGATGAAGAAGACGGAAGGGAATTGGAGCTTATTTGGGATTTAGGGTTTTCACGTCATTTTGTTTTTTTATTTTATCTGATGTAATGTTGTAGCTAATCACTAATCACACACATATCACACACCCCTTAATCTCACGCTAAACACCCTTAACCACCCTAAACAGTTTTTTAATTAACTAATCAACCAATCTTTTTTTAAAATAATTTATTAACTTTTTAATTAACCTCACTAATCCTTTTTTTTTCTAATTAACCTATTTAACAATTTATAATTAAAATTATTAATTCTTTTAACCTCCACCAACTTTCTTTAAACTTGTTTTAATTAATCTTTATCTAATTGGTTTTTCACCATTTTGTTTATTTAAAATAATTTAGTAAGCCTTTTTTTAACAAATAAGTCATATATCCATTTCATGCTAAAAAAAATAAATAATAATAATAACTCTTAAATAAATGGTAATAATAAATTTTTCTTTATAACTTAAATTAGCTATTCATCTTCAATTATAATGACTAAGTTTTATTAGAAGAAAACATTTTCTCAATTAAGTCAACCATCACTTTTATACAAAATAACTCTTTTAAAAATAAGATAAAGTGTAAAATCTCATCATCTTACAAATAATTTCCTCTTAAAATCAATCTCGCTAATAAAAAGTTAATTCAACACTTCACTAAAAAATCAGTCTCACCTAAAGAATTAATCAATCCGCTTAAAACAAATTCAACTCATTCGACTAAAAAATAAATCAACTTCGCATAAAATTCAATCGTGCACACCTACTTCACGACACATTCACCTACACTTCAGCGCTTTCATGCGTATATGTATGGTTTACATTTCCGCAATTTATTTACCGCAATTTACATTATCATATCTATATTATTGCGTTGCATCCCGTCCAAAGGAAAAACCTACACATAATTCAACGTTGTGTGTAGTTGCACATCATTTGCATCATATTCCCTTCGATCCTTGATTCCATTCAAGTTGATCATTTAAGTTTAGGACCTACCCCATAGGAAGGACCTTGTCTTTATCTCTACAACTTAAACAAACTTAAACAACATAATACAACTTTTCAAACACATTTAGAGAATAGATGTTAATCATCTTAAGTGAGATATAATCTCCACCCCCACAACAATACAACCAAACATGTAGGAACTTTGCCTTAAGAGCGATAAAGGCATACTTGGCGACCATCCGAGTATTTAAGACCTTTTATTAAGACGATGCAAAGACCATTTCCTACAACCCCTCTTACATTTGTGGTGGTTATCTCTCCCTTAAAATGAAGACTCGTCTCTTCTCCTAAACCCAATCAAAACAACTACCCTAAACTCGTAGGAACTTTGACCACAGTCGAAGAGCTCCTCTAACCCTTTAGGGGAACTACAAGTACTCTGATTCCACTCCCGTAAGGATATGTAGGCATAATATGCGACATCTTATCGAGTATACTTAGAAATAAACCCCTAGGTCCTTTAAACCTTTAAGCAGATAAACACTTAGCAATAAACAATATAAAACAAGAGGTTCCTGTAGAGTACTACAGAAACTTAGGATGCTAGTACCTTCCCTAAGTTTAACCAACCCCCGAACCTATAAACTCTCTAGCTTGCATTTGCATTGCATTGTTGGAATTTCGATCTTTATCCCTTCCTTTGGACAAATCAAAGTTCGGTCGCAAATTGAATTAAAGATTCAAACTAATCAATAGTTTGGTATCCAAATTTCACCGCGACAGAAATGGCGACTTCACTGAGGACATCTCTAGTGGGTTTCCCTATCTTATTTTATTTGTTTACTGCTTTATATATCTGCCTACTTGATTAATTGTTTATATGCTTTTTCTTGTATTTTTTGGTATTATTGTTCTTGAGTGGTGAGATAAAGTTCTACACCCGAACTTGAGAGAAATTAAGATAGGATGGTGATATAGTCGAGGAGGCTTATAGGGAGTTGAATCCCTACTAAGTTGAATCGAGAATCCCGCTCAGTTGAGGCCCTTTCAAAATAGTACTGTTGAACGAGCAATCATGAAGACACTCATTATTTTCGACTTTGGAGCCTATGATATTGAGGACCGTAGTTACCTTAACCCAACCTTGGTCTTTATTAGGATGTAGTGCGAGACTATAAGGAAGTACTTCCGAAATAGTGCTACGCGAAGCTACACTCAAAAGAAGTCCTCTTGAGAATATTATTAATCCTCGAGTAATTGGGAAATTGATAATATCCGATAGATGGGATGATGATTCTGAGTCCCATTAGAACCTTGTTTTGCAGGTACAAACAACCTTTAGTCCTTAAACCTTTGGGAAGGGTACACCTTTACTCCATGCTCGTTGCAAACCTAGGGTGCCCTTTGTTTATCTTTGTGTCCTTATGTGTTTACATGTGCTTGTTGCATCCATATAGCATCATGTTGCATTAGGTCTCATGGAATTCCTAGTTTACTTATAAAAATTATAGAAACCAATAAGGATTTTTTTTATAAAAAAAAAAAAAGAAGCAAAATATTTTGAAATATTCTTTTAGGAGTCCTAACTTGGATGGCCTAAGGAAGTAGGAGTCCAGATTGAAGAACTCAAAAGACCAACATGAAGGACTTCCCTTATTATCAAAGAACAAATGAAGTTTGAAGGTCCGAGAATGCAAGGGATTCATTACTCACTTTCCAACAAGAACAGAAGAAGAGATGGAGGATTTATTTTCCTCTATCAAACTACTCTTTAGACGTTGATCATGGACAAGCTTACCTTCAAGGAGATCCAAGTGGAGGAACAAAGCAACAAGCGCGATGAAGGACTTCCTTAGGGCTTTACTAGCTTTTATTTAGCTATTATGTTAGGACTCTTATAAGGATATTTATTTGTAACCCGATAAATATATATATATATATATATATATATATATATATATATATATATATATATATATATATATATATATATATATATATATATATATATATATATATATATATATATATATATATATATATATATATATATATATATATATATATATATATATATATATATATATATATATACATAAAAATATTAAAATTATTTTCTTTGGTACTCTGTAATGTTTATAAGAACTTGAGTTCCATGAAACCTCTCATCCTTACATTCTTGCCTTAGTATTATGCATTCTCGCATCATGCATTAGCATTTGCACGTGTCTTTTATCTTCTGTGTCCTCATCCGGTTTTCCCTCTTTGTCTTCCAGTTGACATCTTGACCATTCGACCAAGCTCGAAGTATTACTAAGGGATAGTAAGGAGAACGAAAGATATGGATCGCATGACTAGCTTCAAAGTAAGGACTGATTCGACGTTCGACTATTCCTCCGACCACTTTGTGCAGCAAGCGGATGTCCCTATGCAACTTCAACCTTTGCAAGACAACCTGTTTGTTGATCCTCAGAACCCTCCTACTGAGAAAGAAGTGGATGATCCCAGATTCATAGCAATGGAGAAAGAAATTCGTGGTCTCAAAGAACAAGTGAAGATGATGAGAGGAACTACCGCATCAGGTCTTGGTGCTCATGAACTATGTTTAGTTCCAGGTGTAATTATTCCTCTAAAATTCAAGATGCCTGTCTTCGAAATCTATAAGGGTATCAGCTGTCCAAAATACCACTTGACAATGTTTTGCCGAAAGATGACTGCTTACATTGACAACGACAAGCTATTGATTCACTGCTTTCAAGAAAGTTTATATGGGACATCATTGATATGGTACATGAAGCTGCAAAGTAACCACATTCAGTCTTGGGAAGACTTAGTTGTTGCTTTTGTGAAGCAATACCATCACAACTTGGGTATAGCCCCAGACAATGAAGATGACAGTGGACCTTCCAGAGAATTCATAGCTCCGGTCCCCCATCCTCAACATCAATATGCAATGCCCGCTCAGCGTGAACAACAACCACCTCTTAAGCAGAAGTTGGCTTCTCCAGATCAACCACAGAATCGACGACTTCGGAGAAGGTATCAGAGGATGCCGCAGGATACTCCAAGAGAGGTAATTCATCGGTTTGATCCCATCCCTGTGAAATATGCTGAATTGTTCCCCACTTTGATTCAGAGAGGTCACATCCAAACAAAAGCTCCACCTAAAGTACCCGAAAAACTCCCGTATTGGTACAAAGCTGACAAATTTTGCCCATACCATCAAGGTGCTCCTGGCCACGACATTGAGAGCTGTTATGGTTTGAAGGCAGACGTTCAAGAATTGGTTAAGAGCGGAATCTTATCCTTCGAGGGTTCTAATCCTAACCCCAACATGGCTCATCCTCCGAGGCCATGATCCCAGGTTATCAGAAGACCACATCTCTATTTCAAGGCATAATAAAAGGACTTGTCCGGCTTTTCACTTCGTTTTTGCTTTTGTGTTTTTGTTTCTTTGATTAAAAGTATTTTTGGCATGTAAGAACTTATTATTTTGAATAAGTAATGAAATAAGTGTTTGCCTTGAAGAAATCCATTCTTTTCACTCAAATTGTTTTTCAAAATAATTTATAATGCCGACTTTGTCCAATCTTCTTTTCACTTTAGTGAAAAATTGGAAGGAGGATGATGAGGTAAAACACGTGATCCCTTGTTGTATGCTTCGAATAAGAACCCTACTGATGATGTAAGGCATTATTTCAACCATCTAAACACCAACATAGTTAAACCCTCTTTTTTTTAAGCCTTGAGAAAAGATTTGTTTTTTCTCCCAAACTGAAACCTCGTTTTTAACCTGGGGCAGGGTATCATCAAAAAAATAAACATCTTTCAAAAATTGGTTGGGCACAAATATACTAACCCTTTATTCCTCCATTTTACAAGTCGTAAACTAAGCCTAACGACCCTTAAAGTCCTAATTGAAGTAAGGTTTAATTCGAAAGCATACCCGATGAGATATTGTTTCCTGACTCCTTGAGCTATGCTCAAATTAAATCGGCTTTATAAATAATGTTAATTTATATCCTAACTAGTGGTTTCGATCACAAGTTATTGCGATATCTCTTTTCAAAAAAAAACTTCAAGACAAACGTGTTGCATTACTTGTTTCGAAATTAAGATTTCTGACTTGCTGAATGCGCTTGACATCTTAGAAAGATTACAAACGGACTTTGATGAACTGGAAGACCTTGCGCACCTGGGGCAATTTATTTTTCAAGAGGTTTGATCCGTACGAGTTTTCATCTAAAGCACAAATTGGAAGACTCAGTTATACCGCCAATCAGGGGCAGTTACGTCGAGATTCGGCGAATCTCTAGAGAGTTTGAAAACAGTGGGGCATCTGGACATCATGTTTTCTATAAAATCCTCTCAAGACGTTTTTCTCTTAAACCATGTGACTTGGGGCATTTGAAACTTGAAGCGAAGTGGATGTTTATTTCATCCCCATGAAGCTCAACTCCGACATGATCAACAACCATGACTGTTGCACCCTAATTTTTGACCTTAAGATCCCGCCTCCGTGTGTTTATTTTGTTGTTTGTTTTATTTTTATATGTATGGTTATTTCGACTAACCCGTTTGCGTAAGTGCAATAATGTCAAGGCGTAATTTCTTATAGCTAATCATCACAGGAACGGGACCAGTGGAGTGTGATTCAACTGGTCTCAAGGTCCATGGGATTGAATCATCCGTTTCACTTCAACTTTTTTTTTCTTATGAATCTCGGAGCTAGGCCTTGCACATCTCATCATCCGAAACTAAATATCATTTCCTTCAGAACTTCCAAGAAATCTCAGTGGGGTTTCACATGTCAAGAACCTTAAGCCAGGAGATTTTAAACAAAAGGGTTCGAGGGGGGTAATTTGCGAGGAATGGATCATGGCGCAAAGACGGAGTCATGGTCAAGGTTTGCATCTTTGCTTCCAATACAAGTCACCAAGGATTTCGAGAGTTGGATGGCAAGAAATTTGGATACATGATGCAAGAGGATGCAGATTCCTGTTGATCTTTCAAATACCTGTTACTTGTAAAGCGAATTATCGGTGTTCGGGGTGCTCGAATTAGGAGTTTTATTGTGTTGAATGTTAATTGAAGGCACATTTAAATAATGTCATTGAGTTCATACAAGGATGGAAAGTTCATACTTAAGATTCACATAAAATAAGTCATAAGTATTGACTTTGACTTTTTGCAAGCGGAACATTATCTCAAGATCAGGTTTTCCAAACGTAGCCCACGTGTTCATGGTTTGTTTAAAATCATTTCAAGCATAGGAGTCAAGAGAAGTCTATGAAACCGATTGAAATACAAAAGTCATTGGAATACATCATTTCCAAATCACCTTGAATCCTATCATCCTAGTTCATACACTAATCCATCACTAAGAACAGCGGATCATTCCACCTAATTATCCTTGTTGCTCCTCATTTCCTTAATCTTTATTTCTCACACTAATTCACCTACATCAGGCAGAATTTGTACGAGTTGTATGCATCGATGCCGGAGCAGGCCACAACTAAATGGATTTGATGTTGTGAAGACTTCATCGCAATTCTGTCTTGCAACTTCATCACTGTCCACAGCTGCAACCCTATGGAAAACTATCAGTTATGAATAGAACTCATATTAACATTACGAGCCAGGAAGACAATGCCGTTGATGAGAAATGGATTCTAATGAGGAAGCTCAAACTCTATCAGAAAAGCCTGATGCTGTGGAAGATATTTCTGATGTGTCTAACTATGTGGATGGAGTTGCTGAAGTGCTACAGCCGGATTTAGAAGACAGAGATACTAGTCCTGTTAATCGGGACACTGCTGCATCAGAAGCTCACCCTCCATTTGAGGTCAGTAACAATGGCATAAGTGATGTTTCATCCAACAAAATGGAATGTCTGCTAAAAGGTGCAGCTCAGTGATAGATGATATTTCTTCAACATGTTCTTTCGATTCTTTGCCACCATCAGTAGTCATGACTGACCCCCGTAAGGGGAACACCTTTTCAATTGTAAAGTTCAGAAGTCACCGCAGAAGTAAGGTACCGCCATCAAACCTGCAACAGACCAAAGTACTCAGAAAATCCACAGAGCAAAGGAATTATGCAGACACCTACCCTGCTACAATGAGGCACATGATACCCCAAAACTTGCTGGTCTGCTCGAGAACCCCATCAAGAAATTGTCTAATGTTATGGTTGTGGAAATCCTGAAACTGAGATTAATTACTAGAAATCAAATGATCCAGTTGAAATGTGCTGCTTGTGGTTTTGTGTTTGACGTGGATATGAGAGACAGGTTGCCTGCATTCATCATTAAGAACCACCAGAAACAAAGAAGGTCCCAAAGACAAGAAGGCCATGAGGGGAGCTGAAAAGTAGTTCCTAAGGAAAGCACTGTATAATAAACCTCTTCAAAGAAGTGGCCTTGACGAAGATCATTCATCTCCTACTCGAAGCCCAATATCATGCGCTCAAATGATTGAAGCTGCAATAAACATGGTTGATAGAACCCATAGCCAATTCCACACCTTGTTTGCTGGTATACGAACTCAGAATCAATCCTGTTAGCTTTTGGTTTTTGACTGTTTCGTTTTGTTTTAGCAGAAAAGGCGAGATTGAGACGAAGCAAGGCGGAGGAGTGGGAGAAGAAACCAGAGCGAAGAACGGCGAGACTTGAAGGAGAACGTTGGAGCGAGAGAGAGAGAATCGGTGGAGGTGAAGGAGGAAGGGGGCTTCCGATTTCGGAATTAGGGTTCATTATGTTTTTTCTGTTTTTGTTAATCTTGGTTTATGTTGTAATCAAACACACATACACCACACACATACACTAAATCACCCCCTTGATCACCTTAATCAACCTTAATCTATTAATCTTTAACGTTAATTAACTAACTTTTTAAAATAAACTAATAAACCTTTTATTTAATTATAATCAGTTTCATCTTTTTAATTTAATTATTTAATTAATCTACCTTTTAATTAGTTCACCCTATTTAATAATTAATTATTTTATCTTTTATTTAATAATTCCAATCAATCAATCATTTTATCCTAATAACTAAAAACCCCTTTTTTCTTTAATAAATTAATTCATTTTAAAACCCTTTTGTTAAATTAACCTTGTTTCTAAATCAACTTAAAAACCTTTTAGTTAAATAAATATTCATTCACTATAATAAAAAACCTTTTATAATAACTAACTCTTATTTAATAAGAAATATGTTAATATTAACAAAAGAACCATTCTCACATTTTAAGATAGTCTATTTAAAAAAAATTAATGATATAAGAACCTTTTTAAATCACTTGTTTCTAACTAGCAATTAAATCAATTCACATTCAAAAATCTTTTGCTAATTAAATTAAATTAACTTTTTTTCTAAAATCAACTCCATCAAATCTAACTTTTTATTAAAACCAGTAAACAACTCTCTTTTTATAAAATTAATCTCCTTAAAATAATACAACTTTTTTCTTAAACTAAGTAATTCAACTTAAATCAACATTTCTCTTAAAATCAAACAACATCGAAAAATACAAATTAATCGTGCACATTCACGACACTTGCACCTACACCTCAGCGCTTTCATGCGTACTTGTATGGTTTACTTTTCCGCAATTTACCTTACTGTCATTTACATTATCGCAATTTACATCATTGCATCGCATTCGTCCAAAGGAAAAACCTACACATAATTTAACGTTGTGTGTAGTTGCACATCATTTGCATCATACTCCCCTTGATCCTTGATCCCATTCAAGTTGATCACTTAGGATAGAACCTACCCCATAGAAAGGACCATTACTTTTATAACTTAGACAAACAAACAATCAACAATACAACCTTTCAAACACAATAGAGAATAGATGTTAATCATCTTAAGTGAGATATAATCTCCACCCCCACAACAATACAATCAAACATGTAGGGACTTTGCCTTAAGAGCGATAAAGGCACACTCGTCAAACAATTCGAGTACTTAAGCCCTTTTCTTAAGACGATGCAAAGACCATTTTCCTACAACCCCCTTTACACTTGTGGTGGTTATCTCTCCCTTAACATGAAGACTCATCTCTTCTCCTAAACCCAATCAAAACAACTACCCTAAACCCGTAGGAACTTTGACCACAGTCGAAGGTCTCCTCAAACCCTTTAGGGTGAACTACAACATACTCTGATTCCACTCCCGTAAGGATATGTAGGCATAAGATGCGACATCTTATCGAGTATACTTAGATATAAACCACTAGGGTCTTTTATCCCTTAAGCAGATAAACACTTAGCAATAAACAAATATAAAACAAGAGGTTCCTGTAGAGTACTACAAAAACTTAGGATGCTAGTACCTTCCCTAAGTTTAACCAACCCCCGAACCTAAACAAACTGCCTTGCATTTGCATTGCATAGTGGGAATTTCGATCTTTATCCCTTCCTTTGGACAAATCAAAGTTCGGTTGCAAATTGAATTAACGATTCAAACTAATCAATAGTTTGGTATCAAAATTTCACCGCGACAGAAATGGCGACTTCACTGGGGATCTCTAGTGGGTTTCCCTATCTTATTTTATTTGTTTACTGCTTTATATATCTGCCTACTTGATTAATTGTTTATATGCTTTTTCTTGTATTTCCTTTTGGGTTATTATCCTTTGAGTGGTAAGACAAAGTCCTACACCCGGACTTGAGAGAAATTAAGATAGGATGGTGATATATTCGATGAGGCTTATAGGGAGTGAGTCCCGACTAAGTTGACTCGAGAATCCTGCTTAGTTGAGACCCTTTTGAAAATGGTTCGGTTGAACGAGTTTAGTCGTGAAAACTTTTACTATTCTCAATTGGAGTCCATGATACTAAGGACCGTAATTACCTTTAACCCCACTTTGGCCTTTATTAGGAAGTAGTGCGAGGCTATGAGGGAGTAAGTCCCGAAATAGTGCTACGCGAAGCTACACTCAAAAGAAGTTCTCTTGAGAATATTATTAATCCTCAAGTTAGTTGAGAAATTGATAATATCCAATAGATGGACTAATGACTTTGGGACCCTTTTTAGAACCCAGTTCTGCAGGTACCATCCACCTTTAGTCCTTATCCTTTGGGAATGGGTATACCCTTGGCTCCATGCTCGTTGCGAACCTAGAGTCCCCCTTGTTTGTTTATCTTTATGTCCTTATGTGAATACTTGTGTTTGCTGCATTCATATAGCATCATGTTGGTTTCATGGAATTCATAGTCTATTTATAAATATCATAGAACCAATAGGGATTACAAAAAAATATTTTTGAGAGTCCTAACTTGGATGTCCTAAGGAAGTAGGAGCTCAGATTGAAAAGAACTCGAAATACAGATATAAGAGGCTTTCCTTTATTATTAAGGATCAAATGAGGTTTCAAAAGGCTATCATCAACATTGAAGATCTACGTAAGCAAGAGTTTCCTTCTGTATTTTCCAACAAGGGATAGAGGATTACTCCTTAAAAGATGATTATGGACCGTTTATTTTCAAGAAGATCCAAGTGGAGGAACAAACCAACAAGCATGACGAAGGACTTCCTTAGGGCTTTATTCAGCTTTTATTTAGCCATTATGTTGGGACTCTTATGAGAATATTCACTTGTAATCTAACAAAAAATAAATTTTCTTTGGATACTCCGTGACGTTTATAAATACTTGAGTTCCATGAAACATTTCATTTTTGCATTCGTGCATTTCTTTGCATTTCGCATTTTGCATCAGCATCCTTCGCATTCTGGGGGGGTCTCACTCTTGCTTCATCTTCGCAAACAAGTTGAATCACAAGTACAACACTCGAGCCAGTCGACGCCAAAAGATGGATCAATTGGAACAAGAGAACAGAGTGCTCTGTGACGAAGTTGCAACTCTGAAAGAGAGCTTGGAAAGGTTGAATGGTATAGTTGAAGCTCTGTCTAACCAGTCTACATTCAACAATCAAGAAGTTCAAGGGACCGTTATCTCCGAAATAGTATCAACACCGATCCTAGTGGTGTCTACTGTTGCTGAAGTGACCTGCAGCATGCCGCCAGGTTTCCCGTGGGGAATACCTCCTTATTTCACTCCGGCCGGTTATCGTCCACCTGTTCCCGAGGTCCCTGCCATGACCAATGTTCAAGCCATCCCTACCATTACTGCTGTAATGACTAGTGCACCTCCGCGTGTGAATATTACTCCACATATCCTAGACGAACCAATTCCCCATAGGGTACCCAGCGAAATTGTGGGTTTGGAAGAAAGGATGGATGGGTTTCAAGGCCAATTTTCTGAAATACAAAAAGAATTGAGAGCCCTTCGTGGGAAAGATCTGTTTGGAAAGAATGCTTCTGACCTATGCTTGGTTCCAAATGTTAAGGTTCCGCCAAAATTCAAGGTCCCCGATTTTGAGAAATACAAAGGGAATACTTGTCCTCAAAGTCATCTTATCATGTATGCTAGAAAGATGTCTGCCCAAACTGACAATGATCAATTTCTCATTCATTATTTCCAAGACAGTTTAACAGGCGTTGCACTCAGGTGGTATATGGGATTGGATAATGCAAAGATTAGAACTTTCAACGATCTAGGAGGAGCCTTCATCAAGCAATACAAGTATAATGTGGACATGGCTCCAGACCGTGACCAATTGAGGGCCATGGCTCAAAAGGACAAAGAGAATTTCAAGGAATATGCTCAACGTTGGCGCGAGTTAGCCGCTCAAGTCATACCGCCATTAGAAGAAAAAGAGATGACCAAGATTTTCCTGAAGACTCTAGGACCGTTATTTTATAAGAAAATGGTAGCAAGTGCACCTAGTGACTTCACCGAAATGGTTAATATGGGAATGCGTTTGGAAGAGGGGGTCCGTGAAGGAAGACTAGTCAAGGAGGGGAGTACCTCCAATAATGCTAAGAAGTATGGGAGCGGTTTTGTGAAAAAGAGAGAACATGAGGCAAGTGTTGTGCAGCAGGGGAAATCCAAGAGAGGATATCTGCCATCACATCAGGTTGCTGCGGTTCATCAGCCACCACATCAACAAAATCAACAAAATCAGAATCGTGTACACAAAAGACTGGACTTTGATCCCATCCCGATGACATACACTGACTTGTTCCCATATTTGATTCAAAAAGGTCACATCCAGACGAGAGCTCCACCTAAAGTACCTAAGAAACTTCCGTATTGGTACAAAGCTGACAGATTTTGCCTATACCATCAAGGTGCTCCAGGCCACGATACTGAGAACTGTTACGGCTTGAAGGCAGACGTTCAAAGGTTGGTTAAGGATGGAATCTTATCCTTTAAGGGTTCCATTCCTTATGTGCAAGGTAATCCCCCACCTCAGCATGGTTCGTCCTCCGTGAACATGATCCAAGGTTATTCGGGAAGCTCGTACCAATATAGTGCCTGAAAATGGATCCGAAGGCGACACATCAGACAATTCTGCAAGCTTTTCCATTCCATGCAAAGGCTGAATAAAATCCTGAGAAGGGCTCATCAGGGTGTTTTCTTTTCGTTTGCTTATGCGTATTTCATTTCTTTGATTAAAAGCATGTTTTGGCTTGTATGGCTTGTTTATCTCGAATAATTAATGCAATAAAATGTTTGTCTTAAAGAAATCCATTCGTTTCACTCGTAAAACATTTCTCACAATTTATAATGCCGACTATACCCAATTCTCTCACTGTGGTGAATAATTGGGGGAGGATGATGAAGTAAAACGCAGGATCTCCCGTTGTATGCTCTTGGATAAAAAACCTACTAATGATGTAAGGCATTCCTGTTTTAGACATCCTAATAACACCAGAAATAGTCAACCTTTCTTTTAAGCCTTGAGGAAAGATCTTTTTTTTTCTCTCCCAATCAAAACCTCGCTTTTAACCTGGGGCAGGGCATCAAAAAATGAACATCTCAAAATCTGGGTGGGCACAAATATAATTTGACCTTTATTCTTCTGTTGTACAAATCATAAACTAAACCCATATACACGACCCACAAAGTCCTAATTGAAGTAAGGTTAATTCAAAAGCATACTCGACGAAATATCGTTTCCTGACTCCTATGAGCTATGCCCAATTTGACGTTGGCATTTAAATGTAAATCTAGTGATTCTGTCACAAGTTATCGCGATATCTATTTTCAAAACTTCAAGACAAACATATGTGTTGCATTAATAGTTTCGGAAGTGACAATTCTGACTTGCTAGATTTGCCTGATGTCTTAGAAAGATTACGTGAAGAAATCACGGATTTAAATTTGAAGACTTTGCTGACCTGGGGCAAATTATTTCGTCCGAGAGTTTTGATCCATACAAGTTTGGATTCACCTAGAACGCAAGTTTGAAGATTCGGTTATACCGTCAATCAGGGGCAGTTACGTCGAGATTCGGCAAATCTCTCCAAGAGTTGGAAAACATTGGGGCATTTGGACGCCATGTTTTCTGTAAAATCCTCTCAGGACAACCTTTTATCGTGAACCATGTGACTTGGGGCATCCGACAGTCGAGGGGGGTTTCTGATTTAGCTTCACTCATCCAACGTATTCAACAACTTTGTTAACCCAGTTTCCCCATGGGACGGATATTCATTTTATCCACGAAGCTTCTCCAATTAAGAGAGGGATCCATTTCCGATAGGAAGTTTTGAAGCCTCGAAGCAAGACGGAGATCCCATATATGGTTCTCCACCTGTCTACGAGCGACGTTTCTATCTCTGAGGATTGAGGGAATTTCAAAAGCGAGTGTGCACCCTCCGAGCAATGTTTGATCTGTGAAGATTTGGTTTGAGTGCCCGGAATGTTTTTCATCTCTGTTGTTATCATACGCATATCATATAGATAGATAGCATAGCATTTGCATTTTTGCATCTTCGCGTTTGCCTTTCTGTCGCTTTGGCCGTGTTTATCACCAAGTGACTGGGTGTGTCTTCTCCTTCAAGTAGTGTTGTCAGTCCTAGGCAGAAAGAGCATAATGTTTCATTTTCCCCATGAAGTTCAACCCTCATGGAAGACGGTTATTTTATTACAATTCCATTTGAGTTCACACCTCAATGGTCAAGTCTTGCTTGACAATTTCCTTTCGGCTACTTCCCGAATCGAACTTCGGTCATCGACAATCACATTGTGGACATCTCCAACTTTGATTATGGATTAAGTGTGCATTTATTTCGCACTTAACTCCCCAGGATAGGTTTCTAAGAAGATAACTATTGAAGACAAATATTTCTCCAGCAAATATTATCATAATTCCTCAACGGTTTGCATCCAGATTGCAAGCAATCTCTTTATTTGAGAAACTCGTTTTGATTAGGATCTTATTCAAAACGACAAATGACATTTTCTACAAGACAGTCCATTCACCCTTAGTGGGTCCTTCAACATCATCAAATCATCAAAAGGCATTGCTTCATAACTTCATCGAAGAAGCTTACCGAAGACATTACAAGACACCTCTCTTTATTTGAGAGTTCACAGAACATTTTACAACTACAACAAGAAATACTCTCTAGGAATGATTTCCCCAAAGAGTTCATCACAAGAATAATCCTACCAAACGACATATATTCTTAAGATCCCCGTTGGAGCTTTACAAATCTCCAGTACATCCTTTTGGGTCAGGCACCTTTTCTTAGGCTGTCATACGTTTGGTAGTAAGTGATCTTTCCTGCTTTGGGTTATTACTTTTGCTTAGGTTATCATACATTTGATAATAGGTAACATACCGTCCTTTTTGGTCAGATACCTTTGCTCAGGCTGCCAAAATTGGTAGTAGGTCATCTTTCCTTTGTGTTTACTATCATATGTTTGATAGTAAGTAATACACAATCTTTCTTTTGGTCAGATATCTTTGCTCAGGCTGCCAAAATTGGTAGTAGGTCATCTTTCCTTTGTGTTTACTATCATATGTTTGATAGTAAGTAATACACAATCTTTCTTTTGGTCAGATACCTTTGCTTAGGCTGCCAAAATTGGTAGTAGGCCATCTTTCCTTTGTGTTTACTGTCATGTGTTTGATAGTAAGTAATACACAATCTTTCTTTTGGTCAGATACCTTCGCTTAGGCTGCCAAAATTGGTAGTAGGTCATCTTTCCTTTGTGTTTACTGTCATATGTTTGATAGTAGGTATAACACAATCTCTCTTTTGGTCAGATACCTTTGCTTAGGCTTCCAAAATTGGTGGTAGGTCATCTTTCCTTTGTGTTTATTGTCATGTGTTTGATAGTAGGTATAACACAATCTCTCTTTTGGTCAGATACCTTTGCTTAGGCTTCCAAAATTGGTGGTAGGTCATCTTTCCTTTGTGTTTACTATCATATGTTTGATAGTAGGTAATGCACAATCTTTCCTTTGGTCAGATACCTTTGCTTAGGCTGCCAAAATTGGTGGTAGGTCATCTTTTCCCTTTGTGTTTACTATCATATGTTTGATAGTAAGTAATATACCATCCTTTTTGGTCAGATACCTTTGTTTATGCTATCATACGTTTGATAGTAGGTAGCACGCGTTTCTTAGCTTCAACCGGATGTCCTTGTTTAGGCCGTCGCACGTTGGTAGTGAGCTACCCTTCACCTCCAAGATCTCGTTTCACCATCCAAGCTATTGCACTCCTGGTGGTATTATTATACTACCTTAATTTTTGAGAATCCACAATGTTGACCGTTGTCTCTTCTCGTGGCGTCTCGCGTCGTTGAGTCTGTTCTTTGAGCGTCGTGCCCGGTTATTCTCCTATGACATCTTTTCATCCACATGACTCTCCTTCGTCTTACATTTCATATCATTGCATATCATATGCATTCGGTGGTATCTTAGGGCCAAAAATTCGTGCAGTGTTTATATTTAAGTCCCTCCTATCTCGTCGAAACAGAGATTTCAATCTCCATATCTCCGAATAGGAGTAACTTAAATAGGGGCATCTGTTGCACCCTAATTTTTTACCTTAAGATCCCGCCTCCGTGTGTTTATTTTGTTGTTTGTTTTATTTTTATATGTATATTTATTTCGACTAACCCGTTTGCGTAAGTGCAATAATGTCAAGGCGTAATTTCTTATAGCTAATCATCACAGGAACGGGACCAGTGGAGTGTGATTCAACTGGTCTCAAGGTCCATGGGATTGAATCATCCGTTTCACTTCAACTTTTTTTTTCTTATGAATCTCGGAGCTAGGCCTTGCACATCTCATCATCCGAAACTAAATATCATTTCCTTCAGAACTTCCAAGAAATCTCAGTGGGGTTTCACATGTCAAGAACCTTAAGCCAGGAGATTTTAAACAAAAGGGTTCGAGGGGGTAATTTGCGAGGAATGAATCATGGCGCAAAGACGGAGTCATGGTCAAGGTTTGCATCTTTGCTTCCAATACAAGTCACCAAGGATTTCGAGAGTTGGATGGCAAGAAATTTGGATACATGATGCAAGAGGATGCAGATTCCTGTTGATCTTTCAAATACCTGTTACTTGTAAAGCGAATTATCGGTGTTCAGGGTGCTTGAATTAGGAGTTTTATTGTGTTGAATGTTAATTGAAGGCACATTTAAATAATGTCATTAAGTTCATACAAGGATGGAAAGTTCATACTTAAGATTCACATAAAATAAGTCATAAGTATTGACTTTGACTTTTTGCAAGCGGAACATTATCTCAAGATCAGGTTTTCCAAACGTAGCCCACGTGTTCATGGTTTGTTTAAAATCATTTCAAGCATAGAAGTCAAGAGAAGTCTATGAAACCGATTGAAATACAAAAGTCATTGGAATACATCATTTCCAAATCACCTTGAACCCTATCATCCTAGTTCATACACTAATCCATCACTAAGAACAGCGGATCATTCCACCTAATTATCCTTGCTGCTCCTCATTTCCTTAATCTTTATTTCTCACACTAATTCACCTACATCAGGCAGAATTTGTACGAGTTGTATGCATCGATGCCGGAGCAGGCCACAACTGATGTTCGGAACTCGCCAATAATTTTGAATCACTTCAACAAAAGGCTATCCTCCCCTTTGCAAAGACCACCCTTTGTCCTCACTAATGCAGGCCTCCTTCCCTAATGAACTAAAACCGTACGAAAAACCTTCATGTTGTTCTTTCCAGGCTCGCATTCCAAACCTGCCATTAGAATTTGGTAAAGTCAGTAATGCAATGTTACAATCTACAAAGGTGCGATTCAAGTATCTAAGGCGTTGATCAAAGAACGCACTTTTTGACATAATAAGGCCGTATTGAACAACATGTGTACTTAAGACATGTTTGACAAATCTCAAATGCAAGAGTGATCTAATTAACAGTGGTAAAACTTTCATCATTGTTGCGCATGGGAAATACCCCCAACAGCATGCCGAAATACATCTCCGTTAGGACCACCGAATCCTAGCTTTCCGTCAACCAGAGGATACCGCAACCTGTAACATTGAGTGAAGATTGAGACTAAGTTTTGGTGATTGAAGACTATTTTCAAAACGTCAACAAAGAATTGAACGAACATTGCTAACCGAGCAGGAGGTCGCAACTCATGTAATGTGCGCCTTGATAACTTCGCTGCGGTTTGCTCAATTCCATTCATTATTCTCGTACATCGCGGCATGAGAAGAGATCTGAATCGTGCTTCCTACAAAAGAGTCCGTAATGTCAAGTTGGTTTCAGAACAAAGAGTAAATTGAGGGTTAATCAGCCTGCAAGCCAAACCACAAACGGGAGCAAGAGATTACATACAAAAGAATTCAAATTACCATGACATGGATCAACGACACAAATCACGTAACTTTGGGAGGCTAAATGGATTTGATGTTGTGAAGACTTCATCGCAATTCTGTCTTGCAACTTCATCACAGTCCACAGCTGCAACCATATGGAAAACTATCAGTTATGAATAGAACTCATATTAACATTACGAGCCAGGAAGACAATGTCGTTGATGAGAAATGGATTCTAATGAGGAAGCTCAAACTCTGTCTGAAAAGCTTGATGTTGTGGAAGATATTTCTGATGTGTCTAACTCTGTGGATGGAGTTGCTGAAGTGCTACAGCCGGATTCAGAAGACAGAGATACTAGTCCTGTTAATCGGGACACTGCTGCATCAGAAGCTCACCCTCCATCTGAGGTCAGTAACAATGGCATAGTGATGTTTCATCCAACAAAATGGAATGTCTGCTAAAAGGTGCAGCTCAGTGATAGATGATATTTCTTCAACATGTTCTTTCGATTCTTTGCCACCATCAGTAGTCATGACTGACCCCCGTAAGGGGAACACCTTTTCAATTGTAAAGTTCAGAAGTCACCGCAGAAAAGTAAGGTACCGCCATCAAACCTGCAACAGACCAAAGTACTCAGAAAATCCACAGAGCAAAGGAATTATGCAGACACCTACCCTGCTACAATGAGGCACATGATACCCCAAAACTTGTTGGTCTACTCGAGAACCCCATCAAGAAATTGTCCAATGTTATGGTTGTGGAAATCCTGAAACTGAGATTAATTACTAGAAATCAAATGATCCAGTTGAAATGTGCTGCTTGTGGTTTTGTGTTTGACGTGGATATGAGAGACAAGTTGCCTGCATTCATCATTAAGAACCACCAGAAACAAAGAAGGTCCCAAAGACAAGAAGGCCATGAGGGGAGCTGAAAAGTAGTTCCTAAGGAAAGCACTGCATAATAAACCTCTTCAAAGAAGTGGCCCTGACGAAGATCATTCATCTCCTACTCGAAGCCCAATATCATGCGCTCAAATGATTGAAGCTGCAATAAACATGGTTGATAGAACCCATAGCCAATTCCACACCTTGTTTGCTGGTATACGAACTCAGAATCAATCCTGTTGGCAATTAAAATCTTCGAAAGGAGAAAAGCAACAGAGGCAGCTGTTGATACAGGTTTACACTTTCCTTTTTTTTTCTCTGATTTGAGTTGGCGGAAGATCGCGGAGATGTGAAGAATCGATGACGGATTGCTGGTACTCTGCACGTGTTAAAACTTTGATTAGCCCAACTCACAAGGTTACCAATATTAAGAAATGATTGGCAAGTTAAAGAATCAAGGTAAACAAATATTGTGAAAATCATAAAACACCTGGGCACTAATGGAAAGTTTGAAGCAGGATTAAAAGGCAAATCAGACAAGATCAACAATATTTCATTTCTTTCCAAAAACTAGGCAAACACATTTTGAACGACATTAACCATTTTCCAAAACCGGATTTCATCATCAATGTTAAGGGCCTATAAAAGGATTCACAAAACAAATGTTCAAGGACAACCAAAAAACTCAGTTCAACAAAATTCACAGCCAAACACAAAATCACTGAAAACAACATTCAAAAGAAATCTCAAAATCCAAACTGTAAACTCGTAAAGTCGAAAGAGCGAGAAGACTTATCTCTTCTCCCGCTGTAAGATCATCCGAAACCAAAACCCACCATGAACCATCATCGTCGCCACCGTGAAGGGTTTCCTGCGGAGTCAACACCTCTAAGTCACTTACGAGTGCAGGTAACTTTTTTCTGTCATATCGATGCCCTTGGTTTTTGACTGTTTCGTTTTGTTTTAGCAGAAAAGGCGAGATTGAGACGAAGCAAGGCGGAGGAGTGGGAGAAGAAACCAGAGCGAAGAACGGCGAGACTTGAGGGAGAACGTTGGAGCGAGAGAGAGAGAATCGGTGGAGGTGAAGGAGGAAGGGGGCTTCCGATTTCGGAATTAGGGTTCATTATGTTTTTTCTGTTTTTGTTAATCTTGGTTTATGTTGTAATCAAACACACATACACCACACACATACACTAAATCACCCCCTTGATCACCTTAATCAACCTTAATCTATTAATTTTTAACGTTAATTAACTAACTTTTTAAAATAAACTAATAAACCTTTTATTTAATTATAATCAGTTTCATCTTTTTAATTTAATTATTTAATTAATCTACCTTTTAATTAGTTCACCCTATTTAATAATTAATTATTTTATCTTTTATTTAATAATTCCAATCAATCAATCATTTTATCCTAATAACTAAAAACCCCTTTTTTCTTTAATAAATTAATTCATTTTAAAACCCTTTTGTTAAATTAACCTTGTTTCTAAATCAACTTAACAACCCTTTAGTTAAATAAATATTCATTCACTATAATAAAAAACCTTTTTATAATAACTAACTCTTATTTAATAAGAAATATGTTAATATTAACAAAAGAACCATTCTCACATTTTAAGATAGTCTATTTAAAAAAATTAATGATATAAGAACCTTTTTAAATCACTTGTTTCTAACTAGCAATTAAATCAATTCACATTCAAAAATCTTTTGCTAATTAAATTAAATTAACTTTTTTTCTAAAATCAACTCCATCAAATCTAACTTTTTATTAAAACCAGTAAACAACTCTTTTTTTATAAAATTAATCTCCTTAAAATAATACAACTTTTTTCTTAAACTAAGTAATTCAACTTAAATCAACATTTCTCTTAAAATCAAACAACATCGAAAAATACAAATTAATCGTGCACATTCACGACACTTACACCTACACCTCAGCGCTTTCATGCGTACTTGTATGGTTTACTTTTCCGCAATTTACCTTACTGTCATTTACATTATCGCAATTTACATCATTGCATCGCATTCGTCCAAAGGAAAAACCTACACATAATTCAACGTTGTGTGTAGTTGCACATCATTTGCATCATACTCCCCTTGATCCTTGATCCCATTCAAGTTGATCACTTAGGATAGAACCTACCCCATAGGAAGGACCATTACTTTTACAACTTAGACAAACAAACAATCAACAATACAACCTTTCAAACACAATAGAGAATAGATGTTAATCATCTTAAGTGAGATATAATCTCCACCCCCACAACAATACAATCAAACATGTAGGGACTTTGCCTTAAGAGCGATAAAGGCACACTCGTCAAACAATTCGAGTACTTAAGCCCTTTTCTTAAGACGATGCAAAGACCATTTTCCTACAACCCCCTTTACACTTGTGGTGGTTATCTCTCTCTTAACATGAAGACTCATCTCTTCTCCTAAACCCAATCAAAACAACTACCCTAAACCCGTAGGAACTTTGACCACAGTCGAAGGTCTCCTCAAACCCTTTAGGGTGAACTACAACATACTCTGATTCCACTCCCGTAAGGATATGTAGGCATAAGATGCAACATCTTATCGAGTATACTTAGATATAAACCACTAGGGTCTTTTATCCCTTAAGCAGATAAACACTTAGCAATAAACAAATATAAAACAAGAGGTTCCTGTAGAGTACTACAGAAACTTAGGATGCTAGTACCTTCCCTAAGTTTAACCAACCCCCGAACCTAAACAAACTGCCTTGCATTTGCATTGCATAGTGGGAATTTCGATCTTTATCCCTTCCTTTGGACAAATCAAAGTTCGGTTGCAAATTGAATTAACGATTCAAACTAATCAATAGTTTGGTATCAAAATTTCACCGCGACAATGACAACCCAGGATATTTATTTTATCCTCTTATGAAACTTCAGTTTGAGTACCTCCGGCTACAGCTTCATACAAACTTCAAACTTATCAAGATGTTATATACCAAATGGATTGATCTCTGTTCCCCAAGAGAATTTTTGAAACAGGAGTGTGATCCCATCTAGTTCTCCGTCTATCCCCAGTGTTGCTTCTATCTTCGAAGATTGGTTGAAATGTTTGTCTCGAGATGTTTATTTCATCTCCGGTCACCTCTTTCTGTCTGTTTTGTCAGCATAAGCATCTGCATAGCATATAAGTAGACAGCATAGCATGTGCATTTCTTTGCATTCTCTGTGTTTGTTTTATCCTATCGCTTTGGCTATAGTTATCACTAGGTGTTTGGGTGTGTCTTATCCTTCCAATTATATTCGTCCCTAGGCAAAAAGAGCACAATGTTTCATTTTCCCCATGGAGTTTGACCCTCATGGAAGACGGTTATTTTAGTACAAATCCATTTGAGTTCATACCTCAATGGTCTTGCTTGACATTTTATCTTCGGCTACTTCCCGAATTGAATTCCGGTCTTTGGACATCTCCAACCTTTGAACATGGATTAAGTGTGCATTTATTTTGCACCGTATTCCTCAAGAAGAATATTCATGAAGACAGACATTTCTTCACCAATAGCATCACAAGATTTCCTCGAACACCTATCTCTTTATTTGAGAAACTCGTTTTGATCAGAATCCTATTCAAAACGACAAACGAAATTTTCTACAAGACAGATCATTTACCCTCAGTGGGTCCTTCAACATAATTGATTCATCAGAGAAAACAGTTACAGACATTTTCTCAGGATTGACTTCCCCAGTAAGTTCATCACACAAGTTTACTTCCGTCAAGTGACATCTCCCCGGAGAAGTCGAAGAAGTTTATCACAATAGTCTCTCTTTATTTGAGAAGACATACAACCGGCTCACATCTCTTCCGAAGATCCCCGGAGAAGCTACAAATTACATCTACAACAACAGAGTACATTACAGATTACATCAATACCATTTACCACCTACAGGGTTCTACAACGAACTACACCTACAGGGTTCTACAACGAACGACATCTACAATCTACAAAATTACAACCTTCTGTGAAGATGCTCTCACGAGTTTTCATCATTTCGGGAAAAGACTGAGACCTGCTCATGGCTCCCATACCATAATGCTCGGGGAAGTTCTACAACTACATCAACACTTACATCAACGACAACTACAGTCTACAACGACAACCATTCGAACATATTTCATTTCCTGGTTAATCTCGACAGTAGATTCCCAGAAGACCTCGACAGTAGGTAGCTCCTGGTTAATCTCGACAGTAGATTCCCAGAAGACCTCGACAGTAGGTAGCTCCTGGTTAATCTCGACAGTAGATTCCCAGAAGACCTCGGCAGTAGGTAGCTCCTGGTTAATCTCGATAGTAGATTCCCAGAAGACCTCGACAGTAGGTAGTCCCTGGTTAATCTCGACAGTAGATTTCCAGAAGACTTCGTCAGAAGTATTTCTCCGACAGACTTCAACACAGAATCTCGACAGATTTTCACAGTAAATATTTTGACAAAAGTATTCTCAATTACAGTTACAAGCCTTGACAATAGACTTCTCTTGCTGGTGTCTTGAATCAATTACACTTTTACATATACAACAGGTTCTTCAAATGGATTTTCTTGCAAGCTTCTCCACAACACATTTACAGACACATTGTGATTGTCAATCTTTCCTCGTGGAGCCTCGCTCGTTGAGCGTGTTCTTCCCGTGTGTCGTGTTTAGTTTCCCCCCTGTGGCACCTTTTCTTCACAGGATCCTTTTTGTCTTGCATTTCATATCATTGCATATCATTTGCATTCGGTGGTTTCTTATGGCCAAAAATTCGTGCAATGTTTATATTTAAGTCCCTCCTATCTCGTCGAGACGGAGATTTCAATCTCCATATCTCTGAATAGAAGTAACTTAAATATGGGCATCTGTTGCACCAAAATTTTTGATCGTAAGTTGCCACCTCTTTTTGCGCTTTTTTCTATTTTATTTAATTTTATTTTAATATTTATGTAACTAACCAATTTATGCAGACGCAGTAATATCGGGTGGAGATAGCGTTAATTCTCTCGATCAATCATCCACATTACTAACTATCTTAACCGTTTTGTTTGTTTTGCTTTGTGAGTTCTTTTTTTTATCACTAACAACTTGGTGCAGGTGCATATAATCCGAAGATGAAAGCGTCAGTTCTCTCAGTCAACAGTAAGTGACAGTGTCTGAAAAGTCCGGTTAAGACCATGGGCTGTATTCAAAAAAAATTCCCAGGATTAACTCCTCTAGCAAATGCCATTTCTCAAGAATATGATTCAAGGCCTTAGGGCGCTTTCAAGACCTTTCAAGTTTACTTCAAGGTTTCATTCCAAGATGTTTTTGTGCTTTAAATTCTTGGTGCTCAAGTTATCCTTTCAAATTGGTTCGGGCCTTGGTTCTCGTTGCCTCAAACTTTATTCCAAGATGGTGTTTTGATGCATCATTAATTTGGGCCATGTTTTCAAAGTGATTCTGGTTTGAGCACGTCATATTCAGGTGACGATGATAGATACTACTAACAAATGTGCTATGTGGGGACCTTCACTTGATTGGAAGACATTGTATTAAAGTTTGAGTCAATATGAAGATCCTTATTTTATTTGAATTCAAAACGGCATGTACAGAGAAGTTCAAGGTTCAAGGCTTCCTGTGCTAAACCTCAAACAATCCAGCACATACAAAAACTAATAATCCACTGTCAATACAACTATGAATACATAATCCTAGGAATGCGCCAATGATAAAAAGAAAACTGAAGCAGGACCACTGCCCGATGGAATGGTTATAGCAGACGATCCAAATGTGCAAAGTTGTAACGGATCTGCACAGCAGCTTGGTTGCCACCAACTCGCTTCCACAATGGTAACATAGTTAGCCGTCAACACAAAGAAAACCAACGCCAGCGTGCTCATGTTGTATCGTCGTTGTTCACTCACTGCAGAATGTTGTGAACATTAGAATCAGAGAGAGAATTCCACAAGTGACAAAACCGAGACTCCCTTTCGACCTGTCCAAACACAATCATTAGTCAAAGGCCGTCGAAAGTAAAAGTAAAATTCAAGAAGAAGAGATTTAAGACTAGCCCTCAGTTCAATTCATCATCGGGCATGAGACTCGAGCGGCCGGGAGGACTATGACCGTAGCCATTATCAACTCTCTACCGAACATCGAAAAATCGAATTAAGGCAACCATTTTCAGAACATTTCCCAACATGATTCGAAGACGCAATTGACATAGGCTCAGACACACGTAGTGTCATCATCACCATCTCAAACACTCTGAAGGAAGAAGAGGAAAGGTCAATTGGCAACCAAAAGTATATCAGCAGGCAAGCTTTCACAAGCAAGCAACAACTTTCACCGGCAAGGTAGCAGCTAGCATTTGCACACATCAGCACGACAAATATCTTAACACAGTTCACAGTAGGATTTTCTTCACATCAGCATCACCAGGACTCTAATCTTCACCATAAACATCCTTCAACCACCAATCACCTGCATCAAGCATACACGGGTTAAAATGTAGATAGCAGCGGTATTGAATAAAGAGAACAATTTTTGACGTCAAATTTTTATATTACACAATACATTATGCAAATTGTAAAAGTTCAGAAGTCATCTAGCAGAGGGTAAGAAGAACAAGTATAGGTTGCAACTCGCAGATACACCAAACAAGGTCAATAGACATATGGCCATCCTATTTTACTCATAAAACTATTTCTTACCTAGAGTTGCATAGTGAAACGAGGAGGTAATGGAACTTCATGTTATATCACAAGCATACTCTATCCTTCTAGTCAACCGGCATTCAAACGAGCTACGTGGGAATGAATTTGAATACACCTCTGTTATGTGTGCTGCCTCAATTCACAACTATTGCAAGAAGGTCTCAGCTCCACTCAAGAGGATTTTTGATCATGCTTCCTGCCATGGCACTAAAAGCACTCAGAACCGAGTTGCCATACTTACAAATAGAAGAAACTCTAACATTAAGGATATTGATAGTGAATATAAGCCAAACCTGCTAAACCAAAGAGGAGAAGGTTACTAGCCAATCAGAGCAGCATACAACCATCTCTCATGATCCCTACTTCAGACAACCACTGCTTTAAAACATACCTTAACTGCGGCCCATGCAATATTCCAAAGCCAGAATGAAGGGGGTCACTAGAGCAAAAGAAATTCTTGATACTGTGATGTTTGTTTTCATCAAGACTATAGTTGAAGATGATGACAAGGAAGTGATTGATCAAGCTTGCACTAACGTGGCTGACATCATTAGAGATTATGGTTATGCAACTCTTGAACCATACTTACCCAAGCTCGTACGTGCAACTTCGTTACTACTTCAAGAACAACCTACCTGTCAGCAGATAGAGTTCGACAGTGGAATTGACCATGATGATAGTTCACATGATGAGGTTCTTATGGATGAAGTTACTTATCTGCCCCTGCCAAATTGCAAATACCGAGCAGTTACGAAATCAGACAGAAAAAGGGAAAGATTTCAAATTTTGTCTAAACAAAAACGGAAGGTCCTATTATTACATTCAAGGCATTCAATTCGAGTTTTAAGTAAGAAATTGTGGTTTGAAGCCTATAAAAAGGATCGATAGAAACACACAAAGGGGGACACAAAACCTACCACTGCAAAACCTAACTTTTGTAACAGAGGAATCGAGAAGAAAGACTTATCTGCGAAGCCGCCGCGAGCCCTCAATCGACGGATTCACCGCAAATCCACTACTGCATCCGTGCCCCAACTATCACCAGAGATCACCTATTTCCGTCACCGACAACCATCCTCGACGAGACTGACGAACCTACACAATCGACGCCGGCCATAACTCGCGGTAATCTCTCTGTTTGAGTCAAATCTGTTGAAACTTTTGATGTGTTTGTCTGTGTTTCAGGTCTGAACGCGAAGAAATGAAAGAAGAAGGTAGAGGATCTAAGAAAGAGAGACGCGATCGAGAAGAGGGAGAGAGACGAGAGCGCGATGAAGAAGACGGAAGGGAATTGGAGCTTATTTGGGATTTAGGGTTTTCACGTCATTTTGTTTTTTTATTTTATCTGATGTAATGTTGTAGCTAATCACTAATCACACACATATCACACACCCCTTAATCTCACGCTAAACACCCTTAACCACCCTAAACAGTTTTTTAATTAACTAATCAACCAATCTTTTTTTAAAATAATTTATTAACTTTTTAATTAACCTCACTAATCCCTTTTTTTCTAATTAACCTATTTAACAATTTATAATTAAAATTATTAATTCTTTTAACCTCCACCAACTTTCTTTAAACTTGTTTTAATTAATCTTTATCTAATTGGTTTTTCACCATTTTGTTTATTTAAAATAATTTAGTAAGCCTTTTTTTAACAAATAAGTCATATATCCATTTCATGCTAAAAAAAATAAATAATAATAATAACTCTTAAATAAATGGTAATAATAAATTTTTCTTTATAGCTTAAATTAGCTATTCATCTTCAATTATAATGACTAAGTTTTATTAGAAGAAAACATTTTCTCAATTAAGTCAACCATCACTTTTATACAAAATAACTCTTTTAAAAATAAGATAAAGTGTAAAATCTCATCATCTTACAAATAATTTCCTCTTAAAATCAATCTCGCTAATAAAAAGTTAATTCAACACTTCACTAAAAAATCAGTCTCACCTAAAGAATTAATCAATCCGCTTAAAACAAATTCAACTCATTCGACTAAAAAATAAATCAACTTCGCATAAAAT
Organism: Lathyrus sativus; assembly: GCA_963859935.3. Lineage (NCBI taxonomy): Eukaryota > Viridiplantae > Streptophyta > Magnoliopsida > Fabales > Fabaceae > Lathyrus > Lathyrus sativus. The sequence continues at coordinate 693,973,621 of OZ012741.1, read as the reverse complement.
TCAATCGTGCACACCTACTTCACGACACATTCACCTACACTTCAGCGCTTTCATGCGTATATGTATGGTTTACATTTCTGCAATTTATTTACCGCAATTTACATTATCATATCTATATTATTGCGTTGCATCCCGTCCAAAGGAAAAACCTGCACATAATTCAACTTTGTGTGTAGTTGCACATCATTTGCATCATATTCCCTTCGATCCTTGATTCCATTCAAGTTGATCATTTAAGTTTAGGACCTACCCCATAGGAAGGACCTTGTCTTTATCTCTACAACTTAAACAAACTTAAACAACATAATACAACTTTTCAAACACATTTAGAGAATAGATGTTAATCATCTTAAGTGAGATATAATCTCCACCCCCACAACAATACAACCAAACATGTAGGAACTTTGCCTTAAGAGCGATAAAGGCATACTTGGCGACCATCCGAGTATTTAAGACCTTTTCTTAAGACGATGCAAAGACCATTTCCTACAACCCCTCTTACATTTGTGGTGGTTATCTCTCCCTTAAAATGAAGACTCGTCTCTTCTCCTAAACCCAATCAAAACAACTACCCTAAACCCGTAGGAACTTTGACCACAGTCGAAGAGCTCCTCTAACCCTTTAGGGGAACTACAAGTACTCTGATTCTACTCCCGTAAGGATATGTAGGCATAAGATGCGACATCTTATCGAGTATACTTAGAAATAAACCCCTAGGTCCTTTAAACCTTTAAGCAGATAAACACTTAGCTGAAATTTGGATACCAAACTATTGATTAGTTTGAATCTTTAATTCAATTTGCGACCCCTTGTCTTTCCCTTTTTCTTTAGGTTTTTTCGATCGTTTCCTTTCCCTCTCTTTGGGATAAATAACGAAAGTGGCGACTCTTCTGTTTTTTCTGCCGGTTGTTTTTCGCAGTTGCGACACTACCATCACCCAGCTCGTCAGAAGCCAGGGGGAAAGCATCCCGACAGAGATTTTAATTGAAAGTTTGGGAAAATGTGAAGTCTTCGCTATCAGCGATCTATCATCCTTAGAATGAAGAAAATCAATCATCGAGTATATGGAAAATCCGGTGGCAAGGGATGATAGAAAGATTAAGTGCAGAGCTTTAAGTTACGTCTTAATGGGGAATGAGTTGTTGAAAAAGATGCCAGAAGGGGTGTTGCTTAAGTGTCTAGGGAACACAGACGCGTATTTAGAAATTTCGAAATTCCATAGTGGGACATGTGGGGCTCACTAAGCTAGCCATAAAATGAAATGGCTACTGTTTCGACAAGGTGTGTATTGGCCAAGCATGCTCAAGGATTGCATAGACTTTGCAAAGGGGTGCCAAGAGTGTCAAAGACACACGAACGTCCAACACATGCTAGCCAGGGAATTACACACCATCGTTAAGCCATGGCCCTTTCGTGGTTGGGCGTTGGATATTATAGGAGAGATTCAACCAGCCTCGTCGAAACAACAAAAATTCATCCTTGTGGGAATAGACTATTTTACAAAATGGATAGAGGTTGTACCTTTGGTAAAAGTAGACCAAGAGACTGTGATTGAATTTATCAAAAACCATATTTTATATAGATTCAGAACTCCTGAAACCATCACGATGGACCATGGTTCCGTGTTTGTTGGCCAAAAGATGTAGAAATTTATAGCAGAGACAGGTTTTAAGTTAATCACTTCGGCACCATATTATGCTCAGGCAAACGGTCAAGTCAAAGTTGCCAACAAAGTGGTAATTAGACTCATTAAGAAGCACGTTGCCAAGAAGCCCAAGAACTGAAATAAGACGTTAGATAAAATTTTAAGGGCCTGTCGGACGTCCCCTAAGGAGTCGACCAATTCAACTCCGTTTCGTTTGACACTCGGTCATGATGTTGTTTTGCCATCAGAGATTTGTTTACAGTCAATTAGAGTGCAACATCAACATGAAATTTTGTTGTAGCAATATTGGAGCATGATGCTAGACAAAATGGTGTACTTAGACGTGGAAAAGATGGTAGCACTAGATAGGTTATTATGCCAAAAGGCACGGGTGGCCAAAGCATACAATAAGAATGTCAGGAAAAAGACATTTGCAATCAATGATTATGTATAGAAGGTAGTATTGCCTATGGATCGACGAGATCGAATGTTAGGAAAGTGGTCACCAAATTGGCAGGGACCGTTCCAAGTAACCCAAATGTTCATTAACAACGCGTAGGAGGTCCAAGAGATAGGTAGGGACCAACGAATCATAAAAGTAAATGGGAAATATTTGAAAAAAAAAATATAGACCTATGTTACAAGAGGTTCAAATCCAAGAATAATGTTTCATTGATGATTGGTTTACATTGGTGGAAGGCTAACACAGTTTACAAAGGAGTTCCATAATGGATTTACAAAAAAAAGTTTCAACTAAAATAAAAATACGACTATGCTGGAAACTTTGACTTAAAGTCTTCAAAAAGGGTTCTTTCATTATCCACTTTACTTTCCAAGAAAAAAATTTATGCCGCATTTAGTCGACTGTCTTTTTTAGCGCGAGGGCAGTTTCAACATGGACTATCCCCTGAGACACTTCCTGGTCGATAACCTCCTTAGCTGGTAGAGGCCCGTCAGAGTCCAAGGAAGCCTTTTGTTTTTCGACTTCAGCAATCTTTCTCTCAAGTTCCGCCATATGGGCTCAATAATCAGATATATACTAGTCGAAGGCACGACGCTTGTCGAAGAGCTCTTTCTTTATGGTTTCAAAATCCTTAAGTTTTTTTCTCACAAAGGGAGCTAAGATACCACTCTCATTTCATTTCATTAATCTTCACCCTAATTTGAGCATCAGCTTGCTTTCACATTGATAGGTCCTTTGCCAGCTGAGTGAAGAAGACCTCGAACTCAATGAAATACTTGGCCATAGGGGCAGCTGTTGCACCCCAAAATTTGACCCACAATTATTCATTCATTGAGTGTTTGAAAGTTGATACCTTCATCAGAAAGTTCAAGAGATCCTCAGAGAAGTGGTCTGAAACCAGGGTTGTGTGCTTCATAGCTTGAGAGTTGTGGGTGCTCCTCAGATGATTCTGAGACTTTGAGAATGAACTTGATGTCTTGAGAAAGCTTATGAGATGCCTTGATAGCCTTCATGAAGCCCAGAGAAGTCATTATGTAAGAATTCAGAAGATTCAACCATGAATGGTAGAATTAGGGTTTTGACTGGGTCAACCCTAGATCAGCTGAAGATTTGGAGAAGGTTGAGACTTAATCCAAGGGCCATGAGATCATGGAATGATGCATAGAGATGTTATAAAGATGATTCCTAGACCAACTCATCATGATTGAGGAGTTTTGAGAAGTTTTGAGTTAGGGTTTCTGAGGATTGTCAGTGGAAAAACCCTAATTTGATCCCTATCTTCCAGGCAGCTTTAGCACTAGATGTGATTGAGATCTCATCTTCCCCACAACATGAATGTTGTAGAGCTTGTTCTTAGCTTTAATTTGAGTGGTAGAAGTCCTTGATAGGATTTGCAGAGCTCAAGTTATGGTTTTGACAAATTACAGGTCAGTTGATGTGTGTGAATCTGGGTCCTTGAAAGTCACCCAACTTCCAGACAACTCTTGCCCTAGAAGGTTGATTCCTATGGTTTCTTGGTCAACATGAATGTTGAGGAGGATCTTCTTAGCTTTAATTTGAGTGGTAGAAGTCCTTGATTGGATTTGTGGAACTCAAGTTATGATTTGAGCAAGGCAGGGGTATTTTGGTCATTTGTCAGTTATAGGTCATTTTAGCCAATGCCTAAAACTCCTATTTCCAAGCCTCAAATGGAAAAACTCAAAACATGAAAGTTGCTCAAAATGTGATTTTAAGTCTAGAAAGAAGGTCACAAATTGTTGAAAAAGCTCATAGCACAAGATTCCATGATTGGTCAAAAATGAACTAAAAATGACTTATAACTTTGAAAAGTTGAAATTGAAAAGTGTTTTGGGAGATCTACAAATCCAAAATAGGTCATCCAATATATCATTTTGATTGGAAAAAACATTTTGAGAAGATTGGTTTAAGTAGAATTTTCATTTGAGGCTTAAAAAATGAGCTTCCTTTGGAAATTAGTTACTTGAAAAAGAAGGCAATGTTAAAAAACCCTACATAAGCAACAAATGCACTTGTTTTTCACTTATCCTCATTCAATAACTCATGTAAGGAGAATTTGAGACCAAAATAACAAGGCATGGCATATGAGATGAGATGACCATTATGGAATATCATGGAACTTTCATGAAACTTCCACATCATTCTAGATGAATCTAGAGACTTCCATGGATTGTTATAAAAAGAGTGCATCAAGGAGTGTTGGAGGTTGGTGAAAGTGAAGCCAAGTCAGAGGAGAGAGAGGAAGAGATAGCCATTGAAGCCATTCCTTCAACTTGAAGCAACTCAAGAATTCTTCCATTACAAGTCTTCTTCTTCAAGAATTGTGCAAACAGAAGGCTAACCATCATCAAAGGATCATCCTGAAGGATTTACAAGCCTTGGTTCGAGCCATAGCATCACTCACCATAGCTTCTTGACAGGTTGGTGAACTCCCCTCTTTCTCTTTATTTATGCTTAGATAGATCATTTTATAGGTATAGAATGATGGTGTTAGGGTAGATGACTAAGTCCTAGAAGTTATAGCTCATTCCATGAGGTTCCATGGCAGAACCTTAAAACTTTAATTTGCAAGAACTGACTGTTTGATGAGTTCTAGTTAGCATGAATGGGTTTAGAATCACCAGGATAGCATCAAGAATATCTGTGGATCATTATGATGAAGTTTAGTGAGGATTGGTATCAGGTTAAGTTTGTGAACCGTGTTTGTACCAAGATATTCAAGGGCTCTGTTTGGATTATCCACGAGGAGTTAAGAAAAAGTGAACGTATGGTTGTAATCTAGGCATTTAGTAGATCGTTTTTCATGTTGGAATCGAGTCCAGCCGTGGCGTGTGGAGAGAGATAGGAGAGCTCGAAGGTTTGCGCATGGGGGTGGGGGTTCTGAAAACCCTAAGTCGTTTGGAGAAGACGAAGGGGAGGCCGTTGGATCAAGTCCCAGAGTTGACATTTTATCCCAATCGTGTGGCTGTGGTTGCATCTGAGAGTGAGAGGGAAAGTTCAAATAAGTTGAAACGCTGCGTTTCATTTAGAGGGCGCTGGGCCCAGTCTTCTATTCCCACCCCCCTATTTGTTGGCCCATTCATTTCTAACTAGTTTGGAGTGCTATTCTGACCCCCCCTCCTTTTATTCATTTAATTTGTTTTAATTTTCTTTTTTAATATTTCTGATTTGAATAATTCATTAAAAATAGTTAAAAAATGATTTTTAATTTCTTCTTTTTTCTATGAGTAGATTAAAATGAGTAGAAAATTATAAAAATAAAATTGAGATTTTATTTTTAGGTTTAATATTTTTATTAGATTTTCCAATTAAGTAGCTTTTTAATTGTTTCATTTTGGTATTTGATTTTGTAGGAATTATTTTAGTACTTTCCATTAATCTTTTTTACCCATTCTTTTTGGTGCAATTAGATGATTAGTCATACTTCCCCATAGGATTTTTTCTAGATTTTTTAGAATTGATCTTGATTAGTTTAATTAGGGTTGACTTAGGATAGTCTAATTAGGGTTTAGAATTGTGCATAGGTGATGATCATTTTCTTGGATTGAGTTGTATCTTGATTTTTAGGTAGAAACCTTTGTAGATGTTATGAGAAGGTGTTGAGGACCCTTATGAATATTTGTTAAATTTTTCCCCATTAGTTTAATATTTTTAGGTATTATCTGAAGATTGCCTGATAATGTGATTTGTTCAGTGGGTTATCTGTTCATCTGTGGGGTTCTTTCTGAGGAATTTGATGAAGGGCTTGGGTTGCCTTGAGGATATTGATGGAGAGCATCATGAGGGGAAGCTTGTAGATCAAGATGCAGAGACCCAGAGCTTGGCTGATGCCCTGTTGGTGAGGTTTGAGAGCCTGAAGTTTGAAGGAAGTTCATGGTACTTTCCTGAGGAAGGCACTATGAATGACTTTCATCCTTCCTTCTCACCTCTTTCTTAAGTATCCAATGATGTTGGAGCCAACTTGTGAGTTTAATTTCTCCTGAGGAGGAATGTAAACTGATCACTTGTTGTTGAGCCACATGGGATACAACTCCTAAGTGGAAGCCTCCTAGTACTTTCCTGAGGAAAGTCCTATGGGTCTATTCACTTAGTTCCACTAGTTGATCTAGGATTTCTTAAGTATCCAATGATGTTGGAGCCAACTTGTGAGTTTAATTTCTCCTGAGGAGGAATGTAAACTGATCACATGTTGTTGAGCCACATGGGATACAACTCCTAAGTGGAAGCCTCATAGTACTTTCCTGAGGAAGGTCCTATGGGTCTATTCACTTAGCTCCACTAGCTTAAATAGGATTTCTTAAATATCCAGTGATGTTGGAGCCTGCTTGTGAGTTTAATCTCTCCTGAGGAGGGATGTAAACTGATCACAGTGGTTGAGCCACATAGGGTATGATTCCTGAGTATACACCTCCTAGTGTTCTCCTGAGGAAGACACTATGAGCTTGCTTGCTTAGCTCCCTTTCTTTGGTAAGCTTATTCTGAAGCTTGAAGACTGTGAATGATTTCTCCTGTGATTAGGGTTGTGCTTGAGAGCTTTGCTTAGATTTGTTTAGACTCTGTGATTAGGGTTAGGGTTAGAGAGTAGGTGATTCTTTCTCAAGCATGAGTGTTTTGTTTGCTTGATAGCACTTCATTTCTTTTATCTGGTTATCTGCTTGATAGCATGTGGTTTATTTTCAGTATGATTACTGTTATTTCATGACTGGCTTGAGGTCGAGATGAGCTTGTGGAGGCCGAAACCCCACACACATTTCCTCCCTCACTCGCATTGCATGCATTTTACTGTTAAAGCTGATGTTTTTGTCTGTATTCTGTGTATCATTGACATGATCCCTTAGGACTCTCATTTCCTTTGATAAGGATTTGATGATAGACTTTTAGGTTGAAACCTATGCATGACAACATCTAGGAGCTCCCTGTTCAAACCTCAACCATAGGATGAATCCATGGCATGATAACAAATAGGACTTGATAGTCTCCCTCCTAGTTGAGCCACTTTTCTCGTAGTTTCCCGAACTACGTTTGCTCTGATCTTTCATACCAGATGAAAGTACGTAGGCATAGGATGCGATATCCTAGCGAGCAACCTTCCCCAACCTTTCCCCGTAGTTAGCCGAACTACGTTGACTCTGATTTCTCATTCTCTGATGGGAATACGTAGGCATAAAGCGCGACGCTTTGCCGAGTCATTTTTCTTTTCTTTTTCAGCCAACCTTGATAGGTAGATAGATTAAAACCAACCCGTCCAAGTAAACAAACAAGCGAGGATCCCGTCGAGTACGACGGACGTGAGGGGTGCTAATACCTTCCCCTTGCGTAACCGACTCCCGAACCCAGACAATGGTTGCGATGACCTTGTCTTTCCCTTATTCGTCAGGTTTTTCCGATCGTTTCCTTTCCCGCTCTGAGGGATAAATAACGAAAGGTGGCGACTCTTCTGTCATGCCGGCACCTTATTTTTCGCGCAAGCGACAGCTGGCGACTCTGCTGGGGAAAAGGAGCATCTAGGGACTTTTCCCATCCCTTATGCTGGGACCGTTTCCCATCCCCTACGCGAGTCAATCCTATCGTTTGTGTGTTTGCTTGTTGGGTTGCGTTTGTTTATCGCATCTTTGCTTCTCGCGCTTTACTTCCTGCATTTTATTTCCCGCATTTTATTTCCAGTTTGATATGATTATCTGTGCTGCTGTGGGAGAGGGATGTTACTGTGAGTGAAAAGCCGGACCTGGGCTTTGAGTACACACCTAGATATAGTTGTGGAGAAGTAGTAGACGAACCTGTCTGTTGAACAGGCACAGTTCCCTACGAAAATCTGCGCTCAGACGAGATTCTTGCAGAGGTGCTCCTTTCCGGTCCTGAGGATCTGAGGGGAGTCCAGACGTGAGGATTGTCGACTCTGGGGACTGATCATTTGGAAGTCAGCTAAGAGAGGCCTCTTCATGACTTGACGATGCCACTCCTTCTGGGAATCGTATTGTCACTCATGAATGTCTGTGACGCTGACGACCGCATAGGATGCCGTACCTTTGTCCGTGGATTAGGTCCATCATACCTGTGAGTGGGGTTGGGATATTGCAGGAAACTTTGACCTCCAGACCACCTGGTTTTCTTGACAGCGAATCAGTTATGTTGGGTTCTCAGTTGCAGATATGTTCTTGATAGAGCAAGGGTTTGATCAGAGGATCTTATCATCAGGTGTTTGTTTGTTCTTGATAGAGCAGGTTCCGATCAGAGTATCGTTATCAGAGGTTTGTTCTGGATGGAGCAGATTTTTGAATGAGGTCTGAAGATCTCATCAGCGGTTGTTATTTGTTCTGGATGAAGCAGATTTTTGAGTGAGGTCTGAGGATCTCGTCAGCAGTTGTTATTTTGTTCTTGATAGGGCAGGTTTTGAGTGAGGTTTGAAGATCTCATCAGCAGCTGTGTATTTGTTCTTGAGAGGGCAGATTTGTGATTTGGGGTCTGAAGACTTCTCCAACAGATATTCCTTGATCTTGCATCCAGGGTTTTCATCATCAGGCCTTCGTTCTTGTCAGAGCAGAATTTTGATCTCGATCCTACCAGATGGTTATTCACAACAGATCAGATCAGTGGGTTTACACCGGGGTTTCCTTCTCAGCAGTGACTGTTGACATCGAATCTCCACAGCAGCCTTGGATATATTGTTGCATGCCTGCATTTTGCATTAGCTTGCATAATCATTCCATTAGCGTGTGTCTGTGAGGTTGCTGTCTCCATGATTGGGCCTAGATTCTTCTCCTTATTATTATCAGCAGATGCCAGGACCGGGGAAATCTCTCAAGCACACAGACACACGCATGCATTTGCATGAAGCATTCTTGCATGACATACATTCTGTTGCTTTTCCTAACCTTTAATCTTGACAGGTTTTTCAGGTACTCAGGTTCCGAGCTGCTTTCAGGATTGATCAAAGATTCATCCACCGCTACTCGACTCGCGCCAATCAAACGAGAATCATGGACCAAGTACAATCAGATGTTCAGGAGCTTCGTGAAAGGATGGATCGTTTTATGGAGTTGATGCAAGTAGTTGCGAACGGGCAAGAGCAACTTCGTACTTTGGTTCAACCTCTCATCTCCAGGGTTGACAGCAATGGAATTCTTCACGGCGGGGCCGTACCCACTCCTCCTCCTCAAGTGGATACTCCTCAGAACGTTGTTCCTGCTGCCGGGGGCAACGGTAGTGCTAACGGCAATCTTATGAATAATCTCGGACTTAACGCGGCGGGCGCCGTCAATGGTGGTTTGGGAGCCAATGTTAATGTTGGTGCAGGAAATATGGTGGTGCCTCAACCGTGGCTGGAGGACCATCAGGACGACATTTTCTCTCAGAGAGGTGTAGAGGCTGAGTTAACTGCTGAAGCTAGACTCAGGTTCAAGGCACTGGAAGATAAAATGAGAGATATAGAAAATCAGAACACATTGGGCGTTGACATGTCCAAACTTGGGCTGATTGCTGACTTTAAAGTACCTCACAAGTTTAAGGTGCCTATCTTTGAGAAGTATAGAGGCACTACTTGTCCCCGTGTTCATCTCCGATCGTATTACAGGAAGATGTCTGCTTACTCTGATGATGAGAAGTTGCTGATGCACTTCTTTCAGGATAGTCTTTCTGGCCCATCGCTTGAATGGTATATGGGTTTGGAACCCGCTGCTGTGCGAACGTGGAAAGATCTCGCTGAAGCATTTGTTCTCCACTATCAGTATAATAGCGACTTGGCTCCCAACCGAGTTCAGCTTCAGAATCTCTCGCAGCGGAGCAATGAAAGCTTCAAGGAGTACGCCCAGCGGTGGCGTGAATTGGCTGCTCGGGTTCAACCGCCGATGGTTGAGCGTGAGTTGGTACAGATGTTCGTGGCTACTCTTCCCGGAGTCTATTATGAGAAGTTGGTTAGTGGCATGTCCGGGACATTCTCGGCCCTCATCACTTTGGGCGAGCATGTTGAAAATGGTATAAAGATCGGCAAGATTCAAGGCGAATCATCCTCATCCGGAGGAGCCAGCAAGAAACCTTATACTGGCAAGCGTCGGGAGGGCGATGCCAGTGCTGTCTCTAATGCTAGGAGAAAGGGCAAGGGCCCTCAGTCTCAGATCGCTAGCATAAACATCCCAGTTGCTCCCCCTCAGCCGCAGCAGCAGCCTCAGCAACAGAATAATCCGGGATATAAGAAATATCAGCATCGGGGTCCCCTGGCAAACCGTCATTTGGAAACTCCTCCTATGTCGTATGCCCAGCTTCTGCAGACGTTGCTTCAGCTCCAACTGGTTCAGAAAAGGACGCTAGCTCCCTTGACAGGGGCACCACCACCCGGGTACGATGCTAATGCTACATGTGAATTTCATTCTGGGGCACCTGGCCATACAGTTGAGAACTGCAAAGCTTTTAAGCATAAGGTCCAGGACATGATTGACGCCAAGATAATAAATTTTTCTAACAACGTGCCCAACGTCACCAAGAATCCGATGCCTCATCACAGGGGGGGCGGAGTAAATGCTGTCATCACTGAAGAGAATTCAGACTTGCTGACTGATGTCAGAGATTTGAAAACGCCACTGAGTTTTGTTAAAGCTAAACTGCTGAAGAAAGGCTTCTTTCCCGGGTGTGGGGAATTTTGTATGGAATGTGCTGCACTTCCTGACGGGTGTGAGCAGTTGAGTGAAGGTATCCAGAGTCTGATGACCGAGGGTATTTTGCAGTTTAGTCGAAGCGTTGAGAATGCGTCGGGAGAAGTCGTGCTGAAGCAGGCGGACGAAGTTGCTACTATCACCATTCCTCGCCACCCTATCACCATTTCTGCACCTCGTCCTCCTACTATTACCATCACCAGGGCTGGACCAATCCCTTTCGAGAGTACCAATGCCGTGCCATGGCATTACGGCGCTGAAGTGTATTGTAATGGCCAGAAGGTAGAGATTGAGCCGCCCAGATCGACTGCGCAGAGTCTTGCTGAGGCCAGTGGTATCACCAGAAGTGGCAGAGTGTTCGCGCCGGCAGAAGGTGCGGCAGAGAAGGTAGTCAGGGCTGATGCTGCTGATAAGGGCAAAGGTAAAGCCGTTGAAGAGGTTCCTGCAGGGGCAGAAAAAGACTTGTTGGTTAAAGACGCCGAAGAGTTCATGCGGCTGATCAGGAAAAGTGACTACAAGATTGTAGATCATCTTCACCAAACTCCGTCAAAGATCTCAATTCTCAACCTGTTGCTGTGTTCTGAAGCACACCGCAACGCGTTGCTGAAAGTATTGAATGCTGCTTACGTGCCGCAGGAGATATCAGTTAACCAACTTGAGGAAGTGGTAGCCCATGTCAACGCTGGTAATGGGCTGGGTTTTACAGATTTGGAGCTGACGCCCAAGGGAAGAGATCACAACCATGCCTTGCACATCTCGATAGAGTGCAGGGGCACGATTATGTCACATGTCCTAGTAGATACGGGCTCCTCGCTGAACGTGCTTCCGAAGAAAGCACTAATGAAGTTGGATACCCGGGGACTGCTGTGCACGCCCAGTGATCTGGTCGTAAAGGCTTTTGACGGAACCAAACGCCACGTCTTTGGAGAATTGACCCTGCCAATTCAAGTCGGACCAGAGACGTTTAATGCAGTGTTCTATATTATGGATATCATGCCCGCCTACAGTTGCCTCTTAGGTCGGCCGTGGATTCATTCCGCTGGTGCCGTAACGTCTACGTTGCATCAGAAACTTAAATATGCTGTTGGGGGCAGCATAGTGACAGTTTGCGGAGAGGAGGACATCATGGTAAGCCACCTGTCGTCCTTCAAGTATGTCGAAATGGATGGCGAGATCCATGAGACTCTTTGCCAGGCGTTTGAGACCGTCAAGGTGAAGGAGGTAGCTCCCATTGTTGCAGAGAAGCAGGAGGTGAACCTCTCTTCGTTTAAGGAAGCTAGAGCAGTTGTCGAAGCTGGTTCTACCCCAGGCTGGGGGCACGTCTTGGATATACCATTCAAACAGGATAAGTTTGGATTGGGATATTCTCCTGAAGCTGAAGCTTCAACTTCTTCTGGTAGCTCATCTCGTGGAAAGGGGCCGATCCTATTCACCAAAGGAGGAGTAATATTCGAAAGTGTCAACGCAGCGTCGGAGGACAGCGGGGACAGTGACTGTGATCTCGATGCCTGGATTCAACCGAGCAAGCCAGGCGAGCGCCTTCACAACTGGACCACCAAGGAGATTATCGAGCTGACAAGTGAAGAGTAATGATTTGCTTTTTACAATCTTTTGTACAACCCTATGTCCTGCCCGGGGCATAGTGGTTTTACTGTCAGGGCCTTGTTGGATTATGTGTATACATTTTATCAATAAATAAAAAGGCGTTTTCTTCGTAATCAAATATTGTGTTCTCTGTTATTCATATTTTATGTTTGTTTTGGAAAACAGCAAAATGGCAACGAGGTTCGTGCTAACCTGCATATTCCTGCTTTAAACTTAACCCTTGTTATTGCAGGATCCACGTAACAGACGACATCGACTCTGGACCCTCTACGGCTCACTACGACTTTGATTGCCCGATCTATCAAGCCGAGGATGAGATTGATGAAGACGAAGACCTTCCGGAGGAATTGGCCCGCTTGTTGAAACAAGAGGAGAAGGTTATTCTGCCTCATGAAGAGGAGATTGAGATCATAAATCTGGGTTCTGAGGAGCTTATCAGGAATGTCAGAGTCGGGGCTGCGCTGCAGAGCGATGTCAAGCATAGACTGGTCGAGATGCTTCGAGAGTATAGTGACGTCTTTGCTTGGTCATATGAGGATATGCCTGGACTTGACACCGATATCGTGGTTCATCGCTTGCCGTTGCGAGAAGATTGCCCTCCAGTCAAGCAGAAGCTCAGGAGGACGAGACCAGACATGGCTGTGAAGATCAAAGAAGAAGTCCAGAAGCAGTTGGACGCAGGATTTTTAGCCGTTACCACCTACCCTCCGTGGGTCGCCAACATAGTGCCTGTACCGAAGAAGGACGGTAAGGTACGTATGTGCGTCGATTATCGGGACTTGAATAGGGCGAGCCCTAAGGATGATTTCCCGTTGCCTCATATCGATGTGTTGGTCGACAATACAGCCCAGTTTTCCGTGTTTTCATTCATGGATGGCTTCTCCGGTTACAATCAGATTAAGATGGCGCCGGAGGACATGGAGAAAACGACGTTTATTACCCCCTGGGGCACGTTTTGCTACAAGGTAATGCCCTTCGGTCTGAAGAACGCAGGGGCCACTTACCAGCGAGCAATGGTAACTTTGTTTCATGATATGATTCATCATGAGATCGAGGTCTATGTTGATGACATGATTGCAAAGTCCCAAACGGAGGAGGGGCATCTGGTCAATTTGCTGAAGCTGTTTGAAAGGCTTAGGAAGTTCAGGCTGAGGCTGAATCCTAACAAGTGCACTTTCGGAGTGCGATCCGGAAAGTTATTGGGGTTTATCGTTAGTGAACGAGGTATCGAAGTTGATCCTGCAAAAATAAAAGCTATCCAAGAAATGCCAGCGCCGAGAACGGAAAAAGAAGTTCGTGGTTTCTTGGGCCGAATAAACTACATTGCGAGGTTTATCTCCCAGCTCACGGCCACTTGTGAACCGATGTTCAAGTTGTTAAAGAAAAATCAGGCGATTACTTGGAATGAAGACTGCCAGAAGGCATTCGATAAGATAAAGCAGTATCTTCAAGAACCTCCGATCTTGATACCCCCAGTGGCTGGACGGCCATTAATCATGTACTTGACAGTTCTTGAGAATAGTATGGGGTGTGTTCTCGGTCAGCACGACGAGACGGGCAGAAAGGAGCATGCCATTTATTATTTGAGTAAAAAGTTCACTGAGTGTGAATCTCGATACTCGATGCTGGAGAAGACGTGTTGTGCACTAGCTTGGGCTGCCAAACGTCTACGACAGTATATGCTCAATCACACCACTATGCTGATTTCGAAGATGGATCCGATCAAGTACGTCTTCGAGAAGCAGGCTCTTTCGGGTAGGATTGCCAGATGGCAAATGGTGTTAACAGAATATGATATTCAGTACGTCTCTCAGAAAGCCATCAAAGGGAGCGTATTGTCTGATTACCTTGCCGAACAGCCAATCGAAGACTATCAGCCGATGAAGTTCGAGTTCCCTGATGAGGACATTATGTTTCTCAAAGCAAAGGATTGCGAAGAGCCATTGCCCGACGAGGGGCCGGATAGGAAGTCTCAGTGGAAGTTGATATTCGACGGAGCAGTCAATTCCTATGGAAGTGGTATCGGGGCTATCATCACGACTCCTCACGGATCCCACATCCCGTTTACTGCGAGACTGACGTTTCCAGTTACCAACAACGAAGCCGAGTATGAAGCGTGTATTATGGGTCTAGAAGAGGCAATTGATTTGAGAATCAAGAATCTAGACATATATGGTGACTCAGCGCTTGTAATCAATCAGATCAAAGGGGAGTGGGAAACTCGTCAACCGAATCTAGTGCCGTACATGAATTACGCCAGAAGGCTGCTTCCGTTCTTCGACCGAGTAGAACTTCATCATGTACCACGGGCTGAAAATCAAATGGCTGATGCTTTAGCCACGTTGGCTTCTATGTATAAGGTTAATCTTTGGAATGAGGCTCCAAGCATTGTTCTTTCGCGTCTTGACAGACCAGCATATGTGTTCGCAATCGAGGATGCCACTGACGGCAAGCCATGGTTCCACGACATCCAGACCTTCCTTATGACTAAGGAGTATCCGGCGGGTGCGTCAACCCAGGATAAGAAGACTCTGAGGAGGCTGTCTGGAAACTTTTATCTCAACCCTGATGGAGTGCTGTATAGAAGAAACCACGATCTCGTGCTACTCAGATGTGTAGATGAGAAAGAGGCCAGTATGCTCATGGAGGAAGTCCATGAGGGCACATTTGGTACGCACGCCGGCGGGCATGCCATGACGAGAAAGATCCTGAGAGCAGGATATTACTGGTTGACTATGGAGTCGGATTGCTTCAGATTCGCGAGGAAATGTCATAAATGCCAGATTTATGCTGATAGAGTTCATGTGCCGCCATGCCCCTTGAATGTCATGTCCTCCCCTTGGCCGTTCTCCATGTGGGGCATTGACATGATAGGCAAGATCGAGCCCACCGCATCCAATGGTCATCGTTTCATTCTGGTAGCTATCG
The DNA here is from genome assembly GCA_963859935.3 of Lathyrus sativus. Classification (NCBI taxonomy): domain Eukaryota; kingdom Viridiplantae; phylum Streptophyta; class Magnoliopsida; order Fabales; family Fabaceae; genus Lathyrus; species Lathyrus sativus. Next base: position 693,958,317 of record OZ012741.1, on the reverse strand, counting down.
ACTACTTCACCAAGTGGGTGGAGGCAGCCTCGTACGCTAATGTGACCAAGCAGGTGGTTGCTAAATTCATTAAGAGGGACATCATCTGTCGCTATGGAATTCCCGAGCGGATCATTACTGATAATGGTTCGAATTTGAATAACAAGATGATGAAGGAGCTGTGCCAGAGCTTCAAGATTGAACACCACAACTCATCCCCTTATCGGCCAAAGATGAATGGCGCCGTTGAAGCGGCCAACAAGAACATCAAGAAGATTGTTCAGAAGATGGTTGTGACGTATAAAGATTGGCACGAGATGCTGCCGTTTGCCTTGCATGGTTACCGTACGACGGTGCGTACGTCGACCGGGGCAACTCCTTTCTCCTTGGTGTACGGTATGGAAGCTGTCCTACCGCTAGAAGTGGAGATTCCCTCTTTGCGGGTTTTGGTTGATGTGAAACTTGATGAGGCAGAATGGGTGACGAATCGCCTGAACCAACTCAGCCTGATGGACGAGAAGAGGTTAGCATCGATTGCATTTGGTCGCCTGTACCAAAGCCGAATGAAGAAAGCTTATGATAAGAAGGTGCGTCCTCGAAGCTTTCAGACGGGTGATCTCGTCCTGAAGAAGATTCTTCCGCCACACTCCGATCACCGGGGCAAGTGGACTCCGAATTACGAAGGGCCGTATATCGTCAGCAAGGTCTTCTCGGGAGGAGCTTTGTTGTTATCCACGATGGACGGTGAAGATTTTGCATCCCCGGTGAACGCGGACGCAGTTAAAAAATACTTTGCTTGAAAGCGACCCGCTGGACAAAAAAAGAGAGTCCAGGCAAAAAAGGGGCATCCCGGCGAACCAAAAACAGAATAAAAGGTTCGGGCAAAAATTAGGGATATATTGAAAAAATGTACACCCGCGAAGTCGAAAACCTACACTGGGCGGCTTCGGCAAAAAGGGGTATCCCGGTGAACTGAAAACCCGAAAGGGCGGTTCACGCAAAAGTTAGGGATTTAAATAAGCAAATGACTGCGTTCCGCGTATAGACTTTCATTGTTTAGTGGTTCGGAAGACCTGAGGGCCGTTTATCTGAATCAATCTCTTCCAAAGCTGAAGCATCGGAGAAGTATCGAAGTCGAGTGGGTCTTAGAGGGATCAACTCATGGTGTTCGTCTACGCCTCGATTGCCGACATTTGTATATACTGATGTATATTTATGTTTTCTTTTTTGCGCGGCTTCCTCATTTCAGGAGCTTGCCTCTGTTGTAAAACATTTTTGCCCATTCAGGGGTTCACCATCAATAAAATGCACATTATTCAGCAATTCTACTTGTCTGTTTTGCATTTATCTGTTTTGTTTGCGAATGATAACGCCGATGTGTTTTTTTGATAAAATGCGCATACATAAACCTGCGGGCCTAAGCCCATTGATTGTTGAAACAATTAATTAATTGAACGTTGTCGCGAGATAATAACCCTGATAGGCCCCTTTGAGGAGGGTATCTTGTCTGTTTGTTTGTGTCGTTGCAGGTATAGCACCCGTCAGAAGATGTGTCGTGCGTATCCCCGAAGCAGGATGAGTCCTCCTTTTTCAGCAGAGTTCAGTGATCTCTCCTCCGCGGAATCAGAATCAGATAGTGAGCATTGATATGTCTTCCCCAGGTAGAGATGATTCTCTTCCCCCAAGCAGACGCATCCAGAAGGAACGTCACCTCATCAGCTGAGTCCAGCACTGAAGCATGATTGATTTTCCCCCGCACTGGGTCACAAGTGCAGACATCATAGAAGTGTTCGGGTGCCGAAGCTCGTGTTTTCCCCAGTAAAGTCGCTGAAGCATGATTGATTTTCCCCCAGCACCGGGTCACAAGTGCAGGATTCGCAAGAAGCTAGCCGTATACCGAAGTATGCAGTAACTGATAGTGCCAGACTGAAGTCTCCAGTGGAATTGAGATTCCTCACCAGAATCAGGCTCTCTCCTGAAGATGGACGATTCCTTCTTCCCCAGTAGAGTGTTGGGACAGCTGATGTTGTATTCCCCGGCAGAGTTGTACTCTCCCCGAAGTCAGGTGATCCTTTCCTCCCCAGCGGAATTGAAGTTCCCCATCAGAGTTGCCCTCTCCAGCGAAGTAGAATGATTTCTATCCCCGGCCGAGTCCGCAGAAAAGCAGAATCCTCGGAAGTTGATCAGGTCATGATCAATTTTCCTCAGCAGAGCGTAGAGCAGCTGATGTTGTATTCCCCCAGAGTCGTACTCTATCCAGCGAAGCAGAACGATTTCTCCTTCCTCAGCCGAGTTTGCAGATGCCCAAGAGAGCCGAGTCCTTGGAAGTTGATCGGATCATGATTGGTTTCTCCCCGGTGGAGTGTTGAGCAGCTGAAGTTGGCTCCCCACAGAGCGGTCATCCCCAGAAGAGTAGCCGAGACGGCCGCACAGTTCATTCTCGCGATTGATATCAGCAGATCCAAGTGCTCGTAGAGCTTCGTTCCCCTGCAGCAGTCAGCTGAAGTTGTTTGCCATGCAGCAATTCGCGGAAGATCAATTCCCCAGACAGAGCCCGATTGATATTGACGTGTTCACCATCTCCTCGGCAGGATGATTCCTCTACCTGAGTGGTTCTTTCTCCTTGACAGGAAGATTTCCCCCCTTCGGCATTTATTTTGCCGATGGGATCGCATCATTGTGCATGATTGCATAGCATTGTGCATGACTGCATGGCATTTAACACTGCATAGCATCTGACGTTGCAACAACGTTGTGCATGATTGCATGGCATTTAGCATTTTCGCATATCATTCCCACCGTGTGGGGCATAGCGCAGAAGCATACGCATCATAAGCATGACCTAGGTCATTATCATCCTTATTGTACAGGTGTACTACCGAAAGACCGGTTGCCCAGGACGATTCCTGATATTCTCTCCAACAAGGTCGCTCTCTTAAGATGATTCTAAAAGACCCCGGTGTGATCCCCGCAGTCGCTCACTCAAGATGATTTTTGAGACCCCCAGCGGAGCCTTCAGTTCGAGATGATTCTCAAATCCCTCAGCAGAGCCGTTTGCTTAAGATGACTCTTAAGACCTCAGTACAGTTTCCCGAGCTGTTTGCTTAAGATGATTCTTGAGCTCCCCAGTAGCGTCCGCAGCAAGAGTTGCCCAGGAAGATTTCTGGAACCCCCAACGGAGTGGAGGGCTTTTCCCCAGCAGGTGGTTGGCACTTCCCCAGCAGCAAGCAGGTAGATTGATATCCCCAGCCGAGCACAGTCATGATTGGCAGATGGAAAGTTTCCCCAAACAGATCCCGAAGGATTGTCCAGCAAGCTGAAGTTTGTTTATCCCGCAAGTTTGAGAACTTAATGACATGAGTGTCTTGTAGCCTGACGGCTATGTTCCCCAGAAGGGTCATTTCCCAAAAAGTCGTTCAGGGCATTTATCGCTTTCCCCGTGCAGAAGTACTTGCTCCCTAGTAAAGTTGGTAGGAATCGTCTGAGTGTGCTCTTTCGTTTTTCTCCAGCAGTTGTTGAAGTCGTTTGGGTGAACTCTCTCGTCTTTCTGCAGCAGAGTCTACAAGGTTGTTCGGGTGAACCCTTCTTCCTTTTCCCCAGTGAGTCGTCAGGATTATTTGGGTGAACCCTCATTCCTCTCTCCTCAACAGAGTTGTTAACGTGATGATTATGTCCGGTGACCCGACATGTTTGCTTTTAATTAGCAACGACTTGACAGGATGTCAAGTGAGTAGCAGCATGATATGTCTGCCCCAGCAACGATGTCTAATCTGAAGATGGATGTCGTAAAGCGCCCGAAGGCGATATCAGAAGGTTCCTGTGAGTTCAGATTTCCAGATTGATGAATCAACCGGTAGCTGAAGATAAGGTTCCAGAGTTGTAGATACAACAGAGTAATTCGTGTGAGTCTGAAGACCAAGTCAGTTATCCTGAGGCGATGATTGAGCGCGATCAAGGGAATGATACGTCTTCCGATTGAAGTCGAAGATGTTCCTCCAGCAATGATGTCTAATCTGAAGATGGATTTCATAAGCGCCAGAAGGCGATATCAGAAGGTTCCTGTGAAGCCAGATTTCCGTGTGGATGAAGCAACGGGTGGCTGAAGACAAGGTTCCAGGGTTGTAGATACAACAGAGTGATCCGTGTGAGTCTGAAGACCAGGTCAGTTATCCTGAGGTGATGATTGATCGCGATCAAGTGAATGATACGTCTTCTGATTGAAGTCGAAGATGTTTCTCCAGCTGAAGCGGAGTTTTGCCTGTAGGCAAAGTGTTTGAATCCCCGTGGAGTCATGAGTGGCTCAGGATACCATTTCTCTGACTAAAGTCACAGATTTCTTATGCTGAAGCAAAGGTGCCTGAAGGCAAGGTTATCCCCCAAGGTCGTGAAGGACCTAGGATTCATTATTCGGGCTGAAGGCCGAAGTATATCCCTGACTGAAGTCTCGGATGCTCTATAGCAGAGGTGGAGTTGCCTGAAGGCAGATTCATGTATCCTTGAAGGGCAAGGATCACTTTCTTCAGACTGAGGTCGAGGATACCTCCTGCAGAGTTGCCATCCTTGGAGGCCAAGGATGCTTATCTTCAGAAGTGCTTGAAGATCTTTTCTAGCCGAAGCTAGAGGTGGCCAGGGGCCAGGGTTTCATATATCTTTAATGTTGAAGTTCTACGACAGGCAGTGTGCAGCATTATTCCGATGTTCGTCATGGTCCTGAGGGTGAACCCCAGATCAGAGTGTGCTCGGTTAAGTCTCTCATTCCCAGCAAAGTAGCTTCAGGTATGCAAGTGTACCATTCACCAGGGGTGAACCCCAGGTCAGAATTGTTCAGTAATATAGTTGTCCAGCAGTGAGCTTGGGTATTTTGATTATCCGACGGCGAGGTCAAATTATATTTTGTCCGGCGGCGAGGTTGGATGTTTGTTCGATGGCGAGGTTGAATGTTTGTTTCCGACGGCGAGGTCAGATTATGATTTGTTTGACGGCAATGTCAGACTCCTTAAATCCCCAGCAGAGATGGTGTTTGTACGACGGTGATGTCGAGTGTCTCTCAGGGCGATGTTTGTTTCCGGCGGCGATGTCAGATCAGTATCTCTCCAGCTAGTTGTTGAGCAGCTAGTGTTGCAGTGTTCGAAGGTTTGTTCCCCGCAGAGTACCGTGTGCTCATGCAGTTGGCAAATTTTCGGGTTTACCGATATTCAACCGTCTCGTACCTTGATTGGTTGAGGGCCGTTCGCTTCTCACCCAGTCAGGTTCAAGCCGCTTGAATAGGGGCAGCTGTTGCACCCCAAAATTTGACCCACAATTATTCATTCATTGAGTGTTTGAAAGTTGATACCTTCATCAGAAAGTTCAAGAGATCCTCAGAGAAGTGGTCTGAAACCAGGGTTGTGTGCTTCATAGCTTGAGAGTTGTGGGTGCTCCTCAGATGATTCTGAGACTTTGAGAATGAACTTGATGTCTTGAGAAAGCTTATGAGATGCCTTGATAGCCTTCATGAAGCCCAGAGAAGTCATTATGTAAGAATTCAGAAGATTCAACCATGAATGGTAGAATTAGGGTTTTGACTGGGTCAACCCTAGATCAGCTGAAGATTTGGAGAAGGTTGAGACTTAATCCAAGGGCCATGAGATCATGGAATGATGCATAGAGATGTTATAAAGATGATTCCTAGACCAACTCATCATGATTGAGGAGTTTTGAGAAGTTTTGAGTTAGGGTTTCTGAGGATTGTCAGTGGAAAAACCCTAATTTGATCCCTATCTTCCAGGCAGCTTTAGCACTAGATGTGATTGAGATCTCATCTTCCCCACAACATGAATGTTGTAGAGCTTGTTCTTAGCTTTAATTTGAGTGGTAGAAGTCCTTGATAGGATTTGCAGAGCTCAAGTTATGGTTTTGACAAATTACAGGTCAGTTGATGTGTGTGAATCTGGGTCCTTGAAAGTCACCCAACTTCCAGACAACTCTTGCCCTAGAAGGTTGATTCCTATGGTTTCTTGGTCAACATGAATGTTGAGGAGGATCTTCTTAGCTTTAATTTGAGTGGTAGAAGTCCTTGATTGGATTTGTGGAACTCAAGTTATGATTTGAGCAAGGCAGGGGTATTTTGGTCATTTGTCAGTTATAGGTCATTTTAGCCAATGCCTAAAACTCCTATTTCCAAGCCTCAAATGGAAAAACTCAAAACATGAAAGTTGCTCAAAATGTTATTTTAAGTCTAGAAAGAAGGTCACAAATTGTTGAAAAAGCTCATAGCACAAGATTCCATGATTGGTCAAAAATGAACTAAAAATGACTTATAACTTTGAAAAGTTGAAATTGAAAAGTGTTTTGGGAGATCTACAAATCCAAAATAGGTCATCCAATATATCATTTTGATTGGAAAAAACATTTTGAGAAGATTGGTTTAAGTAGAATTTTCATTTGAGGCTTAAAAAATGAGCTTCCTTTGGAAATTAGTTACTTGAAAAAGAAGGCAATGTTAAAAAACCCTACATAAGCAACAAATGCACTTGTTTTTCACTTATCCTCATTCAATAACTCATGTAAGGAGAATTTGAGACCAAAATAACAAGGCATGGCATATGAGATGAGATGACCATTATGGAATATCATGGAACTTTCATGAAACTTCCACATCATTCTAGATGAATCTAGAGACTTCCATGGATTGTTATAAAAAGAGTGCATCAAGGAGTGTTGGAGGTTGGTGAAAGTGAAGCCAAGTCAGAGGAGAGAGAGGAAGAGATAGCCATTGAAGCCATTCCTTCAACTTGAAGCAACTCAAGAATTCTTCCATTACAAGTCTTCTTCTTCAAGAATTGTGCAAACAGAAGGCTAACCATCATCAAAGGATCATCCTGAAGGATTTACAAGCCTTGGTTCGAGCCATAGCATCACTCACCATAGCTTCTTGACAGGTTGGTGAACTCCCCTCTTTCTCTTTATTTATGCTTAGATAGATCATTTTATAGGTATAGAATGATGGTGTTAGGGTAGATGACTAAGTCCTAGAAGTTATAGCTCATTCCATGAGGTTCCATGGCAGAACCTTAAAACTTTAATTTGCAAGAACTGACTGTTTGATGAGTTCTAGTTAGCATGAATGGGTTTAGAATCACCAGGATAGCATCAAGAATATCTGTGGATCATTATGATGAAGTTTAGTGAGGATTGGTATCAGGTTAAGTTTGTGAACCGTGTTTGTACCAAGATATTCAAGGGCTCTGTTTGGATTATCCACGAGGAGTTAAGAAAAAGTGAACGTATGGTTGTAATCTAGGCATTTAGTAGATCGTTTTTCATGTTGGAATCGAGTCCAGCCGTGGCGTGTGGAGAGAGATAGGAGAGCTCGAAGGTTTGCGCATGGGGGTGGGGGTTCTGAAAACCCTAAGTCGTTTGGAGAAGACGAAGGGGAGGCCGTTGGATCAAGTCCCAGAGTTGACATTTTATCCCAATCGTGTGGCTGTGGTTGCATCTGAGAGTGAGAGGGAAAGTTCAAATAAGTTGAAACGCTGCGTTTCATTTAGAGGGCGCTGGGCCCAGTCTTCTATTCCCACCCCCCTATTTGTTGGCCCATTCATTTCTAACTAGTTTGGAGTGCTATTCTGACCCCCCCTCCTTTTATTCATTTAATTTGTTTTAATTTTCTTTTTTAATATTTCTGATTTGAATAATTCATTAAAAATAGTTAAAAAATGATTTTTAATTTCTTCTTTTTTCTATGAGTAGATTAAAATGAGTAGAAAATTATAAAAATAAAATTGAGATTTTATTTTTAGGTTTAATATTTTTATTAGATTTTCCAATTAAGTAGCTTTTTAATTGTTTCATTTTGGTATTTGATTTTGTAGGAATTATTTTAGTACTTTCCATTAATCTTTTTTACCCATTCTTTTTGGTGCAATTAGATGATTAGTCATACTTCCCCATAGGATTTTTTCTAGATTTTTTAGAATTGATCTTGATTAGTTTAATTAGGGTTGACTTAGGATAGTCTAATTAGGGTTTAGAATTGTGCATAGGTGATGATCATTTTCTTGGATTGAGTTGTATCTTGATTTTTAGGTAGAAACCTTTGTAGATGTTATGAGAAGGTGTTGAGGACCCTTATGAATATTTGTTAAATTTTTCCCCATTAGTTTAATATTTTTAGGTATTATCTGAAGATTGCCTGATAATGTGATTTGTTCAGTGGGTTATCTGTTCATCTGTGGGGTTCTTTCTGAGGAATTTGATGAAGGGCTTGGGTTGCCTTGAGGATATTGATGGAGAGCATCATGAGGGGAAGCTTGTAGATCAAGATGCAGAGACCCAGAGCTTGGCTGATGCCCTGTTGGTGAGGTTTGAGAGCCTGAAGTTTGAAGGAAGTTCATGGTACTTTCCTGAGGAAGGCACTATGAATGACTTTCATCCTTCCTTCTCACCTCTTTCTTAAGTATCCAATGATGTTGGAGCCAACTTGTGAGTTTAATTTCTCCTGAGGAGGAATGTAAACTGATCACTTGTTGTTGAGCCACATGGGATACAACTCCTAAGTGGAAGCCTCCTAGTACTTTCCTGAGGAAAGTCCTATGGGTCTATTCACTTAGTTCCACTAGTTGATCTAGGATTTCTTAAGTATCCAATGATGTTGGAGCCAACTTGTGAGTTTAATTTCTCCTGAGGAGGAATGTAAACTGATCACATGTTGTTGAGCCACATGGGATACAACTCCTAAGTGGAAGCCTCATAGTACTTTCCTGAGGAAGGTCCTATGGGTCTATTCACTTAGCTCCACTAGCTTAAATAGGATTTCTTAAATATCCAGTGATGTTGGAGCCTGCTTGTGAGTTTAATCTCTCCTGAGGAGGGATGTAAACTGATCACAGTGGTTGAGCCACATAGGGTATGATTCCTGAGTATACACCTCCTAGTGTTCTCCTGAGGAAGACACTATGAGCTTGCTTGCTTAGCTCCCTTTCTTTGGTAAGCTTATTCTGAAGCTTGAAGACTGTGAATGATTTCTCCTGTGATTAGGGTTGTGCTTGAGAGCTTTGCTTAGATTTGTTTAGACTCTGTGATTAGGGTTAGGGTTAGAGAGTAGGTGATTCTTTCTCAAGCATGAGTGTTTTGTTTGCTTGATAGCACTTCATTTCTTTTATCTGGTTATCTGCTTGATAGCATGTGGTTTATTTTCAGTATGATTACTGTTATTTCATGACTGGCTTGAGGTCGAGATGAGCTTGTGGAGGCTGAAACCCCACACACATTTCCTCCCTCACTCGCATTGCATGCATTTTACTGTTAAAGCTGATGTTTTTGTCTGTATTCTGTGTATCATTGACATGATCCCTTAGGACTCTCATTTCCTTTGATAAGGATTTGATGATAGACTTTTAGGTTGAAACCTATGCATGACAACATCTAGGAGCTCCCTGTTCAAACCTCAACCATAGGATGAATCCATGGCATGATAACAAATAGGACTTGATAGTCTCCCTCCTAGTTGAGCCACTTTTCTCGTAGTTTCCCGAACTACGTTTGCTCTGATCTTTCATACCAGATGAAAGTACGTAGGCATAGGATGCGATATCCTAGCGAGCAACCTTCCCCAACCTTTCCCCGTAGTTAGCCGAACTACGTTGACTCTGATTTCTCATTCTCTGATGGGAATACGTAGGCATAAAGCGCGACGCTTTGCCGAGTCATTTTTCTTTTCTTTTTCAGCCAACCTTGATAGGTAGATAGATTAAAACCAACCCGTCCAAGTAAACAAACAAGCGAGGATCCCGTCGAGTACGACGGACGTGAGGGGTGCTAATACCTTCCCCTTGCGTAACCGACTCCCGAACCCAGACAATGGTTGCGATGACCTTGTCTTTCCCTTATTCGTCAGGTTTTTCCGATCGTTTCCTTTCCCGCTCTGAGGGATAAATAACGAAAGGTGGCGACTCTTCTGTCATGCCGGCACCTTATTTTTCGCGCAAGCGACAGCAGGCACTCTAAAATGAGAGATTTCATCCAATATTTTGAAGATGTCGCAGACTACAGCTGACTCTTCTGCAACTGCAACCAGGAACTCCTCCTCAAACAAATACGTCCTTAAGTGTTGAAGTTTAAGGGCAAAAGAATCATCCATCTCAGGGTTGAGAGTGGCCTTCGACCCAGCAGGGGTGACATCCACAGTCGACTGGAAAAGCTTGAGAAGGGCCTTCAGAGTCTCTGTCGGGTTTGACTTTTTCATAGCCAGGATTTCCTCTGGGGTAGGCATCTTTTCAACAGAGGGGTTGCCTTCAGCGGAACCTATGGGAGTCGGAGTTCTTTCAGCAGTGGTTGGGATAATCAAATTGTTTTCTTGGCCGCCAGTGGTCGCACCGTCCCTATTAGACTCATTATTGGTATGGTCAACAGGGGGTGTTTTTGCTGCTAGGTCTTCTTCTGTCGACGCCCCTTGGAATTCATGGACCTTTTGAAGGCTAAAAAGAGGCGTCGTCTCAGGGGGATTTCAAGCAGTAGTCATGGCATCATCAGCATTTACAGTAACGTTTGTGTCGATCGTGATGTCCTACATACGGCATCGTAAATAAGAAAACATCCATGTAATATATGGACCAAAATAATAAGAACAATAAATACCTCAGCAGTATCTTATAGTGGAGGGGGCTTAGTGGCGACAGCTTGGAAAACCTCAGTTAGATTCTCGAGAACAGTAGGCCTTACGGTGGAGGTGATCTCTTTGGAGGGAGTCCTTTTTGTGGGAACCTTCTTCTTCTTGACTAAGGGGGTAGTAGGGGGAGAGTTCGACATCTCATAGGGAAAGACCTCGATTAGGTGCTTTCATCCGATGCGCCACCTTTAGGAGCTGATGCTTTCTCAGTAACCTAACAGACAATAGCGTGAGTTGGCAAGAGGAATCAAATACAAATAGACACCAAAAGAACATGGGATACCTGAGGACTTGGGATTTTTTGTTTCTTTGTTAGCCTAATCGAGGTCGGTGCAACGGGTGGTTCCCTTTTCCGACCCTGAGGAAGGAAGTACAAAAAATAAGATATTGGCAATCAATGAAAGACAAACAAGAAAACTGGAGAAAGTACCTTCTTGGAGGCATCCTTAGAGACACCAGCTCCTGGTGGATTCTCGATAGCTACAACAATTTTCGGGGCAGGGACTTCACCCGTGAGAGCAGCAAAAGCGTCGACCATATTTTCCAGGAAGAGGTCACGGTTGAAACATTGGGCTTGGTATTCCGACCACCAAATATTAAAGCCTTTGATGGTGAAGAAAGATGGTTGAAAAGAGAAAACTGGCAACTCAAGACGCTGAGTCTAGCTAGCAAATTTGAGGCAGCTCTTATGGCCTGCCAGGTTTAGCCGTCGATCAGCCCATACAATGTCAGAAGAGTGTTGTGCCAAAGACTTTGGCAGCATTTGGCTAAAGCCAAACTGCCGGGCCACCAGATTGGGTTGGTAGTTCATGAACCCATAACTGTTGTTTCTCATCTCAATTCGATGACAACATGGTAGGAGTCAGAAACGCCCGCCATATTGAACTCAACATTACTGCTGTCTTTGGAGAAGCACCGAGAAAAGGATTTATGAACCATGTCGGACCAAACCGTCGACGCACAAAAGGATCCATGCCAGGAACGAAGGTGTTTGCCTCAGCAAACATGGTGAGATACTTCATGAAAAGAGTTTTGTTGGGGGTCTCCTACGTGGTTATCAAGGCGAGTCGAACGCCTTCTACGGGACGGTCATCATTTAGACGCTGCATTGTTGCAGACACATGATAACCCATTTGATGGTCGAAGGTGGCGTTGAGCCAATGCTGTAGTAACCACATGGGCCCTAAAAAATTCAAGGACTTGGTAGTTTCATAGAGGATTTTTATTCTCAAGGCCGACAGACCAAGAGAATGATAGAGAGAGGATAACAGCAGCTTACCCAAAGATACATGTCGACGCTCATGTATCTGGATCGCCAGGCTAATATAACTCTTGGCTATTTGTAGAGAGCCAGGACAAAATAAGTAGTAGGATAGCCAGAGAGTTAAAAAGGCAGTGTGTTCTTTGTCTGACACGTCGTTGGAACCTTTATCATGGTGATCCTCTATGGAGTTCTAGAATCCAGCACAGTCGAAGTCGAAGGTAGCATCCGTCTCCAGGGTCAGATCAAATGTCTCACCCAGAGGAGAAATACCTGTAATGGCTGCCACATCGAAGAGAGTCAGCGTCAACATGCAACAAGGGAAGTGGAACATGTTGGTCGAACCTTCCCCGAAAAAAATTGACGCCAACAATAGATAAGGGTTGACCCTGTGTGCGCTTCTAGAGAGTTGAATGGCATTGAAGATGCCAACCATCTTCCATTAGTCCTGAAGTTTGTTCTGGACCTTGTTCTTCCAGGAAATATAGTCCTTGTTGTCTTGTGTAGGCATCAACCGGAAAACACGGGCCTTTGGCGCCATGAATTTTAGGTCGAGAGTGCCACCCTTTTGGAAAGCTAGGGGAATGCTGGCCAGAAAGCAAGGAAAGAATGCCTGAAGTTCCTCATGGTTGGGTTCGTTAGTAGGATACCGCCCATGGAAAGCATGCAGATTTCCAGCAACTGCAAAAGGGATGACCATCTGGTGTTACCAGGAAGCCACCACCGTGTCATCAGCAGACATCGGGTTTGGAAGGGGCCTAAGGGAGTCAACTTCAGAAAGAACAAACACGATAGGATTGTTGTCGGTGGTCTGGATGGTGGAAATGGTTGAAGAAGCCATTGGAAAGGAAATTGAAGAAACTTTGAAAAGTAAAGGTTGCAGGAAAAGGTGAAGCGAGAGAAGAGTTAGGGAAAAGAAACCAAGTATGAAAATGAACTATTTATAGACAAGCTGGTGCACAGTTGAAAAGGAAAAAGGTGTTTCTAATTCTAAGATTAAGTGGGAGTGGTTCAAAACCCATGACATTGGTATGTGACCAAACATGATTAGTTTTTCTTGGAAATCATGGCACAGAAAGAAGCCATTATCATGTTACATTGTGGGTGACGCGTGGCTGATTCGACAAAAAACAATGATGGTATTGATATGTTATAACCAAGACGTAGTCGAAACTTCATATAACCAAAACGCCAAGTTTCTTGGTCGACAGAGTATTTGGGTTTTGAGGGGACATCTTGCTGGCTAGAAGTTTCGACTAAAGAAGGGTGACACAAAAACTGGCTTGTGGTTTGACAGGTTGTGAAAGATGGTGAAGGAAATAAGGTGAGCCGACACTAGTAGAGGAAGGCTTATGGGTCGACTCAGGCAGGTTCTGTTGACAAGGTCGACTGATGGTCAAGGAAGCCAACACAAAGGATGAAAACATTTGAGCGGGAAGCAGATTTGAAAGCTGAGAACGTGAGAAGTTACAGAAGTGGTGGAAGGACATGTGGCGCCACCAAATTCAACATGGCAGTTATTTTATTTTCCTATTTAAGGCAACGCCCAGTTTCAAATTGGGAGGGGGACACATTTTGTAACATTGTAAGGGAAAAAACACTCTGAGTACCAAGCGTTAAGAGAAAAGAGTTTCATTCCTGCAAAATGTATGATCGTGTCCACATTTCCTCTTAATAAGAAATTTATATCATCAACTTTAAAGATTTATAGTCTCTTTTTTTTCTTGTTTATGCATTCATCTTTATTTAAGTTTACAAAGTCTTTCACAAATTTATCTTCAACCTACTCTAAACAACACCATTCTACCACCATCCCATACAGTACAAACCATCATTCTGGGACTTGTTTGGCCGGTCTCGCAAGTAAACCTACGTTAGAAGGTCAGAGGTTGTTCGCGTCAAAACTGTGTGCGAACACCTTGCAGTTTTGATGAACCGGCTTTTGAGCAGTATTTTGATCTCCTGCTTGATCTTTAGAGTGATTTCTAGAGCGAATCGTCGTAGATGCTACTTTGCTGGCCTTTTCCCTGGCTGGATTGGTAGTCGGTGTTCCAATACACTCCAACTCAAACCAAGAATTTTGCCATAATCCTAAAAAAAGGCAATCTTTGTATTCTTTCAATACCTCAATCAACTTGGCCTTCATCTTCGAACCAATCTTAGCACTTACGTACATAGGTCTTTTTATTACCCCATCTCCTAAGTCAATCTCTTCAAGTGGGTCTTGCGCCTACATTCTCTGCAGCTCAATGGATGGGTTTTTTTCAAACCCCAAAGGCTCATTGTCATAAATACAATAAAGCCTTCGACTTTCCAAAGCTGTTGTATGGCCTTGTCAGCCAATTAATTGTTCCTTGCTATCGGCCTCACTAGCTATGTTTTATTGTTTTTCTGCTTCCATTACCGACTTTTGTTTGTTTTCAGCTAAATAGGCCGAAATTCGAGTCAAGCTTTCTGAATTAGTAGCCATATCCATCAATTGTTGGCCACCATGTGAGTGGAAGTCCTTTTGTGGGATCCATTGTTGCATCAGCAACATCCCAAATGAATCCATAATTAGGGTCCAAGTTTAGGACGCGACCCGTGTCGACAGAAGTATAGGATCATGATCCATCGTCACAACGTGCCACATTTTCTAGGTGTTGGTGTAGTTAAATATTTGTTTTCGAGGGTGTGGGTGTACTGGGGGTCTGGGTTAGTTAAGGGTATATTATGTGTTGTAAGAATTTTCACATACTGTTATCCTCTGGTTCTCTATTGATAACGACTGTGGTTTTTTCTCTGATTTTGGAGTTTCCATGTTATGTTCTTGTGTTGTGATTATATTCCTCTTTTTTTTATATATTCTTTGTGTCTTTTTTACTAACAACTTGTAGCAGAGATTTTAGTTTGATCTCTGGATAAATGTTCTTTGTATGCTCTGTGGTAGCATTTTGTCTGATCTTCCACATCAAAAAAGAAGGATAGTGTTGGGAAAGAGTTGTTGAGCTGCAATTACGAATTCTGCTGTGCAATTTAGGTTAGAGAAAATTGAGGAAAGAATTGTTTTTTACTTGTGGAAAGCTCGAGTTAAACATGTGTGGTACAATCAAGATTACACAAGGTGTGAGACTATGTCGATGGTTGAAGAGCCTCCTACCAACATGAAAGTTGCACCATAAAGTTTCAACCTGGTTTTCGACATGTGAAATTCTTGGAGTGGTTTATCTTCGAGTGAAATTTATTCTTCATGATAACGTATATGATTGTTGGTGATGAAAATTTGAAATTTTGTAAGTGGTTTATCTTTAATTGAAATATATTCTTCATGAGAGAGTATATTAGTTTTTAAGACTATGATTGTTAGTGAAGACAGTGTGAAAATTCTTGGAGTGGTGTAGCATCAAGTGACTATACTTTTATGATGAAGTATGATTGTCCGTGAGACAATGAAAGTTAATGTATTATTTCAATCAAGGTGGATATTATTGAGATTGTGTGAAATATACATGTTGATACTCTTTATGGTGAAGTATGAATGTCAGTAAAGACAATGAAAGTTAATGTATTATTTTCAATCAATTGGAGATTATTAGGGTTGGTTGAGAATATACATGTTAAAGAAGTCTCACATCACTTAGATTTTTCAATGAAGAGAGAGTCCAAGGCTATATATCGAATACAAGTTCTTTGAAGTCCCACATCGCTTAATTTTGTGAAGGAAGAGGGAGTCCAAGGCTATATATAGGATTTAAGTTCTTCATTCTAAGATGCACCAGTCAAAAGCACTTTAAGCCTGTATTTGACTTTCTTTATTTCCTTATACTTTTGTATTATAGTGTTGTGAGACGTAGTTAAATATTTGTTTAAAAGGTATGGGTGTACTAGGGGTCTGTGTTAGTTGAAGGTATGTTATATGCTGTAAGAATTTTCAGATAGTGTTATTTTCTAATTGTCTATTGACAACCGCCGTGGTTTTTCTCCAGTTTTAAAGTTTCCATGTTATGTTCTTGTGTTGTGATTGTATTCCTTTTTTTTCTCTATGCGTTGTTTGTTTTTTCCCCAACAATAGGTTATTTAAAATTATGGTATATTTTGCCTTAAATACATCCTAAGAAACCTCTATGATTTGATGCAAAGTTTTGAGACATATGGTTGAAATTTTTTGTTGAAATCGACTTGGGATGGGTATCATAATGATTGTCCACTCTGACTCCATTATGAAAACGTGACGTGGAACTGCTAGGATGGCAATCCAACTCCCAAGTCAATTCAAGATGCAAGATGTGTGTAGTGAAAGTGGAGATTAGAACGTGTACCTTGCATTTCGCGTGAGGTGACTTTTATACCTTGGGTCATGTGGAGTGGATTTGCATAAATTTTGGCCTTTGGCCGGCCTATAACAAGTCCAATCCACAACAATACTAGAGGACCACAATCTAAACACATATACAAATTAATTTTTTATCTTTCATGATTAACAATTTTAATAATATGTTTTATCACTTTTAACATGATAACATGAGACACATATGATAATAGATTGAAAAATCATTTGCTACAAAAACACATGTTATATTCTTGAAAAAAAGGGTAAATAACATAACTACATACAATAACCACTAACATCTATCTAGCATGAATATTATGTAAGTGTATTGTATGTATTTTTTAGACAACACCCAAAACAAACATATTTACAAAACAAATATATGTACAAAACAACGTAAAATATATATAATACAAAGTACACATGGCATGGTAGGAGTTACCACTTACCGAATTCATAGAAACACAATAATAATAATAATGCACAAATAACCTAAATGTACAACTCAATATGAATGATATGTCCATCCAAAGACAATAATTATGATGCACATCTCAAGTCGGTCACAAGAAAATGATTTCAAATTTTGCCACCAAAAAGGTGAAATATAACTGACCACGTGAATCAAAAGTTCCATGGAGCTAACGTAGATCCATTCCCTCTAATCGCACATCCGTACAGTCAAACTGATTCACATATAATATAAAAGGAATGAAAATATATTTTCCTCTTGAACATATATATTAATGTAACCACTTACATATCAATCAAACATATGTCATTGTATTAACATGTCAAACATATATTCAAATAATCATATGTGAGACAAATAATCAACGTGAATATCAAACATAACTTTCAAGTATACATTTCAAGTGAAATGACATAAGTACTTCACAATGGTCAATCACTTAGAAATCAAAACATGAATGCAAAATACTCAGATTTAAGTATACATAGTATTGTTATAAAGTTCCCCTTACACCATCAAGTTTCTCAACCAAGCAAATATCACCCACTTCCTGATACCACATGTCCTTAATTAACAATGACCTAGGCTTGGTATTTCTTGAAATTTTGTTTAATTAGAAACATGATGTCACATGTAACATCTGAGGCCGAAGAGAGCAAGAGTGATTCTAACACCCGACACCGAAGAGGGCAGGGAGTGGTTGCCTGAACTCACATCGGGATGAGATGGTCCTGAGGTAATGCAGGTATGGGACTGCATGGTTGAAGGAAGACTTATAAAAATTTATTGGTACTACCTATACCAACAAGATGCATCTTCTTTTCGGTAGTCTAACAAATAATAAACTTCATAGTTAAGCATTCTTAACTTGGAGTAATATTTGGATGGGTGACTTTCTGGGAAGTTTCTTGAAAAGCGTATGAGTGAGGATAAAGCATATTGAAAAGACCCGTGTTGGTTTATGAGGTCAGTCGGTAATCTTGAAAGCAGTCTTGAGTGTTACATCATACATAATGTTGAAACAATATGTGAGACAATGTGATATGAATTAATAGATAGACAATTAAACAAATATTAAAGAAAAGACACAAATAATTGTTAATCCAGTTTGCTGCGTGTAATACCCCAAATTTTACCCTTATATTTAGTCAGTCATTTCGCATATCATCTCATATGAACATTTGCCACCACTAACAAGTTATGAAGGTGTTTGTTTTGCAGATTGGGTCCCAGGGGTATTTTGGTCATTTTACACAAATTCCACCAATTCCTTGAAGACGGGCTGTTATTAAAATTCTGAGGCATTTGATACATATTGGTTTTGAGGCATTTATCTATCGCCAGTTCTGATCATATTGAGATTTTAGCGGTTTGGTCAGTGGAATTTAATTACGATTAGTTTTGCTGTTGATGCTGAAAGTGTTGTGATTACGGTGCCCATATGTGTTTGGTTATGAAACAATTGGTTAACATTTTAATCGGACGATGAGATTAGGATCACAAATACCACTTGGGAATATTTATGTTTTATGTCTGTGTTAATGAATTAAATACTTGTGGATTTATTCACATTTGTTTATATTTTTTAACTAAGAATAAAATATAAATAAATTCAAAACTTTGAGAATTTTATTTCATAAATAATACTATCATACAAGAATGTGGATGTTGCTTCATATTTTACAAAGTACTGTTACAAGGAAGTACACTAAAATTCTCAATTCTAAGGCATCTATCCTAAATCCTAAGAGTATCTAAAGGTCTTCATGTTGTATTTGAACTTCTCCATGAATCCTCAGTTAACCTGCACATCAAAAGAGAACAGACAGTACAGAAAAACGTTAGAAGTTTTTTCGACACTCTCAGAACAATGTCATCATCGAGTGCCGGGAGTGGCACAACCGAAGTTGCGTCCTACCCCCGTTACCGATCCGCGCCGTAGGCGTCAGATCAGGTAATACATGTTCTTATCAAAATGGGACATCCGAGAGATAGAAAAATATAAATGAAGTGGGACTGATTCGTTTCGCCGCGATTGGATTTCCAAACTGATATGAGAGTAAGGCAGCATAGTCAAGCTGGATTCAGACCCGAATGCCGGCAGGTCTAAATCACTTTGTGCTCATTTTTTTTCCCAAACCTGAAATTCCACAACAGCATCAGCGCAAATTGATGACAGAAACTCAGAAACAAGATAGCTCATAAGCTGCCATGAGTAAATGGAAATTCAAATTGAAAATGCACAACCAAAAGCAGCATCAGTTCTGCAACACATAGGCAAGTTCATGAAGAACCCAGTTCAAACAGAACAAGTAGAGTAAAATGAAGCCAAGGCTGCAGCAAATCGCAACAAGCTGCACAAAATTGGAGCAGACAACTCAATCCCTAAAACAGCTCAGGTTCATAAAAAAGAAGAAGAACCAGCCATATCAGAAAGCAAATCAGAGTCATCATGAATGCCTGAAAACCAACAATCAAGTGAACATCAGACAAACTGTGTCAAAACTAAACAGAGTGTCAAATGGCTCATCGTTCTTCAACACCAGGCCACATTGGAAAAGCAAAATACCAAGCAGGAGGGCTCAGTTGAACATCACAGCCCCCAAAATCATGAGTTAGGAAAAGAAGAAGCCTCAAGAGGATCTCATGAGCATCATAGGAATTCATCAGGTTTCACGATCAACAGACAACCGAACAAGCCAACAACGGGTAGCAGAAATATCTGCCACATGGTGAAGCCCAGTGAATCAATGTTAGAGAAAAAGACGAATCAGTTTATCACAAGGCAACAAACAAAGTCACCGAAAACAAGTTATCAAAACCATACTCGGTCCATAAAACAAACAAATACATGGCTCAGTTCATCGACATCATAGCCAATCATCATCACCAATTCAATCAGAAGCAGCAATATGATCAGAAGCTAGGACGTAGTATCTTGCTCCATCAGGCTCAGACAAGCTGTCATCATCGCCACGTACCATCCTCGGCGGCGTTTAACTCAACCAAAGCGTAGTACCTATCCTGGAAAAAAGAATAGAAAAGCGTAAGTGAATTCCAACTGATAACCAAACTGAACGAAGCAAGTTCAGAACAAAACTAAAACATATCAGTTCAGAGCGAATCATGATCAAATGTGCAAGGCACATTGGAAAAACAAAGCGCAAAGTTTAGGGCTCAGTTCACCATACAGGAGACCCAGGCTCACATTTAAAGAAATCATCAACACCTGCGAAACAGGTTCACATAACCCTGTTAGAAGAAAATGACACGAGGTCTCCAAACCATATCAGAAAAATAGGGAACAAGGCTGACAACAATCCATATCATAGGGAGCCATAGAGCCAATATCCCAAAGACATGATGTAATCAGGTTGCATCGGTAAATCCACGTCAGTAAAAATACCGGATGTCACAGGGTAAATCCAGAATCCAACATCAAGACTGGATGACCGAAGTGAAAAATCTGCACCAGAAAATCAAGGGGATTAAAAGCCTAAGCAGATATCCAACAAAATCCAAAGGTCAAACGGTATCAGAAAAATCCAGGAAGTTGCAAAATCCAATCCGAATCACAAATTCGAAATCGAGATATATCAGAATGCAAGTCAAAACGAACTGAAAGTCCTGAGTTTGAAAAGGGAAAGAATCCCAAATCAATCCAAAGCGGATTCAATCAAATAATTCTGAAATCAAATCAAATCAATTTGTATCAGAAATCACAAAAATAAAACGCAAATCCAACGCCTTGAAAAGGCCCACGAAAGTCAAAAAAAGATATAAAAGGAACAGACACAACCTGATAAAGGAGGCCGAAAAATCACTGAGCAAAAAACCCTAGAGAAGACGGAGGAACCAGAGTGAAAAACGGCGCGAACCCTAAACGATCACCAGAGAAATAACTCACACGACTGCCTTCGTCTCTCGACGGGAAATCGTGTTCCTTGAAGCTCAGGCTTACATCATCGCTCCCTTCGCGACCTCAATCGGAATCATCATCATCGGACATCATTCGGGGACATGCAACTGAAGCGGCGGCCGTAAGATCCCCAGATAATTTACTACCGCCGGCGTTCGATCGAAGACTCAACGGAAGGGATCTCCTCCACCATCATCATCGCCTCGTTATTTCTACAAACACCGAAAGCAACCCTCGAGATAAAATGTAAGCAGAAGTCACATTATATCATCGTTGTTAATGGATTTTGTGTGATTTCAGGTTAATTTGTAAAGGAGGAGACATCGGGGGAAATCGGGAAGAAAGACGAAGAGGAATTGAAGAAGAACTGCGCCGCGAGCAACAATAGGGTTGAAACCCTAGTTCACGCGTTGTTTGTTTTGTTGGTTGCACACAACCGGGTTGGGTCCGGATGTGATTACCGGCCCAACCCCCTCTCCTTCTTATTCTTTTTTTATTATTTTATTGTACCTTTTTTTTAAATTTTATTTGTTTTGTGTTTTAAAAAAAAGCTTTTTTTTTACATTTTAATTTTACACTTAAAAAAAAAAATAATATAATATTTTTCTTTTAATCATAAAAAAATCTTTATAAGAAAAAATAATAATATAATATTTTTCTTTTAATCATAAAAAAAATCTTTTTAAAATATAGTTATCAAGAGTAAATTAAAACTCTTTTTTTTATATAAAATTAAAACTTTTTTTTATAAAATTAAAACTCTTGTAAATATGAAAAAATGAAAAACTTTTTTTTAATAATGAAAAGTAAAAAATCTTTTTTACATTAAATCATTAAATATCAAACAAAACAATCTCGAGTTGGGATCTCATTTTCTTCACAGCCTCGTAGTTCGTCTGATAACTGGTTGACCGTGCCTACTAACGGGTGTTCGTTTTTGCAGTTCACATTCAGTGTATTGAGTTTTTATTTAAGTTTCATTCATATTTGTATCTGTGTCTCAATTGTAATCTCGCGAACCTAATAATCGCGCTTACTTTTCGCATTTAATTTCTGCATGATGTATGATTTAAATTTCTGCTGATGTATCGCGATATTTCTGTCACCTTACACCTCCGAAGGAATTAGGTCTAACTGTTTGGCCGCCGCGCCAATAGTCCGTAAAACTTCATACATTTAATTTCAAACCCTCAAAATTACACCCTTACAAACCCTGATTTTCACAAATGCCTCGCCGCAGGCAAAATTACAATTTTACCCCTAGCATTAGGTCAAAGAGCCGCCGCGCTCATTTTAGGGTTTCCCGCCGCGGAATCCCTAACCTAATTTAACCCTAATCACAACTTAACAATTCAACGTAGAGATTTGGAGTTTCTACACTCCACGTAAGCGTGTCCTTAAGATGCGTTTATTCCCCTTGAGACCTTGACCACAGTCAAGAAGTCTCTAACCTCCCTTTTGAGGGGAACTACGATTACTCTGATTCCACTCCCGTAAGGATACGTAGGCACAAGATGCAATGTCTTGCCGAGTAAACTTAGAACTAACCCCTTAGGTTTATTTTCTCACTTTTAATCCTTTGTACATATACCTTAAGCAAATAAATAAAGCAAATAGTAAACATTTGAACAAAAGGTTCCCGTAAAGTACTACGGAAGTTTAGGGTGCTAATACCTTCCCTAAATTTAACCAACCCCCGAACCCTAGATCTTCCCCCGCATTGTGTTTACGATGCAAAATAGGTTTTCCCTCTTTTGACCTTTTCCTTCGGATAAATCAAAGAGCGGTTGTGAATTGAATTGCGATTCAAACTCATTAATAGTTTGTAATCCTATTTCCACCGCAACACTGCGATTATCACATATGTCTAGAGGGTTGTAGCCCGACGGAAATGAAATTCACTAATAATAAGTAGTCAATAATACACGACGGTCTTATCTTAGCTCTCCCAATTCAAATTTAATTTCCTAGTACTATTTGTGAGTTTCAACTCAATCTTTTTCTAAATATGAGATCCTCTTACTTCCATTCAAATACTCTTCAAATTTTTATAAGTATCAATAATATGAATGTGGAAAACGTCACAAATACAAACCAAATCTCTATATCACACTAAATAGTGAAGAATAATATAGGACATAATTTAATACAAGCAAGATACACAACAAATATTTTTACATAAAGGAAATAATTTGGGAAGGAGGCCTATTAGGATTTTTATAAACAAATCCAAAGCATATTCAATCTTGAACAAATTAAATCTTTCTAAAATAAATAGTGCAGATTCTATAACCAAATAAATCTTTTTAAAAGAAATCTTTCCAAAAAAAGTCATGTTGATTTTGTAACAAAATAAATCACGCAGAATCCAAAATCAAATGAAATCTTTACAAAAATAACGCACTAGTGAATAACCGAGTCAAGATGTCTTAAAAACTTATGCGACATCTTTCTTAACATTTTACCAATAAAAATAAGTCAATCCATATGTAATAACAGACTGATCAACATGAGCAACATCATTTTCATTACCAAGAACAGTAAGCCGAGAAAAAGAAGCTCCAATTGATTTAGGAGTAAATATCTTAATAATCAATTCACACAAAGTATTTCTTATAGTAGATGTGGTGATGATATCTTGTATAGCCTTTGCTTCATAAATCAAAGCATTCAAAATGTGACTTCTCACATGCCCTAAAAGAGGAGTAACATCTATTATCACTTCATCAAAAATCATATTAGTTTCATCAACAAGGGCAATAGAGCGTAGCACAAGCAATATGTTTCCCAACAAACAAATTGTAACTAAAATTTAATACACCTGAAACATCACCAATATCATCATCATCAGTCATAATATCATTATTTTGATCAATCAAAATATCACTGATCAAGGAGGAAAAACAATAGGAAGCTTGATAATATAAGACTCAACATGCTTTACAAAATTTTCAATGTACTCTCTAAAATCAAAGGCATCACTAGTTCCTACTTGGTACAAAATATCAACGAGACTAGGAATGATGTCTGGTCCATGAGAAAAAGAAGTCTATTTAGTCACTATGATCTTGTGTAGGATGTAATACTTCATAGTGAGGTTGACAGCCACCAATAGACCCTTTGGAGGCCAGTCCTCGTGAACATTACTAGTGATATCCCGAGCTATGATCTTTAGAGAGGAAAGATTGTTTGTAGTGTTGGCTGGAAATTTCGATGCCAAGCTTTTTAGCATTTAAGTGAAAATCAAGTTTCTTGAATTTTACTGACTTTGACAGGGATTTGTGTGACAAGCTTGGTCGAAGTCGTTTCCATGAAGGAGACGTGTCTGGAAAATACATAGAGATATTTTCTAAGTGTGGAAAAGCAACTTCGATGAAGGATGTTTAGCCTTCATACGACAGGAGTTTGAAATTCAAAATATGGACAAATAATTCTCTTTTGTCCTTATATATTTCTCAAGAAAGACGTGTGGAGAATTGTAGCAAAATAAAGGCATGCAGGGCAAAACGTGTCAGTATTTGGAGAAATGTCCGTTGAAGACAGTTATTTCGACTTGTTATAAAAATGAGTCTTAGTATTAGGATTTATGTGTGTTCATTATTATACAAATACTAAAAAATATACTCAAAATATCTAAGTCAAGTGAGAAAAGAGTTTGTCATTGAAAAATGTACGTTGAAACACCATCTTTATTTCAATAGAAAGTTACTTTCATTTATCAATTGTTCTTTACTGCACTTTTACTTTGAAGTTTTCTTCATTGCAGTTTCTTTATCAACTTTTACAAAGTTTATTCTTTTCAAAAGAAATCAAAATAATATTTAATACAAATAAATATCGTCGAAGTGTTCTTCAATTTTCTAGAAATATATTGAAACAATAGCTATGTTCTTAGGATTCACTGGATGGTCCTACAAGTAAACCAATTTTTTGGAAGACCAGCGGTTGTTTACCAATTTTCATGGTAAACATGTAGTTACTAGTCTTCCATGGCCAAGGTACTCATTTATGATAGCACGAGAGAAATGAAAACAATAACCTCTAACATGAACCTTCTGATAGTCTCTAATTTCAGCATTATTGAAACCACTTGGAAGATTTAGAATAAATTTCTTTAAGAGCTTAGGATAGTATGGACAAACATCAATCATAGTCTTTAACAACTGAGCATCTTTGATAATATCCATGATTTCACTATATTTATGAACATCATCTGAGAGTTCATTTTCATGAGCCAGTCTCCTATGTTAGACAAAATTCCACTTAAAAACACTTTCCTCATAATGGAATGGCACATTATCAAGAGGAACATAGGGAATGTTCATAACTACCCTCTTCTTACCGATAGACATTTTCACAATTTTAGCACGCTTTGCAACACACACATTAATATCATTTTCTTATTTTATTTCATCCAAGATGTTAGTGACATGTTCCTTAGCATTACGCTCTATGATACTATGAGCATACTTCTTCCTTTTCAGAGGCTTCGTAGTCTTACTTTTTTTATTCAGATTTCTTATTCTCAACATTTTCTTCTTGTTTTCAACATTCTTCTTCTTTTCAACACTCTTCTTATTCTTTTCCATAATATTTTTCTTATCAGTAATATAATTCTTCTTATTCTTCTTTTAACTAACTAAGGAGATAACGTGATTTCTTCCTCAAACACCTTATTTCCTTTTTTGGGGATTTTTTAACAATAGGAACTTCATGAATAATGTTTTCATTGATAACCTCATTGACATCCTTAATGACTTCCTCATTTACATTCTCACTGACATATTCATTGACATCTTAGTTACACCTTCATTGACATTCTTAGGATTAGAATAACTAGGGGTGTGCTTATCATGCACAAAGTTACTAAGTTCTGTTTAAGTAGTGGGAACATCAATATTAAGAATAGCCTCAATCACATTCCCACTAGGAAGATTATCATACTTAATAAAATCCTTTATTGTATAGTTCAAGGCTTAGATTTATTCAGGTTCTCAACAACATTTATGCCTTCAATATAATCTACTACGTCCTAATTATCATTAGCAACAACAAGATTCTCACTGGTAGTGGCAATTTTATAAGGTTTAACTTGAACGACCTCGTGAGGGGTTTTGATCGGATAAATCTTAATAATGTTTGAATTGGTGGAGGATCTCGAGTCACTTCAGGTTTGTTCTAAGCTATTATACTTTCAAGGGGTTTAAAGACTTTACCGGTTAGGTCAAACATGGAAAGAGGGATACAACCAGTATCCTTCTTTAGTGACATTTGTTTGAGCTCTTTGAACTTAATAGGAGAAGAAACACCTATGAACTTACCATCAATATTTCCTCTAATAGTTATACCCTACATTTGAATGCCATGGGCATTTATAACAACAATGTATTTCGCAAAAAATTTCTTCTTCCATGTCTTCTTTGCAACACCACATGTTTTTCGTTCCTCTTTTTGTTCCTATCATGTTCACAAAATGATTCAACGTGTTTTTAATGGAAATCAAAAGGTTAGAGAGATGCTTTGGGCGCGTAAGTGAAAAGTTAAAAATGGGAACATTGAATATTTAACTACATAACATATCCTTGTTGGGATGAAAATAACAAGTGATGTTGTCACTGAGATGTGTGGGTCAATAAAAATATCAATGGGCTCATAAAATACTACTTAGCCATAAAATCAATAATAGTTATAAGTTGATGAAGCAAAAACCTAAAGTTGATTGGAGATTCGCAAATTGAATAATATTAAGGGCTTTTGTAAATATATCTACCATTTTTTTGTCTGTTTGAACATGCTCAAGGGTGATCTTCTTATCTTCAATAAGCTCTTTGATGAAAGGATGATGTATATCAATATGTTTTAATTTTTGTGTGTTGGACATCTGGATTGGGATGATTTATCTAGGCCTAAATAAGCTCTCTGATGAAAGGATGATGTATATCAATATGTTTTTGTTTTTTTGTGTTGGACATGTTGATTGGGATAATTTGTCTTGGCCTAAATAAGGGTTGCTTCATGACAAATAGTTTATAACATAACCAAGCCTAGAGATGTGAAAGGCTTCAGGCATCTCAAATTGGGCTAGCCGGCTGAAAATAGCATGTGGGTCTGAATGGGTATAGTTTCCTGAAGGGTAAGAGAGCTGCCTAACAGGGCACATACCCACCATTCATTATCTGATCACTTGCCACACATGGAATATTTGTGAAGGAATGTGGATGACGGAGGAAAACCATCTTTTTGCGATGTGGGGAATGCGTCCCTCTGTCCCACGTTTTTGATAGTGGATTGATGGAAACTGCCACTAACAAAGCTCATGGGTCTATATAAGTGTCTCAACCTAAAAGGTCAAAAAACAGAGACAAATACAAGGAGAGAAAAATGCATGATCCCTTATAATCATTATTTGAATATATCTTTATTCTCTCACTATTGTACTTTTAACAAGTACAATTAACATCCACCGCGAGGCTCAAGTAAAACTAACATAATCCATATTCACTTCAGAAATTGCCTCGACCATCACCCTTAAGATGGTATAAACACGAAGTGTCATGTCAGTCGATAGCAATTTATACAATGATCACCAGATCATAGTAGAAATACAAACTATTTTGAAAGCGTTGCGCTGTCACAATCAATCAAAAAAATGAGCGTTTGTTGTTTGACCTATCTTAAAAGAAAATAAAATGCAATGTCTCCGACAAATAAAATGCAATGTTTCCAACAAATAAAATGGCCGAGTAAATTTTAAAAATGTATATTAAAGCAACATTGAATCTAATATATTTTCATTTTATTTTTATCTTTTTGAATGAAATCCATATCAAAATATATAATCTATATCAATCTGATAAAAAATGAAAAGGTGTTAAAAAAAGTTTTTAAATTTTGTTGTTAATACTCCTTTTTAATTAGTAGTTCATGAAGTTTTTAAACCATTTAAACATGCTAAAGATTTCTTTGAGTTCATTTTACATTTCTTTTCAACGGGAAAGAAGGCTTTACAATTTGAAATTGTATTTTATTTTTCAGACTGTTTTTAAAGAAGTGTACGAATAATATTTGTGAAAACAGACTAATAAAGTTAGTGTTATTATCTAATGTATTACTTGAGTGCTGCTGCTGGAAAACGAAAGAGAAAACGAAAACAATTGATGCAAAAAGGGCCCAACCGGGTTCGAAACGGTGACCTCTTGATCTGCAGTCAAATGCTCTACCACTGAACTATGGACCCACGAGATGCATATTGTTTTCAAAATTTTATTTATATATGCATTACTAATTTCGTATCTGCAAAAAATATAACTACAACCGGATATATAATGAATAAAATGATAAAACATACAAAAATAATGAAACTCAATTTTAGAAGTTAAAACTCATAAGTATTTCAAGCTAATTAATATATCATTGTTTATAAGATCCACCAATTTCCTAATTCTACTATGAAACTTTTTTATATCCACATGATTTGTACCTGAAACATACATTTATTAAAGTTTAAAGGGAACTCTAAAAAAACCGTCAACAAAAAAGAAATAGAAGTTTTATTTTGTTTTTAGATGAAAATATTTTAATATGTGTGTTAATTGATATTTAATTTATGTGTGAAACTTTTTAAGGACTTTTGATACCTGAAAAAAACAATACTTTTTATTTTTTTCAAGACTTCCATTGTTTTTTTGTTTTTTTTGTAAAGGCCTAAAACATAGTTTTACCTAATTGAGTATTTGCAAACTTTGTAGTTTGGTGTGAATTGATTTTTTTATATATGCAAAACCAACAAATATAAATATCATTTAGTTTTATTTAAAATCTACTTTTATTTTTCAAAAAACTCGATCCAATTTGATTAATCATAATTTTTATTGAATTATTTTATTTATTTTTACACTTTATATGATGCATAATACTCATAATACTAAATACTAACGGCAGAAAATGAAAAGCATCAATTTTATTTATTAAATTGTGTGAGTTTAAACGGTGGCATCTAGTCCAAACGGTGTCATCTTATAAAATTTAAATTTTTAATTTATTGATAAAATGAAATAGTAAAAAACATATATTAAAATAATAATTCTTTACCTTTAATGTAAAAATATAATTTTGGATCACATACAATTTATTAGATAGTAATGTATATAGTCATTCGGATGAATAGAACTTTAACAAGTCCTTCAATTATGGTCGGCCCACTACAGGTGCAACCTGTGCTACAATATAGGGTTCTAAATTTTGGAGGGTCAATTTTTTTTTATAATTTTTTAAAAAATATATTTTACACATACTTTTTCAACAATATGTGTAAAATATAGTTTATTTTTAAAATTTATTCTACACCTATTTCTTAAAAAGACGTGTAAAATGATTGTTTATTTTTAAAATCTATGTATTTTTATTAACTTTTTTTTAATATAAATTAATATTTGTAGGCCTATTTTTTAAAATTATAACAACACATCCGGATTGATTGGCCGACCATGCACTTAATCTTTTCTTTGATATGAGGCTTAACATAGAGACTGGATTTTTTTAGAAGCTTTTTGTGTGGTTTGAATCCTTTCTTAATTGGTGTGTTCAACTAACTATTGAGTCAAACTAGACATTATTAAAGTGTAATTCAAATTCAAATAGTTAGTTGCATTTCATTTGAGTATCATGTGAGTTTATAGTGTATATTAGTTTTATCTCAGATTTTGAATTTGTATATAAACAAAATTTTCATTTTAGTTAGTGATAGAATTCATTTGTAACCCGATTTCAATTTTGTTAGAGAAAGTTAGTTACACATTTCCTTCTCTTTCTTCTTCTTCCATCATCTTCATCTTCAATCTTGTGCACGAACAATTGGTATCTAGAGTTTAGGTTTAAATTCAGACAGGGAAACACGAGTGTACGTGAGGCGTGTGTGATTGATTTCGTTTATGAAATTCACAATGAATTGAAGTTCGAAATCAAAACGAAATCACATTTCTTGACGACGAAGGATACATGAGACACACTAGTACGGTGCTATGACCGTGATACATCAGTGAAGAAGGTGAAGCTTCAGTCTTTTTGCAAGCAACATGAGAATCTCAACACGAAGAACAATGAGAAGATACATGATTACATCTCCAGAGTGATTCTTATCATAAATGAGATGAAATATTATGGAGAGACTCTCTCTGAACAAGTAATCATTAAAAAGGTACTGAGATCACTTACTCCTCAGTTTGATTATATTGTTCTAGCAATTAAACACTCTAAAGACCTCATCACCATAAGAATTGAAAAGCTACAAGTATTCTAGAGGCACAAGAGTTGCGTTTGACTGAGAGAACTTCTAGGGAAGTAACAAAACATTCAAGGTGAATGTGGAAATAGCTGAAACTAAATGCCTTAGTGTATAAGGTACTAAAGGTAACAGTGATTCGTGGCACAAGATATTGGGGCATCTGAGTTCTAAGAAGTTGGTACACGGCATTCCTAAGATTGTGAAGCCTGGGAAGTCATGTGAGATATGCATGAAAGGAAAGTAGACTAGATTGTCATTTGCATCAGAAGTGGATCCAACAGAAAACCATGTTTTATGAGTAGTGCATTATGATGTATGTGGACCATTTGAAGAACCTTCACTTGGAGGAAACAAGTATATTGTGTCATTTTTGTATTTTTTTCACAAGTATGACATGGGTAACACTCATCAAGTTTAAGCATGAGGTGTTTGCTGAGTTTCAAAAGTTCAAGGTGAAGGCTGAAAAACAAAGTGGTCAGAAGCTTAAAATTCTCAAAACTAATAGTGGAGGTAAGTACAACTCATCGGAGTTCAGAAGGTTCTATGAGGAGAATGGAATTGAGCATGAGGTTAATGCTCCATACACTTCTCAACATAATGGTCTTGCTGAAAGAAGAAACAAAACTTTGCTTGATATGACAAAGAGCATGCTAAAGGAGAAGTATCTCCCTCACACCATGTGGGGAGAAGTTGTTGCCACTGCAGCATATATGCTCAACAGGTGTCCAACTAAGAAGGTGAAGGAAAATTTTCCTTTTGAGAAGTGGGCTGGAGGCAAGCAAAGTGTGAGCCATCTAAAGGTATTTTGTTTTATTTATTATAAACATGTCCATATGGTATGAGAAGGAAGTTGGATGACAGAAGCAGAGTCATATTGATTGTAGGATACCATAATATAGGTGCTTATAAGCTTTATTATCCTGTGAGTAACAAATTTGAGTTTAATAGAGATATTATTGTGAAAGAAACAGAAGCACGAAATTGGAAAGAGTCTCAATCTAACTCTGGTGCAGTGTTAACACCTGCGTTAACTTCTGAAGATATTTCAGACTCCGAAGGAGATTATGCCTTTAAAGACGAGTTAGATTCTGAAGGTTACTCTGATGTTGAAGATGCGTTTGAAGGCGAGTCTGAATTTAAAGGTGAATTTGATTTTGATCCAGGCTCTGGTGGTCATGCTTCTGAAGGTAGTCCATCATATGATACTATTCCAGCATCTGAAGAAGATTATGAACAAGTTCAGATACCACAAAGAATCATATAAATACCAAGAAGATTTGCAAACATTAACATGTTACAAGATACTGAGATCGACTCTGAAGGGGAAGTCACTCAGTGTAGCATGTTGGTAGACTCTGAACCAGTTAGTACTGATGAAGCTCTCGAGAAGAAAGTTTGGATGAAGGCCATGAAAGAAGAACTTAAGGCTACAAAAAGAAATAAGACTTGAGAGTTGACTGATATTCCAAAGAACAAGAAAATCATCAGTGTAAGATGGGTTTACAAGTTGAAAATGAATCTAGATAAATCAATTGAAAAAATAAATAAAAGTTAGTAGCTAAAAGATTTCTACATAAATCTGGATTAGATTACTTTGAGGTGTTTGCACTTGTAGCAAGACATGAAGCAATCATATTGATGATTTCTATAGCTGCTAATAGAAATTGGCCTCTGATGCATTTAGATGTGAAATATGCAATTGTGAATAGTATTTTACAAAAGGAAGTTTATATGTCATAACCTCCTGGATTTGTGAAAAAGAATTAGGAAGGGATGGTGTACAAGTTTCATAAAGCCTTGTATGGACTGAAACAAGCTCCTAGAGCCTGGAATCCAAAAATTGATTCATTTTTAAAGCGTAAAGGATTCACAAAATGTGAGATAGAGTATGGTGTTTATGTTCAGCGTACATATGATAACAATATGATTCTGGTGTGTCTTTATGTTGATGACATATTGCTAACAAATATTTGTTCACATGAGATATAAAAGTTCAAGAAGGTGTTGATGAATGATTTTGAGATGACTAATATAGGAAATATGACATATTTTCTAGGAATGGAGATTTTATAATCTGATAAGGGGATAATTTTACATCAGTTGAAGTATGAACTCGAGCTTTTAAAGAGGGGTGACCTAACAAATTGTAATTATGCAAGCACACCTGCTGAAACAAATCACAAGATGGATTGTGACGCTGAGGATGATAATGTAGATGCTACAACTTTTAAATAGTTGGTAGGCTCGTTAAGATATCTCTGCAATACCAGAACTAACATTTTTTATGCAGTTGGAATGAAGAGTAGGTTTATGAATAAACCAAAGTGGTCAAATTATCAAGTTGTTGTCAAGATACTGAGGTATATTAAGGGGACTCTGAGGTCTGGAGTTTTATTTCCTTCTGGTGTTGAATATAATTTAGAGCTAATATGTTATTCAAACTCTGATTGGTGTGGACACAGAGTTGACAGAAGAAGTACTTCTGGATATTTCTTCAAGTATTTGGGAGGTACCATGTCTTGGTGTTCCAAGAAGCAACCATTGATTGCATTGTCAACCTGTGAAGTTGAGTACATTGCAAGTGTTTTGTCTGCTTGTCAAGATGTTTAGATTCTGAACCTATTATAGGATCTGAAGATCAAGGTGAGCAAGCATGTTTAGTTGTTGGTTGACAGCATATCAGCTATAAGTCCTACTAAGAATCTAGTGTTGCATGGAAGAAGCAAGCATATTGGCACGAAGTTTCACTTTCTAAGAAATAAATTTTAGACTTGAGTGCTTGAAGTTATTCATTGTAGCACTCAGAAGCAAATTGTAGATGTACTGACTAAAGTTATCAAAACTGAACACTTTGTCCATTTGAGGGATGAAATTGGTGTAATCCAAATTCAAGTAGTTGGTTGCATTTCATTTAAGTGTCATGTGAGTTTAGAGTGCATTTTAGTTTCATCTCAGATTCTAAATTTATATATAAACAAAATTTGCATTTCAGTTAGTAGTAGAATTCATTCGTAACCAATTCCAATTCTGTTAGGGAAAGTTAGTTACAAATTTCCTTCTCTCTCTTCCTCTTCCATATTCTTTTTTATCTTCAACCTTGTGCACCAATAGACATATA
Organism: Lathyrus sativus; assembly: GCA_963859935.3. Lineage (NCBI taxonomy): Eukaryota > Viridiplantae > Streptophyta > Magnoliopsida > Fabales > Fabaceae > Lathyrus > Lathyrus sativus. The sequence continues at coordinate 693,925,328 of OZ012741.1, read as the reverse complement.
GTGATAATTCTATGCACAATGATCTCTATGATTAGTTTCATTGATCAACTATCTCACATTCTTTCAACAATACACAAATCCTTGAAATCCTAATATGTTTTGAAATTCCCATCGAATAAATGATTTGACTATAAGATTATTTGAACCTTTTTTGGGGTTCTAGTTCTCCTTGATCACCTTTACTCTCATATCTTGAAAGCATACTATAAAATACTCAGGCTTTGGCTCCTAATGTTTTTAGACAATGTAGTAGATTCTTTGAATGACCTATCAAAAAGTCGTAGGTAGGACAAAATATTAATTGGAATATTTTTCATTAGTAAGCTTGTAAGTTTCCAATACCATTTCTTCATACTTCTTGAAAACCTATCAAAAGATCTTAGGTAGGCCAAAATATTCAATTGGAAGTTTTTATTAGTAATGTTGCAAGCTTTCAACACCATTTCTTCATACTTCTTGGGAACCATAAGGGGACTTAATTGAGGGGATTATTACAATACTTTGAACATCTTGACTCCATAATTTCAACTTTGTCTCCCACCTCTAACATGAGTCTTTGAATAAGTATCGAAGGCAAATATTAGTTTGTTATAATCCAATATATTCCCAAGATGACATAATAATAAGGTTTTATATTTATCTCAAAGAATGATGATCTTATTTCATATAGGCCTATCAATATATTGACTATGAAAAACACCAAGTGCAATGGATGTTACCCCCATGAAGATCACCATTTTTTATGTTAGTTGAGTTCAAGTCTTTAATAGTTTCCCTAAATTCTCCAAAGTTATAAGTGACATAATATTGAATACAACTCTTCCATCAATGAAGACCTGACTAAAATGTTGAAAATATGTTCCATACACAAGAGGGTGGTGAATTATGAAGGTTTGAAAATAGTTTATTTAAAAAAATTGTTTTTAAAATCAGAGTTTGAAAGCATTTTATAAAAAATGTTTAAATAAGAAAGGGAAATTCGAAGTAAAGAAATTAAGTGAAAATAAAAGAGGTAAGGGAAAAGAGAATGATATATGAAATTTATAAACATTCCGTCTAAATAAGTGACCTAATCCTCTCCTTAAGAATTGATCTTGAGAGTACTCATTATTTTCTTAAGAGCTTTTAGAAGGTTAAGCCCATAAATCCCCTTATACAAGGAAATGAAGTTTCATGCTAATTTCCAACCAAACAACAAAGTGATACTTTAAGCGGTTAGTCTCCCAAATAAATAACGAATAAAGCTTCAAGCAGTTAGTCTATAAGCTAAATGGAGATTTTGCACAAACTGGTCTTAAACCAAGTTGGAGTTTTGAGCTAGCTTTCAAATCAAACTGGAGTTTTATACGGGTTGACCACAAACCAAACCGATATTTTTATTAGATTGATCTCGAACCTGTTGAGCTTTTAATTGGGTTGAACTTGAAAACCCGAGTGAGGTTTTAAACCAGGTTGATCTAGAACCAATAGTGATTTTGATCGGGCTGAACTCAAGAACCGTTGTGAAGATGTTTCACTAGTTATTTTTCACGAACCCAAAAAGAGAGCTTTTATTTAATGGCAAAGCTCATAACCAAACTGAGAGCTTTTACAATGGTTTAGCTCCCATCCAAGATAATCACTTCCTAAGGAAGAATGATTTACTCAAAAGAAAAACTACTCTTGGTAAATTTACAATTAAACTCTCATCCAGAATAAAATTCTTCACTAAACTCAAGAACGCTTTGAAAGCACTGTGGCTAAAATATGTGAGAAATATAAGTGATTTAGAGAGATTATGAGAGAAAGGAAAAGTGAGGTTTTCAACTTTTCTAGATGATTTGAAATGGTAGAAAAAATCTATATTGATGGGCCAAGAAATTATGTAAATTTGGAAATAATCCATGGGCCAATTAATTCACATAATCAGTTAGCTAATAAAGTAGACAGTACAAATAATCGATTATTTGTACCCAAAATAGAAGGTTTTGATAAAGAGTCGTTATCAATCATTAAAATACTATCATAATCAATTATATAATCAATTATGCATAATATATTCAATTAGGCTAAAAATTTAATCGATTAGACATCTTAAAAAACATTTCTTAATTAAGCAGACAATCTCATAATTAACTGGCCAGACTCCAAAAACATTTTTTTTTGCTGTTTTAATTAAAAAGTGAGACATGTATTTGTGTGTGTGTGTGTGGGAGAGAGAGAGAGAGAGAGAGAGAGAGAGAGAGAGAGAGAGAGAGAGAGAGAGAGAGAGAGAGAGAGAGAGAGAGAGAGAGAGAGAGAGAGAGAGAGAGTTTGTGTGTGTGTGATTAAGCCATAATAATTTCAGAAACTCCCTTCTGTCTTTTACAATACATTAATCGCTTAGAGTGACACAAGAAAATTAAGTCTTCTTGATGAAGCTTGAGATATTTGTGTATTAGTTGCCTTCATTTGAGATTTCTTAAATCACTAGTGATCATAAACCTCAATTCTTCACTTGAGATTTCTTAAATCACTAATGATCATAAACCATAAATATTCACTTGATATTCATTGGACTAAAGTGTTGACTTCAAACACAAATATTTATCTTGATACAAAATGATGTATTGATCAATTGACTTGTGCATCTTTGACATATTGAACTAATTTTAGTAGTTGCTTGACTTCAAGCGTTGTTAGCATCAAAACCACTTTACGTGTTGTCATCATCAAAACTAAGCAGTTGCTTCTTGAATATTGCTATCAATGAGCTTTATCATCTGGGATCAGTTCTTTACTATACTTGCAAGCACATAGATCTATATTCTTCCCCATTTTTTATGATGACAATACTTCTCTCGTGGAGGTGGTAAAAAAAATTAGGTAGATAAAATTTAAACACAAATCCTTATCTTGATTCAAAAGGATAGCTTGATCAAACACCTTGTGAATCTTTGACCTTTTGAGATAATTTGAGTAGTTGCTTGACTTCAAGCATTGTTACCATCAAAACCACTTTAAATGTTGTCATCATAAAAACTAAGTAGTTGCTTCTTGAATCTTGCTATCAATGAGCTTTATACATGCAAATACATAGATCCACATTCTCCCCCTTTTTATGATGATAAAACATCTCTCATTGAAGTGGTAAAATAAAAATCAGGTAGGTAAAACTATAAGTGGTTAAACTCCCTTTCACATTATTTAATAGTATACTCTACTCCCCATGAGATTATACTTGTCCTCCTTTTCATAATAAAAAAATGCAGGTAAAGATGATATACAAATTTGTAAATATGTAACCATGTTTTTCACATAGTTAAACATACTACTAAGGAAGGGAAAAACTTTCATTAATTAAGAATATGCAAAGTACAAAAAAATGAAACAAAAAAGGAAAATCATTTAAGACAACTAAGCATAAAACTAATTCTCCTCTTCATCATCCTCATTAGATATGATTGGAGATATCAGTTGGATTTTTGCAAGTTTCTCGATGAGGAAAAGAATCCTTGAATTTTTCCTCCTATATTCGTAGCATCTCTTGTTGATTGTGAATGAGGGATGTCAATGTTCTTTACTTGTTGTCATGATCTTGACGGTGCTTTTGGAGGAAGTGAAATTATTTCCTTATTTTCAATTATGAACCTTGTCTGGCTTAAGGTGCCTTTTCCTATTCTTGAATGTCTAATATCTGATTCTTCCTCCTCTAAATCATAGCCAGAGTACACCAAGATTTTGTAATTAGTTCGCTATAAGGTAAAGGAGTGTTCTTTTTTTTTGCTCCCCGTCATATGATGAATCACTACATCAGCCCAATTTTTTTCAACTCTATTTTCCAAAAACCAACCCATATGTATTTCGAATTTATTGATATGGCTAGAGTTGCTCTTTCTTAGGAAAAGAACATGATTCACCATATACTGAATTGATTAAATATTCTGGTGTTAAGCCAATGGTGATAGTAGTGGGAATGGTGGAGGTTTAACCAATCGAAAAAGAAACAATAGTAAGATCAAAATTAAAATCATTACCTTTTTATATTTCATCATACTCGTAGTTATTGCAAGGAATATTACATATTTTTGCAGATTCTTCAAGGGTAAATTGGATTGGATGTTTCTTTACTTCAAAGCCAAGAATTCCTCCCACATATTTAAGGTTGGCGTAGAACAATATTACCAAGGTAGGAAATCATTCTTGGGGTACTTCAAAGACGAATTTCCTTTAGCTTATCTCAGTGAAAGCTTGGACAAAGTTGCAATCTTTGAAGAGTTGCTTATCCAAGTAGCAAAACTCAAACATCTCTCATTTGATATAGTAGAGTTTGAAGTTTTATTCTTGGTTTTGGTTTGAGAAGGTTTAAGAGTGGTAGGAGGTGAGAATTTGGTGGTCCATGCTCTTTTGGGTGCCATTGTAATGATGATGAAGAGATGAAAAATAAACATGGTAAAAAATACTTCAAGAAAATGTACACAGGAGAAGGTGGGATGAGATGAGAAGGATAAAAGGAAAATACTTATTTATAGCCATTACCTAATTGATTAAAACCCCTTTCTAATCAATTAAGTTAATGAATGCGTGCAAGTGAATGTTGGAAACTAGCCATTGGAATGTTTTCTAATTATCTAAATGATTAAGTCTTCTATCTAATTGATTATTTCGTGCATGGCGCGCTAGCTTTTGAATTTTAAACTTTATAATCAATTAGGCCCTGATTCTAATAGATTATTTAGTGAATTTACAGGCTCCTTTTCCTTTTTGGGCCTTGTGTTGATTTTTGCCTTTGGTACATTGCTTTTTATAGCCTTTTACATCTTGTTGGTACCTTTTTCTAAATAAAATGCTAGAGGCTTATTCATTTTATTAATAATAATAGTTTTAAAATGATTAGCAAATAATAAAGAACTTATTTAGAGGGTTAATCAAAATTTTCTGATTATTCAACCTCCAAAAAGTGTACAACCTTGAATATCAAGTAATCTTGATAAAACCTCCCCCTTTCGAGGGAACGACAATATACTGTTGTACGTCCTTCTCTATGAATTACAGGATAAGAGAGTTGTTTAAACACACGAGATAGATGAATCTATTACAAACTTATCTTCTTAACCTACTAAGAGGTCAACATATCATCAACGATCATAAATGTTTAGAGCATCCTCAGTGAGCATTTGATTTAATCATGATCATTGATATACACCATCAACAAACATCATTGAATGACAAGCATTAGTACAATCAAACACTATGCTATACTAGAGGGTATATATTTTTCTTTGCACAACTTTATTTATTACGCGTTATTGCTTTATCAAAGCCGCAAAGCATCCCTGCAAAACACATTAGGTTTTCATCTTTGATACCCAAACTTTCTTGGGCTCTGGTGCATTAGTAGTTCCAAGAGGTTTAAGGTTACTATCTTTAGACATTCTCAATTTATAAAAAATATAGCTCTAGGTGGATAAATGTATGATAGTAAGAGCATTTGTAAGTAGGGTGATTCAATTTCTTCCTATTAAACCTTTTGTTATGTGATCTACTGGGTTTAAACCCTAGTCCCTTTTTTTTTTCCAATGAAGGTCTTTGACTAGAAAGAATCATGTCAAGATTTTCTTTCCCCTTAGTAAATTCACTTAGGGTTTCAAGCAAATCTTTCACTTCCATTTACACTGAGATACAAGTCTCACAAATATTAGTTTGATTTCTAGGGCTGGAGTTTTCTTATTTTAATTAGGGGTGGCAAAGTGAGCAACCCACCCCGTTTAAGACCGTCCAAAAGTGGGGTGGGCCAACTTAGGCATCCGAGCTCAAAAGTCAAACCCACCCTGTTTATTAATGAGTTGGCGGGTTGGCGGACCGGCCCACTAATTTTTTATTTTACAATTTGATTCACTACATAATTTACAAAAAAAAAAATATTTATTACTAAAGAGGTCGACAAAAGATTTTTTAAAAACGCATAATAGAACTTCAACATGTCTTAAGTCCAAACAGTTTAAAAAATAAAATAAATAAAGACCAATTACAACAACAAAAAATTAACGAAATAAACTCAAGCACAATAAAAACGTGTCAAAATAAATTAATAAATAAACAATAAATATCATTCTAATCCTATTTAAAAACTAACTACTAAAAGAACTCAATTAAGAATTTACAAAAGACAAATAATGATAACAATTACATTATATAAAACATCATAGTGCATAAAATAGTAGTGCATAAAATATCAACGCCTGAATTCCTCACTGTTTACATCATATAGACTCTTATATTGATTGATTCCTTAATATTTAAATCCTAAATTTGTCACACGTATACATTAATCAAATCCTTCCTTTTCTTAAAATCAACATCCATTTCTAAAGAAAACATGTGAGTTAATATTTGACAACTTAATAATTCAGCATGACATACAATTGTTCTTTTATTTTAACTTTTTTCAATCAACACATGTATTAGAAAGTTATAGAAAGAACGTTACAATTATAATTCATTTTGTTTGTATAATGATAACATAAACCTAAGAGAAGAGTGTTGTTTTTCTAATTAAATTTGTTTTAATTCTAAGTAAAAAATAAAAAGTTTTAACAAAAAGCCCGTAGGCAAACCCACACCGTCCTGCCTCGGCCCGTTTTTTCAAGCGAGTTAGGCGGGACAAACCAACTTAAAGTACCGAGCCAAAAATCTGAGTCCAGCCTGCCAAAAATAGCAGGTCAAACGGGTCGACCTGGCAGATCCGACCCGTTTTGCCACCTCTAATTCTAATACTTCATTACTCTTTTCTAAATACTCAATATAGTCTTTAAGATCTACGTCGTGTTATTTAATTTTATTATTTTCTTCAATTAACTTAATGCTTAACTCAAACAATTTCTTATATGATAAAATTGTTACCTCATTTCATCTTCTTTGTGAGAAACTTTCAAAAAAATTTGGAAAAAATATATCTAGGGTCCTTTAAGTTATTTTATTATAACAAGACAGTCCTTTATGTTTTTTTTTTGCTACAAGTTGGTATTTTATGTTAACTAATGTGTTCACCGTTGACCTTTTTCACAAACTCCGTTCCAAAAAAGCTTATGTGACACTAACGACGATGATATGTCATTTAAGAAGATGATGAAGAATATGTTGAAGATGTTGATAATGCTAGTCTATGTCATAATGTTGTTAGTTTTGATTTTTGTAGTGTTGATGTGTATTTTGGTTCAGAAGTTGTAGTGTCGTAAGACATGACTTTTGGAACCTTCATGTAACACTTGCTGATAACAGACAAAACTTGAAGGACCTGGTTGTTACAATTTTAAAAAATGGGACATGTTTCTAGTGGAAAAAAACATAAAGGACTACCTTGTTACAATAACATAACTTAAAGGATCATAAGTATATTTTTGCTAGAAAGTTTCATCTTCTTCGTTAGAAGAAGATTCTTCATAGGTTTTGTAAGAGGTTGACTATTTGAGGTTTCTTCTTGATGTTAAATCTCTTAATGTATTATTCTTTTGGGTCTTATTCTCCTTTATCATTTCTAAGATTCCACTAGACGAGGATTCATCATATTCTCTTATTAATTATACTCTATCATTTGATCTTAAATATTCTGAGGATTGTTCAACCATCGAGCATGTTCTTTCGAAGGATATTATTCGAGTTGATTTTTCTTCTTCATATGAGTTCTTTGATGAAGTTACTAGAGATGCATCTGTATTTATGCCATACCTTCATCTTTTAACAATTGAATCAATTCATTCAACTTCTTGATGATTTCTTTCTTCTTGGATTTTTCTTGAAAATCAAAAACATTCCCATCATCCGATTTAAGGATTGGATCAGGACATATAAAATTTGATTTTCATCTAAGGACATAACTAAAAAGTTTTTATTCTTAAAATAAATTTCAAACTTTCTCTTTTTTCCTCTACGGTCCAAATATAATTTGGTTTATCTACTACTTCACCATTTATGTAATGAGTATGGATAAACGGACCGTTGACTTTTGTGTCCCATAATACAAGATTAAAACTTTGAATGAATATTTTAAACGTAAATTTTAATAATTCAAACATATTACCATTAAACGGTGGAGGCGTGTTTAGGAAATTCATCTTGTTAAAAGAGTTGAAAGTCATCTTCCTCCTATGACAATTAGTCTTTAAATAGGATATAAGCTATGATGCCACTTGTTAAACATGTGACTTCATACACAAGAGAGGAGGGGTTGAATTGTAGAGGTTTGAAAATCGTTGATTTAAAACAAAATCATTTTAGAAATCAGAGCTTGAAAGAATTTTATAAAAAAACGTTTGAATAAGATGCAGAAGTTTGAAGTAAAGAAATTAAGTGGAAAATAAAAGAGATAAGGGAAGAAAGAACAACACCATAAACTTATAGAGATTCGGTCTAAACAAGTGACATACTTCTCTTCCTAAGAATTAATCTTAAGAGTATCCATTAATTTTTTTAGAACTTTTAGAAGGTTAAGCCCATGAACCCCCTTATATAAGGAAATGATGTTTCAAACTAACTTCCAACCAAACAACAAAATGAGGCTTAAAACAGTTAGTCTCCAAAATAAACAACGAATATAGCTTCGAGCGGTTAGTCTCTAAGACAAAAAGAGATTTTGCACAAGCTCTTCTTGAATTAAGATGAAGTTTTGAGTTGGTTATCCTCTGAATAGAACTAAGGTTTTATACGAGCTGACAACATATCAAACCGATATTTTTATCAGGTTGGTCTCGAACCTATTGAGCTTTTAATGGGGCTGAACTGAAAATACCTAATGAGATTTTACACCATGTTGATTTCAATCCAATAGAACTTTCAATTGGGCCTAGCTCAAGAGTCGTTGTGAATATTTTTCACTATTTAGTTTTCACAAACCCAAAAGAGATATTTTCTTTGATGGTGGAGCTGATGAACTCAATAGAGACTTTTTCTAATCCCCAAAGATAAATAAAGATCTTTTAAAATGTTTTAGCTCCCAACTAAGATATTCATTTCCTAAGAAAAAATGATTTACTTAAGAGAAAAACCACTCTTGGCAAATTTATAGTTAAGCTCTCACCTAGAATAAAATTCCTCACTAAACTCAAGAAAGCTTTGAAAGCACTATGGCTAAAATATGTGAGAAAAACAAAAAGAGAGATTATGAAAGAATGGAAAAGTGAGATTTTCACGTTTTCTAGATGATTGTAAATGATAGAGAAACTCTTAACTTATAAGCCAAGAAATGATTTTAATTTGGAAACAATTCATAGGCCAAATAATTGACCTAATCATAGCTAATCGATTAAACTTTGCAAATATTTGATTATTTGTGCCCAAAATAGAAGGTTTTGATAAAGAGTCACAATCATTAAGAGAATAACACAATCTATTATAAAATAAATTATGCATCATATAATCAATTAGGATATAAATTTAATCGATTAGACATCTTAAAAAACTTTTCTTAACTGAGCAGGCATTCTCATAATTAACTGGTTAGGCTCCAAAAACATATTTTGGTTGTTTTGATTAAAAAATGAGATGTTTATCTATGTTTTAAATGTTTATCTATGTTTTAAGTGTGTGAGTTTAATTTATCCATAATATTTCATAAACTCCCTTGCCCTAAAAAAGGAAGAGAAAAAAACAACAAGAAAAAAACAAAAACTAAAGAAAACAACCAAGAGAAAACCACAAATGCTAAAGAACCACGTCGATAATCTTATACTAGATCTCAAACCAACCAGATTCGCCACCAATAGAATAGATCCCAAATGAAAATAATTGAGGATCCACCACCATACTCAAAAAACAGGAAAAACACTCTATCTGTTAATGGATGTTGCTATTAGGCATTTCAAATCCTTGGAATTCTGATCAAGAAATTACATTCCTTGCCAATTCTTATTAAATATGTCATGGGATTTATGTCCTTTAACTTTCTTATCAAGGTCTTTTGGTCTTCATAATACTATGGATCACCATATACGTTATCCCAAGTTTTTCAAACATAAATAATTATAATTCAGCTGAATCCCTAGTTTGGTTTTAACTAATTTGACTTTAGACTTCAGAATTTATTGCAGCAGAATCTTTTATTTAACAATTGCTTTAAAACCTAAAATGCTCAGAATACGACACCATGGCTATAGTCATAACTAGGAAATAATATGTATATATGGTCATTTCAAAATACAAGCTTGAACTTACCCTCCTTCATATCCTTTTGAATATATTTTAAGAAGATAATATAGTTAGTTATGGAGTAATTATATGATTTGTGTAATTTACAATCCCTTTTATATTTGTTTTTTTTTCGTGGAAGAAATTTTATGACCACTCAATAGTTGAATTTGTGTATCCTTAAGAAAATATTCAAATATTTGGTTGACTTTGTGTATCAAAAATGTATTCAACGTTGTTTTATGACATACTGGTGTCCTTTTTTGTGTGACAAATTTTAAGGAAGGATACGAGTAGTTTTCCCCCTTAAGAATTTAAGGTGTCAATATAGTTTTTGTAGAGTCAAATAACATATCATCATTAGATTCCTCCATCACCATGTCTATGATAGAGACAATGTATGAGTTTCTTCTCCTTTTCTTTAATGAATGCTTAATGAATATTGCTCTAAAATCCAACTCATTTAGGTCATGATAGACATTTTTAGCATGTAACTTTGGCTCAAAATTAAGGAATTCAATAAATCATTTATTTTTGTCATAATATTTCAATGAAATATACAAGTGATTCTCCACTTGTTGTTTCAAAATCATTGAATAGGTTTTCGTAGATTGAGGCATGGATACATTTCCATGTCTGCTCATTTTAAATGGAGTTAGGTGGCAACTAGGAATATCAAGCAATTGGTTTTGTTGATGAGAAACGAATAAATTGTAACTTGTAAAAAATCATATGCACTTTATACTTGTAAAAAAATACAGGTTTGTGTTCCTCCTGCAAAAGAAGGGAAACTCAGAGGCTTTAGTAGGTGTATAACATGTTTCGGTTGTGAGAGATTGCTCACAACGGCGAGAAGCCCTGTATGATGTTTTTTAAGGATATTTAAGGGGTCAGCTCACGTGAGGTGAGAGGCTATGTTGGTGGTCAACACTACTTGATTGCAGACGAACAATTAAGTTAGTCGTGTGTGTTAAGACAATAATGAGTGTGGTGCTCTTTGGTTTGTGGAGAGTATGTATGACTTAGAGTTTGTTCCCTTTCTATTGTTAGAGGAGAACTATATATAGAGGTCGCTTGGCCCTGGGCTAGAAATTCAGATAATGGTTTACCCTAGCTTAGTGACCAAGGAATATGGTCATGGGAGGACTTGGTCTCCTTGAATTATGGAGAGACTGGTTTCTCCCTTTGACTAACCCTTTGTCAATTAGTCATTGTGGGTCAGCATCATCAATCACATTTAGTGGACGTGGGAGCCCGCTCTCAGCGGCCTCATTACCTCTTTCGGGCGACATATGGCTTCTTTGGAAGGTCCCTAACTTTGTAGGGTATATCGGCCCTCTCCGTGGCAAATAGCCTTTTGGTAGACGGGGGCTTTTCCTAATGACTCGCCCCTCGCCACTCTGTTGGCTTTCCTCGCCTTTGCTTAAGTTGTCCCCTCTAGGGGCCTAGAAAAATATAACACTACATAGTCCCTTAAGCACAAAGGTTTGAAAAGGGCAAAATGGTTTAGTAAAAATGTTCATATTCTTATGGCTCCCTTATATGGATCAATCCTTAGTTGGATTTTTCATAATGCAGGCTTACAGTGTGTTCCTCAGGTAGGAGTTTATAATTGAGTTCCACAAGTGAGACTTTATAGTCTAGCCGCTTATGCGAGAATTTAGAGTCAAGTACCTTAAGCGAGGCTTTTTAATCGAGTCCCTCAGCCGAGACTTTATATTGAGTATTGCCCGTAGAAACTTTAAGTCCCTCAGGCAGGGTGTTTATTTAAGCTTGAGTTCTCTAGGCATAATAATGTATAGCCTGGACGTTGAGACACTAAGTCCTTTAGGCGAGGCGCTTAACTTCTCAGGCGGGATTTCTATCGATCCCTCAAGAAATACTGGTGATCCAGTTCCTGGAGCCGGATATGGTTCGCGCCTCTTAGGCGTGATTTATTAGAGATAATCCCGCCCAAGGGGACACTAAGTCCTTCAGACAAAAGCTTAGTTAGCCTAAGTTCTCTAGACATAATAATGTATAGCCTGACTGATGATACATTAAGTCCCTTAGGTGAAACTTTATAGTTGAGTTATTTAGGCGAGACTTTTTAGTCAAGTCCCTCATGTGAGACTTTATAGTCGAGTCTTTTAGGTGAGACTTTATAGTCGAATCCCTTAGGCGAGAATTTATAATTGAGTCCCTCAGGAGAGACTTTATATTGGATCCCGCACGAAGAAACCTTAAGTCCCTCAGGCAGGGTGTTTGTTTAAGCTTGAGTTCTCTAGGCATAATAATGTATAACTTGGCTGATGAGACAATAAGTCCCTCAGGCGAGACGCTTAACTTCTAAGGCGAAACTTCTATCAAGCCCTCAAGTAAGACTGGTGATCCAATTTCTGGGGTCGGATGTGGGTCACACCTTTTAGGCGTGATTTATTGGTAATGATCCCACCCAAGGGGACACTAAGTCCCTCAGGTGAAAGCTTAGTTATCCTAAGTTCTCTATGCATAATAATGTATAGCGCGACCGATGAGACACTAAGTACCTCAGGTGAGATTTTATAGTCAAGCCTCATAGACGAGACTTTATAGTCGTCTCCTTTAGGTGAGACTTTATAGTCAAGTCCCTTAGGCGAGACTTTATATTGGATCCCGCTCGAGGAAACTCAATGTTCCTCAGGTAGGGTGTTTGTTTAAGCTTGAGTTTTATATGCATAATAATGTATAGCCTGGCTGATGAGACACTAAGTCCCTCAGACAAGTCACTTCTTCTAAGGGATTCTTCTATCGAGGCATCAAACAAGACTGGTGATCTAGTCTCTGGGGTCGGATATGAGTCTGGTCTTTTAGGCGTGATTTATTGAAAATGATCTCGCCCAAGGGGGCAATAAGTCTCTTAGGTGATAACATAGTTAGCCTAAGTTCTCTGTGCATAATAATGTATAGCTCGACCAATGAGACATTAAATCCCTCAGGCTAGACTATATAGTCGAGTCCCTTTATCGAGACTTTATAGTCGAGTCCCTATACTTTATAGTTGAGTCTCTCAGGCGAGACTTTATAGTCGGGTCCCTTAGTCCAAAATCTTAAGGCCTCTAATATATAAGTCTTCTCTTTTATAAACTCAATATTTTCCTTATTCATATGGATATGAAATTTTAACTACTCACATTTACACTCAACAATAACTTTTTATATCTAGACTTATCCACGAATTTCAACTATATTCTCAAGTGTTCAACTAAATGAATAGTCAAATTAAAAAGATGAGAAAAAAAAACTAAAATTCTGATATTTCCTATTTCCATAAACAAATTTATTTCAACTTTCAATATATACAAAAAAAAAATTATCAACTAAAAAATCAAAGGAAAAAAGTGTGGCAATCGTTATCTATCTTTACTTATACCGTAAGGCACTCCAAAGTAATAGCTGTAGCCAGCTAGTCTTGAACATCCCAACAGCAAAATTGACTCATAAATTAAAATGTGTACAATCCTACAAACAATTAGTGGAAAAGAATGCTTCCTTGTTTTGGCTCTCAGTCCATTAGTATAATCATTCATAAACCAACTTGGTAGTAAAAATATATATTACTAACAGTAGTAGTAAAAGTTATTTAAATAAACTTAACGGCAGAAGAAATTTACTCTCTTTTAAGTTCATCTACTTCTAGGATCAATTACCTAACAAACAACCAAGAAAATGCTTTTGGCATATTCCTATTGAACCATATCCATACTCTCAACCCCCCACACATAAGTCTATTTTTCATCATTCTTAACCAGATCACCTAATAATTCTTTTCACATAAGCTTCTTTTTTTTTTTTTTTTTTTTTTTTTTAATGTAATGATGTAATGAAATGGCAAAGTCTTCTCATTAGTAGAAGATCATTATTTTTTAAAGACTAAGCACAAAGTCTTTGTTGACTAATATTATTATAGTCCATTTTACCTAGTCAAAATTGTTGATTTTGAGAATGTCAAATCTAACATAAAATAATGATTGAAAAACAAATAAAAAGCAAAATAGTTCAATATTAATTCTTACACCTTTTTTTACACCCAATACTTAAATGCTATGCACTGTTCATTGAATTTATATGGTCAACAATATTTTTTAATTAAAATAATATATATTTTTAAAAATATTAATTTTTAAAAATATATTTATTTTTAAAATTTATTTTATAATACAAATATAAGATTGCGCATTAACCAACTTCACAGTCGCATTAACCACAAAAATCTACATCATTAACTAATTATTTTACCTATAATTTATTAACCACTTTCACTATTTCATTAACCAACAAAATACACACTATTAACCATGTTTTGAGGAATTTGTTCAAGTATTTGTGAACAGTAAATTAGATGTAAAGTGTAGAAAATGATGTCAACATAGCATTCCTGTATTATTAAATATTGTATTCTCTTTAAATATGATAGATAGTTTTATACCAAACATAAGAAAATTGGACAACCATGTATAGCAGTAGCAGCCTCTATACAAAAACATTAGAACACACTAAAAACACTCACTTTGTTTTTTTATATATCTTAGGACTCTATTTGTAAGTCCATCATATATAGCTATAAAACACAAACCCAAATCTCTAATTATGACTTATTTTTCTTTATTCTTTGTAAATTGTGTCCCTTTTATGCTTGCACAACCTTCAAAGAGCTGTTGGAAGTATCTTGTTCTTCAAAAATATCCAGCAGAGACAGAGCCTACAAATCAAACATGAAAGCACAATTTAGTTGACATGAAACAAAAACAAGAACTACATTCAAAAGGGTGAAGAATAAGTTATTAAAGATTAAATACCTCAGGCACATTCAGCTCAAGACGAAACTTAGGACCATCATAGTGGTGAAGGATTGGCCTGAAAGAATCCTCTTCAAGTGGCTCACATGTTTTCCTAGTAATCACTCTTACCTGTATTCATTCATCAATGTTTGTGAAAAACATTCTTAGCTTCCACAAACTAGCAATTCAAAGTGACACAATAAAACATTATATGGTGCAGCAACCGTATGAACGGTTAGACCGTTCATCCTGGTGTTGCTGCACCAATGGTGGTAGAGATTGGATTGAAGATGTTACCTGCGCAGGGAAACGAGATTCGCCAGCGCATTTCTTGTCCTCCCAAGCAGTTGGATCAATGTTTGTTCCTCCAAAACTTGCAGCCTAAATAAAACCAAAACCATATGTTATGAACTTACGACACTTCCAAAATGCATAAACTTGAAATGGTTGCATTGTGATATGCATATTAAGCAAGTAACGTACCTCAAAGACTCCATGAAGTTGGTGAGTTGTATAGTTGTAAAGAAAAAGGGGCAACCCAGGAGTAATAGCCCTAACTGAATCTCTGTATCTGGGAGGCAAACCTAAAATCACAAACATTCAGAAATTCAGAAAAGAAAAAAAAAACAATTTATATTGAAGGCTATTGTGATTCTGAAATCAAACACTTCAATGGATTCAATTGACATCATATATATTGAAGCACACATTATTATCCCTTATATAGCTAAGTAATCATCAAACATACCAATCTATAATCAATAATAGCACAAACACAGACAGACACACAACTATGTCAGTGTGTGGAGACACAAATTTTTTCAGAAATAAAATGAGAATAAAATGAGATAAACCTACATAAGAGATCAAATATAATAATAACAATAACAAATGCATAATTGAAGAAGAAAAAAAAGGAAGTAAAGGAACATACCAAATAGTTGTCTTTTGAGATTCTCAGCCATGGTATCATTGTTACAAACAAAGATATACCCACCAATTGTTTCATTCCTAGGCAAAGACTCTGTCGGTGGCAATGTTTTGAATCTCTTGTCAGTAGCAGCTTTAACAACATCTTTATTCTTGTTCCCATCACTGTTACTATTGTTGTTGTCTCCATGTTTTTTGTTAGGGTTTGTGTTCTTCTTAGAAGATTTAGCCAGATGAAAATTCTCATCTTCAACCTTAGCACCACCGAACTTAACTCCCTTGAAATCCTTGAAATTGATATTCAAGTTGTTGTTGTTGTTATTAAAATTACCATGAGAAGAAGGGTTTGAATTTGGATAAACTCCTTTGTTGAAACCGCCGTTAATCCCAACATCAACAACACCAACCATGTTGTTGTTGTTGTTCATCTGTTTCCAACCATCACTTTTGTTGTTGTTGTTGTTGATTTCACCACCAACTTTGATATCAAAATTTCTCCGTTCATTTTTGGAGGATGAGTAGTTGTTTCCCCAAATTGAATCATTTAACGATAAGTTTGCAAGATTTGATGAGTGAACACGAAGTTGATCACTGAATTGCCAAAACGATTGTTGATTGTTGTTGTTGCTGTTCTCCATTTTCTTTGATTTTCTTCAGAAAGTTGAATGTTTATAGAAACTATATCTATATGTGTATCTAATGAATGTTACTTAAAAGAACAGAGAACAAAAGAGTTACAGAGGAAATTGTTCGAGGGAAATTGACATTGACGACAAGAGTAACAAGTGTTAATATAAAGATGAAAAGGGTAAAATGGGTATTAATATTTATTTTTTGTGTAGATAAGAATAATAATAGTAGTAATTAGAAATTAATTAATAGCGTGTATAAATAAATAAATAAATAAATAAATAAATAAAAAGGAAATGAGATGTTGAAGTGAAAGTTCGAGGAAAGCAATACGAGAGTTATCTTAGTTGAGAAGGTTTATATTTTTGGTGTAACTGCCAAATGTCGAAATGAAAAATTGTTTATGGTAATTTGGGATTAAGATATCTTAATTAAATGTGATTAGGTGGGTGAGGTGATTAGTGAGTGGTGATGATGATGATGCCAAAACCGCGTAAAAGTGATGACGTGGCAGAAAGTGGAACGAGGAGGTTGAGTTTTGATTTCGTGTACTATTTTCTAGAAGGTGTTACACAACTTGGTGTGTGTGTCACTCTGTTTTAACTTGGAGAGCAAGATTCAGTTCACACAAAGATAAACTAGTAGTACTACATGTTTTTACTACTCATTTGTTTGTACAAAAAAATATGTGTAAGAATGAGTAACTTACATATATTTATAGATATTAGACTTTAAAAAAAAGTTTATTGTAGTAATACTTTTTAAATAATTTTTTTCCAAATTAAATTATGTAAGAATAAATTAAAAAATCAACTTATTACTATTAATATTATATTATTAACAATTTTTTTATCATAATTATCTTTAAAATCATACAATATATAGATATTTGTGATGGACTTACATGGTAAAAAAAATTATACTTGTATCAAAGAAAAGAGGAAAAGTGCGTTTAAAAATATGAAAAAATTTAATTTAATTTTAGTTATTTTTGAAAATATTATGGGTCATTTAACTCAGTTTTAAGAAAAAAAATTATAGTATCATATTTTTATGGAAAATGCTAACCGGTGCCCTCAGGACACTTTTTAAAACTTTAAATAGTAAATTTTTATAAAAGTATGTGCAATAATGTGTAATAATGTAAATTGGAAATTGAAGTGTTTGAATTTTTTAAAGAATAATTTTTTAATATGGAATGTTTAAATAGTGTCATGAGGGCAATGGTTAGCAAGACCCTTTTTTTATTTAGAAAAATCATGATTTTTTTTTGAAAAAAAATCAAATAATATTTTTAACTATAAAACTGTTATGAATAACTTTTTATAAAATAATTTTTAAAATAATTTATATAATTTTGAATTTATTTTAGTTTTGTAAAATGTATGTGTTTTTCTTGAAAATCGGAAAACAACCGCTGATCTTCTAAATCTAACTTTGGTGACTCACAGAATCGGTCAGATTGATCCCAGGACATGTGCTAAAAGATCTATTTTTGGTTTTAAGAATTTATTCAAATTCCACACTCGAACAGTATTGGGATAAACAGAATTATAAAAGAACATCTATTCGACTACGGTTTAATTTAAAGGTAGAGTAAGACTTCTAATAAAAGAGAAGAAAGTTTGTTGGTGAGGGTGAAGTTAGATTGAGGACGAAGAGAAAAGAATTGCATAGGAAGGAGAGAAATAAGGTAAGGGGGAAAGAGGAGTAAAGACAATAAAGACAATAAAAGGCTTTGTAAAACTTAAAGTAAAAAATAAATTGCATTAAGTTAAAAGATGATGTGTTTACATCACGTACATTCTCTTACAATACTCGCTTTCTCTACACTCGGATACTTGGAGTAATTTCAAGAGTAATTTGTACAATAGTAAATTACAACACACTTTGGATATGTCTAAGACAATCTATTTATAGTAACAAAAAATAACCTCTTATAACCTCCACCATAATCTCCTTCCGCCACTTGTCTCAAATGCATGGATCCAGTATTCATAAGGTGACACGTGTCTCCCTCAATTTTCCACAAGCAAAACTGTTCCCTCAAATTATTCAAATTTCAAATACTTCGACAAACCATTCGTCTCAGCAGGCGGTCGAACCCTTGGCCTCTGGGCGAGTCCTTCGACTTAGCTTTTTTTTTGCTTCTTTCGACCATTTTCTTGTATTCAAGTTATTCTCCACCCTTTTGTCTTAGATACCTTCTTTCTAGTTGAGGCGTCGAATTTAGGAGCTAACAAATTGCCCCCCAAAAATGTCTTTTCAACTTCGACCGTGGAACAACACATTTTTTGACAACGTATGACCTTCGACGCCGCTTTTCCCTCATGAGTGTCGTCTGATACTCTTTCCACCAATGTGAGCCTGAGAAGTTGAAAGGGAATGAAAGAGAAAAAGAAAGATAGCTATGAACACGCAAGCTACTGTTCCGCCACCTTGATGCACGTTTATGACATCAATACCATCATAGTTATTTTCTCGGGAATCAACAAAATCGTGGGCCATCATCACCTTTCCAACCTCGGGGACGTGAATTGCAACTACTGCCTCTGCCATCCCACATCTGCACACACACGTGGCCCACTAACTCTATCCCCTTAATGATGAAAACCTTCAGTCTTCCATACTTTATATAAGTAATTTCCCTTTGATGTTTTCATTTTTTACAACTTCTCTAACTCCCCATAACTTTCCTTGCTTTTTCTCTAATTTTCTGCTTCCAACCAACAAACTCTCACTTTCTTCAGAAATGGCTGATCATCAAAAGAAGAAAATGCCATCTAAGGGACAAACTTCTGCCTCCACACTTCCTCCCTTTGCTAACTTGAACGGTCCCCAGGTGGTAAAGAATCAACAGTTCATCCGTGAGCCCTTGACGGAAGAGAAACGCCACATCTACGAATCTCAGGTAATCATTCCTGTTACTGTTGCAGGGAAACCTTTAGCCATGTTCGGACCTTTACCCCATCCAGGTCTTGACTACTCCGCCATTAAGGATTTCTTCCCTTCTTATAGAACCACTAAACCCCTAGGGCAAAGAGACTTAAATAAAATTTCCACTAACGGTCCTGATAGCCTAAGCCTTTTCGACGTAGACTTTAGGTATCTTCATGATGGGGCCAGATTGTTTAGGGCCACTCCCTACTTCAAAGATTCTGAACTCTATCTCAACTGGATGACGAAAATAGAGAAGGTAAAAGCCCAGGAATGGAAGGACACTGGGATTTACGATCTGAGTATGATGTCCAAGGTAGGCCCTTCGTAGTGCCCTCTCATGCTGGCCTCTTCCTTATTCTTCTGGGATAGGACTCACCACACTTTTCACCTTCCTTGTGGGATGATGACACCCACTTTACTCGACGTAGCTGCCATTGTAGGTCTAAAACCCTACGGCCTATTTATGATCCCAAGATCGATAGTCATGACAACATTGGTTTTGCCAATACTAAACACACTTATACAGCTTTTGTTCAACACTACCACAATAAAACTAGTACCTCTGTTAATGATGAAAAACACATAGCCTTTTGGCCATGTGGTTATCCCGCTGTGTATTTTGTACCAAATCTTTGCAGGTGGCGCGGAAGTATCTGGTCCTGACCAACCAACTACACGTGAAGAGAGGCGTTTGCCTCAGTGAAATGATCCTGGCTAGTCTTTATGAAGCCTTAGGCGAAGGTGCGGGTAAACTGAAAGATCCTGACAGTCATGGCAATCTACTGTTGTCGGGCCCCTTCTGGCTGCTTCAGTTGTGGCTTAATGCCACTTTTGAGCACAGTATCCCCAACAAAGGTGAATTTGATGAACATTCGCCTGCAGTTGCTGAGAGAAGAGTCGAATGGCCTCGCCTGACTCAACTTACTCTTAGCGAGGAAGGCCATTCCCTTCGATCCAATTTGTCCAGCTTTGTTCATATGTTTGCAAAACGGCATGAGTTTACCACGAACATGGCTCCCTTCGCAGAACGAAAATATGGGCCAGAATGGTTTACTAGACCCTTCCCTGCTCCCTTAAAGAAACACGAGGAGGAGTCGAAGCTGATCTGGGAGAGATTCCTCATTCCCCACCTACTGATCCACAAACTAAACCTTGTAAAAGGTCACTCCAGCCTGCTAGCCTATCAACCTAACTTGGTCTCCAGGCAATTCGGGTTAATTCAAACCTTGCCCAAATGCTTGTACGATAAGAAGTCACATATCATCCTTCTGTTTACTGTGCTATCTCCTCTAGATTGTTCGACGCAACTGGCACGCCATGCTCACAAGTCCTACCTCACACATGTTCACTTTGAACCTTCTTACTTTTGCTCCCAAAACTTCTATGATTGGTGGTCGAAGCATTATGCTTTAGAATTTCTCGATGCTCCTAGTTTTACTCGCTTGATTGACCAGGATTTCATTGATGTGCAGGAGAAGGTCAAGAAAGGTACGTCTACTCATATCAAAGAGATCCAAGCCTTCCAGAAATATTTCGAAACTTCCTATCGACCAGATGATGTTAGTCGAACCATCCGCGAGACTACTATTACCTTAAAAGAAAAAATTTCCAAAAAACTGGATAGTTTAAAGATTCCCTCGACTACCAACCGCTGGTTTTTGCGTGGCTCTTGCCCCTCCATTTCCAGATTGGTTTATTTGTGGAGACGCTATAAAAATTCTTTGACAGCAGTCTAAGCCCAAGGCACATCGGGTGGTTCCGACTAAACATACACTCGATACGTTTAAAGGGCACCTTCATGTCAGTATCGAAGATGTTCGCATCGAATCCGACATTCTTGAAGGTTCATCCCCCTTCGATTTGGACTTCCCTCTCTGAGCTTTATTGTTGCTAACTGTTTTAAGTATCATCTATTTTTCAGCTGCTCCAAAACGTGCTGCCCAAACAGCCAGGACTGAAGTCAAGGACGAAGGCCAAAAGGTAGCCTTCCGCAGCTTTTACTATCTCGATCTCCTTACTCCATCTCACCATTTTATGTTGTTTTCAGGCTAGTCGAAAACCACCTACCCCTCAAAGACGATTAAAAAGGGCTTCTCTCCAAGTTATTCTTGATTCTGATGACGAATACGAGTCTCCTCGTGAGAGTCTTCAAGTGAAAAGGAAAAGAAAGATTATTCATGATGTGGATGCTCCTGATGCTCCACCTGCTCCTGTTGTGACCAACACACCTCAACCTACCAATCCTCCTCCAGAACCTACTCCCGCTCCCATAGGGGATGCTTCGATTCAAGCGGTTGTCCCCATGGAAAGTGATAATTCGAGTCCCGCTGACGAAACTGTCAAGGTATGTATACATCCACCTTTCCTTGGGTCTTTGCACTGACTCTTTAGTCTTCATTCTTTCTAATGTCCACCTTTTCTAGGATGATGCTGGAACTTCAAGATCTAATCCCACCGCGATTCCTCTGTCGCTATACTCCTTGAATAGCCAAGGTGAGCCTACCTATCATCCCACTTCTGATTTGGGTTCTGGTGTGAGTTCACTTGGTGAAATTAATAAACCTGATTCTTTCACAGCCCCTCCATCTCCTGCAAAGACCACTACCCAGCAGTCTCAGACTGACGGTTCTGATCATGAAGATGACAATCCTCAGGTTGACCCTATTACCGTGGATGATGAAGTTGGCGCTTCAGAGGAGAAAACAACTCTGGCTGATATGACCAACTCCCCTTTGGGTCAGACAGTAGTTGTGGATAAAACAGTTGTCGAGGGTAATCAAGCCATTGAGGATCAGGCTAAGCTCCGGCCTGAATTGCATGAATCAAGTGACAAAAGCACTAGGGATGCCATGGAGGAGGACATCGACAAGACAAAGGACAGCCAAGATAAAGAATTGAAAATTGTGGACACTTCCGTCAAAGAACCTGAAACTGCTGAAACAACAAAGACTCTCGTTCCTCCTACTCCAAAGGATATTCCAACAAACTTCTTCTCAGGAGAAACTCAACTTACTCCCGCCGAACTGGATGCGTTGAAGGTTTCCAACCCTCGACAATATATCAGGCTTTTGTTGAGTAGGAGAATTCGTTCTTCTAGCCATACTCCCAGTACTTCGACTTCCGAAGGGCAAACCTCAAAGCCACCAACTGGCAGTGCCCTCGACAAGGTCAAGCAAAAAATCTTCAAAGGGGATCTTTTTACCCTCCTGCAGATGGGCCCTACCAGCCATCTTCCCCTTAAAGCTCTCCTTCAAAAAGTGGACATTAAATCCCTTGCTTTTGAGGCTGCGAATATTATTCAAGAAGTAGGTGCCCTGATTGACCAGGTGTATAAAGACTATCGACTGTTGCCCCAGATTGAGGGTGAGATTGAGACGAAGGTTGGCAGCGAGGCTGCCGCTTGGAGCGCTGTTGTCGACTCTGAGGAGAAGGTTTCTGAGTAGGAAGAAACAAAGGAGAAAAATAGACAAGAGGTCCTGACTAACGAGGCGAACATTGCCTGTTGGGAACGAAAGATTAAAAAGCTCCGTAGTAAGATAGCGAAGGCTAAGAAAAAGAACGCTGAATTGTCTTCCTTCGACGACACCTCCTTAACAGCTGAGCTTGATCATGTCGTTACCTATGCTGAGGAAACCCATCGTTTGGAATCTGAAGTTGCCCAGTTGAGGGCAGATAAGGCTCAATGCCAAAGTCATCTCGAACTTCAAAAATCGACTTACCTTAAGATAAAGGTGAATCTTCCTTTTTGATTTGTTGGGTTTTTTGTAATAGAGCAGACTATACTGGCCTTTATGAGCCATTTTTTGTTTGTAAGACATTGGACCATTTTGGCATATTTTAAATTACCATTATGGCTTCGCTTTATCTTTGGCAATTATTCTGTTGATATTTTCACTTCTCGAAGTGCAGGCTTATACTTCTTTAAATATTTGCCATTTACTTTTAATACTCTCTCATCCTTACTCAACTCTGTCACTTCATATGCCCCGTTGAAGAATACCTTTGATACCTGGAACGGTCCTTCCCACTTTGGAGACCACTTACCTAGGGATCTCACCTTTCGATCCATCGGCAGGATTACCCTCCATACCAAATATCCAACCAGGAAAGTCTTCGCTTTGACCTTCTTGTTATATGATTTCTCCACTCTTCTCTTTTGTCTTCTCAGGAGTTCTAGAGCTTTTAATCTCTCTTTGTCTAAGTCGACTAACTCATCAAGCATCATATCCCAATAAATCTCTCGAGGGATTTCATGATGTCTTTGAACTCTTACTGACTGTATGTGTATCTCGACTGGCAATACTGCGTCATGGCCGAAAGTGAGTCGATAGGGGGAAGTGTTGGTTGCTTCCTTCGGGGATGTTCGACATGCCCATAGGACTTGATCCAATGTCTTATGCCAATTCCTAGGCTTGCTTCCAATTTGTTTCTTTATCATGCCAATTATTACTTTGTTTGCCGCTTCGACCTGGCCATTGGCCTGGGCATAGTAAGGTGTCGAGGTAAGGAGTTTAAATCCCATTTCTTTAGCAAACTCCTGCATCTTCCTACCCGTAAATACTGACCCTTGATCTGTCGTTATTGTCTCTGGTAGGCCAAACCTGTAGATGATATACTTCCGAATGAATTCGATAACATCCTCTTGGTCTACCTTCGGTAGAGGTATAGCCCCGATCCACTTGGTAAAGTAGTCTATTCCTACCAGAATGTACTTCTGGTTTTTGGAAGACGCTGGTCGAATCTCTCCTATAAGGTCTAAAGCCCAACCTCTGAATGGTCATGGCTTGACTATGGAATGCAACTCGTTTGTTGGGACATGCTGTATGCCAGCATGAATTTGGCATTCCTGACAACCTTTGGTGAACTCGATGCAATCTTTCAGCATCGTAGGCCAGTACATCCCCTAGCGAAACAACAACCATTTCATCTTATGGCCTACTTGGTGTGCTCCGCATGTCCCACCATGGACTGAGGACAATGCTAAGTATGCTTCAGATTCACTGAGGCATTTAAGTAAAACTCCCTCAGAAGTTTTCTTAAATAACTCATTCCCCAATAGGACGTAGCTTAGTGCTTGGTATTTTATCTTTTGTTCTATAGTCGATGAAGGGTTCTGAAGGTATTCGACCATAGGTTTTCTCCAATCTTTGTCTGTCAGACCTTCGATTGTAAAAATCTCAAAGGTTTCCTCGTCGGCGTAGCCAAATTTCGTGACTTCCAAGTCTGATGGTCTCAAGCCCACGGACACCACCTTACCTCTGGCCTCAATTGCCTCTTGTAAGTTCTCCTTCGAGACCCTGTATCCTGAGGCAACTTGCGCTAGGTCGTTGGCTATCTGATTGTGTATTCGTGGTATGTGTCGAATAGTACAGACTTCAAAATTTTTGAGTAGTCTGTTAGCTATCACGAAATACATGATGAGATTTTCTTTAACGCATTTGTATTCCTTTGTTAGTTGTTTTACAACCAACTCTGAATCTCCCATTATTTCGACTCGGATTGCCCCCAATTCTAACAAAATTTCAAGTCCGGTGATCAAAGCTTCATATTCAGCCTCATTATTAGAACATAAGCCCTCGACCCTATACTTGAATTTTGTTGGAATTTTTTCAGGCGAAATGATCAATAGACATATGCCTGTCCCATTCTTTTGACTAGACCCATCAAAGTATAGCTTCCAAGGCTCTAGTTCAACAAAGCTCAGGGTACTTTCATTTATGGAGTGGTCGACAATAAAGTCTGCCACTATTTTCCCTTTGACTGCTCTCAACGGTCTATAAGTCAATGAATACTCAGTTAATGCTAATGCCCATTTACCAATTTGACTATGCAAAATAGGTTTGGACAACATGTGCTTAATAACATCAAAATGTGAAGACACGTAAACATCGACTGGTTTTATATATTGCTTCAACTTCATACATGAGAAATACAAACATAAGCATAATTTCTCTATCTCATTATACCTAGTTTCTGCATCATTTAAAACTCTACTAAGGTAGTAAATGGCTCTTTCGACGCCACTCTCATCCTCTTGAGCAAGCATGCTCCCTAGAGTTTTGTCTAATGCTGCTATGTACAATCTCATGTTTTTGTTTCGACATGGAGGTGCAAGGACTGGAGGATGAGTCAAGTAGTCTTTGATCCCGTCGAAAGCCTCTTGCTAATCTTTCGTCCATTTGAACTTCTCCTTAGTGGCTCGAAGCAATGGCGAGAAGGCTTGTGTTTTTCCGCTGAGATTCGATATGAACCTTCTTAGGAAATTTATTTTGCCCAACAAGGACTGAAGTTCCTTCTTGTTGGATGGCGCTTTCGCTTCCATGGTGGCCTTTGTTTTGTTTTGGTTGATTTCGATCCCCTTCTTGTGGACTATGAAACCCAAAAAATATCCTGCTTGCACACAGAATGCACACTTGAGGGGATTCATCTTGAGTCAAAATTTCCTCATTCTCATGAAGGATTTGCGCAGGTGTTCCACATGAGCCTTTCCTGACACAGATTTTATCACAATGTCATCAATGTAAATTTGCATAAAGGACTCAATGTAGTCATGGAAAATCGAATTCATCGCCCGCTGGTACGGTACCCCAGCATTCTTTAGGCCAAAAGGCATCACTACAAATTCATAAGTGCCTAAGGCCCCTGGGCAACGGAACGTTGTTTTAGGAACGTCATCCTCAGCAATGAAAATCTGGTTGTAACCAGAATATCCATCCAGCATGCTAAGGTATTTGTGGCCAGCAGCTGAATTGACTAACATTTCTGCCACTGACATCGAATACTCATCTTTAGGGGTTGCTGAATTCAAATCCCTAAAGTCTATACAGACCCTTAACGATCCGTTTTTCTTTATGACTGGTACAATATTTGCTAGCCATTCGACATACCTGGTCGTACGGATGAATTTGCATCGGAGGAGTCTTTCGATTTCCTCCTTTATTTTTGAGAGGATCTCAGGGGCGAAGCGCCTTGGATTCTGCTTGACTGGTTTTTTCCAGGCTTGATTGGTAGCCTATGCTCGACTAGATCTCTCTTTAGTCCTGGCATTTCGTCGTAGTCCCAAGCAAAACAATCCCTGTACTCTCGTAGGAACTGAATGGTTTCGACCCTAAGTTGGGGGTCGAGGCTGGCGCTGATATAAGTTGGTCTTTTGATTACTCCATCTCCCAGGTCAACTTCCTCCAGTGGATCTTGCGCCAACATTTTGACATCGCTGGCCAAAGGATCCTTTTCAAAACCCAAAGGCTCATCGTCATATATGGCGTCGAGTCTCTGCCCCTCGTATTGAATCTTAGGGTCGAAATACCCAACTGGACCTGCTTGTTTGGATTTTTCATTAGCTCCTTCAGCCATTTCATTATTAGCGGCCTCCAAGGCCGTTTGTAGTTTAGTCTCGGCCACGTAGGCCAAAATCCTTTGAAGCGTTGCGGCTTCAGTCATCATCATCGAACTCACTTCCCCAGCCAATGGGGTCTACGGGAAGTTCGCCAAGGTATGGTAACCTTTCGCCTGGAACTTCCTTGTCCTATCGGAAACCCTCGACGGGATGCAGGTATAACGAACAGTACACTTCGTCATTAGGTGTAAAGTCGAAGTCTGCAGGTTCACATGGCCCTATACTGGCCAAATGTTTGTCAAACTGTCCTCTATCAATCTGGTTTATAGGTGCTTTAAAGTATCCCTGATCCGCTTCGATGTTTTCGACGATACCATCTGGTCTCCAGATAGTGATCCTCTGATGCATCGACGATGGTACTGCCCCCACTCCGTGGGTCCATTCTCTTCCAAGTAATAGATTATAATTGGCAGTGGTATCCACCACCATGAAGACAGTCGGATGGGTGATGGTTCTGACCGTGACATTCACCTGTATGACCCCCATAGTCGAACCCACCTTCCCTTCATAGTTTGATAGCACCATGTTGTGTGGCTTGGTGTCTGTCTCACCTTTCCCAATTTTGTTCAGCAGAAAATGCGGCATCAAGTTTACCGTAGCGCCACAATCCACCAGTATTTTGTTAACTGGGACTTTCTCTATTTGTGCTGCAATATAAAGAGGTTTCAGATGGTTTTTCATTGCCTCCGTTGGCCGTTCAAAGAAAGCATTTTTCTCTTCGACGCAACTGTTGTTCATCACATAATAGCATACCGGCTTATGAGCCGTTATTTCCCAGTCCGTATATGCGTCCCAGTTCTCAACTACTGAAATCCTGTCGAATTCCCTGGGCATTACTAACACTACGTTGACCAAAATATCTAACGTATCATCAGAATCTTCATCAAAATTATCGGTCATTTCATCATCGACCGATTTCCTTTGGTCTTCGACCGGTGTTGGAAACAACTTTCTTCCTACAGGTGTCTTCCCGAAAACCCTTGTTCGATCCTCCTGTTCAACGGGAATATTGGTGCTGGATTGTGGTTGGTTTTTATGTGCACCTTCTCTATGTGCTTTCCTTCTTCTCTGCTCACGTCTCCATTGGGATTGAGACATGGGATTCTTCCCTTTGTAATTTTCTGACACATAAGCAACCTTCGAAGACTGAAATTATTTTCGATAGCTTAACGAAGATCCTCGTTGTACTTTGAAATTTGTCCATCTCTTCTACCTTTGCTGCTTGTCCTCATTGGGATTCATCCGCTTTCCATCAGTGGCCTCAGCATTGGGCTTAAAGCTATTAGGCTTGTTCATCGGAGGCCTTATGCGAGGGTCAGATCTCTGTTGAAAGCCTCTTCGAGGTTCGAATCTTGGCCTTTCGCTTTCTTGCCTCAGCTTTCGTGTCCTTTCCAGCTTTTGTGCAGCCTTCTTGTCGAATATGGCGCTGCATCTGGGACAGAGCATCACACTAGAACCTTTCTCCTGGCAGCGATGAAGAAAAGAAACAATGGATTCCTCCTGCTCTGGGTAGGCTTCCCTTGTGTGTGTTTCCTGGTAGTTTGACTCACTATTAGCTACCTCCTCATGTTGAGTGATTTGAACCATGTTAATCTCAATTTCTTTGGCCAGATTAAGCTTTTTCAAGCTTAACTCCACGCCTTTGGTGGCTTCGTCAATCTTAACGAAGTCATCAGCTGTCTCCTTGGTCACTATCTCCCAAATCGGGTTGTCCCTGTCGCTTGGGCCTTTGGTTTCATCCCTCTAGTCACAGCTATCAACTTCCATTTCGACACAACTTCCTTGTCCGAAGTTGATGGTAACTTTCGCCCATTACATCTTCGTCTATGGGATTTCCAGCAGCCTCTGTTACTTCGATTGAGAAGTCGTAACCGTTGACAACTTCGATCATATTAGCCTCGACCGGCTCTGTGTAATTTGCGTCTGCCGTTTGCAGAGGATCTGAGTCGACCTTCATTTGGCCACCAGCTTTCTCTCCGAACTTTAGACGTCCTTCTTGGATCGCATTCTGAACGAGGTCCCTGAAAAGAAAACATTGAGATGTTTTATGACCCAAGAAGTTATGATATTTGCAAAACCCACTTTTCTTCCTTTGCTCTAGGGACGACATTTTGGCGCCAGGAGGCACTATCATTTGTCCATCCTTAACTAACAAATCGAAGATTTCATCACATTTTGTGATGTCGAAGGTATATGTTTTCTTTGGGAACCTATCATTCTTTTCAGATTCGACATAACTCTTCCCTTGTGGGGGAGCTAATACTTTGCATAAGTAAGGTGGTCCTTGCTTGAGTTCCATAAGGTCCACTTCACCATCGTCGAAACTCATAGACTCGTCACACAGACCTTCGACGTTATCATTAAATTCAACAAAAGCTACCTTTTTATTTTTGTTAAACTTAGCCTTCTCGTCTTTGAGTCTTTCGAGTTGTCGAACCCGATCGGCTAATTGGGCCATGTCCCTTAGGTACTGGGTGTCCAACTTTTTCCTAATAGAGTAGTCGAGACCACTAGCGGCCATTTCGACCAACTCATGTTCAGGGACCTGCGTGAAGCATCTGGCCTTGAGCAAACGGAACCTATTAAGGTACTCGTCTATTGGTTCAGAGAACTTACGCTTCACACTAGCTAGTTCTTTTAAGCTAATTTTAGTCTGACCCATATAGAACTGTTCATGAAACAAACGCTCTAACTGGGTCCAGTTACATATCGTGTTAGGGGGAAGCGTCGTGAACCAGGTGAAGGTGTTCTTAGTAAGAGAACTTGGGAAGTATTTTATCCTAAGGCTTTCATCATTCGCTATCTCTCCAACCTCGATTAAGTAATGAGCCACATGTTCGACGGTGGATTCCGTCGTATCTCCTGAAAACTTAGTGAATTTAGGTACTTTGTCCTAGGAGGTAACTCCGACTGAAGGATATAGTCTACTATAGGTGAAGTGTAGTTTGGCCTGGTAAAACCAGTGTTTAGCCCGTTTCTGGCCATAATTCTCTCGACCATGGCCGCCAGATTATTGTGTACGGCTATGTTATTTCGGCGAACATGCTGGACTACATTATCTGCGTCTTGGTTTCAATTCACAACCACTACTCCTGGATTTCTTTCTCCCAAGCCACGGGGTTGGTTTTGCAAAGGCTCTTCCCTAAGCCCTTCGACTACCGAAGGGACTATCCTTCCTTGGTTTCTTACGTCGACTTCTACTACATTCGCCAAGTTGTCTCATGGGACTTCCGCTACTGCGGCTTGGTTTCTGGTTAAGGGAGGTACCCCCATGAATTCATCTAATCTTGTCAATTGTACCGCCAATTGTTGATTGGTCTAGGTTGTATTTTGGATTAATGGCTGAAATATTTCGCCCATGGTTTGTGACAAAGTTTGAACCATCTGTAGGTTACTTTCATCCATCTGATGTCTCAAACAAGCAACTGAGGTATTGGTCAAATTGGGGCCTTGTGTCGAATACCCTAAACTCTGGGGGTTTCGACCCATGTTCACACCCGACCCTGACCCTTGTAATGGCGAAGCCATCGCCTGATTTGAGAATACATGGGGTGCACTTTGGAGCCCTTGCATCATAGTAGTGGGCATCCCATATGAGGGGTTTCTTGGTGACTGTGAAAAACCAGGAGGCACAAACTGCCTGGATGTCGAACTTCCTCCTAACAAAATCTGAGGATTCGACGTTTGGTGATCGATGTGTTCCAACACTGGCTGAGTATAAGGCCTTACCACTATTGATCCTACCCCAAGTACTGAAGGCGTCGACACTGGCCTCACAGGAAACACCGTTTGTTCTCCAGTCGATGGTATCGGAGGGGGAACTCCCTCGTCTCTTATTCCTTCGATGGAACCGTCTCCTTGTTGGTTGGATTTATCTGGATGGTTTGTATCCGTAGCCATGTTCTTACTACTTCGTCTTGATCACGTCTCTTCGTTTATAGCGGTAATTTTACCACTTCTTAGTAACATAAAAAAAATATACCTTTCACGAAGAGGACCAGTCTGACTACAATCTTTATATAAATTTAGTTTTGTAAAACAGATTTTCTAGCACTGTCCCACTAGGCGTGCCATTTTGTTTCCCTTGAAAATCGGAAAACAACCGCTGATCTTCCAAATCTAACTTTGGTGACTCACAGGATCGATCAGATTGATCCTAGGACATGTACTAAAAGATCTATTTTTGGTTTTAAGAATTTATTCAAGTTCCACACTCGAACAATATTGAGATAAACAGAATTCTAAAAGAACATCTATTCGACTACGGGTTAATTTAAAGGTAGAGTAAGGCTTCTAATAAAAGATTAGAAAGTTTGTTGGTAAGGGTGAAGTTATATTGAGGACGAAGAGAAAAGAATTGCATAGGAAGGAGAGAAATAAGGTAAGGGGGAAAGAGGAGTAAAGACAATAAAGACAATAAAATGCTTTGTAAAACTTAAAGTAAAAAGTAAATTGCATTAAGTTAAAAGATGGTGTGTTTACATCACGTACATTCTCTTACAATACTCGCTTTCTCTACACTCAGATACTTGGAGTAATTTCAAGAGTAATTTGTACAATAGTAAATTACAACACACTTTGGATATGTCTAAGACAATCTATTTATTGTAACAAAAAATAACCTCTCATAACCTCCACCATAATCTCCTTCCGCCACTTGTCTCAAATGCATGGATCCAGTATTCATAAGGTGACACGTGTCTCCCTCAATTTTCCACAAGCAAAACCGTTCCCTCCAATTATTCAAATTTCAAATACTTCGACAAACCATTCCCTTCAGCAAGCGGTCGAACCCTTGGCCTCTGGGCGAGTCCTTCGACTTAGCTTTTTTTTTTGCTTCTTTCGACCATTTTCTTGTATTCAAGTTATTCTCCACCCTTTTGTCTTAGATACCTTCTTTCTAGTTGAGGCGTCGAATTTAGGAGCTAACAGTATGTTAAAATTATTGTTTTTAAATATAGATTTAAAATAAATTGTACTTTATAAAAATAAAATCATAACTTTCTTAAAAAGATAAATAAAAAAATTTAAAAAAGAAAAAAATAACTTTCTTTTTAAAGATAAAACAACTGAGCTCATATATATTACGGACATTTAGAACATCAAATCAATTGATCAATTAAATAAATAAAATAAATGATAATGTAAATATATATAATTACAAATGTTAATAACTTTAAAATATTGATTAAGGATTAGTAAATAAGAACTTTTTTTTATTAATGTAAATATCATTATTAATTAATATATACTATTATGACTAGTATTTTTCAAATTGACAATGCTCCAAGATTCCTTTAAGATATTTAAGATTTTTTCTTCGAAATTGTAAGATGTTGAATCGAACTCTAGTATGGTTGAAGTCTGTTCGCGAGTAATGCGTGTTGTAGTCGAAGTTTGTTCTAACATGCATTAGTCAATATTGTTAGGGTTGTTAATGTAACACCCCAAATTTAAGAATATTCGCATTTCGGTGATTTTTGATGGTTTTGTGGAATATTGAAAATTAATGGAATTTGAGTTATTTATTTTGGATAATAGTATATAATATGAATATATTAATATTATTATTAATTAAAATAAATATAAGTTGGATAAGGGCAATTTGGACAACTAAGAGGAGTTATGAGGGTATTATGGGAAAAGCACAAATTGTGAGGCCCAAGTCTAGGTTTAACAAAAAGGAAAACATTGTTAGAACACAGATTGGTTCTTAATAATATCTCTATGTTTTGATGATAACTATTATGAAATTTTGTATTTAAGAATTATATACTCTAAAATTTGCTTAAGAGTTTTTACTGCAAATAGTAAAGAAATTAACACTCCAAAAGCAAATCAGAATTGAACACAAGAAATTAGCTAGAATCTGAAGCGCCAGATGCACTCATTAGAAGATTCTGATTGCTGCCAATAGAAGATTCTGAGCGTAGCCTCCAGAAGATTCTGAAGCAGAAGCTCCAGAAGGATCTGAAGCAGAAGCTCCAGAAGAATCTGAAGCTAGTCAGAAGCATCTGAAGTGAAGAAGAATTTTGTATGAAGAGCTTTTCAAAGCATAGTTTCTACAGAAGATTCTGAAAGTACTAAAGCTGCCAGTACTGAAGTTCTGTCTCAAATATGTTCTGAACTTAAACACGCTGAAAGCACACCTGCTGCAGAAGACTCTGATTCAGCAAGACTCTGATCATCATTAGAAGACTCTGACCCAATTAGACTCTAATGAAGTTGCTGAAAACTGAAGAAGAAATATTCAAAGTTTATATCCGTTGGAGTAAATCAAACGTCTCTTTCCTTATTTATGCTAGACACAAGAACACGGACAAAAAGGATTTTTCTGTGCTTTCTTCTTCTAGGAAAGGTCACTTGATGTGAAAACAAAAAGGCTCAGACCTTTTGGACACTCTTCTCAACGTGCAACTCACCTTGGATCAGCTGCCTATAAAAGCAAGACTCCACCAAATTCTTCAGTTGACGTTGGCATTGAAAAGAAATAAAAAATATTCAAGCTCTCATACTTTCATATTCATTCTAAGAATTTATTTCATTGTTCGTAAACTTAAGAGAAATATCACAGTTGTGATAATAGCTTTTTAGAAGCATTCTTACTCTTGTATTAGTTTTACATTGATTGTAAAAGATTTCCTTAAGAGGATCCAGTTGGGATCAGTAGCTCTTGAGAAGACTAAGAACAGTTGTTCTTAGGTGTTACTATTGTAATCTGGTTGATTAAATAGTGGATTAAGTCCTTGCTTGAGAAAGGCAAATCACTCTAGGAAGAGTGGACTGGAGTAGTTGAGTTCAACGAACCAGGATAAAAATACTTGTGTTTTAATTCTAAGATTTAATCTTTCATACTTATTCAACCCCCCTTCTAAGTATTATCTCACCTTCAGTTGGTATCAGAGCTCCGGTTCTGTGTATGCTACCACTTAACAGTGACAGTAAAGATCCAGAGAGAAATACTTTGATATATATTTGGTTGTTACTATGGCTGATAATACAACATCTAACATCAACAACAAATATGAAGAAAGGGACAAAATCAACACCAAACCCCCTATGTTTGATGGGGAGAAATTTGATTATTGGAAAGACAGAATTGAAAGTTTTTTCCTTGGATATGATGTTGATTTATGGGATCTGGTCATAGATGGATATGTTCATCCCACAGATGGGAATGACAAGAAGATAGACAAAAAATCTATGACAGATGCTCAGAAGAAAGATTTTAGAAATCATCACAAGGCCAGAACAATATTGTTGAATGCAATATCTCATACTGAGTATGAAAAAATTACAAACAGAGAAACTGCATTTGACATGTTTGAATCCTTAAAGATGACTCATGAGGGAAACTCTCAAGTCAAGGAGACAAAGGCTCTGGCTCTGATCCAGAAGTATGAAGCCTTCAAGATGGAAGACTCTGAATCTGTTGAAGCTATGTTCTCCAGATTTCAGATCCTCACAGCTGGTCTAAAGGTTCTGGACAAGGGATACTCCACATGAGATCATGGAAAGAAAATCATCAGAAGTCTACCTACCAGATGGAGACCATGGTGACTGCCTTGAAGATGGCTAAAGATCTGAACAAGATCTCTTTAGAAGAACTCATCAGCTCACTAAGGAGCCATGAAATTGAGCTTGAGGAAGATGAACCTCAGAAGAAAGAGAAAGGTAAATCTATTGCTTTAAAATCTAATAAATCTGCTAAAGCTTTGCAGGTTATTGAAGAAAGCTCTGAAGGATCTTCTTCTGAAGAAGAAGATGAGTTATCCATGTTGTCCAGAAGGATCAACAGACTCTGGAAGCACAAGGGAAAGAAGTTCAACAACTTCAGAAAATCTAATCATAGAAAGGAATCTTCTGGGCACAGAAGATCTGGCAAGAAAGAAGTAGTATGCTATGAGTGCAAAGAACCTGGGCATTACAAGAATGATTGCCCCAAACTTCAAGAAGAAAAACCCAAGAAGAAGTTTAACAAAAAGAAGAAGGTTCTGATGGCAACATGGGATGACTCAGATGAATCTGAATCATCTTCTGAATCAGAAGAAGAATGTGCTAATGTTGCACTGATGGCCAGTACAGAAGATCAGGAAGAAGGAACTTCAGGATCTGAATCTGATTCTGAATCTGACGATGATGCTGAAGAGGTAATGGCTAAACTTACTAAAAAAGAACTTGTCAAAGTTTTATCAGAAGTTCTGAAAAGCTATAACAATATCAAACTCAAATACAAGAAGCTGAAAAGCAGTCTTGAATCTGAGATTGATCTTCTGAAGACAGAACTTGTTGAGCAAAAAGAAATTAATCTGAAAATCAAAAATGACTTTGAAATAACTCAACAAGAATCTGAATCTGAAGCTAAGTCATGTGAAAACATTTTAGAAAAATATGACTCTAGCTTTCAGAGATTCCTTACTAAGAGCATAGACAGAAGCAAGATGGCTTCTATGATCTATGGTGTTAGTGGGAACAACAGAAGAGGTATTGGATATGAATCTTCCTCTGGAAGTAATCCAAAATTTGTTGACAAACTCTTCACCAAGAAGACACCTCTGTACTCTCAATTTAAGTTTGGTCACTTAAATGACATTAAACACACAAGCTCTGAGAAGAATACTTATGTGTTTAAACCCAAGGCAAGTCAGAATAAACATTATGTTGAAAAACAGAAGTTTAGACAAACCTCCAGAACCACTAACCGTAAAGGACCCAAGAAGATCTGGGTACCTAAAAGTAAAATAATCCCTGTTGCAGATGTTCTTAGCAGCAAGGTCAGGACACCAATCATGGTACCTGGACTCTGGATGCTCACGATACATGACAGGAGAAAAGCTATGTTCCAAAGCCTGGAACTTAGATCTGGAGGTGATGTAAAGTTTGGAGGGAACCAGAAGGGTAAGATCATTGGATCTGGCACAATTGGAAATGGTAAACTTCCCTCTATTACTAATGTTTTACTTGTTGAAGGGTTAAAGCATAACTTATTGTCTATAAGTTAATTAAGTGACAATGGTTATGATATTACCTTTAATCAAAAATGTTGTAAAGCTATTAGTCAAAAGGATGGCTCTATCCTATTTAGTGGTAAAAGGAAAAACAACATTTATAAAATAAATCTTTCAGAACTTAAAGTTCAAAATGTTAAATGCCTCTTGTCTATTAATGAAGAGCAACGGGTCTGGCACAGAAGATTGGGCCATATTAATATGAGACGTATATCTCAGATTAATAAACTTAATCTTGTCAGAGGACTCCCTAATCTGAAGTTAACTTCAGATGCTCTTTGTGAAGCATGCCAAAAAGGGAAGTTTTCGAAATCATCTTTTAAATCAAAAAATGTTGTTTCTACTTCCAGACCACTAGAATTACTTCATATTGATCTGTTTGGACCAGTGAAAACTGCATCCATCAGAGGCAAGAAGTATGGATTAGTCATTGTTGATGACTATTGTAGATGGACATGGGTAAAGTTCTTAAAACACAAGGATGAGTCACATTCTGTGTTCTTTGACTTCTGCAAGCAAGTCCAGAATGAAAAAGATTTCAAAATTATAAAAGTCAGAAGTGATCATGGTGGTGAATTTGAAAATAAATATTTTGAAAAATATTTTAATAAAAATGGCATTGCTCATGATTTTTCCTGTCCTAGAACTCCACAACAAAATGGGGTTGTAGAGAGGAAAAACAGAACTCTGCAAGAAATGGCCAGAACCATGATCAATGAGACAAATCTGGAAAAACACTTTTGGGCAGAAGCAATCAACACAGCCTGTTACATTCAGAACAGAGTGTCTGTAAGACCTCTTCTGGAGAAGACTCCATATGAACTGTAGAAGAACAGAAAGCCCAACATTTCATATTTTCATCCTTTTAGATGTATTTGTTATATGTTAAATACTAAGGAAAATTTGAACAAGTTTGATTCTAAAGCATAGAAGTGTTTCATGCTTGGATATTCTGAACGCTCTAAAGGCTACAGAGTATACAATACTGAGACACAGATTGTGGAAGAATCTATTCATGTTAGATTTGATGATAAGCTTGACAATAAAAAGCCAAAGCAGTCTGAAAACTCTGTAGATAGAGAAGTAGTCTTCACTGACTCTGAAGTCCCAAAAGAAGACAAAGCTCAAGTAAAGGAACCAGATGCAACGCCAGATGCTATTCCTTTAACTTATCAGATGAACAATCTAAACATTTCTGAAGAATCAACTGTTAGAGGATCATCATCAAGAATTAAAGCTTCTCATCCAGAGAATGTCATTATTGGAAAGAAGGATGATCCCATCAGAACAAGATCCTTTCTAAGATCATCTGAAGCATCATTATTTGGACTGGTGTCAGAAATTGAACCATCTTCTGTAGATGAAGCTCTGCAAGACAATGATTGGATTATTGCCATGCAAGAAGAACTAAATCAATTCACCAGAAATGATGTATGGGATCTAGTTCAAAGACCACAAGGATTCAATATAATTGGAACAAAATGGGTCTTCAAAAATAAGCTGAATGAGAAAGGAGAAGTTGAAAGAAATAAGGCAACGCCTGTTGCTCAAGGGTACAGTCAACAAGAAGGTATTGATTACACTGAAACTTATGCTCCAGTGGCAAGGTTAGAATCTATACGCCTTACTTCATTTGCTGCACAAAATAACATTACTCTGTATCAGATGGATGTTAAAAGTGCCTTTCTTAATGGTATTATAGAAGAAGAAGTTTATGTCCACCAACCTCATGGTTTTGAAAATGAAAAATTCCCAGATCATGTTTTCAAACTAAAGAAATTTCTATATGGTTTAAAACAAGCTCCCAGAGCTTGGTATGAGAGATTGAGCAATTTTCTTCTGGAGAAAATTTTCATCAGAGGCAAAGTGGACACAACACTCTTTTGTAAATCAATTAAGAAAGATCTTCTAATTTGTCAAATTTATGTGGATGATATAATATTTGGATCTACCAATACTATGCTGGGAAAGGAGTTTGCTATATGTATGCAGGCAGAATTTGAAATGAGCATGATGGGAGAACTCAGATTCTGTCTAGGAATCCAAGTCAATCAAACTCCAGAGTGCACTTACATACATCAGACCAAATATGTTAAAGAACTTCTGAAGAAATTTAACATGACTGATAAGAAGCTGGCAAAGACTCCCATGCATCCAACTAGCTCACTTGGCAAGGAAGAGGTAAGTAAGAAAGTAGACCAGAAGCTCTACAGAGGTATGATTGGATCTCTTCTTTATTTAACTGCTTCTAGACCTGACATATTGTTCAGTGTATGCTTGTGTGCTAGATTCTAATCAGATCCTAAAGAATCACACTTGACAGCTGCCAAGAGGATTCTAAGGTATCTGAAAGGTACTTCTAATGTGGGTTTGTGTTACAGAAAATCTGATAATTTCAAATTAGTTGAATTCTGTGATGCTGACTACGCTAGAGACAGAGTGGAAAGAAAAAGTACTTCTGGAAGTTGTCAATTTCTAGGAAGAAATCTTATCTCTTGGTACAGCAAGAAGCAACCCACAATTGCACTTTCAACCACAGAGGCAGAATATATTGCTGCTGCTGGATGTAGCACGCAGATGCTCTGGATGAAAAGTCAGCTAGAAGATTATCAAATATTTGAAAGTAACATTTCTATCTTCTGTGATAATACTTCTGCTATATGTTTGTCTA
This sequence comes from Lathyrus sativus, assembly GCA_963859935.3. Lineage (NCBI taxonomy): Eukaryota > Viridiplantae > Streptophyta > Magnoliopsida > Fabales > Fabaceae > Lathyrus > Lathyrus sativus. The sequence goes on along the minus strand of OZ012741.1, from coordinate 693,886,814 downwards.
AAAACCCCATTTTACACTCTAAGGCAAAACATATAGAAATTAAGCATCATTTCATCAGAGACTATGTTCAGAAGGGAATCATAAATTTGGCCTTTGTTGATACAGATCATCAATGGGCAGATATTTTTACAAAACCCCTTGTTGAAGATAGATTCAAATTTATTCTGAAAAATATTGGTATGGATATTTGTCCAGAATGATATTTATCAGAAGCAAATTTTTCCAGATGCAAAAATGCCTAATGCTCTGAAGTATTTCTTCTGATTGCTTAGTTATTCTCTTTAATTAATTTTTGTGAAACTCTGAACTAACAATCCTTAGAGGATCTGAACGTTGGTTAACGTTTCATTTCTCAAGAAGATTCAGAACACATGCAAGCAAACACGTGTCACTCCAATTATGCAAAGGTGGCGTGTACACTACTGAAGAGACGTTTGAGGTGAAGTTTGAATAGTGAAAATCTTGATTTTCCCCCCAATTTGTCAGAAGCAATAAGTGCTTGAAATGATTTTTATTCTTTTCATTTAATGCTTGATTCAAACGTGCAAAATCTGACTGTTTGTATGCCTAATTGTTTTAGTATAAATACATGACCTTTCTTCACTTTCACACTTTTCACATCTCAGAAATTTTATGCATTTTCATCTTCTCTTCTCTCTGCATAAAAACCCTAAGCGTGTGACAAAACCATCTTCAATGGCAACTTCATCATCAACAGCTGCACAATTCCAATCAACAATGGTTGCAGTTACATTTGCTAACATGGGTGTTGCTTCTTATTCTCCACCAAAAAGAACACTGTTAACCCCTGTTGAAAAGCTGGAAGTTCTGTGTGAATCAATGATGGAATTTGATTCACTTGCAGAAAATGGTTTTGAGTTTCGTTCAATCATAGGTGCTCAAGGATGGGTGAAATACTTTGATAGACTGTTTGGACCAATTTACCCCCTTCTTGTGAAAGAGTTCTGGATCCATGCTTCAGTTTACCCTAAGTTTATCCTTTCTTCTGTTCTGGGCAAAGAAATAATAATAACAGAAGATATGATCAGAAAGCTTATTGGATATGAAGAAACAGATGGAGTTTCACACTTGCCAGCTGGGCGTGTGGATATGGATGAAGTGTATGAAGAAGTGATGACTACTGGTCAAGCTTCTAACAAGTTCAAGGATCTGAAGCCTGACTACAAGATTTGGGCTAAGATCTTCATGGGATGCATTCATCATAGGAAGTCAAAAAACTCTCCAGATTATGTCAATAATGAACAGCTTTATTTTATGTACTGCCTCAGTCAGAGCACCAAGGTAGATCTTCCATATATTCTCTTTATGCATCTTTGGAATCATATAAATGCCTCTAGAGAGTATGTGAAGGAAAAATGACAGAAGATCAGAACCTGGATTCCTTTTGGAAGGTTAATCTCAGATCTTCTAACTGAGAATGGATTGGTTACGGCTCTGTACGCTGCTGGAGTTACAGAGGAATTGGAATTCATTATGGGAAAGCCTCTGAATGCCAAAAGTCTTCAGAGACTTAAAATAGTGGATGAACCCACAACAGCTCCCAAGAAGCTGAATGTTTCTGAACTGAGTAAGAAGAGAATTCCTATAGATGATTATCCTTTGTTCTATGCTGAAGAACCAAGGCACATTGTTGTGATGTATATTGATGAGTGTAAGAAAGAAGGAAAGCCTGTTCCTGCAAACATTATACAACTAGCAAGACAACCACTGTCTGCTGTAGAAGAAGAAGAAGAACAACCACAAAGAAAGAGGACTCAGCCAGAAGCAGAAGCTGCACCTGTTCAAAAGAAGATCAAGATTGCTGAGAAGCCACAGAAGCTCTTAAAGAGGAAAGAATCTGGAGACACTCCCTCTGTACCAGCTAAGAGAATCAAAATCAAAGGTACTAAATCTTCTGTATCCTCTGCAAATCCTGTTGTTTTAAATGATTCTAATATTAAGTATATTCCAAAACCACCCTCTATACAAAATACTTTTGTTACTGCTCCAATTTCCACATCACCACAAAAACAATCATCTGTTCCAACACCAATCACAACACAAACAATTCAAACTCCAAAAGTCTCTGTACCACAATCAACTCAACCAAAAATTCAAAGCAAACAGTTTGTACCACAAAAATAACCTTCACAAAAATAACCCACAGAACAACAACAAACACCAAAACCATCTGCTCAACAAAAACCCTCTGAACCACTTAAACAAAAGCCATCTGAACAACAAAAGCACCCACAAGAAAAACGACCAGAAAAACCACAAGAACCTCTACCAGAAAAAGCCTCTAAACATCAACCATCATCAGATAATCCACCATCAAAATCATTTGAACCCACTGCATCTGCACCTGTTATTTTTGAAACTACAAAAATACCATCTGTTCCAGTTTCATCTGAACCAATCAAAATTTCATCTGATCCACCCTCATCAAAACCCTATGAAATTCCTTCAGAATCAACCAATCCTTCTGAACCCAACATTCCTGAGACAGAAGTTCTTGATGTCACACCACTAAAAACTGTGTTTCAAGTATCTTCTATCTCCTGCACACCAACCACCTCATCAAACTCCTCAGAATCTGACATTCACACAGATTTCCTAATCGCTCCATCTCATAGATACTCTGAGGTAAACCAACCAGAACCCATTATACCTTCTAAAGCTTCTATTCCAGATCCTATTCCCACACCTGCACCATCATCTGAAATAATGATTCCCAATTCTAACCCAAGATCATTTATTTCCTGTGCACAAGTTTCATCCTTATTTCACAATCTGGCATATGGTTTCAAACTCAAATATTTTTATGACAGAATTGAACCATCTGACCCTATCACTCCTTTGAAACCAAAACTCACAATGGCCTTTCCATCTGTACTTCTCACATATATTCAATCCATGACAGATGTAGGTTCATTAGCAACTATATCTTGTTCTGCTAAATCTGATAAAGTTGTTGCTTCAGCTATACCAATTTCATCTGATAACAATGTTGCTTCTGATGAACCTCCCAAATCTGCCTTCCAACCCTTCTCAAATAAACCCTTTGATGTGGTTCCCTTTCACACCAGAGCAAAACCAAATCTGTTAAATGCTTTAAACAGATCCAAAGAAAAAGCTCCTGAAATTCCTTTCATTCCATACTATCCACCTCCTCTGATCTCTATTCAGAAATCTATTTTTCCACCAACTCCCCAATCAAAACCAATAACACTAGAGACTCTGTTACATCTTAAGCCCAGACTTAATGTTAATCATTTATTTCAAACCTTTTTTTGCAAGAAATACAGTTGTATTTAGGTACTGTACAGAAGAAATGCTCAGCAACAATGGATGCCCAAGAATCTGATGTCATCTAGAATGGATTCATCAACAGATTCAACTATGTGGCCTCAAATCTGAAGAACATATGTTCTGATAATGCGAAGCTCAGATTTGCTGAAGCTGCAAGAAAATTGTTCTGGACAGTCAAGAGATCTGAACCACTTCTCCTTACAGATGCTCCTCCATCATCAGAAGAATCTACTGAACTTGCATCTGAGGAAAATCTGTTGGCCATGACTCTGGTAGACCTTCCTTCTGGCTCAAATGCTCCAGACTCTACAGATCCCATGGAAATTGACTCTGTTCAAGCTCCAGAACCTGATCATACTTCTTCATCTGAGATAAAGAAAGAACATCCAGATTTTGAGGATAAGATTGCTGCTCTGGAAGCTGGTCAATCAGAGATCAAGTCTTGAATGGCAAAACAGGATAAGAAATCTGAAGACATGACAGAGTGAATGTCAAAGCAGGATCAGAAGAATGAAACAATGGCTAAGTGGATGTCCAAGCAAGAGCAGTCCTCCTCTGAGATTACAGATCTATTGAAGATGCTTTTGTCAAAACACTCTTAGATTTTCATTTTTTTCATTCTGATGTTTTTGCATCTGATGTTTGCTTATGTATTATATATATATATATATATATATATATATATATATATATATATATATATATATATATATATATATATATATATATATATATATATATATATATATATATATATATATATATATATATATATATATATATATATATATATATATATATATATATATATATATATATATATATATATATATATCTTCTGATGCATGTACTCTTGATCTGAACTCATTGAATGAATCAAAGTTTTTCTCCACTGAATTATCTTATTTACTATTTCCTTTTATTTGTCTTTTTAAAGTTTTTACTTTTTGCTTATGACAAAAAAGGGGGAGAAAATATAAAGATCTGAAATGTTTAATTTAACTTCACCAGAATGAAACTTCAGACATATTTATTCTATCTAACATTTAATCTGAGTATTTCAGAACATTTGATAAGTACACTCTGTAAAAGAAACTCTGAGTCTCTTAGATCATTTGACTATTATCAAACTCTGAATCTAAAATTTGCAAGTCATTCTGACTTTCAAAAGTTAAAAGAACAATCAAGATCTAACTCTGAAAATTACTCAAGACAAAATGGAAGTTTCTATTCCTTATCTGTATTTAACTCAGGGGGAGATTCATCATCTCAGGGGGAGTTATAATTTTAATAGTTTCAATTAAACAAAATTTCTGATGTTTTTGTCATCATCAAAAAGGGGGAGATTGTTAGAACACAGATTGGCTCTTAATAATATCTCTATGTTTTGATGATAACTATTATGAAATTTTGTATTTAAGAATTATATACTCTAAAATTTGCTTAAGAGTTTTTACTGCAGATAGTAAAGAAATTAACACTCCAGAAGCAAATCAGAATTGAACACAAGAAATTAGCTAGAATCTGAAGCGCCAGATGCACTCATTAGAAGATTCTAATTGCTGCCAACAGAAGATTCTGAGCGTAACCTCCAGAAGATTCTGAAGCAGAAGCTCCAGAAGGATCTGAAGCAGAAGCTCCAGAAGAATCTGAAGCTAGTCAGAAGCATCTGAAGTGAAGAAGAATTTTGTATGAAGAGCTTTTCAAAGCATAGTTTCTACAGAAGATTCTGAAAGTACTAAAGCTGCCAGTACTGAAGTTCTGTCTCAAATATGCTCTGAACTTAAATACGCTGAAAGCACACCTACTGCAGAAGACTCTGATTCAGCAAGACTCTGATCATCATTAGAAGACTCTGACCCAATTAGACTCTAATGAAGTTGCTGAAAACTGAAGAAGAAATATTCAAAGTTTATATCCGTTGGAGTAAATCAAACGTCTCTTTCCTTATTTATGCTAGACACAAGAACACAGACAAAAAGGATTTTTCTGTGCTTTCTTCTTCTAGGAAAGGTCACTTGATGTGAAGACAAAAAGGCTCAGACCTTTTGGACACTCTTCTCAACATGTAGCTCACCTTGGATCAGCTGCCTATAAAAGCAAGACTCCACCAAATTCTTCAGTTGACGTTGGCATCGAAAAGAAATAAAAAGTATTCAAGCTCTCATACTTTCATATTCATTCTAAGAATTTATTTCATTGTTCGTAAACTTAAGAGAAATATCACAGTTGTGATAATAGCTTTTTAGAAGCATTCTTACTCTTGTATTAGTTTTACATTGATTGTAAAAGATTTCCTTAAGAGGATCCAGTTGGGATCAGTAGCTCTTGAGAAGACTAAGAACAGTTGTTCTTAGGTGTTACTATTGTAATCAGGTTGATTAAATAGTGGATTAAGTCCTTGCTTGAGAAAGGCAAATCACTCTAGGAAGAGTGGACTGGAGTAGTTGAGTTCAACGAACCAGGATAAAAATACTTGTGTTTTAATTCTAAGATTTAATCTTTCATACTTATTTAACCCCCCTTCTAAGTATTATCTCACCTTCAAACATGATGGAATTAGAGCTCTGAGGAGGGAGAATTGGAGGCAAAAGCTTCGGAAGGTTCCCAAAATATTTGTGAAGGCTTTGAATCGATAATTAAGGTATGGGGAGTATTACCTTCATGATTTTTCATCTATAAATTCAATGTATTTAAGGTCGATTTAAGGGTTTAAGAGTTTTGAGGCGAATAATGAGAAAAAGGAATTTTTGGCCTTCGTGGCCTAAATAAATTATTGAGAAAATTTTAACCGTATGGATTTATTTGGGAAAAAGGGAAACTAGGCCTTGACATTGGTCTAAACCTGTAGGAAAACTTGACAGTGAAAACTCTGATGATTGTGGTGTAGTGGTAAGTATTCCTGAGAGTTAGAGCGTGGATATGAGAAATAGTGATCTTTGGCCTTCGTGGCCTAAACCTATTATTGGTGAATCTAATCGTGAGTTCAATGGGAAAAAAAGGAAACCTAGGCCTTTGTGGCCAAAACCTTGAATTGTTATTTGTCTAACCCTGAAGGGATATGAATATTGGATATTGAGTAACTCTGATGTCTTTGGGGCAATTGTAAGGAAATTTGTGATTTAGGGCGTGAATATGATGTGGGATTAACCTAATAAACCGTAGGTTTTGTGCCTTTATCGCTGTAAGACCTTAGGGATGATTTTGGGGGCATTGGGGAAGTGAATCGTGTGGACATTTGAGTGGATTTAGCTTCTGGTATCGCACTGTTCGCCTAGCGAAGAATGCTTCGCTTAGCGAACAATGTTGTTCCCAGACTCGCCTAGCAAAGAAACTCGCCCCAGACTCGCCTAGCGAACATGCCAACGAACGTAGCAGAGTTTCGCAAATGTTGATCGTGTGCAGCGGTGCCTTGATATTTGATTTTATGATTTCTGTGATGGATAACATGAGTATGACTATGAATTTTATGTGATTAATATGCGATAACATGACGATTTCCATGAGTATAATTATGAATTAATATGTGATAATATGATGAACTAATATGAGTATGACTGTGAGCACTATGTGATTTGATGACATGATGTATGATGATGATTATTATGATGAGCTATGATGACATGATGTATGATGATGATTAGTATGATGAGCTATGATGACATGATGTATGATGATGAATATTATGATGAGTTATGATGACATGATATATGATGATGAATATTATGATGAGCTATGATGACATGATGATATGATGATGATTATGATGATGAGCTATGACGTTTGATGATGATGATTATGATGAATGATGATGCACCTATGATGTTATTATGAGGATGATTTGTGACGTGTGCATCATGCATTCATATGCATCCGGACTTCGGTTCAGGACCTCGATTACTTTGGCTTCAATCTCATTGTGTGGATGTAAAGTATTTTGATGTGCTCCGGTTCTCTAGTAGAATCGATCTTATTGATGGGGATCTATGGAGGGTTGATGGCTCAGTGTCTATCGCGCTGTGATGATTGGTACCACATGCATTGAGTCTTGTTGCATTTGCGTTTATGAGATGATTGTGAGTAAATTATGATGTTGTGGCCTTTGATCTCCTTTGAGGAATATGAATGTGTTGAATATGAAAATGACGCCATTTATATGTTGATTTCATACATTGGTTATTATGAATCGTTTTACTCACCCTGCCTGTTTGAATGTTACCTCCATGTGGGTAACGTGCAGATGACCAGGTTTAGTCATGGACGTCGTTGAGGAATTTTGAAGTTTCAAGTTATTAGCCTTTTGGTTAACTTAAAGGGTCTTGCTCTGATAGTGTAACATCGGGTTGGGGTCTTTGAGTTGAACTATGTTTTATTTGAGTTATTATGATTGTCTTTTCGTATAGGGAAAACTTTGGATAATGCCTTTTGAGTTTCGTTGCCTATGCATAGTTTTTGATATCTTTTGGGAAAATCCGTTGTACACGGAGCATTGACTTATTTTGAGTTATTGAGAAATGTACGCCCTTTGAGGTGATTTTTATTGAGTTAAATATTTTACTCTGATATATGTGAAAAATGTGTCTTTTAATTGTCGGGTAGAAAAGGGTGTTACAATTAGCATGTTGAATTGGGTCTTGCTTGTAAGTCCAATTGTTTAAGTTAGCTTGTACCCTAAGTTAGCTTGTAATGGGTAATTGTTAAAAAAAGCCCATTAGGTTAGTGTGCTATTTTTATTATAAATATGATACTAGTTTCTCAATCTTGTCATAAGAAAAAATAGGAAGATAAAATCTTAATTTCAAGAGAGAGAGGTTATTTTGTTATTCTTGTATACTTGTAATCTTGTTCTAAGAGAAAGGAAAGAATAGCAGTTTAATAACCAATCCTTGTTGTTTTCTTATTTATTAACCCTAACCCTTGTGTGTTTCTTGATCATTAAGAAACTATTTTTACTTAGTTTTAAGGTATCCGATTCACAACAAACTGGTGCGGTGAGCATGGAGAAGATGCCTTCAACAAAGTATGAGATTGAAAAGTTCACCGGAGTGAACGACTTCGTTCTATGGCACTTGAAGATGAAAGCCATATTGGTTCAGTGGGGTTGTTTGGAAGCGTTTAAGGGTGAGGCAGCCATGGATGTTGCGTTAACAAAAAAAGAAAAGATGGGCATGATCGAGAAAGCCCACAGTGCAATATTGTTGAGCCTTGATGATAAGGTTTTTCGACATGTATCAAAGGAGACTACAACATCGGGATTATGGGTGAAACTTGAAAGTTTGTACATGACCAAATCTCTGGTGAATCGACTATACCTGAAGCAAGCTTTATATTCATTCAAGATGAATGAATACAAAGTGTTGGCTGAACAGTTGGATATGTTCAACAAGCTGATTCTTGATCTTGAAAATATTGATGTGAAGATCGATGATGAAGATCAAACACTGTTGTTGCTGTGTGCTTTGCCCAGAACACATGCTCACTTCAAAGAAACTCTCTTGTATGGAAAGGAGTCTCTGACCTTTGAAGAAGTTCAACCAGCCTTGTATTTTAAGGACTTGAACGAACGAAAGGAGCATAAACCTTCGACGGTGGGCGAAGGTTTGGCCGTTAAGGGAAAATTCTTGTGTAAGAATGGTAAGTTCGATAAGAAGAAAGGTAAAAGTCAACGGAAGTCTTATGGTGGCGAAACATTTAGTATTTGATGTTATCACTATAAGAAGGAGGGTCATATAAGAAAGGTGTGTCCTGAACGCCTGAAAGATCATGGAGGTAATGGTAAGGCAGCCATTGTTCAAGATGACTTCGACTCATTTGATGTTCTTGTTGTTTCAAGTGGCGACTCGAGAAAAGAGTGGATTATGGATTCAGGTTGCACTTGACACATGACTCCAAACAGAGAATTGTTTGAGGAGCTATGTGATCAAGATGGTGGATCTGTGCTACTGGGAAACAACAATACTTGCAAAATTACAGGTATTGGATATGTGAGATTCAAGCTCCATGATGAGTCAATAAGGTTATTGACTGAAGTCAGGTACGTACCTGACTTGAAGAGAAATTTGATTTCTCTTGGTGAATTCGACAGAAAAGGATACGTTTTTCAAGGAGAGAAAAGTATCCTAAGAGTTATGAAGGGGTCGAAGGAAGTCTTGAGAGGCGTGAAGAAACAAGGCTTGTATACCCTTGAAGCTGAGGTTGTAAGTGGTTCGACAAATGTTGCATCCACGAAACCTATGTCGAAGACAAATTTTTGGCACATGAGATTGGGCTATGTCAGCGAAAGAGGCCTGGTCGAATTGGGGAAGTAGAACCTGTTAGGAGGTGACAAAGTCGAAAAGTTGGAATTTTGTGAATCTTGTGTATTTGGTAAATCCTGTAGGGCAAAGTTTAACAAAGGCAAGCAAAGAACACATGGATCCCTGGATTACATTCATGCTGATCTTTGGGGGCCTGCAAGGAATCCTTCACACTCAGGTGCAAGGTATTTTATATCCCTCGTTGATGACTATTCCAGAAACTTATGGGTATTCATTCAGAAGATGAAGGATGAAACTTTTGAGAATTTCAAAAGTTGGAAGATTCTGGTCGAAACTCAAAATGGCAGAAAGGTTAAGAGGTTGAGAACCGACAATGGCCTTGAATTCTACAACGAAGCGTTCAACCGTTATTGTGTTGAGTCTGGGATTACAAGGCATAAGACTGTAGCAGGTACTCCTAAAAAATGGCTTAGCTGAGAGATTCAATCGAACAATCCTTGAAAGGGTTAGATGCATGTTGGTTAGTGCTGGATTGAAGAAGGTTTTTTGGGCGGAAGCTGTTTCGACAGCAACTTACCTGATAAATAGATGTCCCTCGACTGCCTTGGGAATGAAGACACCTGAAGAAGTTTGGTCGGGACATCCACCTAGTCTCGACAGACTGAGAGTATTTGGTTGTGTGGCCTATGCTTATATTAGGCAAGACAAGGTCGAACATAGAGCTCTGAAATGCATGTTCATGGGATACCCTGAAAGAGTCAAAGCTTATAGGCTATGGTGCCTAGAGCCGGGTCACATGAGGTGTGTCACCAGTCGATATGTAGTTTTCAATGAAGAAGAGATGGCTTTCAAGAAAACTGACGATGCTGACGAAGAACTGGAATATAGAGAGATTCCTGTTGAGGTGGAGCATGTTGATGCTGAATTGCATACCCCAAATGAAGTCAAAGAAGACGTGAAAGATGTTGTCGAAGATGAGGAGACTGATAATGACTACCTTCTAGCAAGAGACAGGTCGAGGAGAGTCATCAGGCCACCTCAGAGACTTGAGTATGCAGATCTTATAGCTTATGCCTTAATCTCTACAAGTAAGGTTCTATACGAAGAACCTAGAGACTATAAGGAAGTTATGAGGAGTCGAAAAAAGACTGAATGGCTGAAGGCCATGGATGATGAGGTGAAATATCTTCATGATAATAACACCTAGGAACTGATCAAGAAACCTACTGGAGCTAGGTTAGTCAGTTGTAAATGGATTTTCAAAGTTAAGGAAGGAATCGAAAAAGTGACGTCGAAGAGATACAAGGCAAGATTGGTTGCTAGAGGGTTCACTCAGAAAGAAGGTATCGACTTTAATAATGTGTTCTCTCCTGTTGTGAAGCACAGGTCCATTCGAATGTTGCTTTCCATGGTGGCCCAGTTCGACCTTGAACTGGAACAGATGGATGTGAAGACTGCGTTCTTGTATGGTGATTTAAATGAAACAATCCTGATGAGGCAACCTGAAGGGTATGTCGAAAGGGGGAAGGAAGATTATGTGTGTAAACTGAACATATTTTATATGGGTTGAAACAATCTCCTCGACAGTGGAATAGGAGATTCGATAAGTTCATGGCACACATAAGTTTCATCAGAACTCAGTTCGACCACTGTGTTTAATTCAGATTTTGACCGGGTAATTCATTTGTTATTTTGTTGCTCTATGTGGATGATATTCTAATAGAAAACAACAATGTCGAAGAGGTAATGAGGGTGAAGGTTGAACTCAATAAACAGTTCGACATGAAGGATCTGGGAGCTGCATCCAGGATTCTTGGGATTGACATCCGTAGAGATAGAAAGCAGTCAAAATTATGTTTATCTCAAGAGGCATACCTATAAAAAGTTCTCGAAAAGTTTGGTATGTTAAATTTAAATCCTGTTGTGACTCCGACAAACCCTCAATTCAAGTTGAGTATAGATCAGTCTCCCAACACTGATGTTGAAAGAACTTATATGAATAGCATTCCATATGCTAACATAGTAGGTTCTTTGATGTATGCCATAGTTTGTACTAGACCCGACATAGCATATGCAGTAAGTCTTGTAAGCAGGTACATGGAGAATCCTGAAAAGGCTCACTGGAAAGCATTGTAGTGGATTTTAAGCTACATAAATGGGGCTCTGAATAGAGTCCTAATTTATGGTGGAGCCTTGGATGAAGATAGTAAAGAAGAAATTGAAGGATATGTTGACTCTGATTATGCAGGTTATATGGATTCCAGAAAATCTATCTCTGGATATGTGTTCACTATGTTTGAGACAACAATCAGTTGGAAAGCAACACTTCAGAAGGTCGTTGCCTTATCAACCACTGAAGCGGAGTATATTTCCCTAACTGAAGTTGTAAAGTAAGCATTGCGGCTTGAAGGTTTTGAAAAGGAGCTAAAACTTCAAGGTTGAGTTATCACTGTTAAATGTGATAGTCAAAGTGCAATACACCTGTCGAAGAATTCAGCCTATCATGAGCGAACCAAGTACATTGATGTGAGGCTGCATTTCATCAGAGGGGTAATTGAGCGTGGAGAAGTCCAAGTACTGAAGGTTTCGATAGAATATAATGCTGCTGATATGATCACCAAGACGTTGCCCAGTTGCAAGTTTTTCCACTGTATGCAGTTAATAAAGCTGCATGAAGAAAGCTAGTTTCTTGATGTTATAGAGTTAGATCCAAGGTGGAGATTTGTGAGATGTTGGATCAAACTCTAGTATGGTCAAAGTCTGTTCACGAGTAATGCGTCTTGTAGTCTAAGTTTGTTCTAACATGCATTAGTCAATATTGTTAGGGTTATTAGCATGTTGAATTAGGCCTTGCTTGTAAGCCCAATTGTTTAAGTTAGTTTGTACTCTAAGTTAGCTTGTAATGGGTAATTGTTAAAAAACCCATTAGGTTAGTGTGCTATTTTTCTTATAAATAGGATACTAGTTTCTCAATCTTGTCATAAAAGGAAAAATAGGAAGCTAAAATCCTAATTTCAAGAGAGAGAGGTTATTTTGTTATTCTTCTATACTTGTAATCTTGTTCTAAGAGAAAGGAAAGAATAACAGTTTAATAACCAATCCTTGTTATTTTCTTTTTTATTAACCCTAACCCTTCAAAAAGTGATTCTCCTTATATCTTTCCCACACTTCAAAAAGTGATTCTCCTTTGGCTTGTTTGAATGTAGCTATATGATTTCTTAGAACCACTGCTTTACTTGGGGGGAAATATCTGGCTAAGAATACATTCTTAAGTTCATTCCACATAGTAATTCAGTTTGCAAGTAGAGACTATAGCCATGCTCTGGCTCTATCTCTATGGGGAAATGGGAATAAACATAGTCGAATAGCTTCTGGATTGACACCATTAGTCTTTGATGTGTCTGCATATTATGCAAACACTGATAAATAAAGATTTGGGTCCTCAGCGGGATTTCATAAGAGCTGGTTTTGTTGCACTATCTACAACAGTGTCAGTTTAAACTCGAAAGTGTTCACCTGGATTTCACGTGGAACAATGCTTAAATATGGCTCATCCTGGGATGAACCGACATAATCTTTAAGATGTTTTGTATCAGGTGCAACCATAGGTTCATATATGGCCCTAAGTTGACGTATTCAACATTTTAGGTGAATGAAATGCTCAACTTCAGGGTTCGGTTGTACTAACTCACCTCTATCTGAGTGAGTGTTTGAAATACAATCGAAAGAAATAAGAGGATAAAATAGCCTTAGTTTATACGTGCAACAATGCTTGAATGAGGCTCTCATCAAACAACAATAAGTTTATTATTTCTGAATAGAACTACTTACGGGGAAATATTTTCTCCCTTGAAAAAAATTTAATTAAAAAGGAATCGTCGCTTTCGCGTATTTGATATCAAACTTAATCTCTAATCTTTACTGTTCGCTCTCGCGTACCCGATTGCTTTTGTGTTAAAATAGAAAATCCTTTTTTAATAATTACTTCTTAAGCTCAGTTGAAAAGTGGTTTTGATTAGGAAACTTAACTTTAAAGGGTTTCCGACTTTCCCTCAGATAACTGGATCATAAACTTATTAATGCGTCCGCTAATAATTTTAGAATCACTTTCTATAAATATTAAACTCTTCTAGTTAACTAAAAAAGTGCTTTCGTGATGTTTATTAACTAAAAACTAATCAATTTTAATCTTAGGTGTCAGACAACTTTCGATCTTATCCGACGTGGTCACGGTTTTATTTTCATAGGAACCGATCAAATTAATTTTGGAAAAATTAAATTAAAATCAAATTAGCCCCAATAGTAATCCTAAAGAAACAATAAACAGAGTACCCTCGAATCGACGGTCCTTACATTTTAGCACTAACAAATTAGTCGGACATATTCATGGTAAACAATTTAACTTTTGTTTGAAATGCGAAATTAAATATATAAAGTAATGCAATTGAAATAAAGAGCATACAATGAAAATAAATTAAATAAGGTGAGGAAAATAAAGCAAGATGATGAAATAAATAAAGTAAGGCGGAGTAAATAAACAAGGCAAATAAAATATATATAGAACTGAAATTAATAAGAACCTGCTCCAATCGGAGACTTGAATATGGTATCATGAAAATAGACCAAAAAAAACTTGAACATAATGTAAATGGCGGCAAGATTAAAAGCTACAAACTAAAGTACTTCAAACTCAATAACAACAATGATGCAATAACTCTCTGGTGTGAAGAATTAGAGCTTTTGAATGTAAACTTATGGCCTAAGTTGTAACTAAGCTTAGATACCTCTAAATGTGGGTTTCTACACCTATCTATAATGCTACCAAACCTTGGAGAAGAAGCTACAATTGTTGAATTCATGTGGGAGGAAAAAGAGGAGTTATGGGGTGAATTCTTCAACTTCCATTGACTGGGGCGACTTTACCAAAGATGGCGACCGCCATGTCCAAGGTGGCGAACACCATCTTCACAAATTTTTTGGACTTGGTCTTTGTAACAGTTGGTGTGTGGGACACGTCATCCATCTCATGGCCACCTCCATGGCGAACACCATGTTGGACGCCGTGAGTGTAAATTACACATTTTTCTCTGTTTTTATTCCGTTTCGCTTTGTTTATTCGAGTACGACTCTCTCTTGGCTATGTACCTGAAATAAAGGAAAAGTACCCGCACAACGCTAGAAATAAGATTAAAATGACACTAAATTGCATCCGAGTCAATTCGAAATATACGACACGTTTCCACATTATCAAGTTGCGATATTTACTAAATTGGTCCCCGACAACGGCGCCAAAAACATGATGTTGCTTCGTGTGGTACCTTATCCGCAAGTGCACGAACTTTATCAAAGTAATACAAAAGATGTCGAACCCACAAAGTCCAACAGTCAATCTACCGCTATCTACTATCGCTATGCAAATCTAAGGCTAATCGGATATGTTTTGGATTTTCATGTGAAAAATCAAACGACAATTAACGATGGTTTAAAGGAGTATAAATAAAAGCGAGACTAGAATGTAATTTCCAGTCGCACCTCTGGGACTCAAAATTTTTTGGTGTTTTTTTATAATTAAAAATACTTTTCGGAGAAAAAATTAATTTAAAAACACTACTCACTTTTGCGCAACTCGTGTCATGTTTTGAAACCACAAACGCTTTGATGTTGCTCCACAGGTTACGATTTTGAAACAATTTTTGAAAATGAATAAGTCATAATTAATTACTAAAGCCTTGTCGCTGATTTTATAAATTAAATATCTAACTTTTATGACAGGGTATCAGTTTCACATTGTCGCGCTATTGACTAGCACCTGAGTGCTTTCGCTTTTGCCCAAAACTTTTTAACTTTAAAATTTAAAATCAGAACCAAGAAAATAAATTAATATAAAAATTCAATGCTAATTTAATTTACCGAGTCCCTTCAAAACGACGGTCCTCACATCCTGAATTCTAGAAACTTATTCGAACATAATTGACATAGCACTCATATTATCATTATTATGCATACAAAGTAGAGACATGAACATGATAATGATGAGAAGTTATATATATATATATATATATATATATATATATATATATATATATATATATATATATATATATATATATATATATATATATATATATATATATATATATATATATATATATATATATATATATATATATATATATATATATATATATATATATATATATATATATATATACACACACACACACTAATGGATGATAATGACATGTGAAATTTAGAAAGAAAAACATTAACAACTGGAATGGATTAAACAACTAAAAGCAGTAAAAACAATATTAAAACTTAAGGTAAATAAATGCAAAAAATTAAAGAAGGTAAATGCTTAAGGAAAATAATGTAGTGCGGGAAATTGAAACCAAAAAAACTTGAACAGAAAACTTCTGAATTAATATAACAGTAATATTAAATAGAAATTGATCCAAGTATAAGTAGAGAACTCAGAATTCGTAAAGCTATAGTGTAATAATTTCCCGGTGTGAACAATTGAGTACTTTTACACGGTGAATATTTATGCCTAACTAACACTGAAAAACTTGAATGGTAAAAAGCTAAAAGGTTAGCCTATATATATAGTGTATCAGCTGCTAAACTGTTACAGAATTCGTGTAGAGGTCAGTTGAGAAAAAGGTGTGGGAGTGGGAGAAGACCAAGACATGCAGTTACTAAATTTCTTGGCAAGAAGTCCATGAAAAACACCATGAGTTCAATGTGGAAGACGTGGCAAGTGAAGGGGCCATGGCAAACTCCACGCCCTTGTGTAGAACGCGACAAACTAAAAACGTCCGCTTTTTGAATTGCTTCATGCTAAGGTGTCATTTTCTCTACTTTTGGCTAATTTGACTTCATTTTATCATATGTCACTCCTACACGGGGAAATATGTGCAACACAAACAAAACACCAACGCGACATTACATATAAACATAAAATGGATGAAAAATGGATAAAAATGCATATATATCGAGTTGGTAAAATGCTATTAGTTTCATGGTTATCAACTACGAAGTGACTAGTGATGATGAAGTTACTCCAGATAGAGAATTTATTCATCTTTCTTTACATGCAGGTGTTGAACCAATCAACTATAGCGAGACTTTAAAGAATATGAAATGGAAGTCTTCTATGGTCGAATAGATCCAAGCAGTTGAAAGAAACAACACATGGGAATTAATCGAATTGCTGACACATACAAAAGCTATCAAAGTGAAGTGGGAGTTCAAGTTGAAGCTCAATGCTAATGGTTTGGTATCAAGACATAAGGCGAGATTGATAGCTCGAGGATTTCATTAGAGAGTAAGACCCGACTACTCTGAATTATATGCACTTGTTACAAGATTGTAGACTGTTAGATTGGTTGTAGAATTGGCATGCAAGCAAGGCTGGTTGACGTTTCACTTAGATGTGTAATCAACATTTTTGAATGGTCCCTTAGACGAAGATGTTTATGGCCTCAAGTAGGCACCTAGAAAATGAATAAGAAGATCAACTCATACCTAGTCGAATTGGGATTTTTCAAATGTAGGTCTGAGTATGGTGTCTATGTTCAGGTTGTGGCATAAAATATAACTATCATTTGCTTATATGTTAATGACTTATTAGTAACTGGAAATAGTTTGGAAAACTTGTCGAAGTTCAAAGAGCTAATGGCGAGGGAATTTGAAACGTCAGATCTGGAAAACTTGTCTTATTTCTAAGGCATGGAATTTTAAATGTTGAAGCAAGGTATGGTGCTACATCAAAGAAAGTATGTCAAAGAGATAACCAAAAATTCAGGATGGATGATTCGACTCGTGCATCTTCTCTCGTAAAACCAAATTTGAAATTGGAGAAGCATGGAGAGGAATACAAAGTCGATGCAACTTTGTTCCAACAAACTTTCGCATCTATGAGATATTTGTGCAATAGTTGATCCGATATAGGTTTTTCAGTCAGATTAGTGGGCAGATACATGAGTAAACCATGGGTGTCACACAAGAAGACTGCAAGAAGAATCCATAGGTACTTAAAAGGATGACAAATTATGAAATTCTATTTTGATGAGACTCTGAAAGCAAATAAGTTATGGTCACTTGTTATTCAGATGCTAGTTTGTATGAAGATAAGGAAGATCAAAGAAGCATAACTGGTTATTTCTTATAAGTATTTGGTGCCTAAATCTCATGGTGCTCGAGAAAGCAACTTGTGGTGGCATTGTCATCGTGTGACATTGAATATATAGCAGAATATTATGTTGTGTATCAAGAAATCTGGATCATATCTATTCTGGAAGATATTAAGGTCGAAGTGATGAAACCCCTGGTGTTGCAGACGGACGACAAGTCAACCATAAATCTTTTGAAGAATCAAGTTTTGCATAAAAAGAGTAAGCACATCGAAGCTAAATTTCACTTCTTAAAAGGGAAGGTAAATCGAGGCAAACTTGAAGTAAAACATTGCTCAAGTGAAGCAGAGTTGACTAACATTTTCACTAAGAAATTGAAGATCGACAGATTCCTGAATTTGAGAAAGAAATTAGGAATAATTCAGGTCGACGATAATTAGAGTATGTTCGACAACTTGGATTATAGGGAGTATGTTGTGATATAATCCAAGTTGTGTAGCCCAAGCTCAGAGTTAATTAGGATTTAAAGTTTGTTACTTAATATACAAGTTAGTTGTATATAAATAGACATGTTTTGTAATTCAGTTTATGCAATCACAATTCAATAATATTAATCCTTATTTCTATTCTCTCTTATTTTCTCTCTCTTCACTAGAAGTGTCTCACATATTAACATGAAAACCTAACAAATAATGAATAAAGGCTTGCCATTCTACATGAATAACCTTGTAGTGCATTCAATATTAAAAAACTCTTGCCTAAGACTTCATGTCTATTAGTGATAAAATGTCTACGAGTATGCCTTTACTTTATTAGGAGTATCTATTTCTTTGAAATTATTGGTTAAATCCATAGTAGTCATGCCAACAAATAAAGCAGAGTACATGGCGGCAACTGAAGCTGCCAAAAAAGCCTTATTGCTTATAGGATTAGTGAGAGGTTTGGGTGTTTAGTAAGATAAAGTTCAGTTGTATTGTGATAATCAAAGTATCATTTATTTGACAAATAATCATGTGTATTATGTTTGGACCAATCATATTTATTTGAGATTTTTCAAGATCACAAAGCTACTTACATCTTGACAAATATTACTTAAAAATGTTCATATTTCAGAGTACGTAGCTAATATGTTGATTAAGTCAATCATCAATGACAAATTCAAGTATTGGTCAAACTTATTAGTGTTAAGTCAGATATGTATCTCTCTACTTGTGAGGATAAGATTGTCATGCAGAAAGTATTTATATAGGAGTTTAATATTCGTGAAAATGAAGATTATATAATACTTATAACATTATAACCTGAATTTATCACATAACTGGGTTAATAAAGATCAACATGTTTTTACTTTTGTTTCTTTAATGTTATACAGGATTTTAATTCAATTCAATTCAATTAATGATAGAGAATAACTCATTTTTTATTTTTAGAATCTTTGAGTCAGCAACAAAATTATGTTTTAAAAAATATGTATTCTTACAATTTATGATTTAATATCAAAGAATGATATCTGGTTAAGCTGAAAAGAATTTCACCTCATCCAAATGCCTTTGCTAAACTTTTTTTCAATTTGATAAAATTAAACTACAAATAGTCTAATATACCAAAAAAAATACTAATAATCATATTAAAATTACATTATATTAGTATAAATACACCATTAACCGTTACACGAAAACATCACAATTATGTAAATCGAAGCACATACCATACATACTCAATTCAGTTACCGTGGTTAATTTTTATTACTGCGACTTAGAGTTAATCATGTTACTTTTTATTTGCTATAATTACTTTTTACAGAGTTTGTTATGCTGAGCTGTAACGGTTGTAACGAACTTGTCATTCTAGAAACTTCTGATTCGTAAACGTTTGAAAATCTGTTAGAGTTTGTGATAACAAACCACTGAGTTAGTTATATAAAATGTAATATGACTCTTTTACAAACATGTGTGCAAGAATTTTGGAGTTGAAATCCAGAGAGAGAGAGAAACAATGTGCCGTCTATGCCAAAAGACCGATTCACCGGACTCTTCTTCTTCTTCCAGTGTTGAAACCGAGTTTCGTCCATCGCAGGTGACTCATTCATCTTCTTCATCTTCATATTCTTCTCTCTTCTTTTCTTCCTTCTCTCAAAATGCAATTCATCTTCATAAGATTTTTTTATTTTTGATACTGTTTGTGCTATCATCTATAGTGATTTATTGCAATTTAATTTCATCTTTTCAATGTAATTCAACAATAAATCTCAGAATATGAAATGATTTCAAAATTAAACGTTTTAGTTGATAGATTTTTAGTGAAATTACTTCTTGAGATCAAGGTTTTGAATAACCGTAGCAATCGCGTAAAAGCTTTTGCAATTTTGATCGATACATGTATTGCGATAGGGATTGTGGTAATTTGTTCTTTAACATGAATAATGATATCGGTTTTGTCGGTGGATCGTTTTTATAACAAGATTACCACTTCTATATACCTAAGGCAGTTTAATATCTATTTTGAAAGTATAATCGTTAATATTAAAAATTATACTGACTTTGCTAAGTTAAACTTTAGAATTCAGATCAACTTTTAGGTATTAAGAAATTATATAGAAATCTTCTATAAAGTTATGACAATCATATGTGAGCTCTAAAGTTTTATATCACTCTTCATTTGCAGTTTACTTTGATCCTTCAATTCAGTGGTGCAACACTACCAAGTGGAGATTCTGGTGCATCAACATCCAAAGGAGATGCTGATGCTTCAAATTCAATAGGAGATTCTGGTGCATCAACATTCAAAGGAGATTTTGGTGCTTCAACTTCAATAGGAGATTCTGGTGCATCAACATTCAAAGGAGATTTTGGTGCATCAACGTTCATAGGAGATTTTGGTGCATCAACATTCAAAGGAGATTTTGGTGCTTCAACTTCAATAGGAGATTCTGGTGCATCAACATTCAAAGGAGATTTTGGTGCTTCAACTTCAATAGGAGATTCTGGTGCATCAACATTCAAAGGAGATTTTGGTGCTTCAACTTCAATAGGAGATTCTGGTGCATCAACATTCAAAGGAGATTTTGGTGCTTCAACTTCAATAGGAGATTCTGGAGCATCAACATCCAAAGGAGATTCTGGAGCATCAACATCCAAAGGAGATTCTGTTGCATCTACATCCAAAGGAGATGCTGGTTCATCAACATCAAGTGAAAATGAATTTTATGGACCAGCTGGTGCAGCAGCTATGTTGTTTTTAAGAGATCGTGAGCGCCGTGATGAATTTGTGAATATGGTATCAAATTCAATCAAAATATTACATTGCATTATATTATTTACTTACAAGATGTAGCTTACTCTCATGTTTTCTTTTCTCCATAGCTGTACATCTTCCGGGTAGGGCTGGGATCCCAAACAATTAGCGTTGCTGAGTATCGTGGATTAATTTTAGGACTGAAAGAAACAATAAGGAGAGGATATACAAATATCACTGTCCTAGGAAGCTCCGACATTGTTGTCAATCAGGTTTGTTCTAATATATAGTATGGATGATTAGTATATTGCAAGATAAAATTGCATTTGAATGTTGATAACATAAAAATATAATTCACTTTTATTCATTTTTCTTTTCCAAACAACAGTTTTTAGGTAATCGGGAAATCAACGACCCGGAACTAAGGAGCTTATGTGATGAGGCTTTGGAGCTGCGTAGTAGATTTGAGTCATTTTCCATCAAACACATTGCTCAGGTGTTTATTGACTAATTTGGCTTGAAATGCTTAACACTCTCCCTGTCTCAAATGAGTATTGCTATGTGAAGTAGTAAACAGTTATAAGTAGTTTGGTATTTGAGAATTATTTTGATCATATTTTTTGCTACGACTGGTTCAACTCTTGAACAGAAGCTCGAGATACTAGCTATGTTGGCTGAGTTCAGTGGCACCAGTAATCTCAGTCTCCAAGTTGATTGTCAAGCAACCCAGGCCATTTCTCTCCCAGGTTAGACCTCAAAACTTTTTGAGTTCTCTATACGTCTTTGTTTTATTATTTGATTTCCTAATAATTGAGAATTCCTTTGAATTGCAGCCAAAACATCGTTTTGTGTTTAGTTTTCTATTTCATATCTGTGAATTTTTAATTGAGGACATAAAGTTTAATGGTTCTTAAACTTTTTGTAGATGGTAAAGTTGAAGTAATATCATTTGTTGATTGATCATCTGCCAGAATGCTATTATCAAAATCTATTAGCAACACTACAATCAGCTCACATTTCTTATTAGCAAATTTAGCATGTCAAATGTCAAATGTTTGTAATATTGTCAATTTTTTAACATGACATGTTGTGGATATGTCCACCATTAGCAGTTTAAGGACTTAAGAGTGTTGCTGTGATGTTTGGATTTTATGTGCATCAAAAGAAATCTTTACTTCACTGATGACCACCATGATTGAAGGTGTTTGATGTCATGACAACAAAAAGAAACTTCATGTTTGATACAATATATTCTTCCTTATATTTTGATGTTAGATTACTATACAACAACCAAAAGATTACAAATGGCTCAGTTCATTTGGTTTTGCTTCAAACTTTACATTTAACTTAATTGTAATCATTGAATGGAGTTGCATTTGATGAATCTCAAGGTATGCATAAGATAAATTCATCATATTTTTCTCTTTTACATGTAAACATTTACATCCTAAAGTATAATAATTACACCAATTTAGTCCTTGTATTTTTAAATACATCTTTTATTATTTTCTTTGATTTATACCGACTACGGTTGATATCCTATTTTCGTGAAATATGTTGGTGTATACATTCGGTTGATATGCTATTTTCGTGAAATATGTTGGTGGAGAATAAAATTGATAAGCAAAGGGTTCTCTAATTCAAGGATAGAGAGGGTCTCCCATGAATTAAGGGATAACAAAATGTATACACAGTCTCATATTATAAGCAACTTTTGCATTTTAGATTCATTGAATAATTAATATATATATATATATATATATATATATATATATATATATATATATATATATATATATATATATATATATATATACCAAATACATTAATTTACAATGAATTTAAAAAAGTAAAATTTGCTTATAATATGTAACCCTCTAACAGAACAAAATACAAGGTTATTCTCAAAATTTCATGGGATTACATGATAACTTTCTAACAGAATTGTTTATAAGAAAATAAAAAATAAAAACTTTCTAACAGAATTAATAGAATAGTGTTAACCTATAGTATGTAAGCAACTGAGTTACCATTTCTATCCAAGCCAAGACCCGGTATAGGCTGTAGTAACACTTCGAAAACTTATGGTATTTAACCTGAGAGAGATGACTGCCAGTAAGGCTGTAGTTTGATGTACACCCAAGACCCAACCTCATAAGCAATATCTCGATGGCCTTTATCTGCATATTCCTTCATCTCATCTTGACTTGCCCTTTCAGCAATTTATTGTGCAACATAGCCAAAATTTCATCCCTTAACTGTAGAAAATCATCACAAGCGTTCATTGTAGAGTTACTAGCAATATAGGACATAATCGTAGGCAAAGGCTTACCATAGATCACCCAAACAGGGACAATTCAGAAGCATCTTGGACAATTGCGTTATAGTGAAATTTCGCCCATCGTAAGAAGCACAACCATTTTGATAACTTAGCATGAATTAATGCATGAAGGTACTACTCAATAATATAATTCATGAGCTCCGTTTGACCATCGATCTGTGGGTGTTACGAATAACTCATGCGCTAGAGGGTTCCGCTGAAACAGAATAAATCAGACCAAAATCGGATAATAAAGATTGTTGCAACAATATTGTTCACATCCCTTGAGTTTTGATGATAACAAAGTACTTAAAAATCTCAAATTAAAGTATCTCATAGTTTGGAAGATCAGAATCTGATGACTCCAAATGATCAGACTCTGAACGTGGTGGTTCTGCCTCTAAAGGCTCAGAATTTGATTTTGGTATCCCTGCCTTTGTTGACAGCTCAGACTCTGAAGACCTCAACTAAAGGTGTTCAGCCTCTAATCAGTACTATGTCCCAAACGCAGACGAGTCTTGTCAAACGCTTGAGTTCAAAGAGAGTCAACTAGGTTTATGTTTTGTAAGGCTCAAAGAATGATGATGTGACCTCTGAAGTCTGCTTCATCCTTTTGGTAGATACCTAGTTCAAAAGCTTTTGAACACCAGAGAACATGATCACTGTTTAACCTGTTTTCAACATCACATATAGCCTCTTTCCCATTGCAACCTGCAGATGTGAAAATCTCATATAGTTTAATCTTCGATGTTGTGTTAGTTTTCCTTCTCTGTCCCACTTTACCGTGAAAGAACTCTGCGTTCTTTTCACCATCATGCAACCAAATAGCTCTACTTCGCTGCCTCCAAATAGTATCCTTCAACTAAACCTCTTCAAATTTGAAAATCCTAGCCCTTTTCTTATACCTATAATGCAAGTTAGCTTAAAGCTCAATCAAGATGACAGCGTGGTCAGAAGCCCTAATGGGGAGATGTTTAACCCTAATTGGTCGAACCTGTTTATAAACTCATGATTTCTCCAAAATCTGACCAATATGCATTGAATGTTTTATCAACTTCCCTCCCGTTGTTCCAAGTGAAAGGGTGTCCTTTAAAGCCTACATCATAAAGGCCCCAATTCTCCACCGTTTACCTTCCCCATATCAACTGATCAGCACCACTTATGTTTCCTCCAATTTTATCCCTAGAATTGACAGTATCATTAAAATCCCCAAAACAGCACCACAGAACCTCAATCGGTTTGATCTCCCTAATAGGTTGCCATGCTAACCTCTTTTTTGTTCCTCGGGGTAGCCGTAGACGCCAGAGAAAGCCATACTACCCCTTCCATCCTCATCCTCATCCTCACCCTCCAATATGATTGAGAGAGTAAGAGGTTATAGAAAGATTAATTGGATCCCTCCATAGAAGAGCCAGTCCCCTAGCTCTTTCTCTTCCTTGCTCAGAACAATCAACACCCAAGCCGCAACTGAAATTGCATCTGAGGCGAATCCTTTCCACTTTTGCTGAATTAAGTCTAGTCTCCATAAAAAAATAACCATTGCTGAATTAAGTCTAGTCTCCATAAAAAAAATACCCACAAATTTTTGGGACGTACCGGTGATGAATGAATTTTGATGCACTTTCTTCTACTATTGTATTTAGAAAATTCTATAGTTTATTTATTATTTTTACTATTTTTGTGTGTTTTTATTTTTAAGTTTATTTTTGACTTTATTTTATTTTCTTACTTTATTTTCAGCTTAAACTGTTATTTGATACATGTTTATTATACAGACCATAACTTGAGCTACAAAAATTAAATTGACGCATTTTAATAGGATTTGAAAAGTTAAGGAAAAGAGCTACAAGTTTTGTGTTGAAGTGAAAAACTGATTTGGAGTGAAATAGGGTCTAATAATTCATTGAAGTTTCAGACATAATTAAAATAGTTAGTATGGTCCGATTTTTGTAATTTTTGGGTCGGTTTTCATAAGGACCCAAATTTTCCTTTTGTTATATTACGATTTTTTTTGCTGTAGTAACAATATTCTGAATTCACGAAAATTAGAGGCTAGGATACGACTTTCATAGAGAACTAAAGTTTGCACGGTTGATCTGTTGTAATTGGTTTCCACCGATACTATGAGGTTTTTTAAATTTCAGTTTAATTTTGATTTCTTTTGAATTCTTCTTATAAACTCTTTTGCGTAATTTGATTTCTTTCGTTTGCTTAGTTTGGTTGCTGCTTATAGGATAGATTTAATTAAATTCGACTGTTGCATGACCCTTAACTATGATCACTTTAGCGTAGCTTTTTTGTTATCGTGTTTTATTAAATCAAGTTTGCGTAATTTGCGAGAGCTTAAATCCATTTTCTTAATTCAAATAATAGGAAATACAACACATAATACTAATTGCGCTCGTCAGTGGGTATTGTAATCGAATAAGGTCAAATCCGCTTAGGGAACTGAAAATTGTAATAATCAATGATAAGTTAGAAAATCGAAACACCATATCAGCTTATTTCATAATCACTTATTTCAAAATCACTTTTTATAATCATTTTTTATAATCACTT
This sequence comes from Lathyrus sativus, assembly GCA_963859935.3. NCBI lineage: Eukaryota > Viridiplantae > Streptophyta > Magnoliopsida > Fabales > Fabaceae > Lathyrus > Lathyrus sativus. The sequence continues at coordinate 693,860,997 of OZ012741.1, read as the reverse complement.
ATTCTAAATCGAATCAAAACTATATTTACTTCGATCGGTTGGTAAGAATCAAGACAAGAGTCCTTGTGATACGAGATTCGAGTGTCACTACCCTATACTACACTTTTAAACTCGTTTTTGACCCGTGCGCGACAACAAATCAAGTTGGCGCCATTTTCGGGGGCTCTTGTAGATTTTAATCAATATTATTATAGTAATATGTGTTGTGTTCAGTCGTTCTTGCCCTAGCCTTCTTACGTTTTGGCATTTTTGTATTTTAGCGTTAAAAAAATCGGGATTTAGAAAAATCGCCTCAGATTAGTCCGATTCTTTTCCGACTCATTAGAAAAAAACCATGGGTCAAAAGTCTCTATTTAGAGGCTAAATAATGAAAGTCCCTTAAAAATCCAAAATTCCTTATATTTCTATTTTTTTATTTTTTTTTCTATTTTCATAGTTTTAGAAAATTTCGAAAAAAATTTCAAAATTCTTAATTGACTTATTAAGATTATTTTTCATGTTTTTGTATTTTTTTTCATTCTTTTTCATGGATCAAAAGTCTCTATTTAGAGGCTAAATAATGAAAGTCCCTTAAAAATCAAAAATTCCTTATTTATCTATTTTTTATGATTTTTTTTTCTATTTTCATAGTTTCAAAAAATTTCGAAAAAATCTTCAAAATTCTTAATTGACTTAATAAGATTATTTTTCATGTTTTTGAATTTTTTGTTAATTCTTTTTTCTCAAAAGAACATTGTTGTCATTTTCGTAATTGTTGAATTGCAGTGCTTTTAGATTTTATTTGATTCTGATTTTGAATTTGATAATCATATCATTGATGGTCAAAATAGAATCTTAAGAGAACTTGATGCATTTGATTCATTTTTTGATGAATTCCCTTCTATGTCTGATTTTGATGACACATATATTTGTGATGTTTGTATTGATACTTACTTATGTTCATTTTGTGATGAAATTGAAGTTGCTTTACATGTTGATATTTCTACTGATTAAGTTGATGTTGCAGATGTAAATGTAGTTCCTGCTGCCAAATTTTTTTCACCCATTGAACAATCACCTACTTTAGAGCTTAAGTCACTCCCTTCAAATTTAAAATATGCATTTTAAGAATTTAACAAAAAAATGTCTTTAAATTTTTTATCTAAACTTGAATCTGAACAGAAATAAAAGTTGTTACAGTTATTGTAGGAACATAAGAAGCGAATTGGACGGACCATGACTGACATTCCTAATATTAGCCGGACAATGTGTATGCATATGATCTTACTTGAAGATGGAGAAAAAACAGTCAAGCAACCCCAAAGTTGTTCTAACCCCTTGATTTTTGATGTTATTAAAAATGAGATTTATATTGCACTAGAGGACAAAGAGAAAACCACTTTCACTTGCACATTCGACATTTTTAGCATAGAAGAATGTACTTTAATCTTATAATAAAACGAGAAGGCACTAATAAAAATTTCAAGGTCAACGGACACTGCCGAAAGCTACTCCATGAGAGCCCCGCTTTAGAAGAAGAGACTGTAGAAGAGATTTCTTTAGGAAAGATTATTTATGCAGTCATATATTCGCCTTGACTCCTCATATGTGTTCTTTCCTATCTCTTATATCTCTCTTATTTTATACTTATGTTCTTTAATTGAGGATAATGTGTGTCTTAAGTGTGGGGGAGAGAATCATTTACTTGTTTGTTTTCATTTTTTTTCTTTTTTTCTTTTTTTTTTAAATGCGTGTCTTTTCATTGGATTTTGGATTGCAAGTATTGTGTGAGTAATTTCTCTTTTCTATTGAATAAAAGCTTATGGTGTGATCTGAGTGATTCGATGTGCATTCTTAATATGTTAAGTATGACTAAAATATAAATTGTACATCATTTGTGGTAGATCATTTACCCTTGTGAGATTTTGAGCCTAATATTCGATACCACATAAAAAAATCTATCATTTTCTTGTGTGTTTCACTCATGTCTGTTAGTTTCTAAAACTTGAATCGACTTTTGTTTTTTGTTTACTTATGCACAATGACATGATAAAGACAACTTGATCTAATTTTATTTTTAGGCACTTAGCCAAAAAACCAACCCCTGAACAATATCATCCCTGGTTTGAAAATCCCTTGAGCCTATTTATCCATTTCTTTGTTTAAAACTCATTACAAACCAAAAAGTGAAAAACAATGTTATCACCCTATTCAAAGGGTTGAAGAAGTCTTGTTTAGAGAAGTGTGGAGTTGAGTTATTATAGTTGTTCCTTAAAAATCAAAATTCCTTATTATTATTTTTTTCTCTTTTCATAGTTTCAAAAAATTCTGAATTTTTTTTCAAAATTCTGAATTTACTTAATAAAATTATTTTTCATGTTTTTGTATTTTTTTTCTTTCTTTTTTCTCAATAAGAACATTGATGTCATTTTCGTAATTATTGCATTGCAGTGCTTTTAGATTTTATTTGATTCTGTATTGATTTGATTCTGATTTTGAATTTGATAATCATATCATGGATGTTCAAAATAGAATCTTAAGAGAACTTGATGCATTTGATTCAACTTTTGTTGAATTCCCTTCTATGTCTGATTTTCATGACACATATACTTGTGATGCTTGTTCTGATACTCACTTATATTTAGTTTGTGATAAAAATAAAGTTGCTTTGCAGGTTGATATTTCTACTGATAAAGTTGATGTTGCAGATTTAAATGTAGTTTCTACTGCCAATTTTTTTAATCCATTGAGCAACCACCTACTTTAGAGCTTAAGTCACTCTCTTTAAATTTAAAATATGCATTTTTAGAATTTGAGAAAAAATTGCATTTAATTTTTTATTTATCTAAACTTGAATTTGAACAAAAACAAAAGTTGTTATAGTTATTGCAGGAACATAAGAAGGGAATTGGATGGATCATGACTGACATTTCTAATATTAGGCGGTCCATGTGTATGCATAAGATCTTACTTAAAGATAGAGAAAAAGCAGTGAAGCAACCCCAAAGTTGGTCTAACCCCTTGATTTTTGATATTATTCAAAATGAGATCTATATTGCACTAGAGGACAAAGAGAAAACCACTTTAACTTGTCCATTCGACATTTTTAGCTACAAAAGAATGTTCTTTGATCCTAGAATAAAATACGAAGGCACTAATAAATATTTCAAAGTCAAAGGACACTGTCTAAAGCTACTCCATGAGAGCCTCATTTTGGAAGAAGATACCGCAAAAGAGCTCTCTTTAGGAAAGGTTATTTATGCGATCATCTATTTGCCTTGACTCCTCGGGTGTGTTATTTCCTATCTCTCATCTCTCTCTTGTTTTTTTACTTATGTTCTTTCATTGAGGATAATGCATGTCTTAAATGTGAGATAGAGAATCGTGTACTTATTTATTTTCATTTACTTACTTGTTTTCTTACTTAAAATAAAAAATAAAAAAATGCGTGCCTTTTCATTGGTTTTTGGATTGCAAGTGTTGTGTGAGTAATTTCTCTTTTATATTGAATAAAGGCTTATGGTGTGATCTAAGTGATTTGATGTGCATTCTTATTATGTTAAGCATGACTAAAATCTAAATTGTACATCATTTATGGTAGATCATTTACCTTGTGAGCTTTTAAGCCTAATATTGCTCATTCGACACTTTTACCTATAGAAGAATGTTCTTTGATCCTAGAATAAAAGGCGAAGGCACTAATAAAAATTTCAAGGTCAACGGACACTACCCAAAGCTACTCCATGAGAGCCTCACTTTGGAAGAGAAGACTACAGAAGAGATCTCTTTAGAAAATGTTATTTATGCGGTCATATATCCGCCTTGACTCCTCGGGTGTGTTCTTTCCTATCTCTCATCTTTCTCTTATTTTATACTTATGTTCTTTCATTGTGGACAATGTGTGTATTAAGTGTGGGGGAGGGAATCATTTACTTATTTTTTTTCTTATTTAAAATATATAAAAAAATGTGTGTCTTTTCATTGGTTTTTGGATTGCAAGTGTTGTGTGAGTAATTTCTCTTTTTTATTCATTAAAGGCTTAGGGTGCGATCTGAGTGATATGATGTGCATTCTTAATATGTCAATTATACATATTTTGTGGTAGATCATTTACCCTTGTGATATTTTGAGTGTTGCGGTTAGAATAGGATATCAAATTATTAATTAATTTGAATCGCATCTTTAGTTCACAACCGCTCTTTGATTTATCCGAAGGGAAATGCCAAAAGAGGGAAAACCTAATTTTGCATCGTAGAGACAATGCGGGGAGATCTAGGTAAGGGGTTGGTTAAGCTTAGGGAAGGTACTAGCACCCTAAACTTCTGTAGTACTCTACAGGAACCTTTTGTTTAAATTTACTATTTGCTTTAATTATTTGTTTTAAGTATATATTGAACTAAGGGATAAAGTGACTTAAAACCTAAGGGTTAGTCCTAAGTTTACTCGGCAAGATTCGCATCTTATGCCTACGTATCCTAGATAGGGAATGGAATCAGAGTAATCGTAGTTTCCCTCACAGAGGGAGATGAGAAACTTCTTGACTATGGTCAAGGTTTCAATGAGGAATAAGCGTTCTTAAGGAAGCGGCTATGTGGAGTGCGGTGACTTTATTTCTACGTTGAAATAGTTTGAATTGAAATTAGGGTTAACTAAATGTTCCACAGCGGGAAACCCTAAAACGGAGTGCGGTGACTCCTTATCCTAAAGTTAGGGTAAAGGGTAATTTCGTCCATGGCGGAACACCTAGGAAAATTAGGGTTTTGAATTGGTCAAAGGTTAGGGTTATTGACTCGGCGGTCAAACTGTTAGACCTAATCCTTCGAAAGGATTTAACGGCGAATAATGAAAATGAGCAATTGTATTTTCAAATTAACTAATAAAAAAGTAAAATAATATTAAAAAGAAAAAAAATATATTTTAGTGTTTTTTAGAATATACAAACAAAAGAAACATTATTAAAGGAAAATAGATAATTAAAATACAAAATGGAAGTGGTGAAAAGAATCAACGGGCCTAATCTCATATTACCATAAACCCCAAATATTGAACTAGATTCATTTTTAAAAAAAAAAACATAAATGGGTTGATAGTAAAATAAAATAAATTTGAATTTATTTTGATACAACAAATTAGCATGTGCACATCACTAGTAACCAAAGCATGATTGATATCAACACTATATTAAGCAAGGTGAGACTTTGCTGGAACATAACTTATAGTAACAACCATAAATAACATAAAATGAATGTTTGACCTTTTTTTAAATATTTAATCAAATAAATAATTAAACTAAAAAGTGAAAATATTAAAAATAAACGATCAAAATATTTTTGTGTATGGCTTTCTTCTAAAATATAAATAAACAAATAAACTTAAAATCAAATATTAAAGAAAAATGATTAAAATATTTTTTCATCCCATTTTTTTTAGAATTATCTAAATAAAAGAAAAAACATTAGAAAAATTGACTAAAATATGTAAACTTAGTCCTTTGTTCTCTAAAAATAATCATGATTTATCTGTTACTAAAGAAAAAGAATATTAAATGTTAACAGTAAGAAATACACAAATAAATACACCAATGCAATGAAAATATGCACGCATGACACAGTGTACACACACAAGGGACTAACATTATCACATTAACAAATATTCACAGTAACCATATAAAACACATTTCTATGACTATTTCTACCGAACAAAGAATGATAACAAAAACAAAAGGGAATCAAAAGTGGTCTACCGATGGATTTGATAATTTTGCAGTGGTGGTCCGGTTCCGATTCAAAGATGATGCGAAAGCTACTCGTAATTTGGATTGTGAATTGTTGGCGGTAATCGGTTCGTCAGCCGTGTTGTAATGTGGTGGTTTGTTGTTGCTGCCTTGTTACGGTTGTGCGGTCGAAATGATTATCGCCGGGAAAAGCTTGAAGGATGATGGTGAGCAAGTGGGACTGAGTATCTTGTTTTCTTTTCTTTTTCAATTTGAATTTTTTAGAGAGGAATAACGTAAGTATGATATCTTGTGAAAAAGGTGAAAGAGTTTTGTGACAAGCACCGCTATGTTCATTTATGAGAAGGTTTCCATTGGCATCCTATCTCCAAGTTTCAATAACTTTATATATATATATATATATATATATATATATATATATATATATATATATATATATATATATATATATATATATATATATATATATATATATATATATATATATATATATATATATATATATATATATATATATATATATATATATATATATATATATATATATATATATATATATATATATATATATATATATATATATATATATATATATATATATATATATATATATATATATATACTATTTTTCTATGGTTATAAGTTTTAATAAAAAACCAAAAGTGCCCTTAATAAGTATTATTAGTGTAAAACTAGTTAAAAACAAATTGAATTAAATAGAATTATATTAATGTAAATAATCCATATTATCTTGAAACAAAAACATAGAAAATTCTAATAATTTATTTCAAATATTTTGTCAAAGAGATGAAAATAAACGGATTCAAAATAAATAATTGGACCGGCATCGAAGTGTCCAGAAACATAAAATGAATACACCAAAGTGATCAGCAAAAAATAAACGATTCAGAAAAATACAGCGTTCGATCAAATTTTGAAATAAATTGTACCCGCTAAAACGACCTAAACTGTCCAAAAATGCGACCGAAAAGTGGTCGAAAAATTTAATTGAGCACGCCAGGTTAAACTACGAAAAACATAAATTAATATGACTGACGTTTGCAGGCTTGACTTTAAAATTTTCCGTCCGCTGATTTTTCACACAATTGACTTTTAGTTTGACCGATTCGACTGTAATTCCGACAAGTTTATTTCAACTGATAAATTGGGTATTATGAAAAATCACAGACATGATATGCGATACAGACAATGCAAAAAATATGAGGGTAAAATTTGGGGTGCAACAGATGCCCCTATTTAAATAGTTTCACCGGATGATATGAGCGACGACGACTCGAGGAATCACGGTGGAGGGATTTAAATATAGTTAACTGGAAATTTTACCCTCAGATGCAGTGATATGCAATGCTATGGACCAAACGGGACAATATTATGAATCTAATATGATGCATGTGATGGAATGATAGATGTAAAAAATGCAGACGACACGGCGACACAGGGGACATTCGCGACGGACAAACCAATACTGGGGAAAACGACGCATTGGGGAGACAACACGACACTTGGGAAATCTAAAGTGATGGCCAACTGGTGTGAGCACGGCCAATTGTCACTATTAGAAGGGACGGTAAGAATGAAATCCTCAATGGAGATGGCACCGACGAGACGGTCTCCACTGGGAAATATCTAAGAGTAGTTGTTCAACAGGTTCAGGCATGATCGGCTGATACTCTATTGTAAAAAGGTAAAAATAGATCCGCATGGCTGCAGGATCAAGTAAACAGAATGGTGGAGCATTGAGCAAAGAATAACATCCGAGCTTCTGGAAACTTCCCCTCGTGACGGGATCGAACGGAATTTTCGGGAATCCGTAGAAAATATGCAGGGTGAAACCAACATAAGAAACATCCGGAAGAACATTGAATGAACTTTGAAACACACCATAGATACTCAGAAAAACATCGAATAAACTCTAGGACAACGAAACGAATTGAGGACATCCATAAGAGTGCGAGATGAAGACAATTCTCTAAAGGTACATCCGAAACATTTAGGGAAACATTAAATGTACGGGAAGAGTTTGAAGACATATCTGGAAGAACATCAGATAAACAACAAAGGAGTTCTGGAAGAACGTCAGAACCAACACTCAATCTGGAAAAACATCAGAAGGAGAAACAGATCCAGAAAAACATCGGATAGATTCTGGAAAACCATCAGAATCGAAGGAATATCTGGAAAACCATCAGATAAGTTCTGGAAGAACATCAAAACACAAACTCAATCTGGAAAACCATCAGAAAGAGGAATAAATCCAGAAAACCATTGGAAAGATTCTGGAAAACCATCAGAATCAAAGGAAAGTATCTGGAAAACCGTCAGATAAAGTTCTAGAAGAACATCAGAATAAAGATTCGATCTGGAAAACCATCAGAAGGAGGAATTTATCCGGAAAACCATCGGATAAGATTCTGGAAAACCTTCAGAATCGCAAAAGAATATCTGGAAAACCATCAGATAAGTTCTGGAAGAACATCAGAACAAAGACTCAGTCTGGAAAACCATCAGAAGGAGGAATTTATCCGAAAAACCATCGGAAAGATTCTGGAAAACCGTCAGAATCGCAAAAGAATATCTGGAAAACCATCAGATTAGTTCTGGAAGAACATCAGAACAAAGACTCAGTCTGGAAAACCATCAGAAAGAGGAATAAATCCGGAAAACCATCGGATAGGATTTTGGAAAACCATCAGAATCGGAGGAAAATATCTGGAAAACCATCAGATAAAAGATACTCAATCTGAAAAATCATCAGAAAGAGAAACAAAAATAAGGGTACCAGACATCCAATAATGGCTTTGAGTGACAGGTATAAACACAATATATGAGAATAGTAGTGGACGTAAAAGGAACAGGAATATCCGGAAAACCATCGGATAAGAAGAACGTCATATCTGGAAGAAAGTCAGATAGACACGACAACTCTGTTTGATAGGTGCCAAATAAGTTGGACTTCAACCGCAAGGTAGGACATGGATAAAACATGACCTCGGGAGAAATGCAAATGAGGATGAAACACTCATGCCATGCATATGTATGATATGCATATGTATATGAATTATGTATGATATGCATATGTCAACGACTAGGCTCGACTCTTTTGGTGAGATGACAAGACTGGAAAACTAATTCCTCAACACGGAGATCAAGGTTATTCTGCTCGAAGACTGAAGATGTTACTGCTGAACACCTCTCTGCTGCAATGGTAAACTGTATCAAGCTGATGGTCCTTATAGTAAGGATGAATAGTTGCTAAGGGATTCTTGATAAGTAAACTACCCCAGATAAAACTGATAATTGCTTCAACTTGTCAGAGTCATGAAAATGACTGCTTTATTGTGCCTTCAGAAGGCTTGCCCCAGTCTGAGTCTTGAAAAACCTTTTGGATAAACTGATTTTGAGAAGGCCTTGCCCCTGATAGGATCGCTTGACCAAGTTTCTCAATGTTTCAAAATTCCTTAGAGGAAAGCCAATTTGCAAACAAAAATATTCATACAAACATGGTAATGCAAAGTTCATGCAACTTTTGAAATCAAAATCATTTTTGAAAGATGAAAAATAAAGGAGTCATCGGTTAGAATGCGGCGGTTCGGGACGCTCAAAGTTTAATACAGGTATACTGCCAAAATAAATGATTCGCAATGATCTTTTGGAGTCAGCTTACGCAACCTTGTTGTAGTATGCCTTCAAAATAACCTTGCTTCAATTAGGTCTTTTGAGGGTTGTAACGTGGTCTGGTTCACGGTTTATGAAACAAAGGATAAAGGCTCAAAATTTATTTGTACCCACCCAATCTACGTGATAATCTTCAGTCCTACACTCAGTTAACTCATATTATGCATTCAGGTTCTTATAGGTTAGGAATTGCAATGATGGTTCAGAAATCAAGGACCTATGAAAAGGCAGCCACTACTTCCCTATAACATTTGGTTGTTTTAGGCATTGAGGATTTACATGGTGAAGAGATTTAAAGATCTCCCTTTATTATCCCTAACTTTTGCCTGAACTGTTTCTATTAAAGATTATAGTCAGCAGGATGCCCCAATTTTGCCTAAGTCTCCTTCATAGGTTTTGACTTAGCGGGCTTTTTCTTTTGATTGATTTTTTTTTGTGGAAGAAAGTGACTATCTGGATTAATGATTACGGTGAACCATCATCGGCATTTTGATTGGAAAACATCTTCGACACTTACTTTCTGTGTGCGAAGGAAAATTTGTGAATGTAACCTTTATATGAAAGGTGTATTGCAGGAACACACAACCAAGTTAACTGAGAACTACCCATGCCCAAGGTTAAGATTGTGGAATTTTTAGTAATGAAAGAAACTCCAACTTCTAGGCTCGAAGGGGGTGACAAGGGGATAACTTCCTTATTTCTCCAGTGTTTGGAAGTTGAAACAATGCCTTACATCGTCAACAAAGTTCGATTGAAAGCATACTGACAGCAATTATGGGTATAACGTTTTCGTCATCCTCCCTCCAATCTTTGCATATCACAAATTTGGACAAGAAGTAAATATTTAAAAGAAAAGGCATAAAGATGCAAATAATAGACAAAATGAATTGAAATCGAAAGTTGCAATGCTCATTTCATTGGTATGAAAGTACAAACATAATTTGAAGGCAAACAACTAATATAAAAGTAAGGAAAATACAAACAAAAAGAAACAAAGGCCTAGTGACTAAATCAGTACAAAGATGAGTTGTCCTGTCTGAAACACTGGTGTTTGAGAAGATAATCTGCTGAAGTCGGACTCAAGCTTCACTTTTGATGCACTGGTAGCATTGTAGTCATAGAGAGGATTCTCAAAAGGAGCTCAGACATTCGAATTTCCGTGTTATATGTTTGTTGCTCTGACATCTGGAGTCTATAGTTAGCTCTAGTCTGATATCTATGTCGAGGAATCAGCTTGACGACTCAAAGGAACACTGGAAGGTAAAGACAACTGGACATGAGAAACTGGGGAAAATACAATGCAAAGATATGATGTTAATGCAATGTAATGGTTTCAAGAACCTCAACGGTCGAATGCAAACATTCCTTTTTTAGGAAAGTCGGAAAAGGCTTTAAACTTTGAAATGTAGGACTTTTGAATTGCAAAGGACAGTTGAATTCCTTAAAACTAGGAATGATATGATGCTTTATGGATGTAATGCACACATACACACAAAAGTCCTAGGTTAGAGGAACAATGAGTGGAGTAAAGGTCTACCCTTCTCAATAAGGTATGTACTAAGGTTAGTTGTACCTGCAGAACAAGGTTCTAAAGAGGTGCTCAAAGTCATCAGTCCATCTTTCGGATATTATCAATTTCCCGATTGACTCGGTGGTTAATAATATTCTCAAGAGAACCTCTTTTGAGTGTAGTATCGCGTAGCAACTATTGTAGGACTACTCCCACATAGTCCCCGCACTACGTCCTATATAAGGCCAATATGGTGTTAAGGTACTACGGTCCCAAGTGTAACAGACTCCAATCGAAAGTAGTAAAAGTTTTCACGACTAACTCGTTCAACCGAACCACTTTCGAAAGGGTCTCAACTGAGCGGTGATTCTCGAGTTAGCTTGGTCGGGACTCACTCCCGGCAAGCCTCGTCGAATATCTCACCTTCCTATAATAATGTCACTCAAGTCCGGGTGTAGGACTTATCTCACAATAAAAGATACCCCAAGCAAGGTACAACAGATATATCATATACAAACAAACAAATAATGAAGCAAATAGTGAAAATAATAAACAATGTAGGGGTAACCATTAAAAGTTAGGATAGTCCCCAATGAAGTCGCCATTTTCTGTTGCGGTTAGAATAGGATATCAAATTATTAATTAATTTTAATCGCATCTTTAGTTCACAACCGCTCTTTGATTTATCCAAAGGAAAATGTCAAAAGAGGGAAAACCTAATTTTGCATCGTAGAGACAATGCGGGGAGATCTAGGTAAGAGGTTGGTTAAGCTTAGGGAAGGTACTAGCACCCTAAATTTATGTAGTACTCTACAGGAATCTTTTGTTTAAGTTTACTATTTGCTTTAATTATTTGTTTTAAGTATATATTAAACTAAGGGATATAGTGACTTAAAACCTAAGGGTTAGTCCTAAGTTTACTCGACAAGATTCGCATCTTGTGCCTACGTATCCTGGATAGAGAATGGAATCAGAGTAATCGTAATTCCCCTCACAGAGGGAGATGAGAAACTTCTTGACTATGGTCAAGGTTTCAATGAGGAATAAGCGTTCTTAAGAAAGCGCCTATGTGGAGTGCGGTGACTCCTATTTCTACGTTGAAATAATTTGAATTGAAATTAGGGTTAACTAAATGTTCCACGGCGGGAAACCCTAAAACGGAGTGCGGCGACTCCTTATCCTAAAGTTAGGGTAAAGGGTAATTTTGTCCACGGCGGAACACCTAGGCAAATTAGGGTTTTGGAATGGTCAAAGGTTAGGGTTATTGACTCGGCAGTCAAACGGTTAGACCTAATCCTTCGGAAGGATTTAACGGCGAATAATGAAAATGAGCAATTGTATTTTCAAATTAACTAATAAAAAAGTAAAATAATATTGAAAAGAAAAAAATATTTTTTAGTGTTTTTTAGAATATACAAACAAAAAAAACATTATTAAAGGAAAATAGATAATTAAAATACAAAATGGAAGAGGTGAAAAGAATCAACGGGCCTAATCCCATATTACCATAAACCCCAAAATTTGAACTAGATTTATTTTAAAATTAAAAAAAAAAAAAACATAAAGGGTTGATAGTAAAATGAAATAAATTTGAATTTATTTTGATACAACAAATTAGCATGTGCACATCACTAGTAACCAAAGCATGATTGATATCAACACTATATTAAATAAGGTGAGACTTTGCTGGAACATAACTTATAGTAACAACCATAAATAACATAAAATGAATGTTTGACCTTTTTTTAAATATTTAATCAAATAAATAATTAAACTAAAAAGTGAAAATATTAAAAATAAACGATCAAAATATTTTTTTTGTGTGGCTTTCTTCTAAAATATAAATAAACAAATAAACTTAAAATCAAATATTAAAGAAAAATGATTAAAATATTTTTTCATCCTTTTTTTTATAGAATTATCTAAATAAAAAAAACATTAGAAAAACTTACTAAAATATATAAACTTAGTCCTTTGTTCTCTAAAAAAAATCATGATTTATCTGTTACTAAAGAAAAAGAATATTAAATGTTAACAGTAAGAAATACACCAATGCAACGAAAATACGCACGCATGACACAGTGTACACACACAAGGGACTAACATTATCACATTAACAAATATTCACAGTAACCATATAAAACACATTTCTATGACTATTTATACCGAACAAAGAATGATAACAAAAACAAAAGGGAATCAAAAGTGGTCTACCGATGGATTTGATAATTTTGCAGTGGCGGTCCGGTTCCGATTCAAAGATGATGCGAAAGCTACTCGTAATTTGGATTGTGAATTGTTGGCGGTAATTGGTTCGTCAGCCGTGTTGTAATGTGGTGGTTTGTTGTTGCTGCCTTGTTACGGTTGTGCGGTCGAAATGATTATCGCCGAAAAAAGCTTGAAGGATGATGGTGGTGGAGCAAGTGGGGCTGAGTATCTTGTTTTCGTTTCTTTTTCAATTTGATTTTTTGAGAGAGGAATAACGTAAATATGTTGTCTTGTGAAAAAGGTGAAAGAGTTTTGTGACAAGCGCCGCTATGTTCATTTATGAGAAGGTTTCTATTGGCATCCTCTCTCCAAGTTTCAATATATATATATATATATATATATATATATATATATATATATATATATATATATATATATATATATATATATATATATATATATATATATATATATATATATATATATATATATATATATATATATATATATATATATATATATATATATATATATATATATATATATATATATATATATATATATATATATATATATATATATATATATATATATATATATATATATATATATATATATATATATATATATATATATATATATATATATATACTATTTTTCTAGGATTATAAGTTTTAATAAAACACCAAAAGTACCCTTAATAAGTATTATTAGTGTAAATCTAGTTAAAAACAAATTGAATTAAATAGAATTATATTAATATAAATAATTCATATTATCTTGAAACAAAACATAGAAAATTCTAATAATTTATTTCAAACATTTTGTCAAAGAGATGAAAACAAACGGAGTCAAAATAAATAATTGGACCGGCGTTGAAGTGCCCAGAAACATAAAATGAATACATCAAAGTGATCAACAAAAAATATACGATTCAGAAAAATACAGCGTTCGACCAAATTTTGAAATAAGTTGTACTCACTAAAACGACCTAAACTGTCCAAAAATGCGACCGAAAAGTGGTCGAAAAAGTTAATTGAGCACGCCAAGTTAAACTACGAAAAACATAGATTAATATGACTGACGTTTGCAGGCTCGACTTTAAAGTTTTTCGTCCGCTGATTTTTCACACAGTTGACTTTTAGTTTGACCGATTCGATTGTAATTCCGACAAGTTTATTTCAGCTGATAAATTGGGTATTATGAAAAATGGCAGACATGATATGCGATACAGACAATGCAAAAAATATGAGGATAAAATTTGGGGTGCAACATTGAGCCTAATATTGGATAACACATAAAAAAACTCCATTTTTTTCTTGTGTGTTTCACTCATGTTTGTTACTCTCTAGAACATGAATTGACTGCTGTTGAAATTTTTTTTTTACTTGTGCACAATGACATGATAAACACAATTTGTCTAGTTTTATTTTAAGGCACATAGACAAAAAGTCAACCCCTGAACAATATCATCTCTTATTTGAGAAGGCCTTGAGCCTACTTATCTATTTCTTTGTTTAAAACTCATTACAAGCTAAAAAGTGAAAAACAATGTTATCACCCTATTCAAAGGGTTGAAAGATTCTTGTTCGGAGTTGTGTGTGGTTGAATTATTATAGTTGTGATACTTCAAAAGTTGATAGAAAAGAAAAAAATTAAAAAAAAAAGGAAAAAAAAGAGAGAATGATATCATTACATACTCCTTCTGGAAAAAAATGAATAAAAAGAGAAAAGAGAAGAGAAATAGGTGCAAGGTTATTGTTTGATATTAATGAATGAAGTTTTTGATAGTTCAACTTCCAAAGTTCTTTCAATTTTATTTTGAACCCCTTAGGATATATCTCACCCTTACCTTGGCCAAGTTAGAATTCGAATAAAAGTCATTTTGATTTTTGTGGGCATGTATTTCAATTGTGGATTTTAGATTCTTTTCAAGCTTATGGTAGTACTAATTTTTATGATGTGATTTGAGTGTAAATAGTATCCTAAACACTTGAGAGTTGAGTGAATTTTATCCTGTCAGGATTTTGCT
The DNA here is from genome assembly GCA_963859935.3 of Lathyrus sativus. Classification (NCBI taxonomy): domain Eukaryota; kingdom Viridiplantae; phylum Streptophyta; class Magnoliopsida; order Fabales; family Fabaceae; genus Lathyrus; species Lathyrus sativus. Next base: position 693,845,838 of record OZ012741.1, on the reverse strand, counting down.
GATTTTGATGTACTCTTTGGTAAACTGTCTTCTTACTTCCTATTATGTCATTTTCGTAAAGCTTGGACTTGGAATTCTTATTGAAAATTGTATCCTGAGAATCCTTGGAATTGCATGTTTCTTTTTGCTTTTGTTGTTCTACTTTGAATTTTGAAATTATAATTTTGCTCAGAATGCAAAAGTTCAAGTGTGGGAAAATTTGATCAGTACATTTTGATGTAATTTCTTCTACTATTGTACTTAGGCAACTCTATAGTTTATTTTATTAATTTTACTATTTTAGTGTGTTTTTATATTTAAGTTTATTTTTGGCTTTATTTTATTTTTCGTAATTTATTTTTAGCTTAAACTGTTATGTGACACCTATTCACTATCCAAACCATAACTTAAGCTACAAGAATCAGGTCGATGCATTCTAATAAACTTTGGAAAGCTAAGAGAAAGATATACAAGTTTCGTGTTGAAGTAAAAATGTGATTTGGAGTGACGCGGGTGTCGCTACTGCGAAAATCGGCGCCTGCAATACAGAAGAGTCGCCACCGTGCGTTATTTATCCCAAAGGAGGGAAAAGAAACGCTCGAAGTAAACCTAACGCAAAGACGGGAAAAGGTATGGTCATCGCAACCAAAACCTAGATTCGGGAGTCGGTTACGCAAGGGGAAGGTATTAGCACCCCTCACGTCCATCGTACTCGATGGGATCCACGCTTGCTTGGGTTGTACGGAATACACTTCTATCTAAACTAAAGGATGAGGTCTGAAAAGAAAAGAAAACATGACTCGGCAAAGCATCGCACTTTATGCCTACGTATTCCCGTCTGGAACGAGAAATCAGAGTCAACGTAGTTCGCCTAACTACGGGTGAAGGTGGGTGAAGGTTGCTCGCTAGGATATCGCATCCTATGCCTACATACTTCCACACAGCATGGAAGATCAGAGCAAACGTAGTTCGGGCTACGCACGACACAAGCTGTTCAAATGTCTTTTAAAAAATATCACTTTAAACAAGGATTTTCTTATTGCAAAAAGGTTGATGTTTGTTCAAATCTTTTGACGGAAGAAATGAATTGATTTTGTTATAGCCTTTATTAATGTTTTTCTGTTGTTTGAAGAAAGAAAGAAGAGATGACACTCTAAAATCCTAGGGTTAAAAAGGGAATAAAATCTACCCTAATGTTATCATACGTGGGTTAGCTCCTAATGTCTATCACATTCTACCTTGCACAAGGAAGAATGGAAGTCCTACGGGAAAGGAAAACGAAAGGAAGAAACAGAAATACAAGTAATAACCGCATACAAGTGAACATGAATATAGCAATGGTAAATGCAATGTAAAGGAGGGAGGAAGGTCCGTCTCAACCTCAAGCCCATTCATGGATGGAATAAGAAAATATCAAGTGATCATATGCAAAGAATCGAGTGAAAACTCCGAATGAAACGCGTAATCCACTATTTGGAATCGCAACGTGCTATCATGCAAACAAGTCGATAATTGGGCAAGCTACACATACAAATAACAGCCACCTAAGGGGTCTTCCAATACCTCTAACCTATCTATAATAAGAAATATAAACCACGGCGTTCACCATGCAAACACAAATCGGCCGTTGGAGCCTTAACAAAAATAAAGTCCGTTCGAAAGTCCAAATTACAAGTTCGAATACAAAACATAAGAAAAATAGCAAAAGGTGCTAAAAAAATCAAATAAAAATCTCCCATTACCTACATCAATCCACAAACCAGGGGTGAGAGATACCATAAAAATATCCACAAGGAAATGGTCAAACAAGATGAAAACAATGCAAGATATCTCATGTATACCAAAGAAAAGATTAAAATGGAGCATGTTAAAGAAAACATCCAAAACCAATTAAAATGGTACAATAAAATTCCCACAAAAATACATCACAATACCTCATCATGTGTAGAATACCCCTGCAAAAGCTTTGACGTTTAAACAATGTTTTGATAGGTCAAACAAAATTCACAAAATGATAGCACCAGCATTGCTAATTTTTTGACAACTAAAATGTAAAAAAATCTAATAAAATGAAGAAAAATGGAAAAAATATGGTTCCAACTCTGTAAAATTTCAGACATCTTGAGGATTACGCAGAAAAAAATGGGGATCAAAAAGACTAATTTTCCTATTTTTTATGGTATTTAGAAATCAGCATATAAAACAGAAAAAATAAAAGAAACATGGCAATAGGAAAATAAAAGAAAATAACATGAACAAATAAAAGTGGCATGAGGCTTATGTGGCCGATTGCGTGGCGCAGTGAGAGGCGTTGGATGAATGGAAGAAACCTTGACTTGGAAATGCATCCGACGGTGTTAACACCTTCTTCTCCAAATCAAAATTTTCAACTTTGTGAATAGTAACCCGCAGCTCCATGAACATGAGTTTTTTGCTACTTTGAAGCACCATAACTCCATCAATAATTATCCGTTTCGCACAAAATTTTGGTCAAACTTGAAGGAAAAAGTTCAAGGAATCCAAATATGGTCTTAGATTTTCTTGAAACTCTCTCTAACTCCCAAAACGTGGCACCTCAAGAAAAACTCAAGAACCAAAAATTGTCATAAAACTCATCTTTTTTGTACTAGAATCCATGTAGAAGATGAGAGCAATGTAATGCAACAACAATAATGCAAGAAAGACTCATAAATCATGAGTTATGTCGAATTCTTTATATCTCCAAAAAATGGCTTATGGAGCTTTCGATCACCAATTCTTTGAGAAAATGATGTGGACACGTCCTATAATTGATGAGGAAGGTGTTTGGATGGAAAGAAAGGAGTGAATTGATGGAAAACAAAAAATCAATTTTTCACTTGGAGCTCACTTTAATGGAGTTGTGTAGCTTGGTTCATGCATCAATTATGGCCAAAAAAGTGTTGAATCAATTGTAAGAATGATAAGGAATGTATTTGCAATGGTGGAATGAACCAAAAGTGGGAGAAAAATGGAATTAAAAATTTGAGTTTTCAAGTGTAGAAAAATGTGGGGAAAATGGAAAAATGGTGAAGAGAAAAATGAAGATTCAATATGATTTGCAAATGGAGAAAATGGATTCAACATCAACTATCACCAACCTTTACTCTTAATGATATCAATCCAATATATAGGAGAGCATGGAAAGATCTAGAGACTTCTAGCTCAATCCAAGATGATTCTAGAAACTTCAAGAATTTCTCATGTTATGACATAATTTAATATCTCATGATATCTCATTTCAATCCACTTGAAGCCCCTTAACCACCTTTGAAAATATCATTTCATGACAAATTGAAGAGTGTATGATGCTTACCAAGCTAATCCCCTGCCTTGTGTTGAGTTTCTCACATGTGCCTTATTATGCAAGTAATGGAATTACAAAGCAAGTCCATTTTTAAAGCCCTAACTCAAAATTGTGGCTGAACCAAAGTCTTTAGAATGTTGTTTAGACTCAATTTGATATATTACATGACCCATTTTGGATTTGTAGATTGCCCATACCAATTTTCAATTTGAACTTTTTCAACTTATGTCCATTTTTTAAGTCATTTTCACCAACTTTTGTCAATTCTTGCTACAAGCTTTTCCAACATGCCATGATCTCTTTTCTAGGCTTAAAATGTCATTTTGAACAACTTTGATGTTGTGAAGTTTTTCATTTGAAGCTTCCTTGTATGAGTTTTAGGCATACGCTAAGAATGACATATAATTCCACTTTCCCAAAATACCCCTGACTTGCACAAACTATAACTTGAGCTTCACAAATCAGATGAAGGCATACCATACCTTTTTGGAAAGGGGATATCATGAAGAACAACCCTTATGTTTTCCAAGAATTCATTTGAAAACTCCTTGAAGGTCAAAGGTTGCTTGGATGACAGACAACTTTCACAGACAAATTTTAGTGTCCTCAGATGACCTATAACTTGCAAGAACTATAACTTGAGTTCTATAAATCATATTGATGACTTCCACCACTAAAATTAAAGCTATGAAGATAATATACAAGTTTCATGTGGACCAGAAATTCATATGAAGCTTGCATCTTGAGTTACACTGCTTGGAAGTTTGACCTGAATCAGGGGATTTTACACTGAAACCCTAATTTGGTAACTTCACTTCTCCTTGACTTCTTTTGATTTTTCTTGGGCACAACACCACATCCATATCCATGTAGCAAATAATGAATCCCACATTCTTCAAATGAGCCTTAATGCCTTACAAATCAAGCCCTTGACCTAGGATTGACCTAGATAAAACCCTAGTTGACTGTCTTCAACTGAGGCTCTTGCAATCATTCCAATGACCTGGCTCTTCTTCAAAATGATCATCTAGACTTTCCATGACATCCATACACACTCCATGCTCTTGTCTCATAGCTCATACACCCTCTGATGATCCCTAAACAACCTCAAGATAGGAGAGAACCCCATGATTAATCTGTCAACTCTTCAAGACTCACATTCTTCCCTGATGACATGAATAGTCTTGAATATGAATGAAACCCTCTGAATATGCCTCTTGAGACAAGAATGACACTTGATCCCCCTGATTAAGATAACTTGCTTATGCTATGCTATGTAGATGAATACACTATGTACATGATGCTAATGCAAATGACTATGCAATTGAAACATAAACCTAGGTTAGAAAAGGTTGGGCAAATTTTAGGGTGCAACAGCTGCCCCTATTTAAGCGGCTTGGACCCGACTGGATGAAGAGCGCGCAACCTTCAGACATTCGAGGTACGAGACGGTTGAATACGAAAGAACCCGGAAATTTGCCAACCGCAAAATCAAATTGCTATTACGACTACTGCTTGGGGAAAATATCATTCAGAAAACCGAATCCGGTTGTCACGGCAACAATTGATCAATTATCTGATAAGAACTGACTTGATTTCGTCCTCAACCACCTGCGTGACGCCACAGGCCTTGAATCCACAATTAATTCCAAATTTTGCTACAATAAGCATGCATCGAGCCAAAGGACCACGTCGAAAACACAAAAGTCTTGACCTTCGTTGGTAGAGAAACAAACAAAATGCTACGTAAAACGCGAATCAGGCATCCGGTGACTTGAACGAGTTACTCTGTAGGATACATCTCCGACGACACAGATACTTGAACAAATAATTCCGCAGGGAGCCACTCCGTTAGCACGGGTAATGATTCTGCCAACACCGATAATAATTCCTTTGACAAAAGGTAACAACTCCATCGACCAGGATAACAAACTGCCTCAAACAAGGCATAATAACTCCTCAAACCAGGGTGTAACTCCATCACCCAGGGTGACAACTCCCTCAACCAGGGTAATAACTCCTTCAACTAGGGTAATAACTCCTTCAACCAGGGTAATAACTCCTTCAACCAGGGTATAACTCCTTCAACCAGGGTATAACTTCTTCAACCAGGGCAACAACTCCCTCAACTAGGGTAATAACTCCTTCAACCAGGGTATAACTCCTTCAACCAGGGCAACAACTCCCTCAACTAGGGTAATAACTCCTTCAACCAGGGTAATAACTCCTTCAACCAGGGTATAACTCCTTCAACCGGGGTATAACTCCTTCAACCAGGGTAATAACTCCTTCAACCAGGGTATAACTCCTTCAACCAGGGTAATAACTCCTTCAACTAGGGTATAACTCCTTCAACCAGGGTAATAACTCCTTCAACCAGGGTATAACTCCTTTAACCAGGGTATAACTCCTTCAACCAGGGTAATAACTCCTTCAACCAGGGTATAACTCCTTCAACCAGGGTAATAACTCCTTCAACCAGGGTAATAACTCCTTCAACCAGGGTGTAACTCCTTCACCCAGGGTAACAACTCCCTCAACCAGGGTATAACTCCTTCAACCAGGGTATATCTCCTTCAACCAGGGTAATAACTCCTTCAACCAGGGTATAACTCCTTCAACCAGGGTAATAACTCCTTCAACCAGGGTATAACTCCCTCAACCAGGGTAATAACTCCTTCAACCAGGGTGTAACTCCCTCAACCAGGATAATAACTCCTTCAACCAGGGTGTAACTCCTTCAACCAGGGCAACAGCTCCCTCAACCAGGGTATAACTCCTTCAACCGGGGTATAACTCCTTCAACCAGGGTAATAACTCCGAAGGTTTAATCCACAAGATTCTTGTAACAACAATCCGAAGAAAAACTCTACTGGGGTAATTCTGACGACAGCCGTCAAACACCTACTTCGACGGCAGGTAGTAATTTCAAGATTTTCAATACTGACGTGACAACAGTCTGAAGAAAACTTCGCTGGGGAAGAAGAGAAACTCAACCAAGCAACTCTGATGGGGAAGAAAACTCTACTGGGGAAATCACGGCGATAACTCCAAAAAATCTGAACTATGAAATCTTGTAATGCCGACATAACAGCGACCTGAGAAGGACTCAGCTGGGGAACAGAGAAACTCAACCAAGCAACTCTGCTAGGGTCCACATGATAGGACGAACACGATCATTGCTCGCCTTGCGCCACAAATCCGACTATCCGAACATCTTCCTGAATCATAATCTCAATTATCTACAAGGGAAAACAAACATCTGAAACCAACGAGGTAACCAACCTGGTTTATGTTTCTGAATACATATGTTCGATAATGACGTAATGTTTCCATATAGCATGGAAATGCTACGTATTTGGGTTAGATGCAAGTATGATGATACATGCAAATGCAATGAGGCGCTCCAGCAAAATAAATGCTGAAGACAAAGCTAACTCCGCCGAGGATAACCGGATATCACAGAATTATTCCAGCCAAAATAAATGCTGGAAAAGTGAAACCAACTCCGCTGGGGAATAACATATGTGCCAAGTATGATTGGACTCCTCTGGGGAAAACAGACGGAGTCTTCCTGCGCACTAATGAAGATTGGATTTGAAACTGACGTGCCAACACGGACGGGCCTTACAGTGATCGCCAATAAGAATTGGACTTTTAGGCTATCTGCGATGGGTCAGGTACAACTGACGCTGAACAACATTCTATCTGAATTCACAGTCCCTGGTTGACGGATCAGAAGATAGTAACATGACTTCCCGACATTCGTCTAACACCTTAAGATTGACTAAATCTGCTCGAATAACTCTGAATAACCCTGATGGTACTGAGAAGAACAATCCCTTTGCTTCTGACATGCCCCAGCCTGCGGGACCTCTGTGGGGATAGTCCTCAAAAGGGAATCTGAACATTTGTACCCCGTTGGTCTGATATGAACTGCCCCAGCATTCTGAACTTCGGAGAAATACTTCACACCAAATGCCCCTCGAGTAAAGAATAACTTCTGCGCTCTTAAGATGGCCTGCCCCTGATTGCAATGACTTTGCCCCTGATTAGCTGATCCAGAGCAGTACCTCCAACTACGAGAGATTTACCGAATCTCGACCTGATTGCCCCAGAGTAACTGACTTTGAATGGCTGACCTGACTGGGGAGCACCTAATGGCTTGCCCCGACTTGCGGAGCATTCGGGCGCTCTGCATTCTATCCTGACCATACTTTCCACTGTAGGAAACTTTTCTGCTGTCAAGCGCTTACTCGCAAGTAAAACAAGTTGTTCTGCGTAAAAGACGTATTAATGCAACACATATGATAGTTTTGACATCCAATCTGTTCACTGGGAAAAGGGAAAACATTTCATGGCATATAATGCACAAAACATTTATCAAGAATATCAACATCAGTACCAACATGGTAAGAGGAACCCTTTCAGGAGTCAGAATCGACGCGACCTTCACCGAAGTATGCTTTCGAAATAACCTGCTTCAATTAGGACTTTTGAAGGTTGTAACGTGGTCAGGTTCACGGTTTTGAAAGAAAGGATAAAGGCTCAAAGTTTATTTTAACCCACCCATTCTCCTTGATGTTCTCCCATCCTACGTTCAACTAATTCGACCTTAGCGCTCACCTCTCAGAGGCTGAAAGATAGGAGTGATAGTTCGAGAAATTATGATTGTTGGGAGTGACAACCACTCACCTTTCGTCTTTGACACTTGAGGTCACACGACTCGTATTTCATTTGAGGATTTTTCCATCCTTTCATTTTTCATATCCCTAACTTTTGCCTGGACTGACTCTTTTGAGTTCTTTTGGTTTTTTGAGTCCAGCGGGATGCCCTCATTTTTGCCTAAGTCAATTGTTTTCTTTTCTTGACTTAGCGGGCTTTTGATTTCTTTTTTCTCTTTTTTCTTTCGAACAAGTCGTGTGACGCTGGTTGTCTGACTCATTGGGGAATAATGTGACTGTTTCACTCCTGATGCTTAACCACCACGGTTTCTCTGGCACGACCTCTAGAGATGTGATTGATCCTCGAACGGACACTCCTTTTGCAATTTGGACGCTCGGTCAAATTAGCTAACACCTACCCTGCCCCAGGTTAAGATTGAGGGTTTTTCATTCACAGAAAGAAACTCCTACTACAAGGCTCAAAGGGGTTGACAAGGGATTATCTTCCTTATATCACCGGTGTTTAGGGATTTGAAGCAATGCCTGTACATCATCAGCAGGTTTTGTTTCAAAAAGCATACAATCAGAATTTTGCATGTCGTTCATTTTCGTCATCCTCCCCGGATTCCTCTTAACCAGGCGTTGGACATTTGTAAAAACAATTAGTGAACACGAATGGATTTAATCAAAACATGCATATTTATTTCATTATCATCAATTGAGTGGAAACAACAAGTTTTACAAACAAGATTGCATTTTAAACAGGAAAGAAACTACAAACGTAAAGAAATGACAAGATAAAACAAAGAAAAATGCCAGCTTCCGAGAACCGGGCTTTCACATCTGTCCTGCTGCTGAACCAGCTATCTTCACAATCAGTTATTAGAGGCAGCCTGCCACTGTTCTGATATACTTTTAACGGCCCACCCGAACTATAGAACTCCTCTTTGTCCACCATACTCCAGCCTATTCATGGTTTGGCATTAGTTGTTGTGTAATATTGGGCCCTTCCGTACCAAAATTAATAGCAGTGCTATCAAGCAAATCTTGCACTTTATGCTTGAAAGCGTGGCAGTTTTCGATATTATGGCCGGGTGCCCCAGAGTGGAATTCACAATGCTCATTAGCGTTATAACTGGGTGGGGGGATCCCTGTCGGAGGAGCCATCGTTCTTTTCTCGACCAACTGTAACCGTAACAAATTCTGAAGAAGCTCAGCGTACGATACTGGCGGCGGATCAAATACCCTTTTCGGCTTCCCGTTCTGAATTCTTCGCTGAGCCGGATGTTGTTGCCCCTGCTGCTGCGGCTGTTGCTGATGTTGCACGGGGATTGTCACACTTGCAACTTGTTGCGGTTGGTATTGCCTCCATCCCCTATTTCTTCCCCGAGAGCTACATACCGAATTGGCATCTTCCTGTTTTCTACCCCTGAAAGCTTTCTTATTGCTTCCAGCTGAAGCAGACTCTCCCGCTTGAATCTTACCGATTTTTATCCCGTTTTCTATACGCTCCCCCATCAGGATCAACTCGGAGAAGGTACTCATTGAGAAGTTGAGCAGCCGGTCATAGTACATTCCTGAGAATGTCCCTACGAACAAGTTCATCATTTCACGCTCCACCATAGGAGGTTGTACTCTGGCAGCCAAATCACGCCATCTCTGGGCGTATTCTTTGAAGCTTTCACTGGGCTTCTGAGAGAGGCTTTGCAGCTGAACCCGATTAGGGGCAAGATCGTTGTTGTATTGGTAATGCTTCACGAAAGCTTCCGCTAGCTCTTTCCAGCTTTTTATCTGTGTTGGCTCTAGGCTCATATACCATTCCAGCGACGGCCCTGACAAGCTGTCCTGGAAGAAATGCATGAGCATCTTTTCGTCGTCTGAATACGCGGACATCCTCCTGTAAAATGAACGAACATGTACCCTCGGGCACGTGTCCCCTTTATATTTATCAAAAGATGGCGCTTTGAATTTCAGAGGTACCCTCAGCCCTGGTACCAATCCCATATTGGACATATCCAGCCCAAGAGCATTCTGGCTGGCTAACCCGTTCACTTTCTCTTCTAGCAATCTCATCCGATGGTTGTCATCCCTGGCTCATTCATAACCCTCGTTCTGACCAGAGAACACATCCTCCTGACGATCCTCCCAGCGAGGTACTGCATCGTATCCAACATAATCTGCATCACGGCCCGGACCCGTTTGGAAATACCTGGGGTCGTACCTCAAATTGCCCATCTCTTGAGCGTTGTATGCACCAGTTCCGTATCCAAGATTACCATAACCATAGCCACCAAACCCAGCCTTGGCGCCAGCAGTGCTGCCATACCCCATGTTCACACCATTGAAGCCCTGGTTACTATTGATACCATTCATTCCGACATTCTCAACGCCCCCATTGAAACCCTGGTTGACATTACCCACAAATACCCCAACAGTATCTGTATTGGCATTCATATTACCGGCGTTCCCACCTCCACCTACAGGACCAGTTTCTCCAGCATTCAAACTGTTTACGGGAATAACATCAGCACTTTGACGATTCTCAACTTGGAGAGAAGCAGCAATATTTTCACCATGCGGTGTCCCGTTGTTTTCAGCCCGTGCGACTATCGGTTGAACCAGATTCTGCAGCTGCTCTTGTCCCTTGGCGATGGTCTCCATGGTTTGCATGAGCAGGGTCATCCTGTCATGCATCTCTTGCATTTCACTCTGCACGTTGTCCATAATCTTCTTCTGATTAGTCCTTGTGGAATAACGATGGATTCGTTGATCTGCAATCCTGAAAGTACCTGTAATGGATGCAGGAGAAAAGATACACGGATCACAAACCTGTAATGCAAATATGAGTATGTATGCAAAATGCAATATGTGCCTGTGCATTGGGGAATATTACTCCCCCCATTCTAGTGCTAATACATTTGATACAGGGTAGCGCCGTGACAGTGCGGTGACAAAAGTTGCAAGAAGTTGAAATTCAATCACAAAAGAGAAAACAATTCATATATTGAACAGGCCTTCAAAGGCAAAAGTATAACTCTTATTGAAGCTAGCCATAACCTCATCATCCGCAAGGGCAATCAAACTCAATATAGAATTCACATCCGGAGTGGGCAGCTTATACGCAACTGTCTTCCGCACACTACCCATATCAACAATCAGAAGTCCGGAGCACTAGAACAGGGAAGTATGTAATGCACCTGCAGCACAGACACACGTTAATGAAATGCAATGATAAATGGGTATGCAAACAATGCAATGCAAATAGCTGCAACAGGGGATCAAGTGCCCTGAATAAGAAGCCCAAGTCACACCAAGAATAGGTCTCAGACAGACCCTCCAATACTCATCAAACCCTGGTCTCAGACAGACCTCACAAAGAACTCCAGCCTGGTCTCGGATAGACCCAATAACATAACCCACACCTGGTCTCTGACAGACCTGATAACAGCCCATAAAATATCCACAATCCTGTATCTCATGAGAAATGAACCGGTAGTCTGAAGGTCAAGTTACCTGCATGCCCCAAGTCCCTCTCACAGGTAGATGTCCCTATAACTGACACAAGGTACGGCATCCTATGCGGTCGTCGGCGTCACAGACTTTCAGGGTTGATGATACGATTCCCAGAAGGAGTGCCATCATCAAGTCCTGAAGAGGCCTCACTTGGCCAACTTCCAAATGATCGGTCCCCGGAGTCGACAATTCAACTAACCAACAGCCCACTGCACCCAAAGGGTGAAACAGGAAGTCAACCAGAAAGACCTCGTCCGAGCGTAGATTTCGCGGGAAGCTAGTACATGTAAAGCATGCACACCCCCACTAATCTCTACTCTAATTCTAGGTGCACTCAAGCCCAGGTCCGGCTTATCTCTCAATCATAGAACCCCCATCAAACCCACAATACAGCAATAATAATGATAATAAAATGCTGAAATGTAAATACAAAAATGTAAATCCATACAAAGCCCACGACGGGAAAACAAGCGCTAGGATTGACTCGCGTAGGGAACCCTCATAGTCCCCAGCAGAGTCTCCAGCTGCTGGGGACAAGCCCAGACAGCTAGGAAGAAAACCCAAGGCGAGACTCACATAGGGAACCATCGCAGTCCCCAGCAGAGTCGCCAGCTGTCGCTACTGCGAAAATCGGCGCCGGCAATACAGAAGAGTCGCCACCGTGCGTTATTTATCCCAAAGGAGGGAAAGGAAACGCTCGAAGTAAACCTAACGCAAAGACGGGAAAAGGTATGGTCATCGCAACCAAAACCTGGATTCGGGAGTCGGTTACGCAAGGGAAAGGTATTAGCACCCCTCACGTCCATCGTACTCGATGGGATCCACGCTTGCTTGGGTTGTACGGAATACACTTCTATCTAAACTAAAGGATGAGGTCTGAAAAGAAAAGAAAACATGACTCGGCAAAGCATCGCACTTTATGCCTACGTATTCCCGTCTGGAACGAGAAATCAGAGTCAACGTAGTTCGCCTAACTACGGGTGAAGGTGGGTGAAGGTTGCTCGCTAGGATATCGCATCCTATGCCTACATACTTCCACACAGCATGGAATATCAGAGCAAACGTAGTTCGGGCTACGCACGACACAAGCTGTTCAAATGTCTTTTAAAAAATATCACTTTAAACAAGGATTTTCTTATTGCAAAAAGGTTGATGTTTGTTCAAATCTTTTGACGGAAGAAATGAATTGATTTTGTTATAGCCTTTATTAATGTTTTTCTGTTGTTTGAAGAAAGAAAGAAGAGATGACACTCTAAAATCCTAGGGTTAAAAAGGGAATAAAATCTACCCTAATGTTATCATACGTGGGTTAGCTCCTAATGTCTATCACATTCTACCTTGCACAAGGAAGAATGGAAGTCCTACGGGAAAGGAAAACGAAAGGAAGAAACGGAAATACAAGTAATAACCGCATACAAGTGAACATGAATATAGCAATGGTAAATGCAATGCAAAGGAGGGAGGAAGGTCCGTCTCAACCTCAAGCCCATTCATGGATGGAATAAGAAAATATCAAGTGATCATATGCAAAGAATCGAGTGAAAACTCCGAATGAAACGCATAATCCACTATTTTGAATCGCAACGTGCTATCATGCAAACAAGTCGATAATTGGGCAAACTACACATACAAATAACAGCCACCTAAGGGGTCTTCCAATACCTCTAACCTATCTATAATAATAAATATAAACCACGGCGTTCACCATGCAAACACAAATCGGCCGTTGGAGCCTTAACAAAAATAAAGTCCGTTCGGAAGTCCAAATTACAAGTTCAAATACAAAACATAAGAAAAATAGCAAAAGGTGCTAAAAAAATCAAATAAAAATCTCCCATTACCTACATCAATCCACAAACCAGGGGTGAGAGATACCATAAAAATATCCACAAGGAAATGGTCAAACAAGATGAAAACAATGCAAGATATCTCATGTATACCAAAGGAAAGATTAAAATGGAGCATGTTAAAGAAAGCATCCAAAACCAATTAAAATGGTACAATAAAATTCCCACAAAAATACATTACAATACCTCATCATGTGTAGAATACCCCTGCAAAAGCTTTGACGTTTAAACAATGTTTTGATAGGTCAAACAAAATTCACAAAATGATAGCACCAGCATTGCTAATTTTTTGACAACTAAAATGTAAAAAAATCTAATAAAATGACGAAAAATGTAAAAAATATGGTTCCAATTCCGTAAAATTCCAGACATCCTGAGGATTACGCAGAAAAAAATGGGGATCAAAAAGACTAATTTTCCTATTTTTTATGGTATTTAGAAGTCAGCATATAAAACAGAAAAAATAAAAGAAACACGGCAATAGGAAAATAAAAGAAAATAACATGAACAAATAAAAGTGGCATGAGGCTTATGTGGCCGATTGCATGGCGCAGTGAGAGGCGTTGGATGAATGGAAGAAACCTTGACTTGGAAATGCATCCGACGGTGTTAACACCTTCTTCTCCAAATCAAATTTTTCAACTTTGTGAATAGTAACACGCAGCTCCATGAACATGAGTTTTTTGCTACTTTGAAGCACCATAACTCCATCAATAATTATCTGTTTCGCACAAAATTTTGGTCAAACTTGAAGGAAAAAGTTCAAGGAATCCAAATATGGTCTTAGATTTTCTTGAAACTCTCTCTAACTCCCAAAACGTGGCACCTCAAGAAAAACTCAAGAACCAAAAATTGTCATAAAACTCATCTTTTTTGTACTAGAATCCATGTAGGAGATGAGAGCAATGTAATGCAACAACAATAATGCAAGAAAGACTCATAAATCATGAGTTATGTCGAATTCTTTATACCTCCGAAAAATGGCTTATGGAGCTTCACTCGATCACCAATTCTTTGAGAAAATGATGTGGACACGTCCTATAATTGATGAGGAAGGTGTTTGGATGGAAAGAAAGGAGTGAATTGATGGAAAACAAAAAATCAATTTTTCACTTGGAGCTCACTTTAATGGAGTTGTATAGCTTGGTTCATGCATCAATTATGGCCAAAAAAGTGTTGAATCAATTGTAAGAATGATAAGGAATGTATTTGCAATGGTGGAATGAACCAAAAGTGGGAGAAAAATGGAATTGAAAATTTGAGTTTTCAAGTATAGAAAAATGTGGGGAAAATGGAAAAATGGTGAAGAGAAAAATGAAGATTCAATATGATTTGCAAATGGAGAAAATGGATTCAACATCAACTATCACCAACCTTTACTCTTAATGATCTCAATCCAATATATAGGAGAGCATGGAAAGATCTAGAGACTTCTAGCTCAATCCAAGATGATTCTAGAAACTTTAAGAATTTCTCATGTTATGACATAATTCAATATCTCATGATATCTCATTTCAATCCACTTGCAGCCCCTTAACCACCTTTGAAAATCTCATTTCATGACAAATTGAAGAGTGTATGATGCTTACCAAGCTAATCCCCTGCCTTGTGTTGAGTTTCTCACATGTGCCTTATTATGCAAGTAATGGAATTACAAAGCAAGTCCATTTTTAAAGCCCTAACTCAAAATTGTGGCTGAACCAAAGTCTTTATAATGTTGTTTATACTCAATTTGATATATTACATGACCCATTTTGGATTTGTAGATTGCCCATACCAATTTTCAATTTGAACTTTTTCAACTTATGTCCATTTTTTAAGTCATTTTCACCAACTTTTGTCAATTCTTTCTACAAGATTTTCCAACATGCCATGACCTTTTTTCTAGGCTTAAAATGTCATTTTGAACAACTTTGGTGTTGTGAAGTTTTTCATTTGAAGCTTCCTTGTATGAGTTTTAGGCATACGCTAAGAATGACATATAATTCCACTTTCCCAAAATACCCCTGACTTGCACAAACTATAACTTGAGCTTCACAAATCAGATGAAGGCATACCATACCTTTTTGGAAAGGGGAGATCATGAAGAACAACCCTTATGTTTGCCAAGAATTCATTTGAAAACTCCTTGCTGCATTTCATGCTGCATTTCATGCTGCATTTCATGCATTTTACTGCTTTACTGTATGTATCTATTTCTTTTGCCGTTTATCCCCTAGGATCTCTGTTTCTCTCTGCGCAAGAGAGAAATATGATAGACATTAGGCTTTTATCCATGCATGACAACATTAGGGTAGTTTTGATTCCCTTTTCAACCATAGGATTTTTAGAGCTTCTTTCTCTTCTCATCTCAGAACAATTCAAAAATACAATAATAAGGTTAATCAACGTCGTGCGTTACGAGTCTTAAGTTATTTGAGAAAAGGTTGCTGAAGGGTCACTCTTCAGTAATCTGATTGCTTAGTGTGTTACCCTTAGGGTGACATACGACGTAGACACTCTCAAATCAGAGTCTCTAGTGCGCCAGAGATTGCAAACACACTAAAAAAAACATTTCTTCTGTAAAAGATTCAAACAAATATCAAAGTGTCATTTTTGTCCGCTTGGACCCGTAATCATGAGAAAACCTTTTTCAGAAGGATAAAAACAATCAAGACAGACTTGTGTCTTCCGTAGCCCGAACTACGTTTGCTCTGATCTTTCATGCTGTATGAAAGTACGTAGGCATAGGATGCGATATCCTAGCGAGCAACCTTCCCCTCCTTTCCTGTAAGTTGGCGAACTACGTTGACTCTGATTTCTCGTTCCAGACGGGAATACGTAGGCATAAAGTGCGATACTTTGCCGAGTCATTTTATTTTCTTTTAAGCCCAGACCTTTAGAGTAGATAGAATAACAATCCGTACTAGAAAACAAGCGTGGATCCCGTCGAGTACGACGGACGTGAGGGGTGCTAATACCTTCCCCTTGCGTAACCGACTCCCGAATCCAGGATTTGGTTGCGATGACCATTCCTTTCCCGTCTTTGCGGTAGGTTTACTTCGAGCGTTTCCTTTCCCTCCGTTGGGATAAATAACGTACGGTGGCGACTCTTCTGTTCAGCCGACGCTGATTTTCGCAGTAGCGACAAACATCTCAATAGAGTATGGACAACAAATAGAACAACAAGATAAATTCCACACCATGTCACCAATGCTTGACAACAACACTGGCCTGAGTTTCAACATGACTATGCTAACATCATCATCAACCCTATACTTCAATCATCTACACAAACTTACAAGCCAAAAGAGGGTCCTTAAAAGGAAATGAGTTAACAAACTTCTTCTCACCACATCAGAATAGCAGAGAAATTCACTAAAATCTAAACTCAACTAGCTTATGCCAGCACAGACACCACTAGCTAGCAGCAGGAGTTCAACATAATCCAAACTTAAACTCATGTAACAGTCAATCAGAACAAACTTCCTCCAAGAATCTAAACAGAACTGAGGCACATAATAATCTAAAACCTCATGACAGATTCCACTTTCTATCCAAATAAATCAAACCAAACAAACACATCAGCAAAAGACTACTCTCAAAGGTTTAACAGTCCAAAATCTTTATGAAAGTTAACTCTTGGTTATCCCCTCACTCTGAACAAACACCTTAAACAGAAACCAACAGCAAGAACCAAACCCCCTGCCATAAGGATTTAAAATGATACCAACCAAAACTGAGTTGACAAACTCAGTTCCTCATGAATAGATATTGACAACATGGTACAACTTAAACATAACAAAGTCATAACATACCAACTGTTCTACAGCAAAACCTACCAAAAATGGAAACATCCATATTGCCTCAATATCATCCACCTATCTAAAACTAACACCCAGCATGAGGGACAAGTTCTAAAATCAAGTCTTAAACCAACAATCTCAAAGACAGTCCCATGAACAGATTCAAGGTTAAGCCCTCAAATGGCAGCACTTAAGATGCAATACTATACCTTAGCTGATCTACCACAATATCAAATGTTCCCAATAGAAATATAGTGACAACCTCCAAGCAAAAACAACCTTCAATGATTTAGACAACAACAATCTTAAGTCCTCATAATGCCAACCTCAAATACTAAACCACAAATGGCACTCAAAGACAGTCAACAATTTTTCACAACAAAAACAAACTCAAACTTAGAATGAAAAACAGTTTTAGAACAGTAATGAATCATGAGTTGACAAACTTCGTTTCAAAATAACTTTGACAGCAAAGTACATGAGTTCAATATACCAACATCAATCCTCAATATACCATACACTTCAACAGTCTAGTAACAACATAACCATATCCTTAATGACAGTCACACACAAACATCTAGCAACAGCCTTAAACAAGACCCTAATGACAATCACAGTGCTAACTATGCAAGCTAACCAAAACCAGTTAGGAGTAAGTTGAAGTCACAGTTATTAGGCAAAACAAAAGGGGCAAACCTGCAACTATGCAGTAGCTCAACCTGACAAGTCAAGCTAGTGCACACTTAAGCAAAGAGTTAATAACTCAAAGTGAATTTCTCATGGAAACAGCTTACAAAAATCAACACAACAATGTTGTACATCCAATACCAGCAGGCTTACAAGTTATGTTTATGCTTCAACTGACAAACATTATAGTAGCAAACACAAACAAGCCTTAACATGAGAACCAAGTAGAAACAACAATAGACATAAGTTGACAAACTCAAACAGTTTTTTGACAGCATAGTTGCATAAACATGATGCATGATGAGGAGATTTAGGGTCACATACCTCTTGTAGACCTCCAAAAAATAGAAAGCTAGCAGCAAACACACAGTACCCCCTTCCTCCTTTCAGCAAGCCTTGAAGTTCCTTCCTTTTGAAGCAACAGGTGATCATTTGGGACAGATCTAACAAATGAGGTTCCTCTTGCTTTTTAAGGTTTTAGACAGTTGAAATAGCATAAAGTGAAGGTGTTCAAAGTGTCTAAGTGTTTCAAACTGATCTAGGCAGTGAGTTTGCACATATTATGCATAAATGTCAAACCAAGGGGTGTGAGAAGTTGAATTTTGGTTTTATGATATTTCTGGTGAAGCTGATGGTTGGAACACCTTCTAATAATTATCTTGAGGTTATTTGTATGATTTTTATGATGGTTTAAGGATTGGAAAGGATGCTGGTATGAAAATTGCACGTGGCAGTTTTTGTGGTTTTGGAGGATTTCAAAGCTCAAGTTCTGATTTCTTGCAACAGTGGTGGTTGAAACTTCCCTAGGGTTTCTCTTAGTTTAAATATGAAGTGAAAAGTTGAATTGGCAAGCTTTACCACAGTAAAAAAATGAAGGGGTCAGATTTGCATTTTCATGTTTTTTCTTGCATCAATGGTGGATTAGAGAGATGGTACATGAGCATGCTTGCAATATCTCTGTCTTATCTCAGTGAGAAGGAAAATTGGAGAGGCTGCAAGAATCCGAACAAGGGCAGCTGCTTGTCTCTTCCTTGTTTTGGCAAGAAATTAAAAAATGAGCAAAAGAGGATGGCTCGCATGTAGCGGTTAGGTGAGATATGAACCGAGCAATGTAGTTCAACCTTTATAAAAACCCACGCACTTCTTTTTCTGTTTTAGGCGTTGGCATTTCTTGTATTGCTTTTATCTTCGCAGGATCAACCTCAATTCCTTTTTCGCTCACAATAAACCCCAATAGTTTACCGGATCTCACCCCGAAGGTGCACTTGTTAGGATTCAGCCTTAGCCTGAATTTCCTAAGCCTCTTGAACAATTTCAGCAGATTAACCAAATGCTCTTCCTCCGTCTGGGATTTGGCAATCATATCATCAACATAAACCTCGATCTCTTTATGCATCATGTCATGAAAGAGCATCGTCATAGCACGTTGATATGTTGCCTCAGTGTTCTTCAAACCAAAGGGCATCACTTTGTAGCAAAATATTCCCCAAGGAGTAATGAAGGTTATTTTCTCCATGTCTTCTGGCGCCATTTTTATCTGATTGTAACCCGAGAAGCCATCCATGAAGGAGAACATGGAGAATTGAGCAGTGTTATCGACCAGCACATCGATATGAGGAAGCGGAAAGTCGTCCTTTGGGCTCGCCCTATTCAAATCACGATAGTCTACGCACATCCACACCTTACCATCTTTCTTTGGTACAGGTACTATATTAGCGACCCATGAGGGATAAGTTGTAACAGCAAGGAACCCAACATCCCACTGTTTTTGAACTTCCTCCTTAATCTTCACAGACATATCTGGTCTGGTTCTTCTGAGTTTCTGCTTAACAGGCGGACATTCTTCCCGCAATGGCAGACGATGAACAACCATGTCAGTATCCAATCCTGGCATATCCTCGTACGACCAAGCAAAGATATCACTGTACTCTTGCAACATCTCAATCAGACCTTGCTTGATATCGCTTTGCAGTGCAGCCCCTATCTGGATGTTCCTGACAACTCCCTCGGACCCCACGTTGATAATCTCAATCTCTTCCTGATGAGGCAGAATGATTCTTTCTTCCTGTTTCAACAGTCGAGTCAACTCCTCTGGCAAATCGCTATCCTCAACAATCTCTTCCTCAGCTTGAAATACCGGGTGCTCGAAGTCAAAGCGAGTCATAGGAAATTCGTGTTCGGTGTCATCTGAAATATGAATCCTGCAAAGGAAATGGTTAAATGCTTCAAATGAGTGCAAACAAAGCTCATAACCACGTTGCCATTTATTATTAAAATAAAAACAGGAAAAACAGGGAACACAAAATTTGTATGAGAAAAACGCCTTTATTCAATGATTAAACAGTGCATACACATAAGCAGGTGGCCCTAAAACAAAATCACTATGTCCCGGGTAGGACACAGGATTATACAATAATCAAGAAAACAAATCATTACTGTTTTGTAGTCACTGGGACAATTTCCCGGATGGACCAGTTGCAGAGACTTTGCCCTGGCACGCTAGGCTTGATCCACGCGTCCATGTCGCAATCACTATCTCCGTCTTCAGAGTCGGAAACAACATTAACCGTCTCAAAGCAGACTCCCTTTGGAGTAATCACCACCGATCCTTTGAACTTGGGCGCGCCTGATGCGGAAGGTGACGATGTAGGGCGATACCCCAAACCAAACTTGTCCATCTTGACAGGAATTTCCAACACTTGACCCCAACCCTTGGTCTCACCAGTCTGAACCAACGCTTGAGCATCTTTGTACGAAGCCACAACAACCTCTGGCACTTTGCTGGGAACACTGGACTTGTCTTTGATTTGCAACCCTTCAAAGGCTTGGCATGGCATTTCGTGGATTTCTCCATCCACTTCAACGTACTTGAATGATGAGAGATGACTGACCAAGATGTCCTCTTCCCCACAAATAGTAACGATGCCACCACCGGCTTCAAACTTAAGCTTCTGATGCAGCATGGACGTCACAGCCCCTGCAGAGTGTATCCACGGACGCCCAAGTAGACAACTATAAGCTGGATGAATATCCATGATATAAAATTCAGTGTCAAATATTTCCGGCCCGACCTGCAACGGCAACCTTATCGATCCAAACACTGACCTTCTCGTTCCATCAAACGCCCTCACAATCAAGTCACTTGGCGTGCAAATAATTCCCCGGATATTTAACTTCATCATAGCCTTCTTAGGCAATACATTCAGAGATGATCCGGTATCCACAAGAACATGCGACATTACGGTGCCCCGGCATTCCACCGATATGTGCAAAGCCATACTATGCTCTCGGCCTCTGGGTGTTACATCAAAGTCAGTGAAACCCAAACTATGTCCAGCATTGACATGCGCCAGTACCCCCTCTAGCTGGTTGACAGAAACCTCCTGAGGTACAAATGACGTGTCCAATATCTTCAACAAAGCATTTCGATGAGCCTCAGAACAAAGCAACAAAGATAGGATTGAAATTTTTGAGGGTGTCTGTTGTAAGTGCTCAACAATCTTATAATCGCTCTTGCGAATTAGCCTCATGAACTCTTCTACGTCCTTGAGCGACGTGTCTTTCTCTTTCAACTGGGATGGTCCACTTTCATTCACCTTAGCTTTTCCTTTAGCAATCTTCTCTGCTTCAACTTCAGGTGCGGTGAAGATTCTTCCACTACGGGTCATGCCTCCCGTTCCAACAACATTGTCAACTGCCTCTGTCGGCCGGCTATTCACCTCAATCTTTTCTCCATTACAGTACGCTTCTAACCCACATGTCCATGGAACAGCTTTTGTACTCTCAAAATGAACAGGTCCTGCTTTTGTTATTGTGATAGTCGGCCGCTTGGCGGGCGCCGATATCGTAATAGTCTTCCTTGGGATCGTAACCGTTGCAATCTCATCCTGCTTTTCAAACAATGCCTCAACAGGC
Organism: Lathyrus sativus; assembly: GCA_963859935.3. Taxonomy (NCBI): domain Eukaryota; kingdom Viridiplantae; phylum Streptophyta; class Magnoliopsida; order Fabales; family Fabaceae; genus Lathyrus; species Lathyrus sativus. The sequence goes on along the minus strand of OZ012741.1, from coordinate 693,824,123 downwards.
TTCTCAACAGCAGTCCGATCAAATTGCAAAATCCCCTCATCTATCATGGCTTGGATACCTCTTTTCAAATCAGCGCAACCCCCTGGCTGGGTCCAGCAATCCAGACAATATTCATCACATCCAGGGAATACTCCCCCTTTCAACAGTCTACTTTTAACACAACTCAACGGTGTCTTCAATTCATTCACATCCATAACCAAGTTCAAATTCTCTTCCGTTATGATAGCATTTACTCCATGATTCGGCATGGGTTGTTGTACAATATTGGGACCATCCTGACCAAAGTTAATGGCCTTGCTATCAAGCAAATCTTGAACCTTATGTTTGAAAGCATGGCAACCTTCAATATCATGTCCGGGCACCCCGGAATGAAAATCACAATGTTTACCAGCGTCAAAACCAAATGGAGCAGTGCCCGTCAACGAGGCCATCGTTCTCTTTTCAACCAAATTCAAACCCAACAGCGTTTGAAGCAGTTCAGCATAAGTTGAAGGAGGTGCTTCAAATACTCTCTTTGGCCTACCCTCTTGAATTCTACGCTGAGCAGGATGCATTCTCTGTTGTTGCGGCTGTTGTTGTCGTTGTTGTTGTTGTTGTTGTTTTTGCTGAGGTATCGGGATAGTAACACTAGCAACTTGTTGTGGCTGATACTGATTCCTACCTCTTCCACGACCTCGACCACCATATACCGCACTGGCGTCGCCTTGTCTCCTTCCACCAAAGGCTTTCCTTACACCTCCAGCTGAGGTGGATTCACCTGCCTGAATCTTCCCAATCTTAATTCCGTTTTCAATCCGTTCTCCCATGAGAATCATGTCGGAGAAACTACCCATCGAGACATTGAGCAATTTGTCGTAATACATTCCAGAGAATGTTCCAATAAACATATCAATCAACTCTCTTTCAACCAAAGGAGGATGAACCCTAGCCGCAATATCACACCAGCGCTGCGCGTACTCCTTGAAGCTCTCACCATTCTTCTGAGACAAACTCTGCAGCTGAACCCTGTTTGGCGCCAAGTCACTATTATATTGGTAATGCTTAACAAAAGCATCAGCCAATTCTTTCCAGCTTCTAATTTGGGTGGGCTCCAGTCCCATGTACCATTCCAGCGATGGTCCCGATAAACTGTCTTGAAAGAAATGCATAAGCATCTTCTCATCGTCAGAGTATGCAGACATTCTTCTGTAATAAGAACGTACATGAACTCTAGGGCACGTATCCCCCTTATACTTGTCAAATGTTGGAGCTTTGAATTTCAAAGGCACCCTCAGCCCATGCACTAGTCCTATGGTAGTCATATCTAACCTAGCAAAGTTCTGATTGGCTATCCCTTTGATCTACTCTTCCAGCATTTTGAACCTCCTATCATTATCATTAGGCCTTTCAAATCCCACGCCTTGTCCGGAGAAAGCGTCTTCCTGGAGATCCTCGCCCCAGTTCAGATTCTCATTGCCATATCCCTTGTAACCAGCGTTACAGCCATATCCCTGTTGATTGAAAACAGGATCCCGTCCTCTGTTACCGAATCCTTGGTTGACCCCACCTAGTCTATAACCGGTGTTGAACGGCACCATCCTAACATCGTTGTTGTTCATGTTACCAAAGCCAACATCACCGTATCCATACCCTTGATTGTTGTTACCATAGCCATCGTAGCCAAAGCCTTGATTGTTGAAACCAAAATTACCATCATGATTACCAATGCCAAACCCTTGGTTATTGTTTCCAAAACCAGTGTTATCACCGAACCCTTGATTAGCATCTCCAGCATTGCCAGTATCGTTAACAACATTCCCATCACCATTTCCAGCGTTTCCAGTACCAGTGTTACCGATACCAGTGTTACCATTACCAGCACCAATGCCAGTATTTCCATTGCCATTGCCATCACCGGCACCAACTCCACCACTTGTGGGAACGACCACTGTAGGTATCCCATCCTCCCTGCGAGGAGTTCCAACAGAGTGATAATCAGTATTTCCATTCGCCTGCACCAGCAGTGGTTGCACCAGAGTCTGGAGATTCTCCTGGCCCTTGACCACAGTTTCCATTGCTTGCATGAAAAGTGCCAACTTCTCACGAATTTCCTGCATCTCGACTTGAACTTGATCCATGATTCTCTTGCAGTTGTTCCTAGTAGAATAACGATGCGTTCTCTGGTTGTCAATCCTGAAACCTTAGAGATGCAGGAAATAAGATACAGGTTCAAAAAATACCGGTCATGCAATATGAGTATGCAGATGCAAATGTATAAGTATGCTACAGGTTATATCCCCCCCCCCCCGATTCTAGTTTCAGAGAGGAGGCCATCACGACAATGGAGTCCCAATCAAGCAAGCTAGGAGTCAGAAAATCCTCATACATAAACAATGCCAGGAGGAAAAGTACAAAGATACAACTGAATACAGCTGAAAAGACCTCGGCCAACAAGCCTGGCGATGGTCAAAATACAAGTACAGATAACAAAAGCAAAGCAAAGATAAATCAGGCCAAATGGCACGCTCTGACATCTTCCAATATCCTCAACGTCTCCGAATGACCTAGTCTGGAGATTAGCTCTTGTATCAGTAATGCATGTCGCTCAACAGTGGATCTCATATTTTTGGCGTCATCCTTGCAGGTTCCTTCGCCAAAACACTCGTCGAGTCTGCATCTCTTGAAGCCGGCCTTCAATTCACAACCTCTCAGCTCCTTGCCAAGGTCACTTACTTTAAGCTCAACAGCGCTCTTAAGTGATGTCTCTTCAGCAATCTTTGCATCCTGGGCTCTAATCTGCGCCTCTAGCGTGGCAATCTGCAGCTTCAGCTCATCCTCACGCTCCTTCCGCTTGGTAAGCATGGTATTCCACAATGTTTCCCACTTGCCGAGTCGGGAATAAGCTTTGTTTAAGAGTTCCTTCTTGGAAGCAAGCACCTTGCTAACACCGTTCAAGGATAATCCCACTTTTTCTCTCTTGTTGGTCTCTTCAGTCAAATCTGAACCCAACCTATTAATCAACTCAATTTGTTCCTTCACCGTGAAGGTAGCTTCATTCTTCTCATGACGTAATTGGAAAATCTCTTTCTCTAACTCGTCATTGGCTTTCTTCAATTCTTCGTTTTCAGCCAATAATTTGTTATACTTCTCAATATCTACCGAAGTAGGTGCCTCAATCATTGGAAGATACAAAGGTTCCACAACAGGATATGGCATCAAGGAAATCCTAGCTCTCTCGTGGATCCAAGCCAAATAAGGATCATAAGCTTTGATGTTGCTCTTACCAAGCAAAAATTTCCCTCTCCTATGGATGTTAGCCCATGCATGTCTCAACCTGATCAAAACAACCTCGTCTAATGAGCCCGCGAGATACAAAGATTCCTGTATCTCAACCTCAATAGGAGCATCTCTCAAGGCATAACCAAACTGTCTCACCAACAGAGAAGGGTTATAGTTGATACAGCCTCCGTCCAATCAAAGGGACATTCGGAAAGCCACTGCAACTATATATAATATCAGTGCCAAGCATACTCCGATCAAACCAAATGATGTTCTCAGCAGACAGCCCCATCAACCGGGAAGACCGATCCAAAGTATCAACAACATCAACAAAAGGTCATGTCTTCGGAATATGCCCTTGGAACCACCTGTACAAGAGAGGAAGACAGCAAGAAACATTCTTGCCACGACGTTTCTCATTCTTATAGTGAATAGAATGATAAACATCGCCCAAGAGAGTAGGAACTGGATTATTCGAGGCAAGAATCAAGAAGGCATCTGAGTCAACAAAATCTGGCACATTGGGAAACAAGACAATCCCATAGACGCAGACAGCTAGAATGGCACTGAAGGCAACCCAACATCCATTCTTCGCGCACTGTGTAGCCTTCTCAACCAGGACAGACAAGTGAAAACCATAAGCTCCATTCAGCTTGACCAAACCTCCAGGGAACTCAGAAGCGTCTAAACTGACAATCTCAGCAAGTGTAGCCAACTCAGGCTCAGCATCAACATGTATAAAGGGAATCTGGTCTAACACAGGAACTCCCAACATAGCAGAATACTCCTCCAAAGTGGATGCCAGAATATAGTCGGGGAACAGGAAGCATCTCAGCTGAGGCTCATAAAACTGCATCAAAGTATACACCCCAGTCGTCTCAAATGCTGAAGGCCTGTACAAAAAACTAAGCAATCTTCCATAAGATACTCTGAACTCAGCCCTCACTCTCTCATCTGCTAGAGCAACTAATCCCAGCAAGGAACTGATATCTGGCAAATGCAACCGGTAAGCAACTGTCCTTTTCATGGAATCCATGTCTGACCAGAAGATACACTAGAATCAGAGGGGAATGATCACACCTGCAACATAAATACACGCTAATGAAATGCAAACATGAAAATGCACATGCATATGCAAGCAGGAGATCAAGTGCAATGCTGATGAACTGTGTTGCTCTGTACTGAAGCCTGAGAACCATCAAATCTTCGCCTCAAACCAAACCAACCACTCAAAAGAACCCTGTAACCACATCTCACTGACAGATATAAACCAGGTACTCTGAGGTCAAAGGTTTCCTGCAAACAGACCTACCTACCCCTCACAGGTATGTACTTAACTCGCAGACGAGGTACGACATCCTATGCGGGTTCAACGTCACAGACTTTCAAGAACGATGATACGATACCCAGAAGGTGTGGCATCATCATCCCTTGAAGCGGCCTCACTTAGCTGGATCCCAATTGATAGGTCCCCAAAGTCGAAAATCCTCGGGTCAGACAACTTGTCAAGCCCTAAGGGCCAGGCAAGAAGCATCAAAGAGAATCTCGTCCGAGCGCAGATTTCACGGCTAGCTGGTGCGAGCTAAGCAAGCAGGCTAACCACTACTCTCTACTTCTAAGCCTATGTGCAAACTCAAGCCCAGGTCCGGCTTATCTCTCAATCTAACCCTCTTCCCAGCATAACAACAATAATAGAGTACTGAAATTAAAGGCAGAAAGGTAAATATATACAAACCCCAAACGGGAAAACAAGCGCTAGGATTGACTCACATAGGGAACCGCTGGAGTCCCCAGCAGAGTTGCCAGCTGTTGGGGATGACCCAGACAGCTAGGAAGAAAACCTAAGGCGAGACTCACATAGGGAACCATCGCAATCCCCAGCAGAGTCGCCAGCTGTCGCTACTGCGAAAATCGGCGCCGGCTATGTGTCGTACCTCAAAAAATACGATCTTCGCGATGGACGCGGAAAATACTGTTCGAAACAGAGTCGCCACCGAACTTTATTTATTCCAAGGAAGGAATAGGAAAATATCGATAAAACTTTTAAGGAGATAAGAACATGGTCGTTGCAACCAATATTCTAGGTTCGGGAGTCGGTTACATGAGGGGAAGGTATTAGCACCCCTCATGTTCGTTGTACTCAACGGGAACCTTTTGATTCGTTTCGAGAGTAAAGTTAACTACGCTTATTTGTTTTCTTCTAAAGATTTCTCCTAAACGGAAATGGGTGGTTTATAGATAGGGTGCTCGCCAAGGATTGGGGCCCTTGTGCCTACGTATCTTCACTTGTAAGAAGTGGAAAATCAGAGCATTCGTAGTTCGTGGGACTACGGGCAAAAGGAGGGGATTGTGCTCGCCAAGATCATCGCAATCTTGTGCCTACGTATCTTACATTCAGAAGAATGAAGAATCAGAGCAGTCGTAGTTCGGACAACTACGGTAAAAGGTTTGTGTTTGGAATGAACGAGAGTTTAAGTCGCATTCTAACTGCTAAACATTGGCTTGTCTGCTCGCTAGGGGAGGCTGAAGCACGAGTTTGTTATACGCGGAAGAAGGGACTAAACAATGTTCTTGGCAAAATGTGTTTTGGTTAGAAATCGCACGAGGGCGAGGAATTTAGTGTTTGAAAAGTTCAATCGCACAGGGGGGCGAGAAAAGAGAGCTGGGTTGAATAGGTAGTTAAGGTTTCGATCGCACGGGGGCGAAGAAGATAAGGCTGGTTAGATATTTTGAGGGAGAATGACGACTACTCGATAAACGAGACGTCAGTCTCGCAACCAATTAGTCGGGACATCGTTGGAATGCTAGATCCCATCGACACCTTTTTCATTCAATTAGTTATGAAATAGTATTTGAATGGACAATGGCGGTATTTATCCAAATAATTAGGGCACATGTTTTATGGACGAAAGGTCGAGCGACTCACAACCTAAAGCGTACGCCTCAAGAGTAGTTACTCAAGAATTCAAGGAGTGCGAGACTCCAAAAACTCAATTCTTTCGTAACTTGATTAAGAAAATGATTTGAATTTGATGTACGGTTTAGAAGCGTACTAGGGTTTAGACTCAATCGCACGAAGGTGAGGAACGAGATTAGACGTGTTGTAAATTTTAGGAGGAATGACGACTATTCGATAAGCAAGACGTCGACCTCGTAACCAATTAGTCGGGATATCATTGGAATGCTAGATCCCAACGACATCTTTTTCATTCCATTAATTACGAAATATGTTTGTTGGACAGTGAATACTTATCCAAATAACTAGAGGAGGTATTTTAAGAACGAAAGTTTGAATGACACACCATACAAGGCGTACGCCTCAATAGTGATTATTCTCGAATTCAAGGAATGCGCGACTCCAAGAACTCGATTCTTTCGTAAGTTATTTAGGAAAATAATTTAGAAATATCAGCGTGGGTAGGTTAAATTAAGGTGAGCATACCGCTCGAATTAGGGTTTGCGAATTTTGGAAGTTTAAACAAAGTTGGATAGTTTTAAAGATGAAAGACGAAGCGACCACAATTCAAGGTGTGCACCTCGAGAGCGGTCGCTTAAGGATCCAAGGAGTGCTAGACTCCAAGAATCCACCACTTTCATATAAATTCAAAAAAAAGATTTTTATTTATTCTAAACAAATAAAATGTTTTGAATTTAATAAAAGGAAGATGAGAAACAAGTTGATAAAATTCTAAAAGAATTTAAGTAAAGCCATATAGCAAATATTAACTATTATAATTTATAAATGAAAATCTAACAAAATAAAACTAATAATTAACTAATAATATACTTTAATAATATTACTTATGATATCTTCAATAATATACTATATGTAATTAGTCCCAAAATAGGACCCTACTAAGTTCACTAAACCTTATTTAAACTAATCAGCACTGTAATATTATCTAAAAAAAAACTTTCATGCCTTAATTAAAACTTAATATATTCCCACCTTCACACTAAACAAAGTTAAAGCGGAGAAGGAACAGTCAAAAGAGTAGAAGTAGACACAACCCCAAATTGCCTCGAGTTACTCATGAGAAATGACATTAAATGGCCCTAGAAACTAACCTACACATATCCTGCTCTTCACCTTTTATTTATCAACAGTAAAATACTTTTTTTTTTTAAAAAATAAAATAAGTTAATAATCTTATGGATAACATGGTATCTGTGGTTTTGCAGCGTGTAAAAGGTTTTACTGAGCGAATAGTTACCAATGAAAGTTATATAAAAACTGAATCAAACTCAAAAATAAAAAAAAATAAAAAAACATAGTCATTAACACTCGTCCCTCTCTCTTCTCAACTCTCAATCGACTTTCTCCTTCTCAGTCCCATTCCCAAATTGAATCACAAATTCTTAAACCGAAATCAAAACGAAATGAATGCTTCAAACAACATCATATTCAACAAGAAATGAAGATGATAGAAAGAGGACATACCAAATTGGAGAACGGAAATGGCTTCTAACGGATTATCCAGGTATGATTCTTTCCGTCTTCTCCGCCGGTTTCGCTTCTTCTTCTTCTACTGCGAATAGCTTTGTTTTGAATCTTATGGAAATAGGTTTAGCTCAAAGTAAGCTCAGGTTCTGATGTTGAACCTGAGTGACTCTTGTAATTCTGAGCTCTAGTGAATAAAGGATTGGGGGTCGATTTTGACAGGGTAACGTTAGGGTTTTATCCTCCTCTTTTTCCAATGGTTGGGAGTGTATTTATAGGAGATTTTAAGGGTTTTTGGTGCGTGTGAACTTTAGAGAAATTTTGAGGAATATTCCTTCAAGTGTGTGAGGTTGTGAGTTGTGGACCTGCAATACCGTTAGAGAGGTTTTGCACAAGGATTTTGTGGGGGGACCAAGGTGATGGTGACTTGTTAATTTGTCTGTAGTGACCTTCTAGAATGACTCAGTTTTTACTCGAATTTTCACTGCCTCACTGTGAATTTTGTAAACTTTTACTGCTGTTGGTAGTCAATATTTCTGACTTGCTTTTCTGGCTATTTTGTTGAAAATAATGTAGGGTGCCATTTTTAAACGTCTAGGAATCATGGTGACAACTTAAGCTCAAAGTTTCAGCAAATTCATCCATTGCTTGTAATAAAGTCATGTTGCCGGTTTCGACGGATTGACGTAAGTAACAATCACCAAAGGTGAACACTTCTTATGACCTTCTCTTCGGTGATATTTTATCCACTAGCTTCCTTTCATAACCTTCTGCATATGCTTTTGATAGCTTTGAAGAACTCGACAATTTGTTCACAACTCTGGTGTGAGAGCAATATTATGAGACTCGAGGAAGACTTGCAGCCTTAGCTCTAGTGGCGATGCTCCTCTCCAGCTTCCTACTTGTTTTAATGCTGTCTAAACCAAACTCAGGTATTTGTTCTGTAGTGAACATGAAACCTTTCTAGAAGCGTGTAATTTTCTCTGATGATTTTTACTTCCTTTTGACCTTCTGTTGCTTGTTATCTCAGATTTCTTTGCCTCTTATGGACCTTTGAAACAAGTGATTTTTTATGAATCATTTATACAATGTTTGTTCATGATCCTTGTGTTTTTGCTTCAAGTTCCACAAATTATGTTGACATCATAATTGATAGAAGAAGGTTCAAACTAGCAACAACTTGAATTACAGGTATCCAAAAACCACTTCCTTTAGTACGAGGAACTTTGTGAACTAGGAGGGGGAATATTGACCATACAAGAAGCAAAATTAAGTAGAGAACAGAAAGGACAACAACTGAGTAGTTAGTGGGACAACCACCTTGGTCGGCCCAATGATTCGCCATTCAGTAATCATCTGAGGTACAGAATTTGAGTTCAGGTTGCATTGAATCCAAGCTGACAGTATTGTTTTCTTTGTTTTGTTTTAATGTAATGGGTTCTGTTTCTTGCCCAAGATCTTGTGGTTTAATCATCCTTGAATTATCTCGCAGGTTATATGATCATACGATATTGAAAATGCTACAGAAAATGCCATGAAGACGATGGAGTCTTGTTTTCGTAGCCGGGTAAGTGGCATCTCCTCTAACAGCATCCTTTAGGTCGGCAGCCTTAGGACATTGACAATGCCGGCATCAGTCAATGCCGTAAACACAATTTTTAGGTATTATGTCTTACAACCTAGCTAACCAACTCTTGTTTGACATATTTCTGATCTGCTGACATTTCCTTGTGTTGCGGTATTGTTAGGCAATAACGACAATGGCTGCGAACCTAATGAAGCGAAGTTTTTCAAATAATCAAAAGAGAGAGTATTATGATTGCTGCGGAAGACCGACGACAACATTTTCTCTGCTATGAATATCAGACAGTGTTAAATTTTGGTGTGTGCCAATTCCAAATTTGGTAGCATTTTCTCTTAGAATTTGAATTCCACAGCTGTTGTTGAGACTTTGTTGGTAGCTTTGTGACTTACGTGATCTGGCATATGGTTTTGCAGGTATATTGGCTTCTTTAAACATCAAAGACCAATCTTGATATTCATCTTTTTTAACTCACGCCAAGCCAAAAAGAGTGTATGCAATCCCAAGTGAGCAAATTGTTCCACAGTTTCAATGAAGTGACTGGTTTGCTGCTCAGCACGAGCATAGGGAATAACAGCTTCACCAGCTGTGTTGCAAAACTTCTGAATTTGGATGTGAATCCTTGGTTTCACGATCCGTTTTGTTCATGCTGTTGAAAGTCTGACTGTTGCTTGCTTGTTATGCAAGTGTGGTAAGTTGGTCTAAGGCGAGCATTCTTCTACTGGTCTTGTAGCTACAACTGCTTCGGCTATTCTAATCAACATTGCAGCCTTAGAGGTCACTAGATCTGCACTTTCAGCAAGAGCTTGAACCCTTTCGTTTTTGAATGGCTATTTCCATGGATGCATTCACCGAGGCTTTGGATTCTCTAAGCCTAAGCATTGCATTCTCTTCCAAGGCCTTCTGTTCAGCTTCAAATGCTCTTAGCAAACTTGGTTGTTAGCTTGCAGGTTTATACTTCAAGTTTGTATGTCTATTCACATTACTCTTGTGACTAACTTGTAATTCATGCACAAGATGTTTATGATGGAACTTTTGGCCATATATACTTTACACTAATACGCAACTTTTGGCCATGTATAATTTACACTAATACACAACTTTTGGCCATGTATCATTGATCTCTACCACTTTTTAAAATCTTGAGCAACGTGTCGTTTCTTCGCCTCTATTTAGTCACTGCAGCTTGGCATATTCTTTATATTATTTCTTATTAGTTTTCAATCACTTTGTACCATAACAAAGACTTTTAAAGTTGTCTCCTCATTGAATTTATACTTTCAAATTATAAAGCTTTGTATTATCTTTGTAAAAATAATTCAATATAATTTCAGCATTTTTCTTCTTTGAATTCCTTTCATCACGCACTTAGAATGAGGCCAGCTTGTGTTTTGTTGAGAAGTTCTCATGCCTCTTGAAATGCACTGGGCTTGTATGCCTTGGTTGTAAATTAAACGACAGGCTGTTTTGAAAATATTCACCCTTTTTAACACAATTATCCATGATGCTTGATTTAAGATTTAAACAAGTTCATCGTTAGCTGGCCAAGCAAAACATAATACAAGTCCTTGTAAACTAAACTCCATAAAAATTATTCCGAATCAATCTTAGCATTGAAACATTTTGAAAGCCATCAAGTCGAGATTGACTATGAGTAGTTTAAACATGATTGTAAAATAATGTTGTAGCCCACACATGACTTGAAGTTAATACACCTATGGCTTGAAACTAAACTCCACAAATTTGGCCTTTGTAACACTCAGAACACAATGTAGAAATATGGTCTTGAAATTTGTACGCTAAATCTAAGTTTGTCACAAACTGATTTAGAATCCAAACATAGCTTGACGCCTGTAATCAATTCGAGTAAAACCTGAGGCCAAATCGACCGTGTCTAGAAGCATCATGAGAAGTATCTTTGAACAACTTGAATTAAGTGCATATCGTAACAAGCAACTTGTAGCGAGGTTTAAACGAACTTTAGAGAAGTTCGTAACCAAGTTGAAATAGGGTTTAAATTTCTTGAAATCCAATAATTATGTTGCGAGGTAGATCTAGTCATGTATTTGACGCCATTGTCCATATCATATATGTCTGATCGTGAGAATGAAGACACACATGAGTATGGGTATAAGGGGCCGGAGGCGCGCTCTTCCCACAAGAATTCAACATAAATTGCTAGGGGTTATAACTATAGTGTGTACACACATGGTCTTTATAAACAAAGTCTCAATTAGTCATGGCCAGACGTCATGAAGCAGTAAAACGTTCTTTAAATATCGAAGTAGGACAAATTTGGGGTATAACACTATGACAGAAGAGTCGCCACCATGCATTATTTATCCCACAAGAGGGAAAGGAAACGCTCAGAGTAAACCTAACGCAAAGAGGGAAAGGAATGGTCATTGCAACCAAATCCTGGATTCAGGAGTCGGTTACGCAAGGGGAAGGTGTTAGCACCCCTCACGTCCGTCGTACTCGACGGGATCCACGCTTGTTTTCTATCTAAGGGTATGTTATTCTATCTATTCTACAGGTATGGGTTAAAAGAAAATAAAATAACTCGGCAAAATATCGCGCTTTATGCCTACGTATTCCCGTCTGGAATGAGAAATCAGAGTCAACGTAGTTCGCCTACCTCCGGGAAAGGAGGGGAAGGTTGCTCGCTAGGATATCGCATCCTATGCCTACGTACTTTCATACAACATGAAAGATCAGAGCAAACGTAGTTCGGGCTATGGAGGACACAAGCTTGTCTGACAGTTTTTATCTCCTTAAGAAAGGGTTTTCCTGATTAAGAGTCCAAGAGGACAAAAAAAAGGACATTTGAAATTTGTTTTCAGTTTTTTACGAAAGAACTGTTTTTTTGAGTCTGTTTGCAACTTGTACTGTACTAAAGACTTGTGATCTGAGAGTGACTACGTCGCATGTCACCCTAAGGGTACCATACTAAGCAGCCATATTACTGAAGAGTGACCCTCCAGCAACCTTTTCTCAAATAGCTTAAGGCTCGTAACGTACAGCACGCATTATCCTTATTACTGTGTTTTTGAATTGTTTTAAGATGAGAAGAGAAAGACGCTCTAAAAAGTCTATGGTTGAAAGGGAAACTAACCTAATGTTATCATGCATGGGTCAAAACTTAATGTCTGTCATAATTTCCTCTTGCACAGAGGAAATTAGAGATCCTAGGGGATAAACAGCAAAAGACAGCAAGCAAATACAGTAAACAGTAAAATGCATGCTATGCAACAGTACCAAAGAGGCAAGAGAGAAAACAATAGGCAAGAGGAGACAAGCTCCACCTCAAACCTAGAGGTAATCAACACAAGCAAACAGACAATATAGAGAAAAACAAAAGATACAGAGGAGACAGCCCAAGCAGCAGCAACTCCTACAACAAACAGCAACAGCAACTCTAAACAACAAAGTTAGACAGCAAAGTTGACAGCAAGACTTCATCTTCAAGCAAGCTTTTACCTTCAAGCTTCATCAATCTTCAAGCTCCAACAAGCACACTCCAAGAGGAGGATTAATCATCAATATCAAGTTATAATGTTAAGGAACTTAATGACAACCAAAGGAAATCACTAAGAACTCAACATTGCAAATGAAAGGTATCCTCAAAGTTCTACTCACTTGGGCATACCACTCATCCCTCCTAAGGAGAGATGGAGCTTCCCAAGGAGGACTTTATGTCATTGGATAGAATAGAGGCAAACAATGCACTCTATGTTTGAAGAAAGAATCAAAACTAGGTCTAAGGCACTTCCTAAAACCCTAATTCCTAAGCTCCTAAAAGAGAAGAAAGCCTCAACTCCAAATTCCAATCTTCAAGCCACAGCAGCTACACCAAGTCCAAAAGACCTCCCAAGAAGGAAACCAAGCAAATCCAGCCCCAAAGTCACCAACAAGACCAAACAAACAAGAGCACTAAAGATAGAACACCACAAGCACAAGCATCTTGCAAAATATACCTAAAATAGAAAACTAAGTTGTAAAAATCTAATAAAATTCCTAGGGGAACATGAATATGTCTAATAACAGCCAGCAAAAGATCTCCTCCTAATTCTAATCTAATCACTAGAACAAAAATCAACAAAAAGAGGGAAGAATTACGAAAGAAGAAGAGAAAACAAGCAACATGCAAATGTAAACATGTGAGTGGAAAATGCACACAAAATCATGATTAAACAGCCAAAAATAGTGACAAACATCCAAAATAATTCAATCCTAATGCAACATAATGATCTATGATGATTCGGATCGAACCGGCACGCGAACAAGCAAGCAAAACAGCAAAACAGGCCCTCTGTTACAATGTTAATCGATTAACGCCAGGGGTTAATCGGTTAACCATTGAAAAACGCTTGAAAATTTGAATATTTGAGTTGGTAAATCGATTAACCATATAGGTTAATCAATTAACACTGTGCCAGAAGTGAAAAATGATCGCAACTTTCTATGTCTAATACAACTTAACTGCAAGTGCACAGTCTATCGCGTAGTAATAAAAGATATCGATCCCACAAGGATTCGTAATCAAAATAGTGTTCTTGGGAGTTACTATGTTTAGCTAGGTAGATACTGTTTAAGGGAATAATTTCTATCACTAAAGGGAACTAAAAACGTTACTTGAATTATAATTACGCGAATCGATATGCAATAATTATGTTCTTCGGGGATTTGACAAGTTACCGGTTGTAATACCCTAATTTTTACCCCTAAGATCCCACATTTCATATCATTCCACAAACAAGGTTATATTTTTTAGCTTTCGCACCCTTATGGGTTTCTTACTTTCTTTTTGTTTGTTTCTGTTTACTAACATCTAATCAAAATACCAAAAATATTTTTTGTTTCTTCTTCTCTGTGTGTTTAGGGTTTTGCAGGAAATTGATGGCAAGGACATTCATTCGAGTCTAAATCAGATGAAAGTTTGACCTCATCTTGGTCAAACTATCAAGGGTTCGCTTCGACTATAAGTTACCCGTGATTGTGGGCTATTTTCTCAGGCAATGTGACTGTTCAAGGTCAAGTTGTCCTATATCATAATTCATCAAATTTTCAAGCAGTGTTCTATGAGAAGTTTGGTCAGGTTTATCACGATCAGGGTTCATCAGTCTAGAGTTTTGTCTATACAAGTCAAGTTTGGCGGATGTTCAATAAAGATGTTTGTTTTGGGATGCAAGTCCAAAGTGTTTATTCAAGTGTGCAATTTCCAAGTGATTCTAAGGCATGTTTGGAGATTAATCTTTGGGTTTATTATGACATCAATTTCTTAAGAATTTGTTTTATTCAAGAATTTAATTCAAATTAAATTTGGAAGAGACGGAAGAGAAAGGAAAAACCGACGGGTGAAATGATGTTAGACGGAACCGAAGACGAAGAGAAGTTTCTCGCCGCCGGAATTGCCGGCCTTCAGCAGAATTCATTCTACATGCGCGCATTTGATCAATTGAGGAAGCTGGAGATGTTCTTTGAGGAAGAGACTCGTCGCGGTTGCTCCATTATTGATCTTTATGAGCTTGTCCAGCATGCAGGCAACATTTTGCCTCGCTTGTATCTCCTCTGTACAGTAGGATCTGTATACATCAAGTCAAAGGAAGCTCCTGCTAAGGATGTTCTTAAGGATCTTGTGGAGATGTGCCGTGGCATTCAAAACCCTGTTCGTGGACTCTTTCTCAGAAGTTATCTTTCTCAAGTTAGTAAGGATAAATTGCCGGATATTGGTTCTGAGTATGAAGGGGATGCAGATACTGTATCAGATGCTGTAGAGTTTGTACTCCAAAATTTCACAGAAATGAACAAACTTTGGGTGCGGATGCAACATCAGGGGCCTTCCCGGGAGAAGGAGAAGCGAGAAAAGGAAAGGAGTGAGCTGCGAGATCTTGTTGGAAAGAATCTCCACGTTCTCAGTCAGATAGAGGGTGTTGACCTTGATATGTACAAAGATGTTGTACTGCCTAGAGTACTAGAACAGGTTGTGAATTGCAAAGATGAGATAGCCCAATTCTACTTGATGGATTGCATAATTCAAGTCTTCCCTGATGAATATCACTTGCAAACTCTTGATGTGTTGTTGGGTGCTTACCCTCAGCTTCAGCCAACTGTTGACATCAAGACAGTACTATCCCAGTTAATGGAAAGGCTTTCAAATTATGCTGCTTCAAGTGCAGAGGTTTTGCCTGAATTTTTGCAGGTGGAAGCATTTTCCAAATTAAGCAATGCAATTGGCAAGGTGATAGAGGCACAGCCTGACATGGCCACTGCTGGAGTTGTAACTTTATATTCATCTCTTCTGACCTTCACTCTTCATGTCCACCCTGATCGCCTAGATTATGCTGATCAAGTGTTGGGAGCATGTGTGAAAAATCTCTCTGGCAAAGGTAAAATTGAGGACAAGAAGGCAACAAAGCAGATTGTTGCTTTATTAAGTGCTCCATTGGAGAAATATAATGACATTATGACTGCCTTGAAGCTTTCAAACTATCCTTGTGTAATGGAATTCCTTGACATTCCAACTAATAAGGTCATGGCAACTGTTATTATTCAAAGCATTATGAAAAATGGAACACGCATTTCTACTTCAGACAAGGTTGAAGCATTGTTTGAACTGATAAAGGGGCTTATCAAGGATTCTGATGTGTCTCCTAATGAAGAGCTGGATGAAGATGATTTCGCTGAGGAGCAGAACTTGGTTGCACGTCTGATCCAGATGCTTTATAATGAGGATCCAGAAGAGATGTTTAAGATCATCGACACTGTGAGGAAGCACATACTGACTGGAGGACCAAAGCGTTTCCCTTTCACTGTTCCACCTCTTATGTTTTCTTCTTTAAAGTTGGTCAGGCAGTTGCAAGGTCATGGTCAAGAAGAAAATCCTTTTGGAGATGATTCATCAGCATCGCCAAAGAAAATCTTTCAGCTTTTAAATAAGACCATTGAGACTCTATCAGGTGTTCTGACACCAGAGTTAGCATTGCAGTTGTGCTTGCAATGTGCTGAGGCTGCAAATGATTGTGAGTTGGAACCAGTAGCATATGAGTTTTTTACGCAAGCTTATATTCTATATGAAGAAGAAATTTCTGATTCCAGAGCACAGGTCACAGCTATCCATTTAATAATAGGAACTCTTCAAAGGATGCATGTCTTTGGTGTTGAGAACAGGGATACTTTAACTCACAAGGCCACAGGGTATTCAGCAAAGCTTTTGAAGCCAAAAAATCTCTGCTGATTTTCTTCCTCAATTCCTCAATACAAAACCTTTTGCTCACATTCTCTTCTCATACTTCTTTCCACCAAATTAACTTCAAATCAACCTCAAACACAGATCAATTCAACCAGAGATTCGTTCAGAAGAAGAAGAGAAGCAAGAAGAAGTTTGGATTGATTTCTTACCTGAGTTTGAAGGTAGATTGAGCTTCACCGTCATTTTCGATCCGTTACCTTTTGTTATGATTCTTTAAACTGTTGGTACTGTTGTGAAGAATTTTTGATTTCGATCTGTTCGGTGTGATTTTCGCATCCCGTCGCTTTGATCTGAGCAAGCTTTGAGCTCGCAAAAATGGTGTGAAGAAGTTACCGTGAAGAGAGAAAGGAGAAGATGAAGTTTCTGTTCTCTTTCTCCTTTTAAATTGTCTTTTTCATTTATTTATTCTTTTTTTTTATCTTTTCTTTTTTATATTGTTATTAGTTTATTTTTTATAAAATAATAATAATATTCTTGAAAAAAAGAAAGCATTAAAAAATTATTTGAAAACATTTTGATCAATTGTTGGTGGTTTTGGATCTTGAATTTTGATAGGATTTCATCAATATCAATGGACTTTGGGTGTTGATATTTATCCACCAAGAGAGGTGATTGATATTGATGATAATTTAATCGATTCGAGATTCAAATTGTGATTTCATTTTCTTTCTTCTTCTTTTTATTTTTGATCGATGAAATCTATGGATCATAGATTGTTGATTATCAAGGTTGTTTAATCTTCATTATTTCAAATCTATGGATGAATAATCATTGAGATAATTCTCCGTACTTTGGAATAGTGATAGATTACCTTTGATTAATTGATTAAAAATCTTGATTATGATGAGATCACTACCTCTTTTCTTTTTGTGTGGCATGTTTTAGGAGAGTGATTTACATATCATTTCTCTAACATGTATTAACACTAACATTTTATTGACCGGCCTCAGATAGTCGTGGTTTCTACATAAACCCGATTACGATTGCTTAACATAGCGCTAAATTGTCCCTTAATCGGAAAATGATCATTCGTGGCTCAAACTTACGTTTAAAAGTCCAAGTATGTTTAGTTGCTTGTCTTAACTCCAATACCTATGAAAATCATTGTTAGGAGGCTTTGATTCTATCAATCCTCTAATGAATTTTCATTAATCTTGGTCTAAGTGCAAGAATTAATCATCATTGATCATATGTTCTAACCACTAACCACTAATTCACTAACAATATCCTTGTTTAATTTTGTTTATATTCTCTTCTTACTCTTTATTTTTTACTTTTATGCTTCCATTTTATCATTTCATATCATATCTTTGTTTATGTTTATGTCATTTCTCTTTTGTCCACTTGGACCATACTTTGTTCAAAACACTAATAAAGGATAAAACATCTAAAAAAATTTGGTGCTATTAACTTTGTGGTTATACTCTTGGACCATTCTTAGACTTTGGACTTCATGGACATTCTGGACTTAGGATTAGGACTTTCTTCCCTATGCTTGGAGTATCGTGGATCTTAGCCTTTATTTGGCTCGATCATTGACTTATGCTTTAAATCGGATGGAATTCTTTTTGCTTGCTTTGGAGTGTGCTACAAGTCGGTTAGATCTTTCTTATCTCTAGCTCTTATTTTGTTTTTTAGGATAGTCACTTCATCTCCTCCCCTTCTTAAATTTTCAAAACTTTCTCCCTCTTTCAAAACCTTCTTGGTTTCAAACTTCAAAACCGCTTTCGCAATAAAACCTTGACTTTCGTCAAGTGATTTTTAAACTTTGTTTTTTTTCTTAATAAAAGTCAATCAATGTTAATCATGTTTTGACCAATTTCAAAAGACATAAAAAATACAAAAACTCATCAACTCTTTTTGTGCCTTTATGCACTTTTTCACTTTAAAACTTTTCATAAAGTTTAGACATGATTCATTTCTATAGTTGAGATGTAAATCTCCTATTCCCCATATTATTAAGACTTTGACATTTTCCACGTTGATGTTGAGTGATAGTCTTGTTGATAATCCAAGCAAATCCTCCATCTTTATGTGACGCAAATGTTGTCTTAATACTCGTGGGTGGATAGTCGCAGTTTTCTCCTTGAAATGACGACTTGTCCGAACATCTAAAATCAATCAAAACCAACAAAATTTTGTCATTTGTACCACGAACTATGAGGTTTTGATTCCATATTGCACTTTATGGGTACGTAGGCATGAGACGATAAGTCTCTCCAAACACAAAAATCTAAAAAATATTCTCTTCTCATCTCCCCAATCTCTTTTCAAACAAACCACTTTCAAACCAAAAAGCGTAAATATTTCAAAGGGCTCCTATAGAGTACTATAGACGTTTTGGGTGCTAACACCTTCCCATTGCGTAACCAACCCCCTTACCCCGATCTCTGTCTCGTGTTCTTATTTTAGAACTCTTTGGTTTTGTTCGCTCTTTTTCCTTTCCTTTATTTGGATAAAATAAAAGTGCGGTGGCGACTCTTGTTTTCTTTGAGTTAAGTTAGTCAATAACTTACGCTCACGATTTTTACCGCTACAGAAAAGTGGCGACTCTGCTGGGGACTCCAACGGTTCCTAGTGGGTTTCGCCTACTTTGATTTATTTATCGCTTTCTGTTTGACTTGTTTGTTATTGTTTGTTCTGTTTTGGTGCCTGGTAATCTGTGTGGTGAGATAAGTCCTAACCCGGACTTGAGTGCACTTATGATAGGAGGGTGGTATAGTCTTGTTGGCTTACGTGGAGTAGTCCTTACTAAGCTGACTTGAGATCCCCCGCTCGGTGGAGGCCCCTTTGGAAATTACTGATGTCTTACGAGTAGTCGTAATTGATATTACTTTTTCCGACTGGGAGCCTGAGAAGCTGAGGACCTTAGAACCCTTTAACCCATCTTGGCCTTATTAGGACGTGGTGCGATGGCTGTTCAGGTGTAGACTTGAATTGGTCGTTACGCGATACCACACTCAGATGAGTTTCTCTTGAGAATATTGTTGGCCGACGAGTAGTCGTTTAAGCCGATAATATCCAAAAGATGGAATTATGATTCTGGGAACTTTTTAGAACCTTGTTCTACAGGTGATGATATAACCATAGTACATACCATTGTGGGTTGGTTGATTCTTATCTTTGGCTCCATGCCCGTGCCGAACCTTTGAACCTGTGTGCTTTGTATGACTTGTTTGTGGGTGTTGCATCTTGCACTCATGCATTCATGAGCATTGTGTTTCAGCTGGTTTTTAAGGATCTCAGAGATTTTCTTTTGCAAACATCGCAGATATTGTTGATTATGGACATTGGAAGGAGAAACACTCAGAAGTACAGTTTTCGGGCTCCTGATCTTACAGAGTTGAGAAAGCTAGTGTCCTTGGTAGATGATCGTTCAGGCTTCTTATCTCGTTATGGGAGACTTTTATTTGTTCTTTCTACCAATATTGAAGACGGAATTCTGAATACCCTTATGCAGTTCTATGATCCTATTTACCGATGCTTCACATTTCCCGATTATCAGCTCATGCCGACCTTGGAAGAATATGCTTATTTGTTAGGTGTACCGGTTTCTGATAAAGTTCCGTATACTGGTTTGGAGGAAGCTCTTAAGCCTCAAGATATCGCTGAAGCTACCCATTTGACGAAGTCGGATATTGATGCAAATCTAAAGACTAAGGGAGGCCTCAAGGGTTTAACTGCTAAGTTCTTGATTGAGAAGGCTACTTTATTTGCTGACATTGGGCGCACATTGGCGTTTGAGGCTATATTGGCTTTACTCATATATGGACTAGTCTTGTTTCCTAATATTGATAATTTTGTGGATGTTAATGTGATTAGAATTTTCTTGATTGGGAACCCTGTTCCAACTTTGCTTGGTGATACTTATTTCTCCATCCATAGTAGGACTTCTAAGGGAAACGGTACCATTGTTTGCTGTCTACCTCTGCTGTATAATTGGTTCGTTTCACACTTACCTCAGACATCTGCTTTTAGGAAAAACAAGGATTGCTTAAGGTGGTCTCAAAGGATTATGTCTCTTACGCATACTGATATCACTTGGTCTTCTTCGGTTTACGATAATGTCCAGATTATTGATAGTTGTGGAGAATTCGCCAATGTTCCTCTTCTTGGAATACAAGGCGGAATTAACTACAACCCGAGTCTAGCTCGCCGTCAGCTGGGTTATATGCTGAAGGATAGGCCTAAGAATATTTTATTAGAGGGTTTATTCTTTCAAGGAGGGGATGATTCTCTTGGTTTGAGAAGAAAAATGGCTCATGCCTGGACTAAGATTCACAGGTTGGGTAGAGGGGAGCTTGGAAGACAAGTTTGCATTGCTTTGGAACCTTACACACTTTGGGTGAAGAAGAGGGCTATGGAGCTTAAGATGCCTTATCCTATTGAGAAACCTCTGACTACTGTGATCTCTACGCCACTCTCTACGCCACTCCCTGTTTCTTCTGATGATGTGAAGACACTTCAAGATGCTTTGGCTAAGATGAAGGAAGAGAAAGAGATGTGGGAAAGTAAGTTTCAAGCTTCTGACAAAGAGAAGATGGAATTGCAAAAACAGATGAAGGAGAAAGATGACTTGATAGAGTTACTTGAGCGGCGCGCTGTGAAGAGGCATGCAGAGGATTTATTTTCCTCTACTACTCCATCATCACATCCTCCTACTTCTGGTGCTTGGAAGGGTATTGTGGATCAGCTTGTGCTAGAGAAGATCACCATGAAGCACAACTATGAGAAAAAGATTAAGAGACTCCGAAGGAAGTATCAGCTTGGATCGTCATCAGATGTTCCTTAGGACCTAGCTTTTTCTTATTTTGATATTATTGTATTTTGTACTTCCAAGTGTAACTCTTTCCAATATTCAATGAAATGAGATGTTTATCAGTACTTCAAGAAGTGTTATTTTTCTTTATGATGTTTGTAATTGCTTTATATCTTAAAGATCCTTGAAAACTGGTTGAAACACCTGCATTTTGCATTTGCATTCGCATCATCGTGCATTGTGTGTTGCCTTTTCCAGATGTCTTATTTGTTTCTTTTGGCCTTCCTTCAGTCAAGCTGTCGCATCACTACAACACCCGGGCTAACTATAAGAAAAAGATGGATCAGTTGCAACAAGAGAACCGCGAGCTCCGTGAAGAGGTATCAACTCTGAAAGATGGTTTGGAGAGACTGACTGTCGCGATGGAAGCTCTGGTGGCTGCTCAGAATCAGCCACCACTACCTCCTCCTTCTCTTGTCCAAGGAACTGTGATTTCTGATATCGGATCAACGCCCATTTCTGTGGCCCCGATTAATACTTCTCAATATCAAATGCCTGTTGGTTTCCCTTGGGGCATGCCTCCCAATTATGTGCCAGAGGGATATCGACCTCCTGTTCCCGAAGGTTCTAGACTCCCTGCTGTCATGGCTGTACCACCTCCTGTGGTTAATGTTGTTCCTAATGCTGAAGTTCCGGTTGTTCCTACTGTCATACCTGTGCCACCGCCTGTAACTCACGCTATGCCTTATACTGAAGAACAAATTTTCCATACTGCTCCGAGCGAGAGTTTGGATGTTATGGATCGAATAGATGACTTTCAAGATCAGTTTGCTGAAATGCAAAGAGAAATCAGGGCTTTAAGGGGAAAGGAGTTATTTGGAAAGAATGCTCATGAGCTTTGCCTTGTTCCAAATGTGAAGATTCCCGCCAAGTTTAAAGTTCCGGAGTTTGAAAAATACAAAGGGAACACTTGTCCGCAAAGTCACTTGATCATGTATGCTAGAAAGATGTCTACCTATACTGACAACCATCAGTTGTTGATCCACTATTCTCAAGATAGTCTTACTGGTGCTGCGCTGAAGTGGTATATGGGACTCGACAGTACACAAATCAAGACATTCAACGATCTTTGTGAAGCTTTTGTTCGTCAGTATAAGTATAATCTCGATATGGCGCCAGACCGTGATCAGCTTCGCGCAATGTCTCAAAAAGAGAAAGAAACTTTTAAAGAATATGCGCAAAGATGGCGTGAGATTGCAGCTCAGATAAGCCCTCCGCTTGAAGAGAAAGAAATGACCAAGATTTTTCTGAAGACTCTGGGTTCATTTTACTATGAAAGGATGGTTGCGAGCGCTCCTAGTGATTTCACGGAAATGGTTAATATGGGGATGAGATTAGAGGAAGCTGTCCGTGAGGGACGACTGATAAAAGAAGGAAATTCTGGAAGTACAAAAAAGCCTGGTGTTGGGTTCCCTAAGAAAAAAGAGGGAGAAACTAATGCTATATCTCAGGAAAGGTCTAGAAGACGCAGAGTTGTGAACAACAATGGTAGTCGTCGTCAGCAACAAGTAGCATCTGTTACGCCTGTTATCAGTAACACCCCTACCGCTCAAGCTACTGCAAGTTATCAACCACGTTTCCAAGAGAAGACAACTCAACAAGGTCGTACACAGAGGAAAACACAATTTGATCCCATTCCAATGACGTATACTGAGCTCTTTCCGGCTTTAATAAAGAATAATTTGGTTCAACCTCGTGATCCGCCGGCTGTTCCAACTGAAATTCCATGGTGGTATAAGCCGGATGCTCATTGCGCATTTCATCAAGGTGCCCCGGGACACGATATCGAAAATTGCTATCCTCTGAAGCATGAAGTTGCAAAGCTCGTAAAAAGCGGTATTCTGTCTTTTGAAGATACCAACCCTAATGTGCAATCAAATCCGTTTCCTAAACATGGTAATGCAACTGTTAATATGGTATATGGTTGTCCTGGTACATACCGTATTTTCGACATTCGCTGGATTCGGAGATCGCTTGTTGAAATGCATGCTACTTTGAGTGAGTTCCATGATATTGAGCATGATTATGCCGCTTGTTGTATTTGTTCTGTGAACCCTCGAGGGTGTGTGATTGTAAAAAGGGACTTACAAAAGATGATGGATGAGAATTTGATTCAGGTTACTGCAAACAGAAATGAAGTGGAGAACGAGGTGAATGTCATAGTCCCACGTTTCAATATTCCTGAGCGGGTTGTAATTTCTTACAATAGTCAGAAATCTGCTGTGACGCCTTTGGTTATCCGTTTGCCTGGCCCGACGCCGTATGAATCCGATAAAGCTGTTCCCTACAAATACAATGCTACTATGTTGGAGGATGGAAAAGAGGTTCCCATTCCTTCTCTTCCCTCAGTTGTGACTATCGCTGATGTCGGACGTGTAACCAGAAGTGGTCGAGTATTTGATAATGTGCCTTCAAAGACAAGTGAAGATACTGGGAATAAGCAAATTCAGTTGAAGACTTCTGTAGAGTCTGGCCAATCAAGTGATGTAAATCAGAAGTCAGATAATGATGAGGTATTGAAATTGATCAAGAAGAGTGAATATAATGTGGTGGATCAATTGTTACATACACCGTCAAAAATATCTGTTTTATCTCTGTTAATGAGCTCTGAGGCTCATCGTGAATCGTTGCAGAAAGTATTGGAACAAGCTTATGTAGATCATGATGTGACTGTTAACCAGTTTGATAGCATTGTTGCCAATATCACTGCGTGTAACAATCTGAGTTTTTGTGATGAAGAGTTGACCGATCATGGAAGAAATCACAATTTGGCTCTCCATATTTCCATGAATTGCCAGGAAGACGCTCTATCCAATGTGCTGGTTGATACTGGGTCATCGTTGAATGTGATGCCAAAATCTACTTTGTCCAGATTATCTTATCAAGGTACTCCTATGAGGTTCAGTGGGGTCATTGTGAAAGCCTTTGATGGATCGAGGAAAACCGTGATTGGAGAGGTTGATCTCCCTATCAAGATTGGTCCATGTTTTTTCCAGATCACTTTTCAAGTCATGGATATTCGTCCTGCTTACAGTTGTCTTCTAGGACGCCCATGGATCCATGAAGCTGGAGCTGTTACTTCGACACTGCATCAAAAGTTAAAATTCGTGCAGAATGGTAAACTCGTCGTTGTTGGTGGAGAACAGGCTATGTTGGTAAGCAGTTTGTCGTCTTTTTCTTATATCGATGCGGAAGAGGATATTGGAACTCCATTTCAGGCTCTTTCTATGGTTGATAAAGCTGTTAAGAAGGATGGGGTGTCCATGTCTTCTCTAAAAGATGCACAACATGTAGTGGATAATGGCCAAGCTCATGGATGGGGCCGAATCATTGAAGTTGCTGAGAAAAAAGATAGAGCTGGTTTGGGTTTTACATCTGGTTCAACCCAAAATGAGCTGAAGAGTATTCATGAAGTCTTTCGAAGTGCTGGGTTCATCCATTGCAAAGATCATTCTACAGCTGCAATTCTCGAAGATGACCAAGAGGAAGAAATGCCCAACTTTGTGACACGTGGATTGATATGCCAGAATTGGATCGCTGTTGATGTTCCTACTGTTGTTCATGTTTCAAAGTAATTTGTTTTTGTTTCTTTCAAAAATCCTTTCACTCTGCCCAAGGTGAAAGTGAATTTGTGAGGGCTTTGTTTCAACTTTTATCATCATCAATAAAATGTTTTTCTGTTCATCCATATGTTGTTTTCCTTTTTTGCTTTACTTCTGAAAAATGGTAACATAAAAAACCGAAAAAAGTATAATAATGTTATAATCACTCTTATCTGCATAATATTTTCATTTTTTTTGTTCATATTCTAAAATCAAACATAAAATCATTGTGCAGATTGATTGTTAAACCCATTGGAAACAATGACCATATGCCCCTCCCAACTTTGAGTTCCCTGTGTTTGACGCGGAAGAGGAGGATATTGAAGAAATTCCTGATGAGATTTCTCGATTGCTTGAGCACGAGGAGAAGGCCATTCAGCCTCATGAAGAGCCGGTGGAATTGGTTAATCTGGGTTCCGATGATGATAAGAAAGAAGTCAAGATTGGGGCACTGCTTCAGTCAGATGTTAAGAAGAGGATGGTAGAGCTTCTTAGAGAATATGTTGACGTGTTTGCTTGGTCCTATCAAGACATGCCTGGTCTTGATACTGGTATTGTGGAGCACCATTTGCCATTAAAGCCTGAATGTTCACCCGTGAAGCAGAAATTGAGAAGAACTCATCCTGACATGGCAGTGAAGATTAAAGAAGAGGTTCAAAAGCAGATTGATGCTGGTTTTCTTGTGACCGTAGAATATCCTCAATGGGTGGCCAATATTGTGCCTGTTCCAAAGAAAGACGGAAAAGTCCGAATGTGTGTTGACTATAGAGATTTGAATAAAGCAAGTCCAAAAGATGATTTTCCACTACCACACATTGATTTGTTGGTAGATAATACTGCTAAGTTCAATATCTTTTCATTTATGGATGGATTTTCCGGTTATAATCAAATAAAGATGGCACCGGAGGATATGGAAAAAACAACATTCATTACACCCTGGGGAACATTCTGTTACAGAGTGATGCCCTTCGGTTTAAAAAATGCTGGTGCAACGTACCAGAGAGCTATGACCACTCTGTTCCATGATATGATGCATAAAGAAATTGAGGTCTATGTGGATGATATGATTTGTAAGTCGAAGACTGAAGAAGATCATATTAAAAATTTATTGAAATTGTTTCAACGTTTGAGAAAGTTTAAGCTCCGTCTGAATCCTAATAAATGCACTTTTGGTGTTCGTTCTGGAAAATTGTTAGGCTTTATTGTCAGTCAGAAAGGCATTGAAGTTGATCCTGGTAAAGTTAAAGCTATCCAGGAGATGCCTGCACCCAGAACAGAAAAACAAGTAAGAGGATTCTTGGGACGTTTGAACTATATCTCTCGATTTATATCCAATATGACTGCCACATGTGCACCGATTTTCAAACTTCTCCGCAAAGATCAGGGTTGTGTCTGGACAGAAGATTGTCAGAAAGCTTTCGAAAGAATTAAAGAGTATCTGCTTGAACCTCCTATTTTGTCTCCTCCCGTAGAAGGAAGACCTTTGATCATGTATTTGACCGTGCTAGAAGAGTCTATGGGTTGTGTTCTGGGTCAACAAGATGAATCTGGGAGAAAAGAATTTGCCATTTATTATCTGAGTAAGAAGTTCACTGATTGTGAGTCTCGGTACACGATGCTTGAAAAGACATGTTGTGCTCTAGCTTGGGCTGCCAAGCGCCTCCGCCAGTATATGTTGAATTGTACAACTTGGTTGATAAATGGATCCAATCAAGTATATCTTTGAAAAGCCTTCTTTAACTGGGAGGATTGCTCGTTGGCAAATGTTGTTATCAGAATATGATATCGAGTATCGAACTCAAAAGGCGATAAAAGGAAGTGTTTTGGCTGATCATTTGGCACACCAGCCGATTGATGATTATCAACCTATTCAGTTTGACTTTCCTGATGAGGATGTGATGTATCTAAAGGTTAAAGATTGTGAGGAACCATTACATGAAGAAGGACCTGAGCCTGGATCCCGTTGGGGTTTGATTTTTGATGGGGCGGTTAATGAATATGGCAGAGGTATTGGTGCAATTATTGTTACTCCTCATGGTTCTCATATTCCTTTCACTGCAAGGTTGGTTTTCAATTGCACAAATAATGCGGCTGAGTATGAAGCGTGTATTATGGGCTTGGAAGAAGCTATCGATTTAAGAATCAAGATTCTTGATGTGTATGGAGATTCAGCTTTAGTGATTAATCAGATTAAAGGGAAATGGGAGACACGTCAACCTGATTTGATCCCTTATCGTGATTATGCAAGAAGATTGTCAACTTTCTTCAATAAAGTTGAGTTTCACCATATACCAAGAGCAGAGAATCAAATGGCAGATGCTTTAGCGACTTTATCCTCCATGATTGTGGTAAATCATTGGAATGATGTGCCAAAGATTAATGTGATGCGTCTTGATAGACCAGCTCATGTGTTTGTAGTTGAAGAGGTTGTTGATGATAAACCATGGTATTATGATATTAAATGCTTTCTTCAGAATCAAGAGTACCCACTTGGGGCATCCAAGAAGGATAGGAAAACTTTGAGAAGATTGGCTGGTAGTTTCTTCTTGAATGATGATGTGATGTATAAGAGAAATTATGACATGATCTTGCTCAGATGCGTGGACAGACACGAAGCAGATATGTTGATGAAAGAAATCCATGAAGGATCCTTTGGCACCCACGCCAATGGACACGCGATGGCTAAGAAGATGTTAAGGGCAGGTTACTATTGGTTGACAATGGAATCTGACTGTTGTAAATATGTGAAAAAGTGCCATAAATGCCAGATTTATGCTGACAAGATTCATGTGCCTCCAACTCCTCTCAATGTTATCTTTTCTCCATGGCCTTTTTCAATGTGGGGCATTGATATGATTGGAATGATTGAGCCTAAAGCGTCGAACGGACACCGTTTCATATTGGTGGCTATTGACTATTTTACCAAATGGGTTGAAGCGGCATCATATGCAAATGTGACTAAGCAAGTAGTGGTCCGGTTTATCAAGAATCAAATCATCTGTCGGTATGGTGTTCCGAGCAAGATCATCACTGATAATGGGTCGAATTTAAATAACAAGATGATGAAGGAATTATGTGATGAGTTTAAGATTGAGCATCATAATTCTTCTCCTTATAGACCCAAGATGAATGGGGCTGTTGAAGCTGCTAATAAGAACATTAAGAAGATTATTCAAAAGATGGTTGTTACATACAAGGATTGGCATGATATGCTTCCTTTCGCTCTGCATGGGTATCGTACATCCGTTCGCACTTCAACAGGGGCAACCCCTTTTTCTCTTGTTTATGGCATGGAAGCAGTGCTCCCGATAGAGGTTGAAATCCCTTCTATGAGAGTTTTGATGGAAACTGAATTGGCTGAGGCTGAATGGTGTCAAAGTAGATACGACCAGTTGAATCTGATTGAAGAGAAAAGAATGACGGCTTTGTGTCATGGCCAATTATATCAACAAAGAATGAAGAAAGCATTTGATAAGAAGGTTCGACCCCGTGTGTTCAGAGAAGGTGACCTCGTGCTCAAAAAGATCTCGACTTTTACTACTGATTCTAGGGGCAAGTGGACTCCTAATTATGAAGGCCCATATGTTGTTAAGAGAGCCTTCTCTGGCGGTGCATTAATTCTTACAACTATGGATGGAGAAGAGTTCGCTCGTCCTGTGAATGCCGATGCAATCAAGAAATACTTCGCCTAAAAAATAAAAGAACAGCTCGCTAAGTTGAAAACCTGAAAGGGCAGCTTAGGCAAAAATGAGCGTCTCGGTGGATTGAAAACCTGAAAGGGCGGTCCAGGCAAAAATTTGAGACAAAACAGAAATAATTATCCCGGTAGATTGAAAACCCGAGAGGGCAATCTAGGCAAAAGTTAGGGATCATGGCAAGTAACTGCATCTGGCCAGTCTTGATCGTTTGAAGCAACATTTCCTATCAAAGGTTTTACTTCAGATATTCTCCGCTGAAGTCTCAAGCACAGTTGGAATTCAAAGTTGTTAGGGAGAATAATGGTCATTGTATTTCAATGTAGAACTTTCCATTGTACTTACCATTTTTCAAACTTTGTAATGATCCATGGAGTTACGCCATTTGCGGACTACCATTCTATCAATAGAATTTGGGCCTTTGTCCCTTTGTTTGCAATTCTTATTTTGTTTCTGTTTACAGAATTTCATTTTATTTTTGATGATGATTTTTGAAACAAATGTGAATAATTGATTTAAATTTTTAAAATTATAAAAACATTTTTCTTTGATTTGTGAAAATAAAAGAAAGAATGTCAACAGTAATCCCAAGAATGGTAGAATCTTGAAGCGAAAAGCGTAAGTGTTCTCTTCAGCAGGGTTCTTTCTTGCCTCTCTGGTAGAATTTATTAGCAGCTCCCCAGTAGAGTTATGTTGATGCTTCCCCATTTGAGCTATATTGAGGTCTCTTCAGTGGAGTTTGTTGATATTCCCTTAGCAGAGTTTTGTTTCTTTGGATAAACCAGACGAGTGTAGAACGGTTTTCCACAGCAAAGTCTTGATTTAAATGATCGGACAGTTGAGAAATTTGAAGACCACTTCTCCTTGATGCTTTTGCCCAGGCGGAGATTTGTCTTTGATGATTCCTAGCGGAGGTTATGCACATTTGCTTTGGATTATTCCCCAAGTAGAGAACAAGGTGGAGAAGTGTTGACATAGCAGTCACCTGTCGGGTTTTCTCTCACCTTGTGATTGGGTGTTGATTTAAAATCCCCCACAGTTTGATTTTTTTGCTATGATGTTAACTTCTTATTCCCCTGGCAGGGTTGGAAGATTTGTGTTGCTATGTTTTTCTCCAACAGTTTTTTTTTTCTCAAAGCGGAGTTCATATTGTTGTTCCCTCTTGTTGAATTATTAATGGTTGAAGATTGATCTTTGGGGTATTTTCCCCAAGCAATATCTCCATTTATTCAGCGAGATTTAAGCCTTGTAGTAGGATTTATTTTCCTTTGATGGCTCTTGTGTATCTCTTGCAGATTTTCTGTTGTTGATCCCCAGCACGATCTCCAATGATATCTCTAACTTGCAGAGATTAGCCGAGTATTTCAGTGGTGTTGTGGTGTTTTGTTCACCCTCTGTTTGCCCTTTTTGCCTGATTTAGCAGCATATTCATACTCATTGCATGCGCGTTCATTTTGGTTGAGCATAGCATGTCTTTGTTGCATTGTGCATCCTGCATTTTTTGTTGGTATTTCCCTTTTCCCGATGATGTTATATCGCAGAATGCGTGTGTTCTCTCTTCATTAGAGTGTCGACCCCTAAGCAGAAAATACCTATCATTTTTAATTCCCCACTGAGTTTATGCCTCGTGGAAGATGTTTTGTTTAGCTTTCCTCCCCAGTTTTTATCTGGATGGAATTGTTCCCCAGTTGAGTTATTTCCTCATTGGGTCGAGTCTTGTTTGACCGTTTATTTCCAGTTTGTTCCTGGATTGAACTTTGGTCTCTTGCAGCAGTTACTTTGGTTTTTCTTGGGCTGTGAAACCAGGATGACGAGAAGGTATTTTTGAGGATTTATTTTCCTCAGCAGGAATCTGTTATTGATCCCCATCAGAAGATGAAGATTTGATTTTCCCAGTAGTGTTTTGATAACACTCTCTTGGTAATTACTTATGCAACTTCATGTGGAAGCCTCTTTATTTGAGCAGCTTGTGTAATCTCCAGAAATTTACCTTCGCAATAAATAACATTTCTCTAGTTCATCCTCAACAGAGAAGTTTATTGTGAAATGATGGATCTTTATCCGACCAGCTTTTCTGTCAATTGGAATTTCTGTGGAATAACTCCCGATGAGAATTCTATTGCATGGTTCAACCTGCTCGTATCTCTTTTAAAGATCCCCGACAGAGTTGTTAATATCTTTTTCCAACAAATGGTTGTCTCTTTATTTGAGAAGTTTGTTGTGTGTTTGGAGCTGCTCAGTAACAAGTAGCTAATGATATATCTCTTTCTCCTACCCAGTGACAGGTAGTCGAGTATATTTGTCCTACCCAGTGTCAGGTAGTTGACCTTTTATCTTTTTCTCCTACCCAGTAACAGGTAGTCGTGTCCGTCCTACCCAGTAACAGGTAGTTGACATGTTGTTTACCCTATCCAGTAACCGATAGATGGTAACCCCTTTCATTCAAGTTTATTAATCTCGCTAAACTACTCAGTAACCAGTAGTTGGCGTTGCTTCTTTTCCTACCCAGTAACAGGTAGTTGATTATATCTTAACGAGTGGATTACTTTTTATCCAGTAACTGGTAATAAGTAATACATTTCTTTGTTTTCTACCCAGTAACTGGTAGATAACAATTCTCTTGTGTTTTTTGCACTTATTTTCTACTCAGTAACCGGTAGAAAGTATTTTACCTATTATCTTCGGTTCGAATATCTTCGCCCAGTAACTGGCAGCTGGTATCTCTTTCCCCATTGAGTCGTTTCCTTTCCCTTATCGGAATAGGATCTTGCTCTGTTGTTTTCTCATGTGGAGTCTCTCTTTTTCTCCCGAGCTTTTGTTTGTCTCCTGTGACATTATCTCCCCACAGAAGTCTTATGTTCGCATATCACTAGCATAATCATATCATTTTGTGGTCTCTTAGGGCTAAAAATTGGGTTAATTGTTATATTTAAGTCTCTTCTATCTAGTCGAGACAAAGATGTCAATCTTCATATCTCCGGATAGAAGAATCTTAAATAGGGGCAGCTGTAATACCCTAATTTTTACCCCTAAGATCCCACATTTCATATCATTCCACAAACAAGGTTATATTTTTTAGCTTTCGCACCCTTATGGGTTTCTTACTTTCTTTTTGTTTGTTTCTGTTTACTAACATCTAATCAAAATACCAAAAATATTTTTTGTTTCTTCTTCTCTGTGTGTTTAGGGTTTTGCAGGAAATTGATGGCAAGGACATTCATTTGAGTCTAAATCAGATGAAAGTTTGACCTCATCTTGGTCAAACTATCAAGGGTTCGCTTCGACTATAAGTTACCCGTGATTGTGGGCTATTTTCTCAGGCAATGTGACTGTTCAAGGTCAAGTTGTCCTATATCATAATTCATCAAATTTTCAAGCAGTGTTCTATGAGAAGTTTGGTCAGGTTTATCACGATCAGGGTTCATCAGTCTAGAGTTTTGTCTATACAAGTCAAGTTTGGCGGATGTTCAATAAAGATGTTTGTTTTGGGATGCAAGTCCAAAGTGTTTATTCAAGTGTGCAATTTCCAAGTGATTCTAAGGCATGTTTGGAGATTAATCTTTGGGTTTATTATGACATCAATTTCTTAAGAATTTGTTTTATTCAAGAATTTAATTCAAATTAAATTTGGAAGAGACGGAAGAGAAAGGAAAAACCGACGGGTGAAATGATGTTAGACGGAACCGAAGACGAAGAGAAGTTTCTCGCCGCCGGAATTGCCGGCCTTCAGCAGAATTCATTCTACATGCGCGCATTTGATCAATTGAGGAAGCTGGAGATGTTCTTTGAGGAAGAGACTCGTCGCGGTTGCTCCATTATTGATCTTTATGAGCTTGTCCAGCATGCAGGCAACATTTTGCCTCGCTTGTATCTCCTCTGTACAGTAGGATCTGTATACATCAAGTCAAAGGAAGCTCCTGCTAAGGATGTTCTTAAGGATCTTGTGGAGATGTGCCGTGGCATTCAAAACCCTGTTCGTGGACTCTTTCTCAGAAGTTATCTTTCTCAAGTTAGTAAGGATAAATTGCCGGATATTGGTTCTGAGTATGAAGGGGATGCAGATACTGTATCAGATGCTGTAGAGTTTGTACTCCAAAATTTCACAGAAATGAACAAACTTTGGGTGCGGATGCAACATCAGGGGCCTTCCCGGGAGAAGGAGAAGCGAGAAAAGGAAAGGAGTGAGCTGCGAGATCTTGTTGGAAAGAATCTCCACGTTCTCAGTCAGATAGAGGGTGTTGACCTTGATATGTACAAAGATGTTGTACTGCCTAGAGTACTAGAACAGGTTGTGAATTGCAAAGATGAGATAGCCCAATTCTACTTGATGGATTGCATAATTCAAGTCTTCCCTGATGAATATCACTTGCAAACTCTTGATGTGTTGTTGGGTGCTTACCCTCAGCTTCAGCCAACTGTTGACATCAAGACAGTACTATCCCAGTTAATGGAAAGGCTTTCAAATTATGCTGCTTCAAGTGCAGAGGTTTTGCCTGAATTTTTGCAGGTGGAAGCATTTTCCAAATTAAGCAATGCAATTGGCAAGGTGATAGAGGCACAGCCTGACATGGCCACTGCTGGAGTTGTAACTTTATATTCATCTCTTCTGACCTTCACTCTTCATGTCCACCCTGATCGCCTAGATTATGCTGATCAAGTGTTGGGAGCATGTGTGAAAAATCTCTCTGGCAAAGGTAAAATTGAGGACAAGAAGGCAACAAAGCAGATTGTTGCTTTATTAAGTGCTCCATTGGAGAAATATAATGACATTATGACTGCCTTGAAGCTTTCAAACTATCCTTGTGTAATGGAATTCCTTGACATTCCAACTAATAAGGTCATGGCAACTGTTATTATTCAAAGCATTATGAAAAATGGAACACGCATTTCTACTTCAGACAAGGTTGAAGCATTGTTTGAACTGATAAAGGGGCTTATCAAGGATTCTGATGTGTCTCCTAATGAAGAGCTGGATGAAGATGATTTCGCTGAGGAGCAGAACTCGGTTGCACGTCTGATCCAGATGCTTTATAATGAGGATCCAGAAGAGATGTTTAAGATCATCGACACTGTGAGGAAGCACATACTGACTGGAGGACCAAAGCGTCTCCCTTTCACTGTTCCACCTCTTATGTTTTCTTCTTTAAAGTTGGTCAGGCAGTTGCAAGGTCATGGTCAAGAAGAAAATCCTTTTGGAGATGATTCATCAGCATCGCCAAAGAAAATCTTTCAGCTTTTAAATAAGACCATTGAGACTCTATCAGGTGTTCTGACACCAGAGTTAGCATTGCAGTTGTGCTTGCAATGTGCTGAGGCTGCAAATGATTGTGAGTTGGAACCAGTAGCATATGAGTTTTTTACGCAAGCTTATATTCTATATGAAGAAGAAATTTCTGATTCCAGAGCATAGGTCACAGCTATCCATTTAATAATAGGAACTCTTCAAAGGATGCATGTCTTTGGTGTTGAGAACAGGGATACTTTAACTCACAAGGCCACAGGGTATTCAGCAAAGCTTTTGAAGCCAAAAAATCTCTGCTGATTTTCTTCCTCAATTCCTCAATACAAAACCTTTTGCTCACATTCTCTTCTCATACTTCTTTCCACCAAATTAACTTCAAATCAACCTCAAACACAGATCAATTCAACCAGAGATTCGTTCAGAAGAAGAAGAGAAGCAAGAAGAAGTTTGGATTGATTTCTTACCTGAGTTTGAAGGTAGATTGAGCTTCACCGTCATTTTCGATCCGTTACCTTTTGTTATGATTCTTTAAACTGTTGGTACTGTTGTGAAGAATTTTTGATTTCAATCTGTTCGGTGTGATTTTCGCATCCCGTCGCTTTGATCTGAGCAAGCTTTGAGCTCGCAAAAATGGTGTGAAGAAGTTACCGTGAAGAGAGAAAGGAGAAGATGAAGTTTTTGTTCTCTTTCTCCTTTTAAATTGTCTTTTTCATTTATTTATTCTTTTTTTTTATCTTTTCTTTTTTATATTGTTATTAGTTTATTTTTTATAAAATAATAATAATATTCTTGAAAAAAAGAAAGCATTAAAAAATTATTTGAAAACATTTTGATCAATTGTTGGTGGTTTTGGATCTTGAATTTTGATAGGATTTCATCAATATCAATGGACTTTGGGTGTTGATTTTTATCCACCAAGAGAGGTGATTGATGTTGATGATAATTTAATCGATTCGAGATTCAAATTGTGATTTCATTTTCTTTCTTCTTCTTTTTATTTTTGATCGATGAAATCTATGGATCATAGATTGTTGATTATCAAGGTTGTTTAATCTTCATTATTTCAAATCTATGGATGAATAATCATTGAGATAATTCTCCGTACTTTGGAATAGTGATAGATTACCTTTGATTAATTGATTAAAAATCTTGATTATGATGAGATCACTACCTCTTTTCTTTTTGTGTGGCATGTTTTAGGAGAGTGATTTACATATCATTTCTCTAACATGTATTAACACTAACATTTTATTGACCGGCCTCAGATAGTCGTGGTTTCTACATAAACCCGATTACGATTGCTTAACATAGCGCTAAATTGTCCCTTAATCGGAAAATGATCATTCGTGGCTCAAACTTACGTTTAAAAGTCCAAGTATGTTTAGTTGCTTGTCTTAACTCCAATACCTATGAAAATCATTGTTAGGAGGCTTTGATTCTATCAATCCTCTAATGAATTTTCATTAATCTTGGTCTAAGTGCAAGAATTAATCATCATTGATCATATGTTCTAACCACTAACCACTAATTCACTAACAATATCCTTGTTTAATTTTGTTTATATTCTCTTCTTACTCTTTATTTTTTACTTTTATGCTTCCATTTTATCATTTCATATCATATCTTTGTTTATGTTTATGTCATTTCTCTTTTGTCCACTTGGACCATACTTTGTTCAAAACACTAATAAAGGATAAAACATCTAAAAAAATTTGGTGCTATTAACTTTGTGGTTATACTCTTGGACCATTCTTAGACTTTGGACTTCATGGACATTCTGGACTTAGGATTAGGACTTTCTTCCCTATGCTTGGAGTATCGTGGATCTTAGCCTTTATTTGGCTCGATCATTGACTTATGCTTTAAATCGGATGGAATTCTTTTTGCTTGCTTTGGAGTGTGCTACAAGTCGGTTAGATCTTTCTTATCTCTAGCTCTTATTTTGTTTTTTAGGATAGTCACTTCATCTCCTCCCCTTCTTAAATTTTCAAAACTTTCTCCCTCTTTCAAAACCTTCTTGGTTTCAAACTTCAAAACCGCTTTCGCAATAAAACCTTGACTTTCGTCAAGTGATTTTTAAACTTTGTTTTTTTTCTTAATAAAAGTCAATCAATGTTAATCATGTTTTGACCAATTTCAAAAGACATAAAAAATACAAAAACTCATCAACTATTTTTGTGCCTTTATGCACTTTTTCACTTTAAAACTTTTCATAAAGTTTAGACATGATTCATTTCTATAGTTGAGATGTAAATCTCCTATTCCCCATATTATTAAGACTTTGACATTTTCCACGTTGATGTTGAGTGATAGTCTTGTTGATAATCCAAGAAAATCCTCCATCTTTATGTGACGCAAATGTTGTCTTAATACTCGTGGGTGGATAGTCGCAGTTTTCTCCTTAAAATGACGACTTGTCCGAACATCTAAAATCAATCAAAACCAACAAAATTTTGTCATTTGTACCACGAACTACGGGGTTTTGATTCCATATTGCACTTTATGGGTACGTAGGCATGAGACGATAAGTCTCTCCAAACACAAAAATCTAAAAAATATTCTCTTCTCATCTCCCCAATCTCTTTTCAAACAAACCACTTTCAAACCAAAAAGCGTAAATATTTCAAAGGGCTCCTATAGAGTACTATAGACGTTTTGGGTGCTAACACCTTCCCATTGCGTAACCAACCCCCTTACCCCGATCTCTGTCTCGTGTTCTTATTTTAGAACTCTTTGGTTTTGTTCGCTCTTTTTCCTTTCCTTTATTTGGATAAAATAAAAGTGCGGTGGCGACTCTTGTTTTCTTTGAGTTAAGTTAGTCAATAACTTACGCTCACGATTTTTACCGCTACACCGGTATACAAAATATTTTCAGAATTTATTTAAGAAAATAGTGATCTAAAGACCTTCGTCTCACGATGGTTGTTGACGCTAGTCGCAGCTTTAAGGCGGAACGTATGTTGTCGTTATCCCGTTCGGGATTAAAATCGCTTTTTGGATATCTCTAAGTTCTAATCTATTTTAAAGTGCTTTCGTTGTTATTAAAACAAATGCCTAGTGTTTACTATCTGGTCTTAGCCGCAGCTGTCGCTTGTTGGTTCGTACGTTAATTAATTTCCCACTGTCGTGGCAAAACTACTTTTAAATAAGTTCTCGCTGTCGCGACGAACGTTTGTTTAGGAAATAAGTTTAAACACTCAGGCCATAAACAACTTTCGCTTAGACTGTCGTCTTTATACGGTTTACGCCAATCATCATCTTCAGAAATATTGGGTATTTGAATCTTTATTATTTTTGAATATGTGGTCTCTTCATTTTCAAGTTCTCTTATGCATTCATCAATTACATTTACTAAATAACAGGTATCGTCTATGGCTGGTGCTTGTAAGAACTTGGTGAGAATGAACTCTATCTTTTCTTCTCCTACTTCGAATGTTAGCCTTCCTTTCTTCACGTCTATAATAGCTCCGACTGTAGCTAGGAACGGTCTTCCTAGGATAATTGGGGTAACAGAGTCCTCTTTGATGTCCATGATTATGAAGTCGGTTGGGATGTAGAATTGTCCTATGCGTACTGGAAAGTTTTCCAGTATTCCGACGGGGTATTTGACTGATCGGTCAGCCAATTGTACGGACATTTTGGTTGGTCTTAGTTCTCCCATATTCAACTTTTTGCATATAGATAAAGGCATAACACTGATACTGGCTCCTAAATCGCATAGAGCTTTGTCTATTACGAACTTTCCTATGACGCAGGGTATGGAGAAACTACTTGGGTCTTTTAATTTAGGAGGCATGTGGTTTTGAATAATAGCACTACACTCTGCAGTAAGTATAACTGTTTCGTTATCCTCTATTTTCCTTTTATTAGACAAAATTTCTTTAAGAAATTTGGCGTATGACGGCATTTGAGTTATCGCTTCTGTAAAAGGAATAGTGATATTCAACTGTTTATGGAGCTCTACAAATTTCTTAAATTGTCCTGAAGTTTTGGAGTTTATTAATCTTTGAGGATAAGGAATAAGTGGTTTATATGGAGCTGGAGGTGCTTGAGTTTTTTCACTTGCGGTGTCCTCCTTCTCGTTGTCTTCCTTCTTCTATAACTCGGATCCCTTTTCTGCTCGTTCAGTTGATTTTTGTTGCATGGCTGAGTTTTTGGTTCTCGGATCGATCGGTTCGTCCAATTCTTTTCCGCTTCTTAATATGACAGTGTTTGCTTGACCTTTTGGGTTTTATTCGGGTTGTCTAGGAAATGTGCCAGCGGGTGCAGCAGCAGAGGCTTGTTGTTGAGCCACTTGTGATATCTGTGTTTCTAGCATTTTGTTGTGGGTGGCTAAAGCGTCTACTTTTCCGGTCAGCTGTTTAATTTGCTCGCTAGTGTGTATATTTTGATTTAGGAATTCTTTGTTCGTTTGAGCTTGAGTAGCTATGAATTTTTCCATCATCAACTCGAGGTTTGATTTCCTAGGGGCAGTCTGGGCAGCAGCTGGTTTCTGATATCCTGGCGGAGCAGCAGGCATTTGCAATGCATTATCGCTTTTGTAAGAAAAGTTTGGATGGTTTCGCCAACCTGGGTTGTAAGTATTTGCGTAAGGATTTCCTTGTGCATAATTTACTTGGTCTGGTGGGATTCTGGCTAACAATGGGCACTCGGGCGCATTATGAGTGGCGATTCCGCATAACTCGCAGTTTGGAGTTACGGCAGCGACGGTTGTAGTGAGGTTAACGGTCAGACTGTCAATTTTCTGTGCTAGAGCATCTACTTTAGCGTTGAACTTTTCAAGGCTGCTGATCTCGTACATCCCACCTTTCGCTGCGGGTTTCTCTGTTGGAATGCGTTCACCTCCCCATTGACAGTGGTTCTGAGACATGTTTTCGATTAGTTGATAGGTTTCATCGTATGGCTTATCCATAAGCGCACCGTCCGCGGCGGCGTCTACCGTTAATCTGGTGTTGTATAAAAGCCCATTATAGAAAGTATGGATCGTCACCCAGTCTTCTAGACCGTGGTGAGGACATGTTCTCATCATATCTTTGAACCTTTCCCACGCTTCGTAGAGAGATTCTGTATCTTTTTGTCGAAATCCGTTGATTTAAGCTCTGAGCATAGCAGTTTTGCTTGGCGGAAAATATCTCGCTAAGAAGACGTTCTTCAACTATTCCCACGTTGTAACGGAGTTGGATGGTAAGGATTATAACCATGTCCACGCTCTATCTCTAAGAGAGAAAGGGAAAAGACGAAGTCTTATTGCGTCTGGAGTTACTCCATTTGCTTTCACTGTGTCTGCGTATTGTACAAACTTCGTTAAATGTTCGTTCGGATCCTCAGTTGCATTTCTTGAGAATTGGTTTTGTTGTACAGCTGACAGCAATGACGATTTCAGCTCAAAATCGTTTCGAGTAATAGCTGGGGTAGCAATGCTACTTCTAGGCTCCATCTGAGAGGGTGTAGCGTATGCCTTCAGCGGTTTGTTTTGAGGTCCTTCAGCCATCTTTGGTTCTTCTTCAGATTTGGGAATGTGAGTGAGAGGATCGGGAATGTTATGTTTTTGTTGGTACTCAATGATGCGACTTTTTAAATGTAAGAAGCGCTCTAGTTCTGCGACTGAAGGTTTTAAGATATCGCCTTGTGGGCGATTACTTGGCATACAATCGACAGAACCAGTAAAGGGAAAATAAAAATAGTTAACCTAGTCTATACGGTGTAACAGAAGGTTACACTATTGACTAAACGGGTCCCCGGCAACGGGGCCAAAAACTTGATCGCGACTTTCTATGTCTAATACAACTTAACTGCAAGTGCACAATCTATCGCGTAGTAATAAAAGATATCGATCCCACAAGGACTCGTAATCAAACTAGTGTTCTCGGGAGTTACTATGTTTAGCTAGGTAGATACTGTTTAAGGGAATAATTTCTATCACTAAAGGGAACTAAAAACGTTACTTGAATTATAATTACGCGAATCGATATGCAATAATTATGTTCTTCGGGGATTTGACAAGTTACCGGTATACAAAATATTTTCAGAATTTATTTAAGAAGAAAATAGTGATCTAAAGACCTTCGTCTCACGATGGTTGTTGACGCTAGTCGCAGCTTTAAGGCGGAACGTATGCTGTCGCTATCCCGTTCGGGGTTAAAATCGCTTTTTGGAAATCTCTAAGTTCTAATCTATTTTAAAGTGCTTTCGCTGTTATCAAAACAAATGCCTAGTGTTTAATATCTGGTCTTAGCCGCAGCTGTCGCTTGTTGGTTCGTACCTTAATTAATTTCCCATTGTCGTGGCAAAACTACTTTTAAATAAGTTCTCGCTGTCGCGACGAACGTTTATTCAGGAAATAAGTTTAAACACTCAGGCCATAAACAACTTTTGAAAAAGAAAGGTTTTAACCAGTTATTATCAAATCCCGTCTGAACTATTATTACATATCAATTACTCTGGTTTAGCTAGACATGGATTTGGAATAAGTAAAGCGTAAATAAAAGCAGAAATTTAGAACATTCATATTGCTGGGAATTAAAGTTACAATTAACGAAATAATAAAAACCTGTAACGTATCCAATTGGCTTTTGGCCAAATCCCAACGATGTCGGCAGGATTGTGTCTTCAAACCGATAGAGCGCACAAATGAATATTGCAGAAATGGAATACAGGAAAAAGGAAAGGAAACAAAAACAACAAGACTGAAACTAAATTTGCTTTGGAAAATAATTTGGGCAGCACTTCGTTATCTGAATGCGGCTCCCTTTCTCAGCTCCCCTCCTTCCCCTTTTATAGAGGTGAAATGCTAACAGTTATAATTTGCAGAAGGTGGACTTGGAGTCAGAAAAATTAGGGAGTAGTGGTCCATTATTTGGGACTTGGAACTGGTTTTTGCACGTTAAATGAGGCTTTGCGTTTTTGCCTGCATGACGGTCGTCATGGTGTGTGATGGTCGTCACCCGTGTGACGGTCGTCATGGATGTGTGACGGTCGTCACAACAGCAAAATGTGCATCTGCTATTTTTCATGTTGTTTTCATCTGGTTTTCGTTCATATTTCATCTGTAATTGCTTCTTTTCTTCATGTTGCTTTGTTTGGACATGATCTTCAAATACCTGCAAAATATCAGACAAATAACATGGAAAGAACCCGAAATCGGATTGAAACCAGTCAAATATTAGTTGAATTATACATCAATATATATATATATATATATATATATATATATATATATATATATATATATATATATATATATATATATATATATATATATATATATATATATATATATATATATATATATATATATATATATATATATATATATATATATATATATATATATATATATATATATATATATATATATATATATATATATATATATATATATATATATATATATATACGATTTCGCGTTATCAAACTCCCCTAAGCTTGAATCTTTGCTTGTCCTCAAGTAAAAACAGGAAGAATAAAAGTTGGCAAGCACGAGGCAGCTTCCTCGTTCAGAAAGTTGGGAAAAACCGGGATTCTAAATAGGAACAAAACGAGTACGGTGACGAAACTGGACTATAAGTCTTCGGAGGTCTCCTTTTTATGCAAATCAGTCTCAATCACGCTACTGCAGCTTGGTATCAAGGTTCTCGCGTTAAGTTTACCTTGTTTGTTCTAGCGCAATCACATTAAGCCCGTTGTCCATACACTTTCATGGCAAGTCAACCTGTTAGTGAATATGATCTCATTGCTGTTTTGGTCTTTTCATTGCTCATAAGCTTATACTATTGATTTTTCAATGAGTTTTTGTACCGTTAGGCTAAATGCTCGGGTGAGGAGCACCTAACTTAGAGGGAACATGTCTCTATACTTGGGCTATATGGCTTTCTTTTCATGATTTTTCATCTTTTTAGAGATCATACACTTATTTGCATTGGTCGCTCGCTTAGAAGTGTTTAGGATGATGCTGACTGCTTGTATAAACTACTTGGGGCTGAGTTTGCGTAGAAACTTGAAACTTTGGTACACGTAGGTAGTGAAACCGACTCGCATAAACCGGAGGTCTAAGGTGTCAGGACGGTACTGGTTTTGTTAGAATTTTCGTCTCGGAGTTTCAAAACTTGGTTTGAACTTTGGCGCGTTCTCGTGATGCTTTTGAGGAACGACTAAAAAAAATTTTGTTTATGTCGAATAAAGTGGGGAAATTTGCGTAACGGAAGAAGATATATAAAAGAGCTTTTATTTGCTAAAATGGGAAAATGTTTGAATTGAAATTACTGAATTGAAAGTACAAGGGAACGGGAAATAAACGCTCCGCTCCCACACTATCTCAATCAGTGTCCCCACTGATTTGAAAGAATGCGAGAGGGAAATACAAGGGAAATGAAAATACAGGAAACGGAAAATATAGTAAACAAATAAAGAAAGAAAGAACTAATCACGGCCTCTGCCTCGGTCACGTCCTCTGTCTCGTCCTCTACCTCTGGCTTGGTCGACTCGGGCCTTAAAGTTCAGCGCTCTGGTGTGATAGACATAATCTCAGAGTCCTTTGAATTGCAAGGTAAGATTTACCAAGTTCTTAGTGATGGTTTCCTGGCCAGTTTGGAGCTGTTGCATCGTGGTCCTATGCCAAGCTTCGAATTGCTCTGCTCGCTGATTTTGTTGCTGCATCATGGCGAGTATCTGTGCTTTCTTGTCGAGGGATCAGCAGAGGTCTTCTTCAGAGAAGTCGGGCTCTGGACGTTGGCGGCGGCGACGGTAGGATGTGCCTTCAGAAGGAAGTGGTTGCGATGCCTCAGGTTGCTCAGTTCTGTCCAACTCATCTTGCATTTTGTCAACAGAACCTTGGGTGTTGGTTTGAGTTGGGGCAGCGGTAGCAGCAGGGGCATTGAGGTCAAAAAGCCATTTGGCACGATCCTGTGGGTGCATCCGGGTACGTGACGGCATGATGATACTTCTGATGGTTTTGCCATGCACGACCGGATGGTACTTGCCGTCGGCCCTGGAGCGGATGAGGTGAGAAGATCTGCAATGGTCGGTGTCGAGAAATACCGAAGGAATGGTATGGAGATTCTAGAGTTGGTTACCGAGGTTCAGCCCTAGTGCAATGGAGGTAACAATCCCGCCAAAGT
Source organism: Lathyrus sativus (assembly GCA_963859935.3). Classification (NCBI taxonomy): domain Eukaryota; kingdom Viridiplantae; phylum Streptophyta; class Magnoliopsida; order Fabales; family Fabaceae; genus Lathyrus; species Lathyrus sativus. Next base: position 693,781,116 of record OZ012741.1, on the reverse strand, counting down.
AAAATGGCTTAGAGCCACGGTTGCAGTTGGCCTGAATGTGGGCCAGGAGGAACGGAGCGGCGTTGATGGGCTCGGAATTGAACATGCAGCGGAGAAAGAAAAGTTCTTTGGAGTTCACCTTATGGTTATTATCCCTTGCGAAGATGGTATTGCTCAGTGCTCGGTGGAAATACCGGATGGTTGGGTTGTGGATGTGTGTTGCATGCAGAGAATCCCAGCCGTCGGCATTGATTCCGGTCAATTGGTACCAAAGCGCAAAGGCTTCATGTTGAAATTGTTCGGTAATGCAGCGGTGAGCATCTTCGCCGCGAGGGAAATGTAGGATGTCGGCAATCTGATTTTGATTCAGTTGGTAGTTCGTGCCGAACATACGAAAGCAGGCGGCGCCGGAATGTTGGCTGAGGTCGCCGCTGGAGGTGAAGTAACTGAACAAACTGAGAAACTCAAGGGTGAGTTGTTCGTAAGTGGGCTGCGGATTTGTGCACAGATGCCAAATGCCGGCTCTTTGGAGCATCCAAGTGACGCCGTCAAGGAGGCCGAGCTCCGTGAGAGATGGTATGTGCGGATAGTGGGTCGGCTGTAGCGACCGTTGATGGAAGGCGATATAGTTTGCTCTCTGTTTCTCGCCGGAGTCGCCGTCGCTGAACATGATATTGCTAAGGTCAGGGGTTTCATTGTTTCTTGCCATGGTTGGATGATGCGGATGAAATGGGGATTAGGTTGTTTCTGTGGAATAAGAAATGTCACAAAAGTGGATTATGAAGATGAAATGGGAGTTGGGATTATATGTAGTAAGGAGGGAAAACGAAATTTTGAAGTGGGGTTTGAGTGTGTGGTGATTGGAAGTTGATAAGATGGGAGTGGGGGAGGAAACGTAACCTCTGTTATAGCAGATAACAGGTTTTGGACTCGTGACGGTCGTCACACATCTGTGACGATCGTCACCCGTGTGACGGTCTTCATGCTTCTGTGACGGTCGTCACACCAGTAAATTCTGCAGAACGCAGAATTTTGCTACAGGGGTGCTTTTATCATGGTTTTAAGGCTTGTAAATGATATCGCAATGTATTAAATCAGCCAAGAAGCATATGATAACGTAAAAACAGAATAAAGGAATAATGAATAAAATTGAAATAACATTTAATTAAAATGATTGTTTTTAATGTAATACATAAGTGAAATGAAACAATGCGAAAATCAAAATAATGAAAACGTACGGAAAAACAGGAAAAATAAACTAAACTAAAGTTAAAATCTCATTCCTTTTGTGCCTTCAATTCGTCAAACTTCCGGGCGTAGTAATCGAGCTGGTCGCAAACTAAGTCCATGAAAACCGCTAGTTCGCTGTGTATGCTTGTAATCTCTTCTCTTACGGTGGTCAGAGCTGCGTCGACGTTGTCTAATCGGTGCATAACAACATCCATTTTGTCAGTGTTTTCTTCAGGAATGGGCTCAGGATAGGTGTTGTAATGTGGAGGGGTCACAGGGTCTACCTCTGCTTCTGAAACAGCATCCTCATAGTACATATAATCATGTGCTTCAGAGATGTGATCACTGTCGTACATGTAATTCTGTGGTGTTGATTGAGGTGAAGGAGGTCCCATAGGCTCATCCAATTCATAAACCCAATTGTCCGTATTATAGATACTCGTCATCTGATGATTTGGCAATGTGAACAGCTGGACAGGTTTGTCATTGATAAGGTACTCGTAAGGTCCAGGTCCCATGGTTCTTAAAATGCGCCTGTTAAAGCAAAACTGGATATTCATGGGTCGGACGGTGCCAAAACTAGTGCTTGCATTTAGGTGGAATCTAAGGTCAAGCTCGTGGGCAATCATTGTCACGAGGCCTCCTATTAGAATGGGTGATTGTGGTTCCTGAGTGAGGCGTAGGAAGGATCTCATCATAAAAGGCACGACATTCACTGGACGGCCCTGAGAAGCACAGAACAAGATAAATAACTCTTCTTTAGATACTGTAGTAATGTTTTATTCTTTTCCGAAAAGGGTGTGAGCTAGGAACTTATGAAAGTATCTGAAAGCGGGGTTATGAATCTCATCATTATACATGCCATTTGGGTCAGGGTAATAGTCGCCTGTGATTTTACCCCAGAACTGGTTTAGTTCAAAATCAAGATCGTCATCTTCGGCACTGATGAACACATGTGGTCCGCTAGGAAATCCTAGGAGGTTAGCTAATGACATTCGGCTATGGGTTTGGTCCATTCCAAACATCCTAAAGGTGATCAGCTCTGTGTTTGATCCAAAACCATAGTTGGGTAAGTACCTGAAGGAACTAAGGAATTCGTAGGTGAGGTCCTTATAGGTAGCAAAACGGGTTTTCAAGGAGGTGTTCTCCCAGCCTAATTGATTAAACAGGAATTGAATGCTATCAGTAATTCCTAGCTTCTCCATGGTAGACTTATCATAATACAGTGTTAAGGCTATGTCTCTCTCAGTTAATGCTTCGAATCTTGACTTTTGAGCTAATCCTCGAAAATGAACCTTTGTGAAGTCGTACGCGGCCATACTTGCAGGTTAGTCGGAGAAAAACAGGAGGAAGGTTTGAAGGCTTTTAAAATCCTGAAAAGTTTTAAACAGAAAATTTAAGTCAGAATTTTTAGAAACAAAAGGTGGTAGAAGTAAAAACAAAGTTTAAATAAAAGAGAAAATAATGAAAATAAAATAAAAATAAAAATAGTAGCAATTTATATTTAAAATTTTGTTAAAATTTCAAAGTAAGATTTCAAATAAAAATGAGAATGAAATACAGTAAAGAGAGAAATACGGGAAAATTGGGTTGCCTCCCATTAAGCGCTGTTTTTAACGTCAAAAGCATGACGATAGCTTGGTGACAAGCTATTCGGGTGTTTGAGCAGGAAGCTCGAGCAATGTTATACTGCTGACTTGAGGGTTGTTTTCGTTCTTATTATAATGTTTTAGACGTTGCCCGTTTACGATAAACGGTGCATTCGTCTTATCAGTAATTTCAACGGCTCCACTTTGAAGTACTTTAGTCACTTCAAAAGGTCCTGACCACCTAGATTTTAGTTTACCTGGGAAGAGTTTTAATCTTGAATTAAATAGTAGTACGATGTCTCCCACACTGAATTGTTTCTTGACTGAACGTTTATCATGCCAATTTTTTGTTCGTTCTTTGTAGATACAGGCGTTTTCGTAAGTGTCCAATCGAAGTTCTTCTAATTCGTATAAGTTCAAGATTCGTTTCTCTCCTGCCTCAATGTAGTTGAAATTAAGTGTCTTAATTGCCCAAAAGGCTTTATGCTCTAATTCTACAGGGAGATGACAGGATTTACCGTAAACTAATTTGAAGGGTGTAGTACCTATTGGTGTCTTAAAAGCGGTCCTATAAGCCCATAAAGCTTCATTTAGCTTTGATGACCAATCTTTCCTTGAGGTAGCGACAGTCTTTTCCAATATTTGTTTTATTTCCCTGTTCGAGACCTCTACTTGTCCGCTAGTTTGCGGATGATAAGGTGTAGCTACTCGGTGTCGGACTCCATATTTAGAAAGAAGTTTGTCAAAAATTCGCGATATGAAATGTGATCCGTTGTCACTAAGGACGAGTCTGGGTACACCGAATCTAGGAAAAATTTTGTTTTTGAAGAGTTTGATTACTACTCGTGCGTCATTTGTTGGAGCGGCAATGGCTTCTATCCATTTAGACACATAGTCTACAACGACGAGTATGTAGTTATTACCAAAAGAAGACGGGAAGGGTCCCATGAAATCTATTCCCCATACGTCAAAGATTTCTACCTCTAAGATTCCCTTCTGAGGCATTTCATCGCGTCGTGAGATGTTTCCAGTTTGTTGGCATCGATCACATTTTAGCACAACGATGTGAACGTCTTTCCAGAGGTTAGGCCAAAATAAGCCGGCTTGGAGAATCTTAGTGCACGTCTTGGATGTACTGGCATGACCATCATATGGTGCTGAATGGCATTGGGAAATGATATTTTCTATTTCTTCCTCTGGGACACAGCGACGGTATATGTTGTCGGCCCCTCTCTTGAAGAGTAGAGGTTCGTCCCAATAATAGTGTTTCAGATCGTGGAAGAATTTCTTCTTTTGCTGATAAGTGAGATCCGGTGGAAGCACGCCTGCAGCTAGGTAATTAGCGATGTCGGCATACCAAGGTAATGTGACTTGGGCATAGACGGCTTCCACGGCTTTTTCAAGTTCTGGATCTTCCGAGGTTAAGTTAGGCATGTCACTTTCTAATTTGGCTATCAGATGTTCGTATGGAAAATCGTCATTTATCGGTACTGGTTCATGTTTAATGCCTTCTATTCGGGATAAGTGATCTGCAACAACGTTCTCGGTTCCTTTCTTATCTTTGATTTCTAAGTCAAACTCTTGTAATAATAGGATCCATCTCAATAGTCTTGGTTTGACATCCTTTTTGCTTATTAGATATCTAATGGCAGCGTGGTCTGTGTATATGATGATTTTTGCTCCTACTAAGTAAGAACGGAATTTGTCAAGCGCAAATATAACTGCTAGAAGTTCCTTTTCTGTTGTAGCGTAGTTCATTTGGGCAGGATCTAAGGTTCTACTGGCGTAGTAGATGGCATGGAACTTCTTGTCCTTCCTTTGTCCTAGAACTGCTCCTACAGCATAATCACTCGCATCGCACATGATTTCAAACGGTAGTCGCCAATCGGGTGGTTGCATAATTGGTGCAGTGATAATGGATGATTTTAATGTTTCGAATGCTTTTAGACAGTCGTCGTCAAAGACGAACTCAACATCTTTCATCAACAGGTCGGTCAAAGGTTTTGTGAATTTTGAAAAATCTTTTATAAATCTGCGCTAGAAACCGGCATGTCCTAGAAAACTCCGTATTTCTCGTACGGATTTTGGAGGTTGGAGGTCTTTTATAATTTCTATTTTAGCTTTGTCGACCTCAATCCCTTTATTTGATATGACATGTCCTAGAACTATTCCTCGTCGGACCATAAAATGACATTTTTCCCAATTTAGGACGAGGTTCACTTTTACACAACGTTCTAATACCATTTCTAAGTTTTGTAGGCATCCTTCGAAACTTTGTCCACATACTGAGAAATCGTCCATGAATACTTCCATGATGTCGTCTATGAAATCTGCGAAGATTGCCATCATGCATCTTTGGAAGGTTGCTGGATCATTACAAAGTCCGAACGGCATTCGGCGGTAAGCAAAAGTACCATAAGGACATGTGAATGTAGTCTTTTCTTGGTCATCAGGATGAATGGGAATTTGGAAAAATCCTGAATAGCCATCTAGATAGCAGAAATATGAATGTTTGGCTAATATTTCCAACATTTGGTCTATGAAGGGTAAGGGGAAGTGATCTTTTCGTGTGGCTTTGTTAAGCTTTCTATAATCAATGCACATTCTGCTTCCAGTCACGACTCTTTTTGTTATTGATTCGCCTTTTTCGTTCTTAACTACTGTGACTCCTCCTTTCTTAGGTATGACATGAACTGGGCTGACCCATTTACTATCGGAGATTGGATAGATGATTCCTGCATCTAGCAATTTCTTTACTTCGTCTCTGACTACAGTGCTTAGGATGGGGTTCAGTCTCCTCTGATGCTCTCTAGAGGTTTTACAGTCTTCCTCTATTGTAATTCGATGCATACAGATCGAAGGGCTTATACCTTTTAGATCGCTTATGTTATAGCCTAACGCGGTGGGGTACTTCTTTAGGACTTCTAATAGCTTTACGGTTTCTAATTGTCCTAAGTCGGCGTTGACTATCACTGGTCTTTTTAGTTCATCGTCTAAGAATTCATATCTAAGGTTTTTTGGGTAGTGTTTTAAGTTCTAAAGATGGGTTCTTCGGACCTGGCATAGGGTTTGGGGTTAGTGCTAAGTTTTCGCTTAGATTGTCGTCTTTATACGGTTTACGCCAATCATCGTCTTCAGAAATATCGGGTATTTGAATCTTTATTATTTCTGAATACGTGGTCTCTTCATTTTCAAGTTCTCTTATGCATTCGTCAATTACATCTACTAAATAGCAGGTATCGTCTATGGCTGGTGCTTGTAAGAACTTGGTGAGAATGAACTCTATCTTTTCTTCTCCTACTTCGAATGTTAGCCTTCCTTTCTTCACGTCTATAATAGCTCCGGCTGTAGCTAGGAACGGTCTTCCTAGGATAATTGGGGTAACAGAGTCCTCTTTGATGTCCATGATTATGAAGTCGGTTGGGATGTAGAATTGTCCTATGCGTAGTGGAACGTTTTCCAGTATTCCGACGGGGTATTTGACTGATCGGTCAGCCAATTGTACGGACATTTTGGTTGGTCTTAGTTCTCCCATATTCAACTTTTTGCATATAGATAAAGGCATAACACTGATACTGGCTCCTAAATCGCATAGAGCTTTGTCTATTACGAACTTTCCTATGACGCAGGGTATGGAGAAACTACCTGGGTCTTTTAATTTAGGAGGCATGTGGTTTTGAATAATAGCACTACACTCTGCAGTAAGTGTAACTGTTTCGTTATCCTCTATTTTCCTTTTATTAGACAAAATTTCTTTAAGAAATTTGGCGTATGACGCCATTTGAGTTATCGCTTATGTAAAAGGAATAGTGATATTCAACTGTTTAAGGAGCTCTACAAATTTCTTAAATTGTCCTGAAGTTTTAGAGTTTATTAATCTTTGAGGATAAGGAATCGGTGGTTTATATGGCGCTGGAGGTGCTTGAGTTTTTTCACTTGCGGTGTCCTCCTTCTCGTTGTCTTCCTTCTTCTCTAACTCGGATCCCTTTTCTGCTTGTTCAGTTGGTTTTTGTTGCATGGTTGAGTTTTCGGTTCTCGGATCGATCGGTTCGTCCAATTCTTTTCCGCTTCTTAATATGACAGCATTTGCTTGACCTTTTGGGTTTTGTTCGGGTTGTCCAGGAAATGTGCCAGCGGGTGCAGCAACAGAGGCTTGTTGTTGAGCCACTTGTGATATCTGTGTTTCTAGCATTTTGTTGTGGGTGGCTAAAGCGTCTACTTTTCCGGTCAGCTGTTTAATTTGCTCGCTAGTGTGTATGTTTTGATTTAGGAATTATTTGTTCGTTTGAGCTTGAGTAGCTATGAATTTTTCCATCATCAACTCGAGGTTTGATTTCCTAGGGGCAGTCTGGGCAGCAGCTGGTTTCTGATATCCTGGCGGAGCAGCAGGCATCTGCAATGCATTATCGCTTTTGTAAGAAAAGTTTGGATGGTTTCGCCAACCTGGGTTGTAAGTATTTGCGTAAGGATTTCCTTGTGTATAATTTACTTGGTCTGGTGGGATTCCGGCTAACAATGGGCACTCGGGCGCATTATGAGTGGCAATTCTGCATAACTCGCAGTTTGGAGTTACGGCAGCGACGGTTGTAGTGGGGTTAACAGTCAGACTGTCAATTTTCTGTGCTAGAGCATCTACTTTAGCGTTGAACTTTTCAAGGCTGCTGATCTCGTACATCCCACCTTTCGCTGCGGGTTTCTCTGTTGGAATGCGTTCACCTCCCCATTGGCAGTGGTTCTGAGACATGTTTTCGATTAGTTGATAGGCTTCATCGTATGGCTTATCCATAAGTGCACCGTCCGCGGCGGCGTCTACCGTTAATCTGGTGTTGTATAAAAGCCCATTATAGAAAGTATGGATCGTCACCCAGTCTTCTAGACCGTGGTGAGGACATTTTCTCATCATATCTTTGAACCTTTCCCACACTTCGTAGAGAGATTCTGTATCTTTTTGTCGAAATCTATTGATTTGAGCTCTGAGCATAGCAGTTTTGCTTGGCGGAAAATATCTCGCTAAGAAGACGTTCTTCAACTGTTCCCACGTCGTAACGGAGTTGGATGGTAAGGATTGTAACCATGTCCACGCTCTATCTCTAAGAGAGAAAGGGAAAAGACGAAGTCTTATTGCGTCTGGAGTTACTCCATTTGCTTTCACTGTGTCTGCGTATTGTACAAACTTCATTAAATGTTCGTTCGGATCCTCAGTTGCATTTCCTGAGAATTGGTTTTGTTGTACAACTGACAGCAATGACGGTTTCAGCTCAAAATCGTTTCGAGTAATAGCTGGGGCAGCAATGCTACTTCTAGGCTCCATCTGAGAGGGTGTAGCGTATGCCTTCAGCGGTTTGTTTTGAGGTCCTTCAGCCATCTTTGGTTCTTCTTCAGATTTGGGAATGTGAGTGAGAGGATCGGGAATGTTATGTTTTTGTTGGTACTCAATGATGCGACTTCTTAAATGTAAGAAGCGCTCTAGTTCTGCGACTGAAGGTTTTAAGATATCGTCTTGTGGGCGATTACTTGGCATACAATTGACAGAACCAGTAAAGGGAAAATAAAAATAGTTAACCTAGTCTATACGGCGTAACAGAAGGTTACACTATTGACTAAACGGGTCCCCGGCAACGGCGCCAAAAACTTGATCGCGACTTTCTATGTCTAATACAACTTAACTGCAAGTGCACAATCTATCGCGTAGTAATAAAAGATATCGATCCCACAAGGACTCGTAATCAAACTAGTGTTCTCGGGAGTTACTATGTTTAGCTAGGTAGATACTGTTTAAGGGAATAATTTCTATCACTAAAGGGAACTAAAAACGTTACTTGAATTATAATTACGCGAATCGATATGCAATAATTATGTTCTTCTGGGATTTGACAAGTTACCGGTATACAAAATATTTTCAGAATTTATTTAAGAAGAAAATAGTGATCTAAAGACCTTCGTCTCACGATGGTTATTGACGCTAGTCGCAGCTTTAAGGCGGAACGTATGTTGCCGCTATCCCGTTCGGGGTTAAAATCGCTTTTTGGAAATCTCTAAGTTCTAATCTATTTTAAAGTGCTTTCAATGTTATTAAAACAAATGCCTAGTGTTTACTATCTGGTCTTAGCCGCAGCTGTCGCTTGTTGGTTCGTACCTTAATTAATTTCCCACTGTCGTGGCAAAACTACTTTTAAATAAGTTCTCGCTGTCGCGACGAACGTTTATTCAGGAAATAAGTTTAAACACTCAGGCCATAAACAACTTTTGAAAAAGAAAGGTTTTAACCGGTTATTATCAAATCCCGTCTGAACTATTATTACATATCGATTACTCTGGTTTAGCTAGACATGGATTTGGAATAAGTAAAGCGTAAATAAAAACAGAAATTTAGAACATTCATATTGCTGGGAATTAAAGTTACAATTAACGAAATAATAAAAACCTGTAACGTATCCAATTGGCTTTTGGCCAAATCCCAACGATGTCGGCAGAATTGTGTCTTCAAACCGATAGAGCGCACAAATGAATATTGCAGAAATGGAATACAGGAAAAAGGAAAGGAAACAAAAACAACAAGACTGAAACTAAATTTGCTCTGGAAAATAATTTGGGCAGCACTTCGTTATCTGAATGCGGCTCCCTTTCTCAGCTCCCCTCCTTCCCCTTTTATAGAGGTGAAATGCTAACGGTTATAATTTGCAGAAGGTGGACTTGGAGTCAGAAAAATTAGGGAGTAGTGGTCCATTATTTGGGACTTGGAACTGGTTTTTGCACGTTAAATGAAGCTTTGCGTTTTTTCCTGCATGTAGGTCTCATGGCGTGTGACGGTCGTCACAGCAGCAAGATGTGCATCTGCTGTTTTTCATGTTGTTTTCATCTGGTTTTCGTCCATATTTCATCTGTAATTGCTTCTTTTCTTCATGTTGCTTTGTTTGGACATGATCTTCAAATACCTGCAAAATATCAGACAAATAACATGGAAAGAACCCGAAATCGGATTGAAACCAGTCAAATATTAGTTGAATTATACGTCAATATATATATACGATTTCGCGTTATCAAAAAACAACAGTTCAGAATCACTTTTCAGCAACTTATCACTTAAGCAAACACTCCAATTATCATGTGATTGATCATGCACGAAATTAAACCAACAAACATTAATTTAAACATCATGTAAGCACAATAACACAACAAGATCATGGATCAAAATCAACATATTCAATCAAATGCAAAGATCCACATGCAAATTCTGCAAATAAGTTCGAAAACAAAATCAAATCAGAATTCCAACCTTCGGATCAGAGACTTGATCCAGTAATTGTTGATTCAACTGTAAATGAGTAGATCTAAGCAAAGAAAACCAGAATTCTTCAAGATCCACACCAATTCTTGTAGTAGCAATGTAGATCCACCAAGAACAACTCAAAATAAGCCAAATAATCACTTCCAAGAACACTTCAAAATTCAGATCTGCTTGTGCACGAAAATTGGATGATGAAATGGAATTAACGGAGTGAATTAACGGAGGTTTAGCTTTTAGAAATCAATGATTCCAATGAAGAATAAATGATCTCAAGGAGAAGAGCTTTGAGTGAGGTTTTTGAGATTGGAAAATTGAGAGAGAATTGAGAGAAAATTGAGAGCAATTCTGAAAATGAGAGTGAATTATGAGGAGATTTTTCTTGTGAGGTTTGGAGTGAATCAAATATATACACTATTGGTTTGGATCCAAAGCAAGGATTGGAAAATGGCTTGGAAAATGTGGCATGGAATGAGGTTTGGGAATTTGGAGGGAAAATGAAATTTGATAGTGTTCTAGATCCTTCCCAAGTGTGAAAATGCAATTTAAATGACCAAAATTGGACCCCAAAAGTGGCTGGACTTGAAAATTCACGTGCAAGGCAAAACCTGCTGTGGTTAATCGATTAACCATATAGGTTAATCGATTAACACTGCTAAAAATTCAAATCTGGACTGATTTTCAAATGGTTAATCGATTAACCCTATGTGTTAATCGATTAACACATTCAAAAATTTGAATTTGGTGCCTTTTGGAGGGAAACCTGCCCCTTTGCCCGTTTCCTGCCGTTCTGAACTCTGTTTAGCTGCTGAAAGCCATTCTTGATTGCTCTGACCATGGGAACACTGTACATAACCTGAATGCTGCTTCTGACATGAAAAATCCCCTGCAAAATAAAATAAAATTGGTCGCTCGATCGCAGGGCAAAACAAGTGTTGAAGCCTCCGATGTTTGTTGTTTAGCCTCTTGCACTGAAAGTTGCACCTGAAGCCACCTGAATGCCTAGATCCCCTGCCTCGAGAATAAATGTTATGCAATGCAAATGCTAGAACAATGTAATGAAACATAAACCAAGTAAAAGATGTTGAGCAAATTTTGGGGTGCAACAGGTTCTGAGCTTGATTCTCCCATTTTCTTCTTTTCTTTGTTTTGCATTTTGGGTGCCATTGTTGTTCTTGGAAGATTTTAGGGTTTCACTGATGAAATGGATTGAGATGAAGAGAGAGGAGATTTATTGAGGTATTTAAGGAGAGATATCTGATAGTGAGTATTGAAGATTGTTGACCAATTCTTTAATGGAGAAGAGGAGAAGATGGAAGAGTGAAGAGAACGAATTTGGAGGAGTCAAAATGTCTTAAAAGTCTGAATAAGTGTTTTTTGAAGGAGTAAGATAAATATGAAGTGGGTTTTAAATGAGCTTTTGCAATTCTGTTTTTTTAAGGATTTTTTTTTGAAAAACGTATAGTAGTAACCGGTTACCAGGTATGGGTAATCAGTTACCATACCAAAAATAGTGAGCAAAAGTGAAAAACATAGCATTCGTAACCGGTTACCAGGTATGGGTAATCGGTTACCATGCAAAAATAGTGAGCAGAAGTGAAAATGCAGCAGTAGTAACTGGTTACCAGATATGGGTAATCGGTTACCACAAGTCAAAAAACAACAACTTCATATTTCATATAGAAAATAATACACCATATAGATATTCATACCTTGGAATTATATTTAGAAAAATAATGAATTGTTATTGAATATTTACACATCACCTTCATCTAGAATTCCAAGTTCCCTCCGAATCTTGTAAAAAGCTTCTTTTAGAAGTGGTTTTACGAAGATGTCTGCCAGTTGGTTATGTGTATCCATGAAAGTAACTTCAACATCTTTTTGAAGAACGTGATCTCGTAGGAAATTATGTCAAATATTAATGTGTTTTGTCCTTGAGTGCGTGACATGGTTCTTTGTAATGTTGATCGCGCTTGTATTATCACACATTAGAGGAACACATCCGAGATTCAATCTATAATCATGTAGTTGTTGTTTGAGCCAAAGGATTTGTGCATAACAACTTCCTACCGCAATGTATTCTGCTTCAATCGTGCTAAGAAAAACACATGCTTGCTTCTTACAGGACCAAGAAACCAATGCATTACCTAGAATGTGACAAGTTCCACTTGTGCTTTTGTGAGCTATTTTACAACCTGCATAATCTGAGTCAAAATAACCTACTAAGTTACAGATACTACCTTTTGGATACCATAGTCCAACATTGGTTGTTCCTTTTAGATACTTCATGATCCTCTTTACAGCAGTGAGATGTGATTCCTTTAGATTTGCTTGAAACCGAGCACATAAACACACATTAAACACTATGTCAGGACAGGTTGTCGTCAAATATAATAGAGAACTAATCGTACCTCGATACTTTGTCATATAAACTAAAATACCCGATTCGTCTTGATCAACATAAGTTTTGGATCCCATTGGAGTAGATATTGCTTTACAATCATCCATGTTGAATCTCTTCAACAACTCTTTGCAATACTTGGCTTGGTTGATGAAGATGCTATCCTTCAACTGCTTTATTTGTAATCCAAGGAAGTAATTCATCTTTCCCATCATAGACATATCGAACTCTCCTTGCATCATCAACGAGACTTCCTCACAAAGATCTTTGTTGGTTGATCCAAATATGATGTCGTCAACATAAACTTGAACTAGTAAAGTGTTGTCCTTAATTCGCTTGATGAACAAGGTTTTATCTACTTTACCTTTTTCAAATCCTTTTTCGCATAGAAAGTTGTCGATTCCATCATACCATGCCCTTGGTGCCTGTTTTAAGCCATAAAGAGATTTTCTCAACTTAAAGACATGTGAAGGATTCTTGAAGTCTTCAAAGCCAGGGGGTTGCTTGACATAAACTTCTTCATTGATGTAGCCATTCAGGAAAGCGCTCTTGACGTCCATCTAATACAGCTGAAAATTCAATGAACACGTATAAGCAAGTAATAAACGAATAGCTTCTAACCTTGCAACCGGAGCGAAAGTTTCTTCGAAATAAATTCCTTCTTCTTGATTATATCTTTGGGCCACCAATCTTGCCTCGTTTCAAATAATTATTCCATTCTTATCAAGTTTGTTTTTAAACACCCATCTGGTACCTATGATGTGTTTATCACTTGGCCTAGGAACAAGTTCTCACACTTGATTCCTTTCGAACTGGTTTAACTCTTCTTGCATGGAAATGATCCATTGGTCGTCTCCGAAGGCTTCATCAACTTTGGAAGGTTCAACTTGAGATACGAATGCCATATTCAAGCATGCATCCTTGAGGTTGAGTTTAGTTGTAATGCCTTGACTAATATCACCAATTACTTTATCAATCGGGTGATCTCTATGTGTTCTTCATTCCTTAGGTAGCTCATAGTCTTCTTACTTTTTTTGAATCGGTTCTTCTTGATGCTTAGGTTGATCATTTGATTGAAAAGTACCTCCTTTAGGAACATCTATAAAATCTCCATCATCATCACATAAAACAATTTCCTCCTTGGAGGGGTTAGATTCATCAAATTTAACATGCATTGATTCTTCAATAGTTAAAGTTCTTTTGTTATAAATTCTATAAGCCTTACTAGAGAGAGTAGCCGAGAAATATGCCTTCATCATATTTCTCGTCAAACTTACCGAGATTTTCTTTGTCATTGTTCAAGACAAAACACTTGCATCCAAAGATGTGAAAGTAAGCAATGTTTGGTTTTCTCCCTTTGAAAATTTCATAGGGAGTCTTTTTAAGAATATGTCTAATATTTACTCTATTACTTATAAAGAATGCCATACTAACCGCATCCACCCAAAAATATTTTAGAAGATTCAAATCGGTAAGCATTATCCTTTCAAGTTCCACTAATGACCTGTTCTTCCTTTCTACAACACCATTTTGTTGAGGAGTCCTTGGTGCTGAGAAGTTGTGAGAGATTCCATATTCTTCGCAAAATTCTTCGAAAGAAGTATTTTGGAATTCTCCGCCGTGATCGCTTCTTATGGAGGCAATGGTTAAAGACTTCTCATTTTGTATTTGTTTTGCAAACTTCTTGAATGCTTTAAAGGCATCACTTTTCTGCACTAAAAAGTAAGTCCAACAAAATCTAGAAAAATCATCAATTATAACCAAAGAATAAACATTACCTCCGAATCTCTTTGTTCTCGATGGACCAAATAAGTCCATATGTAACAATTGTAGTGGCCTTGTAGTGGACACCACATTCTTTGACTTGAAAGTTAATTTGGTATGTTTCCCCTTTTGACATATGTCACACAACTTATTCTTGATGAATTTAATCTTAGGAAAACCAACAACTAGATCATGTTTAACTAACTTGTTCAAATGTTCCATGTGCGTATGAGCAAATCTCTTATGCCATAGCCAGGAATCATTAGTGTTCTCCATGAGACATTTAACCTTCAAAGACAAATTGTCAAGAGAAATCATGAATATATTATTGATCCTTTTACCTTTTAGCTTTACCTCATTAGTGACTTCATCTTCTATCAAGCATTTATCTTTTGCAAACTTGATTTTGAATCCTTTGTCACATGGTTGGCTTATGCTAAGCAAGTTGTGCTTTAGTCCTTCGACATAAAGTACATCTTCAATAGATGTGAAAGGTGGTGCTACAACTTTGCCTATGCCAAGAATCTTTCCTTTGTTATTGTCACCATAGGTAACATAAACCTTGGCCTTAAGCTTTAGATTTTAAAATTTATTGAGGTCACCAGTCATATGCTTCGAACAACCACTATCAAGATACCAAAGATTTGAAGTGGTCTTCAAGAAAACCTACAAAACAAGTTATTTCTTGTTAGGTACCCAAGTTGCTTTGGGTCCTTCATAATTAGTGTCTTTCTTAACCCACACATAATGCTCGCTTGCTATACTAAAGTTTCTAACATAGCATACATTAGGTGTATGCCCAATAATACCACAATAAAAACAAGTAGGTGCAAAATTAATCTTATATCTAGGAATAAAAAATTTCTTTTTTCACAATCTTTTTCCTTTTATGATAATGATGCACAACTTTAGGCTTACTCACTTTCTCTTTAGAATTTCGGTCACTAGCCTTAACAAATATTGTTTTGCTAGAACTTGATTTAGAAAACTTAGAGTAACCAAGTTCGCTTTTATCGTTAGAAAATTTTTGTTGACTAAGGACCCCTTCTAAACCAATTTGTCCTTTTTCATATATTTCTAGAACTCTTTTAAGTTGAACAATTTGGAAAGGAAGTGATTCACAATTTTTGCATACAAAGTTTTGTTTTTCTTCACTAATAACCTTTTTCTTTTCATCTTTTTCAATAATATTCACTTTTTCTTCTAGAGATAATATTTGTTTCTTTTGTAAAGATATGGTTTTACACAAAGCATTTCATTCATTGAACAGTTAATTTATAGCCTCTTGAGCTTCATTATCATAAAGTGAAAAAGAAGTACTAACCTCATCATTTTCATCGTCGGAGTGATGAGAAGCCATCAATGCCAAGTTTTCACTTTCATCGCTATCTGATTCGGATGATGAACTTATGTCGTTGTCTTCCCATGCAACATAAGCCTTCTTATTCTTTGTCTCCTTCTTGCCTTTGAATCCATTTTTCTTTGAAAGTTTTGGACAATCCAATTTAATGTGACCTTGCTTTCCACATTCATAGCATGTGACATATTGATTGGATGTGGAAGTCTCCTTTTTCTTGAGGCGTTTCTTCCTTTTTGCATAACTGAAGGGTTTGTCATTTTTGTTGAAAATTTTTCCAAGTCTCTTGACTAAAAGCATAAAATTTTCATCTTCCTCCGATGCATCATCGTCTGGTCCTTCTTTCGAGTCTACCTATAATGCGATTCCTTTATACTTTTTCTCTTGATGTTCATGCTTACCAAGGCGTCCAAGTTCCAACTCGTGTTCTTGATGTAGAATCAAGCTTCAAGGCCTGTGTGTTTTGATGAAGACAACTCATACAAGATTGGTACACATTTGCAAAAAGAAAGAGACGCAAGCAATCGACAAGAATTCATTATCAAAGATCAAGTTAAAGTCGCACATGATGCTATGGATCAAGCTTCATCTACAAACTTCAAGTGGTGTTGATGATACAAGAATCGGTATAACATATTTTACTTAGAAATATTTATACAAGTGTTCTTTCAATCACACTTCACTACACCACTATCACTAAACCTTTTAAAATGTTTTTAAAATGCTTTCTATATTTTAAATTAAGTATTTTTGCAAAAACTTTCAGTGTTAACCGATTAACACAAGTTAAAATTATGATTTTTGGACATTTTAACAGTGTTAACCGATTAACCATATGGGTTAACCGATTAACACATGAAAAATTCAAATATATTGTACGTTGGAAAGGTGTTAACCGATTAACCTATTTGGTTAACCGATTAACACTGTAACAACAACCAAAAATAGTAACTTTTCATGGAGGATTGCATTGTTCTCTATTGTTCTTACTGGCTATTTTTTTCTGTCCCATAATCATACCTTTTTGGAAAGGTTTTTCACTCCTATAAATTGATTTCATTTTCAAAATCAAAATCACCTTCAAGAAAAAAATTTCAAAAATTACTCTTTATCTTCAACCTTTTGAATTTTCATAAAAGTGTTCAAATCAAATTTTTGAAAGAATCCATTGAAATTAACTTTCACAGCTTTCTTTCACATAAAGAACACTTGTATATTATCTCTAAGTATTATTTGTTTCAAGAAGAAGATCGGTATTCGTATTGATAAAACATTCAAATTGTTACTTATACAAAATTCAGATTCACTACAACTTATTTTTAGGATTGTTAAAGATAAGTGTGTAGGGTTGTCCTTGTCATCCGGATTGTGGATACAAGAGGTCCTTGTGTGAGATATTCATTCTCGGTAGGACTTTAAAATTGTGTAAATCCAAGAAGGGTGTTCTTGGTTGTTAGAATTGTCTTGGATAGGAAATCTAACATTGATAGTAAAATACTCTTTCATGTTGAAACGGGAGTGGAGTACTCTTAGATTGTGAGGGGAACCACTATACATCGTTGTGTTCTTTACTTTCCGCATTTATTGCCTTTCATCACCTAGAAGCACTTAGGAAAGTAAAATCCAAGAATCTTCAAAAACCGGAAAAAGTGTCTAAGAACCTAATTCACCCCCCCCCCCCCCCTCTTAGGCATACATATAACTCACATTTGGCATCAGAGCAGGTTAAGGTAACCTGTTCCTATCGATCCAGAATGGATTCCGCTAGCACCAACCCGGTTTTCAAAGAGGGTGGAAGTAGTAACAACCCTCACTGTTTTCTAGAAAATACTTTGTTTTTTGGAAAATCCGCATGAAGGCACATCTAGAATCCCAAGGATAAGGAATATGGGAAACTGTTGAAGATGACCCTCATCAACCAACAAGTGTCGTCAATGGTGTAGGAACTGCGAAGATTAAATCATCATACGGTGATGATGAAAAGAAAAGGATTCTTAATGAGAAAAGGCTACCAACATATTACAAAGTGCCTTGAATATGGATGAGTTCTTCCGAATCTCTCAATGCAAGTCGGCAAAAGAAATATGGGACACCTTAGTGGAAACACATGAAGGCACCATCGAAGTAAAGAGATCCAGATTGAATATACTAAGTCAAGAATACGAAATGTTTAGAATGCTGCACGGAGAATCCATTGTGGCATTACAGAAAAGATTCTTCCACTTGACAAATCACTTAATTGCTCTCGGTAAGACCTTTACTAACGATGATTTGAATCTTAAAATTCTTAGATCCTTAACCATGGAATGGCAACCAAAAGTGACGGCAATTTCAGAGAAGAAAAGTCTCTCAACAATGACGTCAGCATCACTTTTTGGCAAACTTCAAGAACATGAGTTAGAACTTGGAAGGCTTGAGAAACATGAAAATATAGAAAAGAAGTCCAAAGGAATTGCTTTGAAGGTGGAGTTAAAAGAAAAGAAAAATGATGACACATTGGAGGAAGATGAACAGTTTATGCTCCTTGTGTCGCTTGCGCGAAAATAAGGTGCCGGCATGACAGAAGAGTCGCCACCTTTCGTTATTTATCCCTCAGAGCGGGAAAGGAAACGATCGGAAAAACCTGACGAAAAGGGTAAGACAAGGTCATCGCAACCATTGTCTGGGTTCGGGAGTCGGTTACGCAAGGGGAAGGTATTAGCACCCCTCACGTCCGTCGTACTCGACGGGATCCTCGCTTGTTTGTTTACTTGGACGGGTTGGTTATAATCTATCTACCTATCAAGGCTGGCTAAAAAAGAAAAAGAAAAATGACTCGGCAAAGCATCGCGCTTTATGCCTACGTATTCCCGTCTGGAACGAGAAATCAGAGTCAACGTAGTTCGGCTAACTACGGGTGAAGGGTGGGGAAGGTTGCTCGCTAGGACATCGCGTCCTATGCCTACGTACTTTCATCTGGTATGAAAGATCAGAGCAAACGTAGTTCGGGAAACTACGGGTAAACAGGGCTTAACTAGGAGGGAGACTATCAAGTCCTACTGTTATCATGCCATGGATTCATCCTATGGTTGAGGTTTGAACAGGGAACTCCTAAATGTTGTCATGCATAGGTTTCAACCTAAAAGTCTATCATCAAATCCTCATCAGAGGAAATGAGAGTCCTAAGGGATCATGTCAATGATACACCAAAACAGACAAAAACATCAGCTTTAACAGTAAAATGCATGCAATGCAAGTGAGGGAGGAAATGTGTGTGGGGTTTCAGCCTCCACAAGCTCATCTCGACCTCAAGCCAGTCATGAAATAACAGCAATCATACTGAAAATAATCAACATGCTATCAAGCAATAACAGATAAAGGAAATGAAGTACCATCAGGCAAACAAAACACACATGAGAAGGAATCATCTACTCTCCAATCCTAACCCTAATCACAGAGTCTAAACAGTCTAAGCACAGCAAAACCCCAACAAGAGAATTCAATCCCAGTCTTCAAGCTTCAGAACAAGCTTACCAAAGAAAGGGAGCTAAGCAATCAGACTCATAGTGTCTTCCTCAGGAAAGCACTAAGAGGTGTATACTCAGGAGTCATACCCTATGTGGCTCAACCACTGTGATCAGTTTACGTTCCTCCTCAGGAGAAACTAAACTCACAAGCAGGCTCCAACATCACTGGATATTTAGGAAATCATATCTGAACTAGTGGAACTAAATGAATAGACTCATAGGACCTTCCTCAGGAAAGTACTAGGAGGCTTCCACTTAGGAGTTGTATCCCATGTGGCTCAACAACTGTGATCAGTTTACATTCCTCCTCAGGAGAAACTAAACTCACAAGTTGGCTCCAACATCATTGGATACTTGAGAAATCCTAGATAAACTAAGGGAACTAAGTGAATAGACCCCTAGGACCTCCCTCTGGAAAGTACTAGGAGGCTTCCACTTAGGAGTTGTATCCCATGTGGCTCAACAACATGTGATCAGTTTACATTCCTCCTCAGGAGAAATTAAACTCACAAGTTGGCTCCAACATCATTGGATACTTAAGAAAGAGGTGAGAAGAAAGAATGAAAGTCATTCATAGTGCCTTCCTCAGGAAAGTACCATGAACTTCCCTCAAACTTCAGGCTCTCAAACCTCACAGACAGGGGACAAGCCAAGCTCTGGGTCTCTGAATCTTGATCTACAATCTTCTCTTCATGATGCTCTCCATCAAGATCTTCAAGGCAACACAAGCCCCACAACAAATTCCTCAGAATGAACCCCACAGATGAACAGATAACCCACTGAACAGACCAAATCAATAGGCAACTTCAGAAAATACCTAAAAATACTAAACTAATGGGGGAAAATCTAACAATTATTCACAAGGGTCCTCAACACCTACACATAACATCTACAAAGGTCTCTACCTAAAAAAATCAAGATAAAACTCAATCAAAGAAAGGGATTCATCACCTAAACACAATTTAAACCCTAATCAGGATACCCTAAATCTACCCTAATTAAACTAATCAAAATTAATTCTAAAAAATCTAGAAAAAATCCTATGGGGAACTATGATTCATCATCTAATTGCACAAAAAAGAATGAATTAAAAACCCTAAGGGAAGGTCCTAAAACAATTCCTACAAAATCCAATACCAAATTAAAACTATTAAAAAGCTATTTAATTGGAAAATCTGTTAAAAATATTAAACCTAAAAATAAAATCTCATTTTTATTTTTATAATTTTCTACACATTTTAATCTATTCATAGAAAAAAGAAGAATTTAAAAATCATTTTCTATCTATTTTTAATGCATTAAACAAAACAGAAAAATATTAAAAGAAAATAAAAGAATTAAATGAATTAAAGGGAGGGGGGGTACAGATAGTAAGGCGCGTTAGTTGAATTAATTGGGCCAACAAAAAAGGGGGGTGGGGATAGAAAAGAAGCCCAGAATGGCTTATTAATGAAACGACGCGTTTCATATAATTTGAATCTTCCCTCTCTTTTCTCAGACACGCGCACAGCCGTACGATCGCTCCCCCAGTCAAGCCCTTGACTTTCATCCAACGGCCACGAACCTTTCTTCTTCCTTGGACCAAACCCTAACCTGCAAATCCCTCCTCCATGCCCGAAACTTCGAGCTCTTCTAACTCTCTCCACACGCCATGGTTTCACATGATTCAAAAACGAAAATTGATCTACTAAATGCCTAGGATAACATGGTACGATTAGATTTTCCTAATTCCTCCTGAATAATCCAAACAGAAGGCTTGAACATCCTGGTACAAACACGGTTCAAAATTTCCAACTGATATCAATCTTTATCAAACTTCAATATAATGGTTTACAGATGCTCTACAAGTTACCCTTGCTATTCTAAACCAATTCATGATGCCTAAAACTAACAAACTACACCAATCTTGGAGATTAAAGATTCAAGGTTCTGTTATGGATTGCCATGGAACAAGCTGTAACTTCTAGGGTTTAATCATCTAGCCTAGTACATCATTTCTATACCTATAAAACTAACTAAAACTCAATAATTTAGGAGATAAAGAGTGAAGAAAGAACCTGTCAAGAGGTTATGGTGCAGTGATGTAGAGCACGATTCAGGCCTTGGAAGTGCTTCTAGATGATCCTTGGATGATCACCAATCTTCTGTTTGCAATGGTGATGAAGGAGGTGGCTGGTAGTGCAAGATATCTTGACTTGCTTCAACTTGAAGAAATCTCTCCAATGGCTATGTATCTCTCTCTCTCCTCTGACTTGGCTCCAGTTTCACCAACCTTTAACACTCCTCATGGCATTCCTTATATAACAATTGATGGATGTTTCTAGAATCATCTAGAATGGGGTGGAAACTTCATGAAAGTCTCATGATATGCCAAGTTGGATTTCTCACATCTCATATGCCATGCCTTGTAATTTGGTCTCAAATTCTCCTTACATGAGTTATTAAGTGAGGATGAATGCAAATCAGCCTCTAGTTTCACTTGTGTAGGGTTTTTCAATGTTACCTTCTTTTGCAAGCAACAAATTTCCAAAGGAAGCTCATTTTTTAAGCCTCAAATGAAAATTCTACTTAAACCAAAGTTCTTAAAATGGTTTTTCCAATCAAAATGATATATTGGATGACCTATTTTGGATTTGTGGATCTCCCAAATCACTTTTCAATTTCAACTTTTCAAAGTTATAAGTCATTTTTAGTTCATTTTTGACCAATCATGGAATTTCATGCCATGAGCTTTTTCAACAATTTGTGACCTTCTTTCTAGACTTAAAATCACATTTTGAGCAAGTTTCATGTTTTGAGTTTTTCCATCTGAGGCTTGGATATAGGAGTTTTAGGCATTGGCTAAAATGACCTATAACTGACAAATGACCAAAATACCCCTGTCTTGTTCAAACCATAAGTTGAGTTCCACAAATCCAATCAAGGACTTCTACCACTCAAATTAAAGCTAAGAAGATCCTCTTCAACATTCATGTTGACCAAGAAACCATAGGAATCATCCTACTAGGGCAAAAGTTGTCTGCAAGTTGGGTGACTTTCAAGGACCCAGATTCACACACCTCTGCTGACCTGTAATTTGTCAAGACCATAACTTGAGCTCTGTAACTCCTATCAAGGACTTCCACCACTCAAATTAAAGCTTAGAACAAGCTCTACAACATTCATGCTGTGGGGAAGATGATATGTCAATCACATCTAGAGCTAAAAGTGCCTGGAAGATAGGGGTCAAATTAGGGTTTTTTCACTGACAATCCTCAGAAACCCTAACTCAAAACTTCTCAAACTCCTCAATCATGATGAGTTGGTCTAGGAATCATCCTTATAACATCTTTATGCATCATTCCATGATCTCATGGCCCTTGGATTAAGTCTCAACCTCCTCCAAATCTTCAGCTGATTCTAGGGTTGACTCAGTCAAAACCCTAATTCTATCATTCATGGTTGAATCTTCTGAACTCTTGCATAATGACTTCTCTAGGCTTCATGAAGGCTATCAAGACATCTCATAGGCTTTCTCAAAACATCAAGTTCATTCTCCAAGTCTCAAAATCATCTGAGGAGCATCCACAATTCTCAAACTGTGAAGCACACAACCCTGGTTTCAACCACTTCTCTGGGGGATCTCTTGAACTTTCTGATGAAGATATCCATTCCCAAACACTCAATGAACAAATAATTGTTGGTCAAATTTTGGGGTGCAACAGCTGCCCCTATTCAAACGGCTTGAACCTGACTGGGTGAGAAGCGAACGGCTCTCAACCAATCAAGGTACGAGACGGTTGAATACCGGTAAACCCGAAAATTTGCCAACTGCACAAGCACACGGTACTTTGCGGGGAACAAATCTCCGAACACTGCAACACTAGCTGCTCAACAACTAGCTGGAGAAATATCGACCTGACATCGCCGCCGGAAACAAACATCATTCTGAGAGACACTCGACATCGCCGTCGTACAAACATCATCTCTACTGGGGATTTAAAGAGTCTGACCTCGCCGTCAAACAAACATCCAACCTCGCTGAAGCTACTCCGCTGGGAATGAGAGACTTGACCGAGCACACTCTGATCTGGGGTTCACCCTCAGAACCATAACGAACATCGGAATACTGCTGCACACTGCCCGCCGTGGAACTTCAACATTAAAGATATATGAAACCCTGGCCCCTGGCCACTTCCAACTTCAGCTAGAAAAGATCTTCAAGTACTTCTGAAGATAAGCATCCTTGGCCTCCAAGGATGGCAACTCTGCAGGAGGCACCTTCGACTTCAGTCTAAAGACATGATCCTTGGCCTTCAAGGATACATGGATATGCCTTCATGCAACTCCGCCTCTGCTATAGAGTATCCGTGACTTCCGTCAGGGATATACTTCGGCCTTCAGTCCGAAAAATGAATCCTAGGTCATTCATAACCTTGGGGGATAACCTTGCCCTTAGGCACCCTCGCTTCAGCTTAAGAAATCTGTGACTTCAGTCAGAGAAATGGTATCCTGAGCCATTCATGACTCCACGGGGATTCAAACACTTTGCCTTCAGGCAAAACTCCGCTTCAGCTGGAGAAACATCTTCGACTTCAATCAGAAGACGTATCATTCACTTGATCGCGCTCAATCATCACCTCAGGATAACTGACTTGGTCTTCAGACTCACACGAATCACTCTGTTGTATCTACAACTCCGGAACCTTGTCTTCAGCTACCTGTTGATTCTTCAACACGGAAATCTGGACTTACCGGAACCTTCTGGTGTCGCCATCGGGCGCTTACGAAATCCCTCTTCAGATTAGACATCGTTGTTGGAGCAGACATATCATGCTGTTGAGGACTTCAAGAATCAACTTGAACAAACAGATCCGTCGGGCATCTTCAAGAGTCATCTTGTACTAATAACCTTTCTGGAGCAAACATTCTGTTGGGAATTCCAGGAATCTTCCTGGGCAACTCTTGCTGGAGGTGCTATTGGGGAGCTCAAGTATCATACTGAGCAAACCACTCGGGAAGCTGTACTGAGGTCTTAAGAATCATCTTTAAGCAAATGGCCCTGCTGAGGGACTTGAGAATCATCTCGAACTGAAGACTTCGCTGGGGATCTCAAAAATCATCTTGAGCGAGCGACTGCGGGGATCACACCGGGGTATTTTAGAATCATCTAAAGAAATAGACCTTGTTGGAGAGAATATCAGGAATCGTCCTGAGCAACTGGTCTCTTGGGGATACACCTGTTCAACAAGGACGATAATGACCTAGATCATGCTTATGATGCATATGCTTCTGCGCTATGCCCCACATAGTGGAAATGATATGCGTTTATACTAAATGCCATGCAATCATGCACAATGCTGTGCAATCATGCACAATGCTATGCAATCATGCACAATGCTATGCAATCATGCACAATGCTATGCAATCATGCACAATGATACGATCCCATCAGCAAAATAAATGCCGAAGGGGGAAATCTTCCTGTCAAGGAGAAAGAACCATTCAGGTAGAGGAATCATCCTGCTGAGGAGAACGTGAACACGCCAATATCAATCAGGCCTTGTCCGGGGAATTGATCTTCCGCGAACTGCTGCAGGGGAACAACTTCAGCTGACTGCTGCAGGGGACGAGGCTCTACGAGAGCTTGGATCTGCTGATATCAATCGCGAGAATGAACTGCGCGGCCGTCTCGGCTACGCTTCTGGGGATGACCACTCTGTGGGGAACCAGCTTCAGCTGCTCAACACTCCACTGGGGAAAAACCAATCATGATCTGATCAACTTCCAAGGATTCGGATCCCTTGGACATCTGCAAACTCGGCTGGGGAAAGAGAAATCATTCTACTTCACTGGAGAGTACGACTCTGATGGGGAATTCGATTCCACTGGGGAAGAAAGGGTCATCTGACTTCGGGGAAGAGAGTACAACTCTGCCGGGGAATACAACATCAGCTGCTCCAACACTCTACTGGGGAAGAAGGAATCATCGATCTTCAGGAGAGAATACGGATCTGGCGGGGAGTCTCAATTCCGCTGGAGACTTCAGTCTGGCATCATCAGTTACTGCATACTTCGGTATACGACTAGCTTCCTACGAAACCTGCACTTGTGACCCGGTGCGGGGGATACACCTGCTTCGGCGACTTTACTGGGGAGAGCACGAGCTCCGGCACCTGACCATTTCTCTGGAATCTGCACTTGTGACCCGGTGCTGGGGAGAGATGAGCTACGGTACTCAATCATTTCTATGACCTCTGCACTTGTGACCCGGTGCTAGGGAGAGACGACCTCATTCTTTGGTGCTTGACTCAGCTGATGAGGTGACATTCCTTCAGGATGCGCTGCTTGGGGAAGAGAATCACCTCTACCTGGGGAAGACATATCAATGCTCACTATTCTGATTCTGATTCTGCGGAGGAGAGACTACTGAACTCTGCTGGAGAAGGAGGACTCATCCTGCTTCGGGGATACGCACGGCACATCTTCTGGCGAGGCGCTACACCTGTAACAACACAAACACACAGACAGGATACCCTCCTCAAAGGGGCCTATCAGGGTTATTATCTCGTGACAATGTTCAGCTAGTTAATTGTTTCAACAATCAATGGGCTTAGGCCTGTAAGTTTATGTATGCGCATTTTATCAAAAAAACACATTGGCGTTATCATTCGCAAACAAAACAGATAAATGCTAATCAGACAAGTAGAATTGCTGAATAATGTGCATTTTATTGATGGTGAACCCCTGAATGGGCAAAAATGTTTTACAACAGAGGCAAGCTCCTGGAATGAGGAAGCCGCGCAAAAAGAAAACATAAATATACATCAGGATATACAAATGTCGGCAATCGAGGCGTAGACGAACACCATGAGTTGGTCCCTCTAAGACCCACTCGACTTCGATACTTCTCCGATGCTTCAGCTTTGGAAGAGATTGATTCAGATAAACGGCCCTCAAGTCTTCCGAACCACTAAACAATGAAAGTCCATACGCGGAACGCAGTCATTTGCTTATTCAAATCCCTAACTTTTGCGTGAACCGCCCTTCCGGGTTTTCAGTTCACCGGGATGCCCTTTTTTGCCGAAGCCGCCCAGTGTAGGTTTTCGACTTCGCGGGTGTACATTTTTTTTTTTTATATATCCCTAATTTTTGCCCGAACCTTTTATTCTGTTTTTGGTTCGCCGGGATGCCCCCTTTTTGCCTGGACTCTTTCTTTTTTGTCCAGCGGGTCGCTTTCAAGCAAAGTATTTTTTTACTGCGTCCGCGTTCACCGGGGATGCAAAATCTTCACCATCCATCGTGGATAACAACAAAGCTCCTCCCGAGAAGACCTTGCTGACGACGTACGGCCCTTCGTAATTCGGAGTCCACTTGCCCCGGTGATCGGAGTGTGGCGGAAGAATCTTCTTCAGGACGAGATCACCCGTCTGAAAGCTTCGAGGACGCACCTTCTTATCATAAGCTTTCTTCATTCGGCTTTGGTACAGGCGACCAAATGCAATCGATGCTAATCTCTTCTCGTCCATCAGGCTGAGCTGGTTCAGGCGATCCGTCACCCATTCTGCCTCATCCAGTTTCACATCAACCAAAACTCGCAAAGAGGGAATCTCCACTTCTAGCGGTAGGACAGCTTCCATACCGTACACCAAGGAGAAAGGAGTTGCCCCGGTCGACGTACGCACCGTGGTACGATAACCGTGCAAGGCAAATGGCAGCATCTCGTGCCAATCTTTATACGTCACAACCATCTTCTGAACAATCTTCTTGATGTTCTTGTTGGCCGCTTCAACGGCGCCATTCATCTTCGGCCGGTAAGGAGATGAGTTGTGGTGCTCAATCTTGAAGCTCTGGCACAGCTCCTTCATCATCTTGTTATTCAAATTCGAACCATTATCAGTAATGATCCGCTCGGGAATTCCATAGCGACAGATGATGTCCCTCTTTATGAACTTAGCCACCACCTGCTTGGTCACATTAGTGTACGAGGCTGCCTCCACCCACTTGGTGAAGTAGTCGATAGCTACCAGAATGAAACGATGACCATTGGATGCGGTGGGCTCGATCTTGCCTATCATGTCAATGCCCCACATGGAGAACGGCCAAGGGGAGGACATGACATTCAATGGGCACGGCGGCACATGAACTTTATCGGCATAAATCTGGCATTTGTGACATTTCTTCGCGAATCTGAAGCAATCTGACTCCATAGTCAACCAGTAATATCCTGCTCTCAGGATCTTTCTCGTCATGGCATGCCCGCCGGCGTGCGTACCAAATGTGCCCTCATGGACTTCTTCCATGAGCATACTTGCCTCTTTCTCATCTACACATCTGAGTAGCACGAGATCGTGGTTTCTCTTATACAGCACTCCATCAGGATTGAGGTAAAAGTTTCCAGATAGCCTCCTCAGAGTCTTCTTATCCTGGGTTGACGCACCCGCAGGATACTCCTTAGTCATAAGGAAGGTCTGGATGTCGTGGAACCATGGCTTGCCGTCAGTGGCATCCTCGATTGCGAACACATATGCTGGTCTGTCAAGACGCGAAAGTACAATACTTGGAGCTTCATTCCAAAGATTGACCTTATACATTGAAGCCAACGTGGCTAAAGCATCAGCCATTTGATTTTCAGCCCGGGGTACATGATGAAGTTCTACTCGGTCGAAGAACGGAAGCAGCCTCCTGGCATAATTCATGTACGACACTAGATTCGGTTGACGAGTTTCCCACTCCCCTTTGATCTGATTGATTACAAGCGCTGAGTCACCATATATGTCTATATTCTTGATTCTCAAATCAATTGCCTCTTCTAGACCCATTATACATGCTTCGTACTCGGCTTCGTTGTTGGTAACTGGAAACGTCAGTCTCGCAGTAAATGGGATGTGGGATCCGTGAGGAGTCGTGATGATAGCCCCGATACCACTTCCATAGGAATTAACCGCTCCGTCGAATATCAACTTCCACTGAGACTTCCTATCCGGTCCCTCGTCGGGCAATGGCTCCTCGCAATCCTTTGCTTTGAGAAACATAATGTCCTCGTCAGGGAATTCGAACTTCATCGGCTGATAGTCTTCGATTGGCTGTTCGGCAAGGTAGTCAGACAATACGCTTCCCTTGATGGCTTTCTGAGAGACGTACTGAATATCATATTCTGTTAACACCATCTGCCATCTGGCAATCCTGCCCGAAAGAGCCTGCTTCTCGAAGACGTACTTGATCGGATCCATCTTCGAAATCAGCATAGTGGTGTGATTGAGCATATACTGTCGTAGACGTTTGGCAGCCCAAGCTAGTGCACAACACGTTTTCTCCAGCATCGAGTATCGAGATTCACACTCAGTGAACTTTTTACTCAAATAATAAATGGCATGCTCTTTTCTGCCCGTCTCGTCGTGCTGACCGAGAACACACCCCATGCTGTTCTCCAGAACTGTCAAGTACATGATTAATGGCCGTCCAGCCACTGGGGGTATCAAGATTGGAGGTTCTTGAAGATACTGCTTTATCTTATCGAATGCCTTCTGGCAATCTTCATTCCAAGTAATCGCCTGATTTTTCTTTAACAATTTGAACATCGGTTCACAAGTGGCCGTGAGCTGGGAGATAAACCTTGCAATGTAGTTTATTCGGCCCAGGAAACCACGAACTTCTTTTTCTGTTTTCGGCGCTGGCATCTCTTGGATAGCTTTTATTTTTGCAGGATCAACTTCAATACCTCGTTCACTAACGATAAACCCCAATAACTTTCCGGACCGCACTCCGAAAGTGCACTTGTTAGGATTCAGCCTCAGCCTGAACTTCCTAAGCCTTTCAAACAGCTTCAGCAAATTGACCAGATGCTCATCCTCCGTTTGGGATTTTGCAATCATGTCATCAACATAGACCTCGATCTCATGATGAATCATATCATGAAACAAAGTTACCATTGCCCGCTGGTAAGTGGCCCCTGCGTTCTTCAGACCGAAGGGCATTACTTTGTAGCAAAACGTGCCCCAGGGGGTAATAAACGTCGTTTTCTCCATGTCCTCCGGCGCCATCTTGATCTGATTGTAACCGGAGAAGCCATCCATGAACGAAAACACGGAAAACTGGGCTGTATTGTCGACCAACACATCGATATGAGGCAACGGGAAATCATCCTTAGGGCTCGCCCTATTCAAATCCCGATAATCGACGCACATGCGTACCTTACCGTCTTTCTTCGGTACAGGCACTATGTTGGCGACCCACGGAGGGTAGGTGGTAACGGCTAGAAATCCTGCGTCCAACTGCTTCTGGACTTCCTCTTTGATTTTTACAGCCATGTCTGGTCTCGTCCTCCTGAGCTTCTGCTTGACTGGAGGGCAATCTTCTCGCAACGGCAAGCGATGAACCACGATATCTATGTCAAGTCCGGGCATATCCTCATATGACCAAGCAAAGACGTCACTATACTCTCGAAGCATCTCGACCAGTCTATGCTTGACATCATTCTGCAGCGCAGCCCCAACTCTGACATTCCTGATAAGCTCCTCAGAACCCAGATTTATGATCTCAATCTCCTCCTCGTGAGGCAGAATAACCTTCTCCTCTTGTCTCAACAAGCGGGCCAACTCTTCCGGAAGGTCTTCGTCTTCATCAATCTCATTCTCGGCTTGATAGATCGGGCAATCAAAGTCGTAGTGAGCCGTAGAGGGTCCAGAGTCGATGTCGTCTGTTACGTGGATCCTGCAATAACAAGGGTTAAGTTTAAAGCAGGAATATGCAGGTTAGCACGAACCTCGTTGCCATTTTGCTGTTTTTCGAAACAAACATAAAATATGAATAACAGAGAACACAATATTTGATTACGAAGAAAACGCCTTTTATTTATTAACAAAATGCATACACATAATCCAACAAGGCCCTGACAGTAAAACCACTATGCCCCGGGCAGGACATAGGGTTGTACAAAGATTGTAAAAAGCAAATCATTACTCTTCACTCGTCAGTTCGATAATCTCCTTGATGGTCCAGTTGTGAAGGCGCTCGCCTGGCTTGCTCGGTTGAATCCAGGCGTCAAGATCACAATCACTGTCCCCGCTGTCCTCTGACGCTGCGTTGACACTCTCGAAGATTACTCCTCCCTTGGTGAATAAGATCGGCCCTTTCCCACGAGATGAGTTACCAGAAGAGGATGAGGCTTCAGCTTCCGGAGAATATCCCAATCCAAACTTATCCTGTTTGAATGGTATATCCAAGACGTGCCCCCAGCCTGGGGTGGAACCGGCTTCGACAACGGCCCTAGCTTCCTTAAACGAAGAGAGGTTCACCTCTTGCTTCTCTGCAACAACGGGAGCTACTTCCTTCACCCTGACGGTCTCAAACGCCTGGCAAAGAGTCTCATGGATCTCACCATCCATTTCGACATACTTAAAGGACGACAGGTGGCTTACCATGATGTCCTCCTCTCCACAGACTGTCACTATGCTGCCCCCAACAGCATATTTAAGCTTCTGATGCAACGTGGACGTCACGGCACCAGCAGAATGGATCCACGGCCGACCTAAGAGGCAACTATAGGCGGGCATGATATCCATAATATAGAACACTGCATTAAACGTCTCTGGTCCGACTTGAATTGGCAGGGTCAATTCTCCGAAGACGTGGCGCTTGGTTCCGTCAAAGGCCTTCACGACCAGATCACTGGGCGTGCACAACAGTCCCCGGGTATCCAACTTCATCAGTGCTTTCTTCGGAAGCACGTTAAGCGAGGAACCCGTATCTACGAGGACATGTGACATAATCGTGCCTCTGCACTCTATCGAGACGTGCAAGGCATGGTTGTGATCTCTTCCCTTGGGCGTCAGCTCCAGATCTGTAAATCCCAGCCCATTACCAGCATTGACATGGGCTACTACTTCCTCAAGTTGATTAACTGATATCTCCTGCGGCACGTATGCAGCATTCAATACTTTCAGCAACGCGTTGCGGTGCGCTTCAGAACACAGCAACAGGTTAAGAATCGAGATCTTCGACGGAGTCTGGTGAAGATGATCTACAATCTTGTAGTCACTTTTCCTGATCAGTCGCATGAACTCTTCTGCATCTTTAACCAACAAGTCTTTTTCTGCCCCTGCAGGAACCTCTTCAACAGCTTTACCTTTGCCCTTGTCCACAGCGTCAGCCCGGACTACCTTCTCTGCGGCGACCTCTGCCGGCGCGAACACTCTACCACTTCTGGTGATACCACTGACCTCAGCCAGATTCTGCGCAGTTGATCCGGACGGCTCAAGCTCTATTCTCTGACCATTACAATACACTTCAGCGCCATAATGCCATGGAATGGCATTGGTACTCTCAAATGGGATCGGTCCAGCCCTGGTGATGGTGATGGAAGGCGGACGGGACGCAGAAATAGTGATAGGGTGGCGAGGGATGGTAATAGTAGCAACTTCGTCTGCCTGCTTCAGCACGACTTCCCCTGACGCATTCTCAACGCTTCGACTGAACTGCAAAATACCCTCGGCCATCAGACTCTGGATACCTTCGACCAACTGCCCACACCCATCAGGAAGTGTAGCACATGCCATGCAAAATTCTCCACATCCGGGAAAGAAGCCCTTCTTTAGCAACTTGGCTTTAACAAAACTCAATGGCGTCTTCAAATCTCTGACATCAGTCAGCAAGTCTGAATTCTCTTCAGAGATAACAGCATTTACTCCGCCTCCTCTATGATAAGGCATGGGGTTCTTGGTGACGTTGGGCACGCTGTCAGAAAAGTTGATCACCTTGGCGTCGACCAAGTCCTGGACTTTGTGCTTAAAAGCTTTGCAATTCTCCACTGTATGGCCAGGTGCCCCAGAATGAAATTCACAAGTAGCATTAGCATCATAATCTGGTGGCGGTGCCCCTGTCAAGGGAGCCAACGTCCTTTTATGAACCAATTGGAGCTGAAGTAGCGTTTGCAGAAGCTGTGCATACGGCATAGGAGGAGTTTCCAAATGACGGTTTGCCAGGGGACCCCGATTCTGATATCTCTTATATCCCGGATTATTCTGTTGCTGAGGCTGCTGCTGCGGCTGCGGGGGAGCAGCTGGGATGTTTATGCTAGCGATCTGAGACTGAGGGCCCTTGCCCTTTCTCCTAGCATTAGAGACAGCACTGGCATCGCCCTCTCGGCGTTTGCCAGTATAGGGTTTCTTGCTAGCTCCTCCAGATGAGGATGATTCACCTTGAATCTTTCCGATCTTTATACCATTTTCAACATGCTCGCCCAAAGTGATAAGGGCCGAGAATGTTCCGGACATGCCACTAACCAACTTCTCATAATAGACTCCGGGAAGAGTAGCCACGAACATCTGTACCAACTCACGCTCAACCATCGGCGGTTGAACCCGAGCAGCCAATTCACGCCACCGCTGGGCGTACTCTTTGAAGCTTTCATTGCTCCGCTGCGAGAGATTCTGAAGCTGAACTCGGTTAGGAGCCAAGTCGCTATTATACTGATAGTGGAGAACAAATGCTTCAGCGAGATCTTTCCACGTGCGCACAGCAGCGGGTTCCAAACCCATATACCATTCAAGCGATGGACCCGAAAGACTATCCTGAAAGAAGTGCATCAGCAGCTTCTCATCATCAGAATAAGCGGACATCTTTCTGTAATAAGATCGGAGATGAACACGGGGACAAGTAGTGCCCCTATACTTCTCAAAGATAGGCACCTTGAACTTGTGAGGTACTTTAAAGTCAGCAATCAACCCAAGTTTGGACATGTCAACGCCCAATGTGTTCTGATTTTCTATATCTCTCATTTTATCTTCCAGCGCCTTGAACCTGAGTCGAGCCTCAGCAGTCAACTCAGCCTCTACACCTCTCTGAGAGAAAATGTCGTCCTGATGGTCCTCCAGCCATGGTTGAGGCACCACCATATTTCCTGCACCAACATTGCCGTTGACCGGCCCCACGTTAACATTGGCTCCCAAACCACCATTGACGGTGCCCGCCGTGTTAAGTCCGAGATTAGTCATAAGATTGCCGTTAGCACTACCGTTGCCCCCGGCAGCAGGAACAACGTTCTGTGGAGTATCCCCTTGAGGAGGAGTGGGTACGGCCCCGCCATGAAGTATTCCATTACTGTCAACCCTGGAGATGAGAGGTTGAACCAGAGTACGAAGCTGATCTTGCCCATTTGCCACTACTTGCATCAACTCCATAAAACGATCCATCCGTTCACGAAGCTCCTGAACATCTGACTGTACTTGGTCCATGATTCTCGTTTGATTGGCGCGAGTTGAGTAGCGGTGGATGAATCTTTGATCAATCCTGGAGACTGAAAACAGCTCGGAACCTGGGTACCTGAAAAACCTGCCAAGATTAAAGGTTAGGAAAAGCAACAGAATGTATGTCATGCAAGAATGCTTCATGCAAATGCATGCGTGAGTCTGTGTGCTTGAGAGATTTCCCCCGATCCTGGCACCTGCTGACAATAATAAGGAGAGGAATCCAGGCCCAATCATGGAAATAGTAACCTCACATAGCAATAGTCAGATTCAACACATCAAGGATCGAGAACTCGTACGCAACAGTCTTTCTGAGAACGGCTGCAGTAACACAATGAGAGATCTTGGATCAGGGAAACGGTACCTGTCACAGACACACGCTAATGGAATGCGAATGATTATGCAAGCTAATGCAAAATGCAGGTATGCAACAATATATCTAGGTGGCTGCTGTGGAGATTCAATGTCAACAGTCGCTGATGAGAAGGAAACCCCGGCGTAAACCCCACTGATCTGATCTGCTGTGAATAACCATCTGGTAGGATCGAGATCAAAATTCTGTCCTGGCAAGAACGAAGGCCTGATAATAAAGACCCCGGATGCAAGATCAAGGAATATCTGTTGATGAAGTCTTCGGACCCCAAATCACAAATCTGCCCTCTCAAGAACAAATACACAGCTGCTGATGAGATCTTCAAACCCCAATCAAAAATCTGCCCTATCAAGAACAAAATAACAACTGCCGACGAGATCTTCAGACCCCACTCAAAAATCTGCTCCATCCAGAACAAACCTCTGATAACAATACACTGATCAAAGCCTGCTCTATCAAGAACAGACAAACACCCGACGATAAGATCCTCTGATCAAACCCTTGCTCTATCAAGAACATATCTGCAACTGAGAACTCAACATAACTGATTCACTGTCAAGAAAACCAGGTAGTCTGGAGGTCAAAGTTTCCTGCAATATCCCAACCCACTCACAGGTATGATGGACCTAATCCACGGACAAAGGTACGGCATCCTATGCGGTCGTCAGCGTCACAGACATTCATGAGTGACAATACGATTCCCAGAAGGAGTGGCATTATCAAGTCATGAAGAGGCCTCTCTTAGCTGACTTCCAAATGATCGGTCCCCAGAGTCGACAATCCTCACGTCTGGACTCCCCTCAGATCCTCAGGACCGGAAAGGAGCACCTCTGCAAGAATCTCGTCTGAGCGCAGATTTTCGTAGGGAACTGTGCCTGCTCAGCAGACAGGTTCGTCTACTACTTCTCCGCAACTATATCTAGGTGTGTACTCAAGCCCAGGTCCGGCTTCTCACTCACAGTAACATCCCTCTCCCACAGCAGCACAGATAATCATATCGAACTGGAAATAAAATGCGGGAAGTAAAATGCGGGAAGTAAAGATGCGATAAATAAACACAACCCAACAAGCAAACACACAAACGATAGGATTGACTTTCATAGGGAACCGGAGAACCAGAGATTCTGGGTGAGATCCCCAGCAGAGTCGCCAGCTGTCGCTTGCGCGAAAATAAGGTGCCGGCATGACAGAAGAGTCGCCACCTTTCGTTATTTATCCCTCAGAGCGGGAAAGGAAACGATCGGAAAAACCTGACGAAAAGGGTAAGACAAGGTCATCGCAACCATTGTCTGGGTTCGGGAGTCGGTTACGCAAGGGGAAGGTATTAGCACCCCTCACGTCCGTCGTACTCGACGGGATCCTCGCTTGTTTGTTTACTTGGACGGGTTGGTTATAATCTATCTACCTATCAAGGCTGGCTAAAAAAGAAAAAGAAAAATGACTCGGCAAAGCATCGCGCTTTATGCCTACGTATTCCCGTCTGGAACGAGAAATCAGAGTCAACGTAGTTCGGCTAACTACGGGTGAAGGGTGGGGAAGGTTGCTCGCTAGGACATCGCGTCCTATGCCTACGTACTTTCATCTGGTATGAAAGATCAGAGCAAACGTAGTTCGGGAAACTACGGGTAAACAGGGCTTAACTAGGAGGGAGACTATCAAGTCCTACTGTTATCATGCCATGGATTCATCCTATGGTTGAGGTTTGAACAGGGAACTCCTAAATGTTGTCATGCATAGGTTTCAACCTAAAAGTCTATCATCAAATCCTCATCAGAGGAAATGAGAGTCCTAAGGGATCATGTCAATGATACACCAAAACAGACAAAAACATCAGCTTTAACAGTAAAATGCATGCAATGCAAGTGAGGGAGGAAATGTGTGTGGGGTTTCAGCCTCCACAAGCTCATCTCGACCTCAAGCCAGTCATGAAATAACAGCAATCATACTGAAAATAATCAACATGCTATCAAGCAATAACAGATAAAGGAAATGAAGTACCATCAGGCAAACAAAACACACATGAGAAGGAATCATCTACTCTCCAATCCTAACCCTAATCACAGAGTCTAAACAGTCTAAGCACAGCAAAACCCCAACAAGAGAATTCAATCCCAGTCTTCAAGCTTCAGAACAAGCTTACCAAAGAAAGGGAGCTAAGCAATCAGACTCATAGTGTCTTCCTCAGGAAAGCACTAAGAGGTGTATACTCAGGAGTCATACCCTATGTGGCTCAACCACTGTGATCAGTTTACGTTCCTCCTCAGGAGAAACTAAACTCACAAGCAGGCTCCAACATCACTGGATATTTAGGAAATCATATCTGAACTAGTGGAACTAAATGAATAGACTCATAGGACCTTCCTCAGGAAAGTACTAGGAGGCTTCCACTTAGGAGTTGTATCCC
Source organism: Lathyrus sativus (assembly GCA_963859935.3). Taxonomy (NCBI): domain Eukaryota; kingdom Viridiplantae; phylum Streptophyta; class Magnoliopsida; order Fabales; family Fabaceae; genus Lathyrus; species Lathyrus sativus. Next base: position 693,745,000 of record OZ012741.1, on the reverse strand, counting down.
ATGTGGCTCAACAACTGTGATCAGTTTACATTCCTCCTCAGGAGAAACTAAACTCACAAGTTGGCTCCAACATCATTGGATACTTGAGAAATCCTAGATAAACTAAGGGAACTAAGTGAATAGACCCCTAGGACCTCCCTCTGGAAAGTACTAGGAGGCTTCCACTTAGGAGTTGTATCCCATGTGGCTCAACAACATGTGATCAGTTTACATTCCTCCTCAGGAGAAATTAAACTCACAAGTTGGCTCCAACATCATTGGATACTTAAGAAAGAGGTGAGAAGAAAGAATGAAAGTCATTCATAGTGCCTTCCTCAGGAAAGTACCATGAACTTCCCTCAAACTTCAGGCTCTCAAACCTCACAGACAGGGGACAAGCCAAGCTCTGGGTCTCTGAATCTTGATCTACAATCTTCTCTTCATGATGCTCTCCATCAAGATCTTCAAGGCAACACAAGCCCCACAACAAATTCCTCAGAATGAACCCCACAGATGAACAGATAACCCACTGAACAGACCAAATCAATAGGCAACTTCAGAAAATACCTAAAAATACTAAACTAATGGGGGAAAATCTAACAATTATTCACAAGGGTCCTCAACACCTACACATAACATCTACAAAGGTCTCTACCTAAAAAAATCAAGATAAAACTCAATCAAAGAAAGGGATTCATCACCTAAACACAATTTAAACCCTAATCAGGATACCCTAAATCTACCCTAATTAAACTAATCAAAATTAATTCTAAAAAATCTAGAAAAAATCCTATGGGGAACTATGATTCATCATCTAATTGCACAAAAAAGAATGAATTAAAAACCCTAAGGGAAGGTCCTAAAACAATTCCTACAAAATCCAATACCAAATTAAAACTATTAAAAAGCTATTTAATTGGAAAATCTGTTAAAAATATTAAACCTAAAAATAAAATCTCATTTTTATTTTTATAATTTTCTACACATTTTAATCTATTCATAGAAAAAAGAAGAATTTAAAAATCATTTTCTATCTATTTTTAATGCATTAAACAAAACAGAAAAATATTAAAAGAAAATAAAAGAATTAAATGAATTAAAGGGAGGGGGGGTACAGATAGTAAGGCGCGTTAGTTGAATTAATTGGGCCAACAAAAAAGGGGGGTGGGGATAGAAAAGAAGCCCAGAATGGCTTATTAATGAAACGACGCGTTTCATATAATTTGAATCTTCCCTCTCTTTTCTCAGACACGCGCACAGCCGTACGATCGCTCCCCCAGTCAAGCCCTTGACTTTCATCCAACGGCCACGAACCTTTCTTCTTCCTTGGACCAAACCCTAACCTGCAAATCCCTCCTCCATGCCCGAAACTTCGAGCTCTTCTAACTCTCTCCACACGCCATGGTTTCACATGATTCAAAAACGAAAATTGATCTACTAAATGCCTAGGATAACATGGTACGATTAGATTTTCCTAATTCCTCCTGAATAATCCAAACAGAAGGCTTGAACATCCTGGTACAAACACGGTTCAAAATTTCCAACTGATATCAATCTTTATCAAACTTCAATATAATGGTTTACAGATGCTCTACAAGTTACCCTTGCTATTCTAAACCAATTCATGATGCCTAAAACTAACAAACTACACCAATCTTGGAGATTAAAGATTCAAGGTTCTGTTATGGATTGCCATGGAACAAGCTGTAACTTCTAGGGTTTAATCATCTAGCCTAGTACATCATTTCTATACCTATAAAACTAACTAAAACTCAATAATTTAGGAGATAAAGAGTGAAGAAAGAACCTGTCAAGAGGTTATGGTGCAGTGATGTAGAGCACGATTCAGGCCTTGGAAGTGCTTCTAGATGATCCTTGGATGATCACCAATCTTCTGTTTGCAATGGTGATGAAGGAGGTGGCTGGTAGTGCAAGATATCTTGACTTGCTTCAACTTGAAGAAATCTCTCCAATGGCTATGTATCTCTCTCTCTCCTCTGACTTGGCTCCAGTTTCACCAACCTTTAACACTCCTCATGGCATTCCTTATATAACAATTGATGGATGTTTCTAGAATCATCTAGAATGGGGTGGAAACTTCATGAAAGTCTCATGATATGCCAAGTTGGATTTCTCACATCTCATATGCCATGCCTTGTAATTTGGTCTCAAATTCTCCTTACATGAGTTATTAAGTGAGGATGAATGCAAATCAGCCTCTAGTTTCACTTGTGTAGGGTTTTTCAATGTTACCTTCTTTTGCAAGCAACAAATTTCCAAAGGAAGCTCATTTTTTAAGCCTCAAATGAAAATTCTACTTAAACCAAAGTTCTTAAAATTGTTTTTCCAATCAAAATGATATATTGGATGACCTATTTTGGATTTGTGGATCTCCCAAATCACTTTTCAATTTCAACTTTTCAAAGTTATAAGTCATTTTTAGTTCATTTTTGACCAATCATGGAATTTCATGCCATGAGCTTTTTCAACAATTTGTGACCTTCTTTCTAGACTTAAAATCACATTTTGAGCAAGTTTCATGTTTTGAGTTTTTCCATCTGAGGCTTGGAAATAGGAGTTTTAGGCATTGGCTAAAATGACCTATAACTGACAAATGACCAAAATACCCCTGTCTTGTTCAAACCATAAGTTGAGTTCCACAAATCCAATAAAGGACTTCTACCACTCAAATTAAAGCTAAGAAGATCCTCTTCAACATTCATGTTGACCAAGAAACCATAGGAATCATCCTACTAGGGCAAAAGTTGTCTGCAAGTTGGGTGACTTTCAAGGACCCAGATTCACACACCTCTGCTGACCTGTAATTTGTCAAGACCATAACTTGAGCTCTGTAACTCCTATCAAGGACTTCCACCACTCAAATTAAAGCTTAGAACAAGCTCTACAACATTCATGCTGTGGGGAAGATGAGATGTCAATCACATCTAGAGCTAAAACTGCCTGGAAGATAGGGGTCAAATTAGGGTTTTTTCACTGACAATCCTCAGAAACCCTAACTCAAAACTTCTCAAACTCCTCAATCATGATGAGTTGGTCTAGGAATCATCCTTATAACATCTTTATGCATCATTCCATGATCTCATGGCCCTTGGATTAAGTCTCAACCTCCTCCAAATCTTCAGCTGATTCTAGGGTTGACCCAGTCAAAACCCTAATTCTATCATTCATGGTTGAATCTTCTGAACTCTTGCATAATGACTTCTCTAGGCTTCATGAAGGCTATCAAGACATCTCATAGGCTTTCTCAAAACATCAAGTTCATTCTCCAAGTCTCAAAATCATCTGAGGAGCATCCACAATTCTCAAACTGTGAAGCACACAACCCTGGTTTCAACCACTTCTCTGGGGGATCTCTTGAACTTTCTGATGAAGATATCCATTCCCAAACACTCAATGAACAAATAATTGTTGGTCAAATTTTGGGGTGCAACACCTTGTAAAAAGGCTTGGTAAGTTTTTCAATAAAAACAATAAACCCCTTTATGATAAAAAAGAATAGACATTTCAGAAAAAGGGAAGCATCCACATCAACGCAAGATGTTACATGCTACGAATGTGGAAAGTAAGGCCACATAAAACCAGATTGTCCAAAGCTTCCAAAGAAATAAAGATTCAAAGGCAAGAAGGACTTCAAGAACAAGAAGGCGTATATTGCTTGGGAAGATAATGAAATAAGTTCTTCATCGGAATCGGAAAGCGATGAATGTGCAAATATGGCTCTAATGGCTTCACACCACTCCGATGACGAAAAAGATGAGGTTAGTAGTAACTTTTATGTTTATGATAATGATGCACAAGACGCTATTGATGAATTGTTACTTGAATGCAAAAATCTGTATAAGACTATCTCATCTCAAAAGAAACTAATGGCTTCTTTAGAAGAAAAGAACTTTGAATTAGCAAAATATGTTGAAGATGAGAAACAAAAAATTTTAAGTGAAAAACAAAATTTTGTATGTAAAATTGTGAATCTCTCTCATTTCAAATTGTTCAACTTAAAAGAGTTATTGAAAGATATGAGAAAAGTCAAATTGGTTTGGAAGAAGTTCTTAGGCATCAAATATTTTCTAATGATAAAAGTGGACTAGGATATTCCAAGTTTTCTAAACCAAGTTCAAATGAAACAATCTTTGTTAGGCCTAAAAACCAAATTCCTAAGGAAAAAGAAAACAATTCTAAAATTGTGCATCATCATCCTAAAAGGAAATTATTTGCTAAGAAGAAATCTTATGTTCCTAGATATAAAAGCAATTTTGAACCAACTTGTTTTTATTATGGAATTAAAGGTCACACACCTAATGCTTGTTATGTTCGTAATTTTAGTATTCCATAAGGGCATTACGTATGAGTGAAAAAGGGAACTAACTATCAAGGACCCAAAGAAATTTGGGTACCTAACAAAACTTAATCCTGTTTTGTAGGTATGCTTGAAGACCTCCGGAAATCATTGGTACCTTGATAATGGGTGTTCAAGGCATATGACGGGAGATATAAACAAATTTTCACAACTAACGCTTAAAGCCAAGGGTTATGTTACTTATGGTGATAATAATAAAGGCAAGATTCTTGGCATAGGCACTATTGGTTCACTACCTTGTACAACAATAGAAGATGTATTTTATATCGAAGGACTCAAGCACAATGTTCTTAGTATTAGCCAACTTTGTGACAAAGGATTCAAAATCAAGTTCAACAAATATGAATGTTTGATAGAAGACGAAGTCACTCATGAGGTTATGTTAAAAGGTAATGGAATCAATAATATTTTTATGATTTCTCTTGACAATTTATCTTTGAAGGTTAAATGTCTTATGGTGAACAACAACGAGTCATGGCTATGGCATAAAAGAATCGCTCACATTCGTAGCACTTGAACAAATTAATTAAACATGATTTGGTGATTGGATTACCGAAGATCAAATTTGTCAAAGATAGATTGTGTGATGCTTGTCAAAAGGGGAAATAAACTAAATCAACTTTCATATCCAAAAATGTGGTGTCCATAACAAGGCCACTACAATTGTTGCATATGGATCTTTTTGGTCCATCTAGAACAAAAAGCTTCGGAGGTAATTTCTATGCTTTAGTTATTGTTGATGATTTCTCTAGATATACTTGGACAATGTTTTTAGTGCAGAAAAGTGATGCTTTCAAAGCGTTCAAGAAGTATGCAAAACAAATACAAAATGAGAAGTTTCTTACAATAGCCTCCATAAGAAGCAATCACGGTGGAGAATTCCAAAATGCTTTATTCGAAGAATTTTATGAAGAACATGGAATCTCACACAACTTCTCGGCACCAAGAACTCCTCAACAAAATGGTGTTGTAGAAAGGAAGAATCGGTCATTAGCGGAACTTGCAAGAACAATGTTAAGTGACTCAAATCTACCTAAGTATTTTTGGGCAGATGCGGTGAGTACGGCATGTTTTGTGAGTAATCGGGTAAATATCAGACCAATCCTCAAGAAAACACCGTATGAATTATTCAAAGGAAGTAAATCAAACATTGCTTTCTTTCATATCTTTGGATGCAAGTTCTTTGTCCTCAACAATGACAAAGACAATCTTGGTAAGTTCGATGAAAAAGCGGATGAATGTATATTTCTCTGTTATTCCCTTACTAGTAAAGCATTTAGAGTTTATAATAAAAGAACATTAATATTAAAGAATCTATGCATGTCAAATTTGATGAATCTAACCGCTCCAAGGAGGATATTATGTTTTGTGATAATGATGATGATTCTGTAGGAATTCCCGATGAAGATACTTTTAAAGATATCATGAAAGAACAAGATATACTGATTCAACAAGATTCCAATGTCAACGATCTACCAAAAGAATGGAGAACTCATAGAGATCATCCAATTGACAAAGTTATTGGTGACATTAGTCAAGGCGTTACAACAAGACTCAATCTCCAAGATGCTTGCTTAAATATGGCATTTGTTTCTCAAATCGAACCCTCCAAAGTTGGCGAAGCCCTAAATGACGACCAATGGATTATCGCTATGCAAGAAGAGTTAAACCAATTTGAAAGGAATCAAGTTTGGGAACTTGTTCCTAGACCTAGTTATAAGCACATCATTGGTACAAGATGGGTATTCAAGAACAAATTGGATGAGAATGGAATTATCATTCGGAACAAAGCAAGATTGGTGGCCCAAGGCTAAAATCAAGAGGAAGGGATTGATTTTGAGGAAACATTCACTCCGGTTGCAAGGTTAGAAGCGATTCGTCTATTTCTTGCTTATGCTTGTTCATTAAATTTTTAGCTTTTTGAAATGGACATCAAAAGTGCATTCTTGAATGACTACATCAATGAAGAAGTCTATGTCAAACAATCCCCGGGCTTTGAAGACTTCAAGAATCCTTCACATGGCTTCAAGTTGAAGAAAGCTCTTTACGGCTTAAAGCAAGCACCAAGGGCATGGTATGATCGGCTTAGCAATTTCCTATGCGAAAAAGGTTTTGTTAAAGGCAAGGTTGACAAGACTCTGTTTATCAAGAAAGATAAAGTTAATACTTTATTAGTTCAAGTCTATGTTGATGATATCATTTTTGGTTCAACTAACAAAGACCTATGTGAGGAATTCTCATCCATGATGCAAGGAGAATTTGAGATTTCCATGATAGGAAAGATGAACTACTTTCTTGGACTTCAAATCAAGCAATTGAAAGATGGTATCTTCATCAACCAAAGCAAGTATTGTAAAGAATTATTGAAAAGGTTTGATATGGATACTTGTAAGGCAATGGCTACACCTATGGGATCTAGAACCTATGTAGATCAAGATGAATCTGGTGTTTCTATCGACATAACAAAGTATCGAGGAATGATTGGTTCCTTACTGTATTTGAAGGCAAGTCGTCCTGACATTATGTTCAGTGTTTGTTTGTATGCCCGATTTCAAGCAAATCCAAAAGAGTCACACCTCACCGCAGTGAAGAGAATTATGAAGTATCTCAAGGGAACATCAAACGTCGGCCTATGGTATCCAAAAGGTAGTATATGCAATTTAGTTGGTTATTCTGACGCGGACTATGCAGGTTGTAAAACAGATCAAAAAAGCACAAGTGGAGCGTGTCACATCCTAGGAAATGCATTGGTTTCATGGGCTTGCAAGAAACAAGCATGTGTTGCTCTAAGTACGGATGAGGCAGAGTACATAGCGGCAGGAAGTTGTTGTGTATAAATTCTTTGGCTTAAGCAACAACTTGATGATTACAGATTGAATCTCAGATGCATTATGCTTCGATGCAACAACACTAGTGCAATCAGCATAACAAAAAATCCCGTCATGCATTCAAGAACCAAACATATAGATATTCGACATCACTTCTTACACGATCATGTGCTTAATGGAGATTTTGAAGTTACCTTTGTGGATACGCATAACCAACTCGCCGACATATTCACAAAGCCGCTCGCAAAAGAACCGTTCTTCAAGATTCGACGAGAACTCAGAATTCTCGATGAAGGTGACATCTAACCTCTTCTTAAGTTAATGTGTGCATATTTTATGTTTTTAAACTTGTTTGCATTATGTTTTTAAACATTTTCCCAAAATTTCGTGTGTGTTAACCGATTAACACTGTTAATTTTTCAATTCTGAGTTAATTTTTTAATGTGTTAACCGATTAACCCCCAGGGTTAACCGATTAACACTGTTACTTTTTATTCTAAAAATTAAATTTTTAATGTGTTAACCGATTAAACTTTTAATTTTTCAAAAATCAGAAACGAAAAATTAGTCAAATTTTGGATAAATGTGACTAAGTGATTATTTATGTGTGGTACAAGTGACTTTTAAACATCATCAACCATAATTCTTGGAAATATCTTCTTCTTCCTTGACTACAAGAGAATTACTCTTCCAACTTCCAACCCTAAAACCCCAAAACTTTCAGAAGCATTTCCAAACCATCAGAAGCTCCAACTCCTCAAATGGCTCCCAACAACAAAGGCAAGGGAAAACTACCGGAAAACATCTCTACCTCTGATGAAGACAGTACTCCCATGGAATCTACGAAGAAGCGCAAAATGGATTTCAAGGTCCGGGTTCGTCATCTCTTCTCGGTAAAGTACGTTAATTTCAACGTGTTTCCGGCTTCTACTTTTGATTTCCCAGCTCTATTGAAATTTCAAAAGATTGATAAGTTTGTGTCTGACAACGGAAAGTGTTACCCCGATTTGGTCAAATCCTTTATGAATAAGATGTCTGTTTATTTGAATGCTGATGATAAACATATATTGGAAACTTCTGTTCGGAACTGTGAATTGAAGGAAAATCTGTTTGACATTGCTGCGAGATTAGAGATACCATCCAAAGGATTTTTTCTCAGGAAAGGAGTCAACCATGTGGAAGGTCCATGGGCAAATTACGATAAGATGGAATATTATTATCGTATCTGCAAGTTTCCAAAAGAGGTTGTTATTGTGAGTCAAAGGACTGCTCACATGCTATGCTATGTGAAGAATCGGACGGTTAATGATAGAATGTTACATTATATCATCTCTTATGTCCTGATTCCAAAAGACACAATTCATTCTCAGATAAATGATTTGGAGATGCAGCTGATGTACGCTATCAAGAACAAGATGAAGGTCAATTGGATTCTCACTATGATGTTACACTGCAGCAACAACTCTCTTTGTCAACTAGGCTTCCTTATGCATGGCTGATTTCAAGGATTCTTGAGTTAACAGAATTGGACCTGAACCGCGAACCGGCAACCAAAATGAAACCAACAGCAAGTGAAATCAATGAGATTACTATTGTGAAGAATACCGGAATTATCAAAGCTTCCGAAGGATTCTACCAATATGCCGACGACGGATCCTCCGCTTTAAACCAATCTTATCCTATTCCTGAATGAGGCGTAATAAATGAGTTTCTCTACATAACCATGATGAACCAACACTAAGAAACCATGAACCTTCATAGAGAAACCTCTCGGGCAATTACCTCTCTTCGTAACCTTGTGCTCAATTCTCAGAATTCTAACACCAGAAACAATGAAGAAGAGGATGAAAAAGAGGTTGGTAGTGAAGAAGAAGAAGCTAAAGATGAGGAAATGTCGGCTGATGAAAATTAAAAACACTTGCTATTGTTGTTTATTGATTTCTAGTTTCTAGTTTGAGTTTAAATTTCAGTTTTAGTTTAAGTTTAAAGTCTTACTTTCATTTTCGTTCTTGTACTTGTAGAATGTTTCGTTCGTTTTAATTTTAAGCTCAATCAAGTTATGGTTTATGTGTGAATCATGTGTGATGGTTGTTGCATACTTGTGTGTTGCTATCTTTCATTACCCTCTTCATTTTTGCTAATGACAAAGGGGGAGAAGGATTGTGTTTCTAACATTTCCATATGCAGAAGAAGTTCTTTCTCTCTTGTATTTAAGGGGAGATCCAACTTAGGGGGAGAAATGTTGTGAATCACGTACCAAAGCAAGACTTTCAAAGAAGCGGTTGTCATCATCGAAAAGGGGGAGATTGTAGAATCAAACTTCAAGGCATGTGTGTTTTGATGAAGACAACTCATACAAGATTGGTACACATTCGCAAAAAGAAAGAGACGCAAGCAATCGACAAGAATCCATTATCAAAGATCAAGTTAAAGTCGCACATGATGTTATGGATCAAGCTTCATCTACAAACTTCAAGTGGTGTTGATGATACAAGAATCGGTATAACATATTTTACTTAGAAATATTTATACAAGTGTTCTTTCAATCACACTTCACTACACCACTGTTGCGGTGAAAATTGGATATCAAGCTATTATATTAACTTAATCTTAATTCTTTTACAACCGAACTTTATTTTATCCAAAGGAAAGGTCTAAAGAAAGAAAAACCTTTTTCGCGATGTAACGACAATGCTTAAGAGATTCGGGGATCGGGGGTTGGTTATACCTAGGGAAGGTGTTAGCACCCTAAGCATCTGTAGTACTCTACAGGAACCTTTTGTTTGATTTCTAAGTTTGTGAGTATGTACTATGGATTGGTATTAAGTAAAGTTGAAACCTAAAGTTATATACACTAAGTTTGCTCGCAAAGACATCACATCTCCTGCCTACATATCCTAACTAGGATAGAATCAGAGCAATCGTAGTTCACCTCACAAGGAAAGAAGAACACTTGATTATGATCAAGGTTCAAAGGGGTACAAACATGACAATGTTTGTGTGGAGTTTGACAAAACTCCCTATTCTAAGTTGTAATATTCAAAAGGGGAAGTAAGAAATCATGACGATGATCCTTACATAGAGTTGACAAACTCTATCCTAAAGTTCTAGTTGAAGAACACTCCTAGTACATGTGGGTTTCTTTAGACTTGAAGCAAAGTCTAATGGTTTCTAAACTAATGTTGAAAGTGACTTAACAAAGTCAAGGAAATGGGTGAATGAGCTATCCATAATATCAGGGTTAATGGAAAGACTTTTCCTTTGGAAAGGGACAGGATAGGCAACTTGGATGAGAGTTAACAAACTTCATCACTTGGGGGGAAAGAAAAATTTGAACAAGATAACAACATAATGAATATGCATCCATGGTGACAACCATTAAGTGAGCATGTGAAATGATAAAAATTAAAATGCATTGATGACAATCAAAGCAGTTGATTAAGCAGGCAGTGTGACAGTCAAGCTTCAGTATACTTAGCAGATGAAGTAAAATGAATATGGTAACAATCAAATATGAAGTCCTAGCATGTTAGCTAACATTTGAGAACATGAATGCAGACAAGTATCACAAATAATCACAAGTATATCAAAGGAAAATTCATCTGCATACGCGAAAACGATCACAGAACGTACATAACTTGCACATAGTCAAAAGAGATGAAAAATTAGGCAAACATGAAAATAAAATATATGACATGAAATTAGACATCAATATGAACAAAATTTAAAAAGAATTGGTGTAAAATGATTAAAATTGAGAGAGAGATATGAATTTTCAAAGATGGGATGAAAAATGACAAAATTTAACAAAAGGGTTGCCCTCCTCAGGGGTCGAACCCAGGTATGCAAGGTAAGAGGCGCTTAAGTGACAAGGTGACTACCACTGGGGTGGCTATACATCCGTTTGTAAATTCCACCCCATAAATATATATGGGATACTCTTATGAAATTCTGGGCAACAAAAAACACACAAACTCAAAGATTTGCATTTTGATCATAACTCAGTCAATTTTCCATGGGTTTTGACAAAATTTTAGTGTAAACTGACTAGAATTTCACGAGGAACAAGATAGAACTTTTAGTTTTTTTAAATTCTTCCTCCATTTTAAAACCCGATAGTACTTGATTTTTGAAAGTTTTGATGCATTTTGATGTGAAACTCATGCTATCACCAGTTTTTAATCAAGATAATTATGCACACATACCACACAAATGATAATGAGTAAGTTCAGACAAGCAATGGAAATCAAATCATGATGTGATGCAAAATGCCATGTGAGTTGCAATATGTTCATGAATGAGAGGCAAGTTGATGTTCAGTTCAGGTCTTATGCACATCTAAGCCAAGTGAATCATACATACACTTTGCAAACATGTTAACAAATGAAATCAAGCAAAAGAAAGGATTCAAAACTGGTTGTAGCAAAAAATGACATTTAAGTTGCTCTTTGGTTTTAGGATGATGCAGTAGATTACTCAAAACCAGATTTAGGCACATTTTAATCATATGAATCATATACACATTCCTCATATATGCAAACAAGTGAGTCCAGGCAAGAAAAATGGTTCAAACATGGCTGGTGTAAAATTTGGTGATCAAAGTGCTAGGTTTGTGAAGTGGAGTGCAGTGTGAAGTCAAGTTTAAGTTCAAAGCAATTTCAAACTAATTCAATCATAGGCACATCACATATACATGATATGAAGTGGAGCCAAACATCAAAACAAGTTGGGGAGAGGGCTGTTATGAAAGTTGGTGAGTTAAGTGCAAGTTTATGTTGTGATATGCATGAAGATACTCAAACTCAAATCCAAACATTTCTAGACTGAAGTAACCATATACACATCATACATTCATGACATTGAATAAGTTCAAACACAATTTGGGGCTAAAAGGGGACTGTCATGAAAAATGAGGGTTTGAGTTGCAAATTGGTCATTTTGATACAAGGCATGAAAAAAATGAAGTTCATCATTTTAAGCACTATTGACCAAGTTAACTCCACACACATATTGAATACATGATATTGGATGAATTTGAGCACAAATTTAACCATCTTTAGACCTGAGATCACAGCTAGTATATTCATGGTAGAGTTTGATACAAGACATGACATACTTCCAACATAATGAACCAAAAATGCTAAAACATGAAATTATGGTGCAAAGCAAATATGGAGTGTTTACATACCTCTAGTGGGCTATGTTGAGTAGGTTAGAACACCAAGAAGCCCAGAGAGACTTCCAAATAATACTAGCTTTGAAAGTTTCTTCTTTTTGAAGCAAGGATGCAATCTTTGTGACAGTTGGAGAAATAAACTCCACCAATGATCTTCAACACTTTAGACAGTTGATAAATGATATATGAGAGGTGTTTGAGTGATTAGAACACCAAGCAAATGCATAGAACCAGTTTTGGTTTATTTTGTGGCTTTTGGTCAAACTAACTTGGTATGGAAGTTGACTTTTTGAATGGTGAGGTTTTTGAGTGGTCTAGGGTCTTGGACACCTTCTATATCATATCTAGAGATTGTGTGGATGATTGTTGGGGTGTTTGAATGTAGAGAACTGAGTTTGGCAGCAAATGTACCAAGACAGATTTTTGACACTTTTGGCAATTTTGTGATTTTGTGATTTTTGGAATAAGGTGTGAAAGAGCCAAGGCTTTTGTGTTTCTATGGTTTTTAGAATCAATCTTGTGTATGAAATGAAGTGATGAGGGCTCCCTTTTATAGGCAAATGAAGAGAGGAGGCAGATTTGGAGATTTCTTCACATGAAAGAAAGGTTTTACACTTTTGGATCAAACCTCCACAAAGGGGTTTCCTTGGCTGATAGGTAAGCCCAATAGTCAATCAAAATGATGAGTTTGCAGTGGCTAAATGCAGGCTAGAAGGTGTTGACTTGTGGCTGGTTCAGATTCACTTTTCCACCTCATGCTTGCCTTATGATTTCAAATGCAAGTTGTAAAGCCACTTGCAAGCCCACTTGCAAGTTTGGCTAATTCCATCTCCTCTGCATTTTCTTCATATTTCTATGCTTCAAACCCTCTACATATCAGAAACAACAACATCCAAAGGCTGAGTTTGGTCAGATTTGAGGAAAGAATGATTTTTGAACATTTGACAATGTGGGACTAAAGTGTGAAATCACCAACTTGCCATAACCATAACTTTCAACTCACAAATCCTTTTGAGATGTGCTAGTACTTTTTAGAAATCCCTCCAATAGCTCTAAAACATTCATTTTTTCATGAGTTTCAAATTCTCAAAGGAACTTGGTCAAAAAGTCTCTCAAAGTTGCTAAAAAATGAACTAAAAAGTGAAACTTCTGTCTTTTTCCCTTCTTGAAATGAATTTGATCATAACTCCAAATCTATGCATTTTCTGATCATGGATCACTTAGGGACTTTTGTAGGGTTTGTCAAGAGCTTTCAAATGAGCTTTGAACCACTTCATTTGGATGTGTGGTTCAGGAGTTATGGTTTGGCCCCTTTCAAAACCCTAATTTCCCGATTTTTTGATTACTCCTCCATCCTTGATCCAATGGTCATGAAAATTGATAGGTAAGTGCAATACGATATAAGGAACATTTTTTATTCACACTTTGAAGTCCAATTCCTTAAATTTGAAGAGTTGACTTTTTGGTCAACCATACGACCGATCAGTGACTACCGAGTCGTCTATTGACACTCTGGACCTCCTGAGACTTTGAAACTTCTTGAATGAACTTTATTAAGCTATATGAACTCCATGGATCATAATCCCACCATCAAAACACCTTCCAACATCAAAGTCAAACTACAGTTGACTTTCACTGGTCAAAAACCCTAATCGGGTGCCCTGAAATACACTGTTCTTGACTCTGGGTAACAACTTCAAATTGGATTCTCAATTGACATCATATGATACCCTTAATCTTGTTTCATGATTGAATTAGCCTAAAACTTTGATTGATCACAAACCCTGAAGCTTCGATTAGACTGCACCAAACCCTGATTCATCTGTAACTTGACAAAGACAAACTTGCACTGGGTTAGGGTTAGATAATTCATGAGTATGCTCCTAAAATGATAATGAGAATCTAAGGGGTCAAAATTGGGGGTCTGACAACCACTATCACTAAACCTTTTAAAATGTTTTTAAAATACTTTCTATATTTTAAATTAAGTATTTTTGCAAAAACCTTCAGTGTTAACAGATTAACCTGTGGGGTTAACCGATTAACGCAAGTTAAAATTATGATTTTGGGACGTTTTAACAGTGTTAACCGATTAACACATGAAAAATTCAAATATTTTGTATGTTGGAAAGGTGTTAACTCACTGTAACAACAGTCAAAAATAGTAACTTTTCATGGAGGATTGCATTGTTCTCTATTATTCTTACTGGCTATTTTTTTCTGTCCCATAATCATACCTTTTTGGAAAGGTTTTTCACTCCTATAAATTGATTTCATTTTCAAAATCAAAATCGCCTTCAAGAAACAAATTTCAATCAACCTTTTGAATTTTCATAAAAGTGTTCAAATCAGATTTTTGAAAGAAGCCATTGAAATTAACTTTCACACCTTCACAACTTTCTTTCACATAAAGAACACTTGTATATTATCTCTAAGTATTATTTGTTTCAAGAAGAAGATCAGTATTCGTATTGATAAAACATTCAAATTGTTACTTATACAAAATTCATATTCACTACAACTTATTTTTAGGATTGTTAAAGATAAGTGTGTAGGGTTGTCCTTATTATCCGGATTATGGATACAAGAGGTCCTTGTGTGAGATATTCATTCTCAGTAGGAATTTAAAATTGTGTAAATCCAAGAAGGGTGTTCTTGGTTGTTAGAATTGTCTTGGATAGGAAATCTAACATTGATAGTAAAATACTCTTTCATGTTGAAAGGGGAGTGGAGTACTCTCGGATTGTGAGGGGAACCACTATACATCATTGTGTTCTTTACTTTCCGCATTTACCGCCTTTCATCACCCAGAAGCACTTAGGAAATTAAAATCCAAGAATCTTCAAAAACCGGAAAAAGTGTCTAAGAACCTAATTCACCCTCCCCCCCCCCCCCCCCCCCCCCCCCCCTATTAGGCATACATATAAATCACACTTGAAGCTTTCCAAAAAGTGATGTGGAAGTCATTTTTGAGAGACTTTTCTTCTCCGATATTGTCGTAACTTTAGGTTGCCAATCTCTTGTTAAAGATCTTACCTAATGCAATCAAATGATTGGTCAGGTGATCAAATCTTTTCTAGAGAGCAACAATGGATTCTCCTTGCAGCATACAAAATATTTCATATTCTTGACTTAGTGTGTTCAGCCTTGATCTTTTAACCTCGGTGGTTCCTTCATGAGTATCCACTAAAGTATCCCAAATTTCCTTAGCCGATTTGCATTGCATGATTCAGAAGAACTCATCCATACTTAAAGCGCTCTGTAAAATATTAATAGCTTTCTTCTTATTTAGAACTCTCTTTTTATCATCATCGTCCCATGTACTTTGAATTTTTGAAGTACCGACACCATTTACAACACTAATTGGTATATGAGAGCCAACTTCAATAGTTTCCCATGCGTCTTCTCCTTGTGCCTCTAGATGTGCTTTCATGCGAATTTTCCAGAAGTCGAAATATTCTCCAGAGAACAGAGGAGGTTTATTACTGCTACCACCATCCTTAAAAATCGAGTTCGTGCTAGTGGAAGTCATCTGGATCTTTTAGGAACAGGTTAACTATAACCTACTCTGATGCTAATGGTAAATAGAGTTGCACCTAAGAGGGGGTGAATTAGGTACTGAAAATCTTTTTTCGGTCTAAATGTAGATTTCTTGTTTTACTTTTCTAAAAGTTACTAAGTGTTGAATGCATTAAAAGCGGAAAGTAAAGAGACATGGCGATGTATCCTGATTCCCCTCACAGCCCGAGAGTACTTCACTCCCCTTTTAACATGAAAGAGATTTTTCAATACTGTTAGATCCTAAGATAAGACTTCTACCTAGTCTTTCTTATACAGACTCTAACCAATCAAAATACCAAGAACAATCCTCTTGGATTTTTCACTAAGTCCAATGAGAATAATCCTCTCAAAATGGACCTCTTGCTTCCAACAATCCTGGACAGCAAGGTTACAACCTTACAAACTTATTTCCAACAATCCTGGAAAAATAAGATGTAATCAAAGAACAAATAATTCTGATTTGAGTAGGTTGCAGCAGTATTCGATTATCAATATTGCGAATGATATTCTTCTTGAGATATCAACTCTTATATATCAAATACAAGTGTTCAAGAATAGAGGAATGAAACTATGATGAAATAACGAAATTTGAGGTACAGTAGTTTCACTCTTGAAAATTGAGAATTTTTGGCACTTGTGAAAATTTTGAATTTGAGAGATGAAATGAAATTTGAATTTTCGCAAGAAGGTTAATCTCAAAGTCTGAGATTATGAGGTACAAAAATGCCTCTAAACACCTTTTCAAAAGATTTCAAATTACCAAGAGTTTCCATGGTTCAAGAAGAAATGAGAAAGAAAAAGTCTGCCAACAGATGCAACTTTCTGGCTGACTGCGCCAGTAGTAACCGATTACCATATGTGAGTAATCGGTTACCAGCCTCAACGTTTGAAAAAATTTGAAAGTTTACGCAGAGTAATCGATTACCAGAAATAGGTAACCAGTTACTCTGAATAGATTTTGCAAAAATCACTTCGAAATAGAGGCAAAAATGTATTGTAATGGTTTTAAAACAATTTTAAAATAATATGCAAGAATGAGAGATGAAGTTGAACACTCGTACAAGCTATATAGAAGCTGAATATTGTACCTTCATTTATGTAGAACTTTGCCTTCATTCTTTAACACGTCTTGACATATTGATTTGACATTGAATTTCTTCAAGTTTGAATTCTTTGAGATTCTTTTATCCATCCTTGTATGTTGGAGAGTGCGTCGTCATCAAAATCGTTTGAGAATCCATGTCTTTATAGTTTTAGCCATACTGTCAAACTGTCCCATGACGGCGGTGAAGAAAGTGCTGAAATTGTTGGTTTGAGCTTGGATTTGGTTCTACAATGGCTTAAACCATTCATCTTGGGTGGTAGTAAAATTTTGTTGCTGGAGCTGCATATTTCTCATCATCTCAAGGAGTTCATCATTGTTTTGTTGAGGAAGCGAAGGAAAGGGATACATATAATACGACTCTTGGTGATTCTAATTGTTTGTCGGAGGCATGTATTCTGAATCAAGAGAGGTTCATCTAGTATGTTGCCATTCACACCATCCTTGGTTTGCATAAGAATCCAAAGGAGGTGATGATCCAACCCGCCACTATTGTCTTGTTCAGTAGCATCAAAATCAATCTCCATTTGATTACCATCTTCTTCTTCTTCCTCTTCTTCTTCACTTTCATCGTACTCTTGTAGTCGTGAGCTAGTAGCCTTAACTATAAACCTGTAGCGAGTCTCTTGTTGATCCCATATGTAACCCATCATTGTCAATGTCTTTTGAAAGAATTCTTGGTCAGCTTTCGAAGTCTTGTATGGAATTCCTGGGATAACCACTTCAGTATGGTTAAACACACAATGAATGAAAGATGCATATGATAGCGCAATGCCTCTGCCATAATCTCTTAGAGAATAAATCCTGCTTGCAATTTAGTGAGGCCAACTGATTTTTATCTTCTTCTTCAAAATTTACACCAAGTGAACTTCAACTTGATCGACCAGGGAGTAACCTCATTTCTTAGGCTGAAGTATATGAGAAACTATCCATTGCAGGATTCGATCAACTAGTTTCAAATGACCAGTAGTTATCGACTTGGGGAAGAGATCACTAGCCACAATTTGATCAGTAAATGGTTTCTTTAACATGGAGTTCAAGGCTTCCTTGAACTCATAACCATCCACGGTTCGAGTATCAATGACCTTAATGAGTAGAGCGGAGAGTTGAGACATGTTTAACAGATCTTTCCAAATTACGTCATTTACTGAAATCCTCTTATCGCTTATTTTGCAACTAAACTCATACCCGTCAAACTTGTCTTGAAGACCCGTATAGAATACTCGAATGAGAGCCTCATTATATTTTGTGTCACATTCCAAAAACAGATTGAAGTCTTGAAAATCCAGAAGTTCAAGAACTTCCTGAATGTGCATTCTTTCGGCAGTTTTGTGATAGTAGACGAATTATTTCATAATAGATCGTTTGCTAAGATTATTTTCATATAATTCAGCATATTCAATAGCGAGTAAAGAAAGAGCAGTTATCGGAAGACTTGCCCTTGGTTGGGAGGTACCAGCTTGTTAAGATGGAGCTCTAGTGGTTCTTTTTCTGGTGACCCTTCTTGTAGCCATGAGGTTTAACAGATGAATAGTAGATTGAGTTTGCTTTGTTGATGAGAAACTCAGTGGAAACCTTGTGGTATTTGAGGAACTTTGTTGAGATTAGGTCTTGGTAGAGATTTTGGGAAGAGGAGAAGTGGATGAGAGATGTGTGGATGCAGTGAACTAATGCAAATGATGATGTTTAAAAGCATAGAATAAATGAAAACATTATATGGGTCAAAGAAATTGAAACGGCGCAGCAAATTCAAGAATTTTTCAGAAACATTTAGCGACGCATCGACCTAAGCAGTTTGTGCATCGATGCATACTGGCGAATTTTTGACAATAAGAAAGATACGCAGTTTGAGTCGACCCAAGGGTCGATTTGTGCATACCCGATCCAAAATCATGAAAATTTACATTTTTATGAGTCGACCTATGACTTGTTTTGATCGACTCAAACAGTTAAAATGAGTAAAATGCACCTTTTTAAGTCATTTATGCATCAAACAAGAATAAATAGAGAGTTCACACATATTTCAACCTCTAAAATGGATAAACACATGTTCAATCATGAAATAATAATCAATTTAACACACAAAATGGTACAATAACTTACACATACTATGTGATCAAGAAAATTTTGCTAGAGAGGAACAATATTACCTCAACGACGATCAATGATAGATGCCCTCGCATATAGCTCAACATTTCTTCACATTGTTAGACAAAGATATAGACAAGCAAGTATATATATAGAGTAAGAAATCATGAAACCCTGAACACGACCTGAGATGTCGAGAACACCTAGTTCCCTACGGATGTGAAAGAAAGGCTCTGTCGCGAGTGGTTTAGTGAAAATATCCACAAGTTGATTTTTTAGTATCAACATGCTCAAATACCACATCACCTTTCTCCACATGATCCCTAAGGAAATGATGGAGAATTTCAATATGTTTGGTGTGTGAATGCAATACGGGGTTCTTGGTTAGATTAATGGAACTTGTATTATCACATAAAATAGGAGTATGCTCGAGTTTAACATTAAAATCGAGTAATTGTTGCTTAAGTCACAAGACTTGAGCACAATAACTATCGGTCGCAATGTATTTAGCCTCAGCTGTTAATAAAGCAACAAAAACTTATTTTTTGCTGTGCCAACTCACTAAGAAATTCGAGAAAAAATGACAAGTGTCACTTGTGCTTTTCCTATCCGATTTACACCCGGTAAAGCCGGAATCAGAATAGTCAACCAACGAACAATCACTTCCCTTGGAATACCAAAGCCCATACTTTGGAGTACCAGATAGGTATCTAACTATGTGCTTTATGACTTTCAAGTGTGATTCTTTGGGACATGATTGGTACCTCACACACATACAAACACTAAACATTATATCCGACCGAGATGCGGTAAGATAGAGGAGAGAACATATCATACCTCTATAGTTCTTTACCTCCACATCCTTACCATTCTCATCACGACACAAGTTTGCGCAAGTAAGCATGGGTTCTCAAATGCTTTGGAGTTGTCTATGTCGAAACGCTTGAGAAGCTCAAGGCAATATTTTGTCTGGCTCACAAACGTTCCTTCTTCGAGCTGCTTAATTTACAATCTAAGGAAATAGTTTAGCTCCTCCATCATGCTCATCTCGAACTCTCCCTGCATCAATTTAGAAAACTCCTTGACCAGATTAATGTTAGTAGATCTGAATATGATACCATCTACATAAATTTGTACCAAAATTGAGTGTTTTCCTTGACGTTTAATGAACAGAGTTGTGTCAACCTTCCTTCTTGAGTACCCTTGACCAAGTAGAAATTTACTAAGACGTTCATACCAATCCCTAGGGGCTTGCTTGAGACTGTAAAGAGAGCGTTTAAGCTTGTAAACATGATCAGGATATTCATGGGATTCAAAACCAGGAGGTTGGGCTACATAAAAATTTTCATTAATATATCCGTTTAGGAAAGCACTTTTTACATCCGTTTGAAATAACTTGAAATTCTTAGCACATGCGTAAGCAAGCAAAAGGCGTATAGCCTCGAGTCGGGAAACCGGAGCATAAGTTTCCTCATAGTCTATGCCCTCCTCTTGGTTATACCCTTGAGCCACTAAGCGCGCTTTGTTTCGTGTTACAACTCCATTTTTGTCAAGCTTATTCCTAAACACCCATCGGGTACCAATTACTCGATGACCTCACGGAGGAGGGACAAGGTCCCAAACCTCACTCCTTTTAAACTGATTTAGTTCCTCTTGCATTGATAAGAACCAATGTTCATCGAGTAATGCCTATTCAGGGTTTTTAGGCTCAATCTGAGAGACGGAAGCAAAGTGATAAAAGAAGTCACTTAGCTTGGATCTTGTGGCTACTCCCTTCAAAATGTCACCAAGAATGTTGTCAATAGGATGGTCTTTAGAGGACTTCCAAGCTGGAGGAAGGTCATCGGTGTTAGTCAGATGATCCTCCTCAATCTCCTCATGAAGGTGATCTTTTTCCTCCTCAACTTTCACTGCTTCAGGTTGATCAATTTATTTTTCAGTGTCGTTGAGTATGTCTTCTGAAGATACACCTGCACTATGAAAAGAAATACCTTTTCCGACATTTTTTGGATAAGTTTCATCAAAAGTAACGTGAATAGATTCCTCAACAATAAGTAACCTCTTATTATATACCCTATATGCTTTACATGAATGAGAGTATCCAAGAAAGATATCTTCATCTGCCTTGGAGTCAAACTTGCCAAGGCTCTTCTTACCATTATTCAAAACAAAACATTTACATCCAAATACATGAAGGTGATATACATTGGGCTTCCTCCCTTTCAAAAGCTCATACGGAGTTTTGTTAAGAATGAGACAGATAAGCACCCTATTTAAAACGTTACAAGCCGTACTAATGGCATTGGCCCAAAAATATTTAGGAAGGCCAATTTCATTGATCATAGTTCTTCCTAATTCTTCCAAAGTTCGATTTTTACGTTCCACAGCCTCGTTTTGTTGAGAGGTACATGACGCGGAAAAATTATTATCAATTCCATGCCTACCACAATATTCTTCAAAGAGATTATTTTCAAACTCACCTCCATGATCACTTTGAATTAATATAATGTTTGTGTTCAACTTGTTTTAAGAAAGCTTGTAAAAAATTTCAAAAGCGGAAAACGTATCGCTCTTGTTAGCTAAGAAGATAGTCCAGCAAAATCTAGAGTAATCATCGACAATCACAAAACCATAGTAGTTACCACCTAGACTCTTAATTCTAGATGGTTCAAAGAGGTCCATATGGAGGAGTTCAAGGGGTCTCGTTGTTGAAACAATGTTTTTAGATTTGAACAAGATCCTTATTTGCTTCTCCATTTAGCACGCATCACATAAGTGATCCTTTGAAAACTTGATTTTGGGTAAGCCGATTACTAGGTCTTTAGAGACTATCTTGTTTATAAAATCAAAATTGGCATGCGTCAACCGCCTATGCCACAACCATAAGTCTTCACTCATGGTGACAAGACATTTGTCGCTACTCAATGATACCTCACTTAATTCAAGCATATACACATTATTCACCCTCAAGCCTTTAAACACAACCCCTTTTTTTATCGTTATTTTGAATTATGCATCAATCTTTTGAAAAAGATACTATATAACCCTTATCGCATTATTGAATAATGCTTAAAATATTGTGTTTAAGGCCCTCAACTAACAGCACATCAGAGATAGTAGTAGATGAGGGATTACCTACACTACCTTTTCCAATTATTGCCCTTTTATTGTTGTCTCTGTAGGTTACAAATCCCTTTTTCTTTTCCACAAAGCCAATGAATAAAGATATGTCTCCCGTCATATGTCTTGAGCATCCATTATCGAGAACCCATCTTCTCTCCATAAACTCAAGACTTTGTACTTACACAAACAATCAAGGGAAATAGGTACCCAAACTTTTATTAGGTCATTGGTTGTGAGTGAAATCTTGGTTGCATTTGGGAAACCATTGATAAACGCCTTTAGGAACCAAAAACCTCCTAAAGCGACATTTAGTAAGGGTATGACCCCTTTTGCAACAATACAAGCAAGTGAGATTAATATTGGTATCACTTTTGTTAACTTTATCTTTAATCACATTTTTTATAAGGATTAATCATGCTTTTTCTAAAGTGTAATCTATCAATAGCAAAAGTGATCTTTGGTTCTAAAGCTTTGTCAAGTTTGGCTTTAAGAGTTCTATCCTCTTTTTTCCAAATATGACAAGCATCACAACTCCAATTTAACCATCTACTCTTTTCTTTCTCAATATTTACCTTTGTTGCTTCCACCATAGACACTTTGAGAGCCTCTAATTCCCTTTTAGAATCGGAGATCTTTTTCTCCAAGTGGGTGAAACGTTGTTTGTTAGAGGCCAAACATTTAAAGGCTTCCTTAGCCTTATGATGTAAGGTGTCAAAGGCATGTTGTAATTCAGAATGAGACAATTTACTAGAGTTATCGTATTTAGCATGTCTTACCTTTTTATTCTTCTTCTTTTGATGAGCAGATAGGCAAAGGTTAACGAACTCTTCTTCGTCACTTGAACTATCATCCCCATATGACTCACTATCGCTTTCCCAAGCGATGTAAGCTCTTATAGGCTTGCCTTATTTCTTTTGTGAGTGATTCATTTCCTTCCCTTTGTCCTTCTTCATCAATGGACAATCTGGCTTATAGTGCCCAAATTTTCCATAGTTATAGTAAGACCCTTTTCCTTTACTACTCTTGTTGCCTTCTAAAGTTGACGAGATTCTTTTCGGAATGTGGAATACCATTTTTCTTTACATAGCGATTATATTGCTTCACGAACAGCCCCATATCCTTATTTGTTTCTTTATCATCTTCATCACTCGATTCATTATCACTTAGCTCTTTTACGGAGGACTTTGAATAAGAAGCCTTTTGAGGTATTGACTTCTTTTTCGTATTTTTGGTATTTTATTTCTTTTCCTTTTTCTCAAATTGATCAAGGCTAATGAGCACTTGCTCATGTTCTTGGAGCTTTCCAAATAGAGTTGTAAGGTCCAAAGTCATGAGGTCATTGGCTTCCTTTTTGGCTGTGACCTTTGGTTTCCACTCCCTGGTAAGACACCTTAAAACTTTGTTAGTGGCAACGTCATTGGAAATTGGTCTACCAAGTGAATTTAGTCGATTGATTAAATGAGGAAATCTCTTTTACATGTCAGCAATGGTTTCCCCTTGCTCCATGTGAAAGAGATCAAACTATTGAGTCAAAGTGTTAACTCGATCTAGCTTGACGTCATTAGTTTCCTCATGGGCAACTTACAATGCGTCTCACATAGCTTTAGCAATCGTACCATGTGAAACTCTATAATACCCATCAACTCCCAAAGAGGAGATCAGAATATTTCTAAATTTCCCATCGCAGTTGTACTTTTTCTCATCTTCATCATTCCATTGTGCTTTAGGCTTAGGCACAACAACGTTATTTTTATCGGTCATTGTAATTTCTATGGGACCGTTTAATATAGCATTCCATACGTTTCTATCAATGGAATTGATATGCACGTGCATACAATCTTTCCAGTAACTATATTTCTCACATTAAAAATGAGTGCTCTATTGTAAGCCCATTTTGGTTCGTTTTCCATATTCTAAGAAGTTATATACAAAGCACGGAATGAACCGGTACTCCTGATACCACTTGTTAGACGACGACACTGATCTAGAAGGGGGGTTGAATAGATCATTAATTCCTAAATAGAGTCTACACTTAAATAAAATTTTGTTTTTTTTAAAATTTTATGCAGAAGCGGCCGAGGAACTACGGTCGTCTAAATAAACTATTACCGAAAAGATCAGATATACTATAAGCCAAGATGGAATTATCGACTTCGATGAGAAAAACCGAATAAAAAATTTGATCACCAATCAATACAATTTTATTCACTCAAAGTTGTGAAATTTCCAATAACTTGTTAAAAATAAACTCAAATTGAAAACAACCTAAAAGGTTTGTGTTTGATGAATTTGTCGAACACCTGGTGTGTGACACATTTCAAGTGAAATTCTACAAGTAGTGGTAGTGCAGAACTCTTCCAGTTACAATCAAAAGAATTGTAATGAGCTTTCAAAAATATTTGTTAGTGTTACACTATATTAGAATTTTACTGAGCAATTTGATTGAACACAAACTTTAAAATTCAGAAATGAAAAAAATAGCAAAAGAGAGAACAACACCAAATTTGTTGAGGTAGTTCCCCTGTCGTCCTCGCTTTGGGTATGTCTACCCTCAATTCTAAAAATAGAATTGAGATCTATATAAACCTGTTGCAAATGTTTGTACAAGAGAAACAATAGTAATCAAACACACAAGCCTAGTTATTGATGTTGAAATTATGTATTATCTCCCCTTGATTCAAGATGAATCAAATGCGTCGAATGTGTTGAATAAACCTTCGATTCCAACTACGCGTTTGAACCACCCAACGGTCTTCAAATATTTAGCCCGAATGATTTCAATCACACACAATTCGAACCCAAATCTTCCTTTCACAATCCTCCGGATATTGCTACTAGATTGACAGAACCACCCGTTCTTCAATCACCTTGGCTCGGCTAAATCTGTGAAAACATTATTTGTGCAAAAAAACCCTAAAATCCCACGATTCTTGGAGGATAAAATCCTAACGATTTTATTCAAGAAAAACCCACTGATCTCTCAACCCAAACCCGATACAATATTCTATGTTTGGACGTTATCACCTCAATGATGTAGAATGATCAACAAAAATGGTTATGCGTAGTTGTTGAAAAAATGCAAGAGGATGAAGATGATGAGAGAAATATTAGTGTCAATATTTCACTTTACTTGTTGTTATTGAAAGAAAGAGCTAAAAAGAATATATACATGAAGCTAAGACCAAGTAAAAAATATAACAACCATTTGAAAGTCAAACACATCAGAAAAATAAGGTGACACGATCGAACAGTCGACCTAAAGAAAAGGGGTAGACCTGAGCGCTTCTGCTTTCAAAATTATGCAGAAACTGACTCTATGCATCGACCGGAACAGGTCCATGAGTCAACGCATACCTACCCAAAATTGACAAATTGAAATTCTAACAGTATGAGTCGAACGGAGGGTCGACACGAGCACCCCTGAGAGCAAAACTTCAAAAATCACTTTGTATGAGTCGACCTAAGCAGGGCTTTGAGTCGACTCAAATGCTCAAAACTTCCAAAAATGCTATTTTTGGAATGCCTTGCTATATCTAAACACGAATAATGTATATCTAAGTCTTTCAACATGATCAAACTCACACAAAACACATATAATGCTTTTCTATATGAATAAACTCATGTTTTTGAGAAATTCTTGTGCACGAGAGAACTACGAATGCATATGTGACTTGATGATACTATCCAAAATACAAAGTACTAACATAGGATTGAGACAACTTTCCCTCACATCCTGTGGCATTTTTCCCCCTAGAGGTTTTGTGTCTGTATACCATTAGAATAATCATATCATTTTGTGGCTTCTTAGGGCCAAAAATTGGGTTTACTTGTTATATTTAAGTCTCTTTTATTTGGTCGAGACAAAGATGTCAATCTTCATATCTCCGGATATGAGAAACTTAAATAGGGGCAATTGTAATGCCCTAATTTTTACCCCTAAGGTCCCACATATCATTTGCATCTCATTCCACAAACAAGATCGCAAGCTTTAGTTCTCTTGCCTTCCTCTGTGTGTTTATTCTTTAGAGGTCACCGGGCACCCTTATTTTCTTGTTTGTTTGATATTTTTCTATGTTTATATTTACTAACCATTATTAAAATCCAAAAAAATTGTTTGTTTTTTCTTTACTAACTTTTTCAGGAAGAATTTGAATCAAAGATATCAAATACCAGTCCCTCAGCTCGAACGAATTTCATCTGAACAAAGTCAAAGTTGATCTACAAATAATTCAAATTCATCTGATTAAGAGTCTCACAAGATTTGATTGACTTTTATTCAAGAAAATCCAAGGTTCATGTGTATATTTCCATGCCTTCTTTAACAAGAAAAAAGAATCGAGCTAGAGCCAAGACAACACATCAAAAAGCAAATTTTCACATTTTTTGACTGTGGTAACCGATTACCAGAATTAGGGTAATCGATTACCCTGTGCGCATTTTATGAAAATTGGCCAAATTCAAATTATGCAACATTTTTGGCACCAAATTCAAATGTTTCATCATTATAATATTCTAGATCACTTCATTTTAATTCCCCTACCTCATCATAATTACTTCCCACCATACACCTTCACTAATTACCACTTGATCATTAATTTCCCTCCAAATTCAAATTTCAAGCTTAATTTTGGTTCCAAACCAAACTCCAATACACCCAATTTTCCAAGCCTAAATCCTATAAATAGAGGTCTCATTTCATTCAATTCACAAGCTTTTGATGGCCAAATTCACCTTGTCAAATTCTTTCTTGACTCTCAATTTTCTCTAACTACCAAATTCACCAAAGCTCTTTCTTCCTTTGAAAGTTAGTAAGTTCATCATTAGAACTTACTAACCTTTAGCTAAACCTTCATCCATTCACTTTTTCATCATCAATTTCAGTAGATCAAGGCTTTGGAGTGTGGTTTTTTAGAGTTGATTTGAAGAATTTTTCAGATTTGAAGTGGTAATCTCTTGATCCACCATTGTTGTTCTTGATACATCCTTCACAATGTGATATGTTGTTGATTCTTGTTGCTTGATCTTTGGATCTTGCAAATTGTTTTCTGTTGATGTTGTTTGCTATTATTTTACTTGAATTTTCGTGCTCAATTTCATCCTTGATCATGAGGTTTTTGAAGAAATGATTGATCAAGTTTTTGCTCATTTTCAACTTGTTTTTTTGCTGTCTTAATAGGTGTAATCAATTACCTTCCTGGTGGTAATCGATTACATAGTGTTGATTTTGCCATTTTGGCTTTGTTTTGTGACTGTTTTAGTTCTCTCTTCTTCTTCTTCCATTTACCTTTGGTTTTTTCTTTGGAATATACTTTTAAAGGTCTTTTTCTTCTTTAAATTCATTGGACTTAGGGTGTAGATAAAGTTGGATAAACATTCACTAATTCAAATCTATCTTTAAAGTGAATTGTTCAATTCATTTTAGGTGCTTTGAGTTAATGATATGTTTAATGCTTTAATCCACCAAGATAAGTGGATGAACTTAAATATGGAATGATCTTGAAATTGTAATTCAATTTGGCATCCCCTCTCCTCTTCACTTTTTCTTTTGATCGATGAAAAACTTCAATATCGTTTGAACTTATTTCAAGTTCTTGATGAAGATGAGATCGTTACCTATTTTCTTTTCGTGCAATATTTCTTTCGGAGAGTGATCTACATATAACTTCTCTAGCATGCATTATCACTAACGTTTTTATTGTCTGGCCTCAAATAGTCGTGGTTTCTACATAAACCCGATTGCGGTTGCTTAACATAGCACTGAATTGTCCCGTAATCGGAAAGTGACCATTTGTGGCTTAAACTTATGTTTGAAATTTCAAGTATGGTTGATTATTTGTCTTAGGTCCATCACTTATGAAACTTGTTGTTAGGAGGCTTTGATTTTATCAATCATCCAATGAGTCTTCATCAACTTTGGCCTAAGTGCATGAGTTAACCATCATTGATCATTTGTTCTAACAACTAATCACTAATAATATTATTGTATTAATTTTGTTTATGTTTATTTCTCTCCCTATCTCTCTTTTATTTTTATGCTCCACTATTATCATCTCATATCATATTATTGTTTATACTTCCGCTCTTTTTCTTTTTTCCATTCGGACCATATCTTGTTTAAAACACTAATAAAGGTTTAAACCTCTAAAAAAACTTGGTGCTCTTAACTTTGTGGTTATGCTATTGGACTATTCTTAGACCTTGGACCTCTTGGACTATTCTTAGACCCTTGGATTTAGAATTAGGTCTCTTTCCCTATGCTTGGAGTATTATGGATCTTTGTCTTTATTTGGCTTTCTCATTTGCTTATACTCAAGATGGATGGAATTCTTATTTGGATTTCTATGGAGTGTGCTACAATTTGGTTAGATCCTTCTTATCTCTAGCTTTTATTTTTCTTTCTAGGGTAGTCACTTCATCTTCTCCCCTTCTTAATTTTTCAAAAACCTTCTTGTTTTCAAACTTAAAACTGCTTTCATAATAAAACCTTGACTTTTGTCAAGTGATTTTCAAACTTTATTTTCTTTAATAAATGTCAATCAATATTAATCATACTTTGAGCAATTTCAAAAAAGATGTAAAAAACACTTCACCTTATTCAAACTTTTTGTGCCTTTGTGCACTTTTCATTTTAAAACTTTTCATAAAGTTTAGACATGATTCATTTTCATAGTTGAGATATAATTCTCTTATTCTCCATAGTACTTAAGATGTTGACATTTTCCACTTAGATGTCGAATGATAGACTTATTGATTTTAATCCAATCAAGATTATCCATCTTTAGATGATGCAAATGTTGTCTTATACTTGTGGGCGATTAGTCGCTGATTTCTCCTTAAAACGACGACTTGTCTTTACATTTAAAAATCAATCAAAACAAATAATTTTTGTTATTTGTACCACGAACTATGGAGTTTTGATCCTATATTGCACTTTGTGGGTACGTAGGCATGATGCGATAAGTCTCTCCAAATACAAAAATATTAAAAAATAATTCTCTTATCATCTCCCCAATCTTATTTCAAGCAAACCATTTTCAAACTAAAAAGCATATATATTTCAAAGGGCTCCTATAGAGTACTATAGACGTTTTGTGTGCTAACACCTTCCCGCCGCGTAACCAACCCCCTTACCCATTCTCTATCTGTTCTTGTTTTTAGAACTCTTTAGGTTTTGTTCGCTCTTTTTCCTTTCCTTTAAGTTAATCAATAGTTTATACTCACAAATTTCCCCGCTACACTCCATGATGTGATCGAGCCCCTGGGAAGATTTTTGTACCAGGTCATAGCTCCCTTTCTAAGGGTGATGGGGAACAATCTGAACTTGATTACTCTGCCTACATTGTGATAATGAAGAATGACTTCGATGTTCTCTATATGGTCACCGGGATCCGTAGTGCCATCGTAGAGAGCCGGAGGAGGAGGTTTCTCCAACCCGCGAGGGATACGGGTGTCCATGATTTCCTGGGATAGAGGCTCATGTACATCGTCTTCATCAATGGTGCTCGATGATCTATATTGGGAATGGCTATGACAAGGGATTCTCTATGTCGAGGAGAATATTTACGCCGACTTGGACGTTCACGAGGTTTCTCCGAAGCCCTGGTTTTGGGAGCTGGAGAATGTCTTATCATTCAGAGAGAGGTACAATGTCTTTTCTTCGTGATTTCTTGCCCTGGTTTCTCCAATCTGGATCGTTCCTTGAGTGGAGAAACGCTTCGAGACTCGCTTCACCGATGTTTTTGATGGGGAGAGCGAGAACAGAGAGAAGGACAATGAGGTCTCCACGGGGGAGGTCGTTCTTGAAGGGTGTTTTCCACCATGTGGATCTTCTCGCCCTGTTGGAAAATCATGTGGTTGGGGTTATCATAGACCATAGCTCCAGGATTGGGGTTATCGTTGTTATCCAAGGTGACAGCGATAACAGAATCTTGAGGGACATCATCGTTATGGTGACAGACCATGACGATCGAGGAAGGTTCAGAAAGAAAAGCTTTAGTCTTTGAATTGAAAAGATTGAGGATCTTGGTTCAAGAAAGACGGGGGAGCAGTTTCGACAAACGGCACCATTAATTTCCTTGTTGGACTTGTCTAAAGTTAGATTAGATTGGGTCTTGCCCAACTGTGGGCCACCTGCCAGTCCAATCCAAAACAAGGTGTTATGTTTGTTCCTTTAATTATTTTATAATAATAAATATAATAATAATAATAATAATAATAATTATTATTATTATTATTATTATTATTATTATTATTATTATTATTATTACTATTATTATTATTATTATTATTATTATTATTATTATTATTATTATTATTAACAAAATTAACACTCTCATTTCCTTGGTTGGTTTTAAGTAAAACAATACTAATTAATTAATGACATTCATTTACTATATTACTATAATTAGAAATATAATTAGAAATATTTCATTCGAAACAAGCCAACTCACATAATTACAATTAACATAATTACAATTAAATAAATTGATGAAAAGTTTAAGAATAAAAATTTAGATAATATTTATTTTTTTAAAAGTTAATTACATGATTAAATTTTGAACAATCCAATTCGGATGGTTAACTTAAGTATATAGAAACATATACATTTGACATATAAATAAAATATTTACCTTCACCTAAATACCTAATAATTTTAAAAAATTTATTGTTCCATACTTATAAAATAATTTTTCTTAATTTGTGGTCAAAATTTTTTAAGTTCAAGTTATCAAGTAATTTCTCATATCTTTTATCTTTTTCTTTTCTTGTTCAAATTTGACTTTCAAAACTTATCCCTCTCCCTTATTATTTCTAATCTTTTTCACTGGTATAACTTTCACTTTCAACATTGTCTCTCTAAATTTTCTCTCAAAAAAATGAATTGGGTTTTGAAAATTCACAAATGCAAAATATTTTGTGTTAGCAACTGCTCTTGTCAGATATGCCAAAAAGAATTTTTAACTATACATGTTAATGAACTATAGTGACGCTGAATAAAATATTTTATACAAATTTTATTTTTTGTTTACTAATAGTCCAATTTTTGAATGGTTTTTTTACATTTATATTTTAAAAAATTTAAAATTTTATTATTTTTAATTATTATTAAAATATAAAATTTAGAAGGTATTTTTCTTCTAAATTGCATGATTCTTCAATTCAAAAAACATTTTTTTTTCTTTTTTCATTAAAGATTAAAAAAATATAAAAGATTATTTAGTTTAAAAAATTAGAAGCTAACATTAGTTACAAAACTAATAAGTTATTTATTTTCTCTTTTTTTAATTTATTTTCAAAACCTATTTAAAAATATTAAAAATTATTTGTTGAACTTAGTTGGCTAACTATTAAGTTTGCATTTATAATTAAGAGATAAAAAGTGTAGTTGTGATGAGACAGTGTTATGTATTATTACCTTTATAATATTATAAAATTATATACTATGTTGACCCTTAACTTATACTACTAAGCAATTATAATTGTGAAAAAATAAATTGTCTTGAGTAGGATTTCAACTTTAGTCGCCACATAAGTTA
Organism: Lathyrus sativus; assembly: GCA_963859935.3. NCBI lineage: Eukaryota > Viridiplantae > Streptophyta > Magnoliopsida > Fabales > Fabaceae > Lathyrus > Lathyrus sativus. The sequence goes on along the minus strand of OZ012741.1, from coordinate 693,713,229 downwards.
TCTCACATTCAAATCAATAGGATGTAACATTGAAGACAATAAAATTATATTATAATTTATATTTAAAATATAATATTATAAAAATATTATTAAAATTTGCACTTTATTTAAATATATAACTTATAAATATGTTTTTTATTAGAATATATCTTTGTATATAATATGGTGAATAAAACATTAGGTCATGACTTCTTTATATAAAATAAAATATATCTCGTATAATATTTAAAATAGATTAAAAAAACATGTGTGATTTTGTAGGACAAGTTTCATATTAACATATGAAGATGGATAAAAGGAAAAGAAACCAAATGAAATTTTATTTATAAAAAACAACTCATGACTACATTTTATATGCTATATGAAATATAGCATGTGTTACATGAAGATTTGGATTATCAACAACCATGAGTATATTTTTTTTATGCATTGCATGCAATATGATCATATATTACACATGAAAATATAAATCAATCAACATGTAATGACTAAATCTTTATTTGTTGGATGAAATATATTCATAATACATGATGAAGATGTAGATGGCCAATAATAAAAAATTATGCCTTGTGTTACATGCGATATATTCATGTATTATATGAAGATGTAGAAGAATATATAATAGCTAATAATCAATAACTATTTCTTTATGTATAACATGAATCATGCTCATGTGTTATATGAAGACGTAGATGGATAACAACCAATAGCTAAAAATTATATTTTTATGTGTTGCGCGAAATATTCTCATGTTACATGAAGACATAGACAATCAATTACTACATTTTTATGTGTTATATAAAATTTAATCATACATTACATGAAAATTCATATGAACAAAAATGTTAGATGATATATTAGATTAATCATATGTTCCTGATAGTAAAAAAATAACAAAATTAATAAATTGAATCCGTAAAAAAAAATTATATAATTATTTTCAGCCATTATTACAGTATTATGAGTGCACGGTCTTTGAGTCTTACAAAATTTTACTCTCTACTATATAGATTATGTGTAATCTAAATAGTAGAATTATGGCAAGCTTAAGACCAAAATCTATTTATAGGTTTGATTTTACCATGAAAAATTAAAAGTCATTAGTAGCCAATATACTGACCATTAAACTTAAGATCCAAAACTTATAGGACACTGTGGGTTTTTATTAATAATTCATTTATAAAAAAATTATTACATTCTCCCACTTTTTCATAGGATCTAATTATTACCTAAATTGCATCATAAAATACCTTGCTTAAAAAATAGACACATGAATCTTAGCGATAGTTTTTCTAAGGGCGATTATTATCATATATGTATTACAACAAGTTTAGTTTCTTAAGTATATATGTAATGTGGTAATTAAATCTAATGAATAAACCATATATTTATTCTTGGTCCAATTAAAATACAGTTTCTAAAAATTTATTATGTACATGAATATGAAAAAACATCACAATATAAGAGTTTTTATTAAAAATTAAATGTATACAATCATAAGGAGGAACCAAATCCCATATTTTCTATGTGATCCTTGAATTTCAGTGGCGGCATGCCCTTAACCAAATGATCAATGATCATTAAATCAATGCTAATATGATCAATGACCACTATTTATCTTTAACTCATTCTCTAATGGCTACATAATTTCGAGGTGTTTACTTCCATTTCCACTATTATTGTTCTTAGCCATAAAGACAATAGTTGAATTATCATAGAAAATTTGTAGAGGCCTAGAGATAGAATCAATGATTCTAAGTCAATAAATAAAACTCTTAAGTCATACACCGTGAGAAGTTTCCTCAAAAAAGTAGATAAAAACATCTTTCATAGTAGAAATAGTAACCAAAGTTTTGTTGAACATATGACTCCATATATAAGAGGGGGTTGAATTGTAGAGGTTTTAAAAATGAGTTAAAAAATTATCTTTTAAATTAGAGTTTGAAAATATTTTATAAAAAAAATTAAATATGTAACAGAAATTAAGTAAAAATTAAAGGAGTTAAGGAAAAAGAGATAAAATCAGGGATTTACAAAGGTCCGGTTTGTTCCGTTCGGGAACCAAAAATGGATGCACTAATGATCTTGAATAGTGACTTTGATCTCCTTCACTGTGGTGCGGGGTGGACCTGTAAGGTTAACACTCTAACAGTCAGGTCAGTTCAAGATTCAAGATGAGTGTAATGAAAGTGGAGATCAGAGATTCTACTTTACTCTTGTGCGTGAACTGATTTTTATACCTTGGATCAAGTAGAATGAATTTGAGATAAATTATGTCTTGATCCATTGAGCCTTTGGCTGGTCCATAATTGTTTCCCCCAAGGCTTTTTCAGGTGCTGAGTGATCCCGGGAAGCCTTAAGTATAACTGATATCGTTAATGAGTTAGTGATTAGTCGTTAGAGAAAATGATCAACGATGGTTAACTCGTGCACTTAAGCCAAAGTAAATGAAGACTCATTAGAGGATTGACAAAATCAAAGCCTCCTAACAAAAAGCTTCATAGGTGATGGGCTTAAGACAAATAATCAACCATACTTGGATTTCAAACATAGGTTTGAGCCATGAATTACGGGATAATTTAGCGCTATTTTAAGCAATTATAATTGGGTTTATGTAGAAACCACGACTATCTGAGGTCGGTCAATAACAATGTTAGTGTTAATGTCTGCTGGAGAAGTGATATGTATATCACTCTCCGAAAGCAATGTCGCACGAAAAGAAAATAGGTAACAATCTCATCTTCATCAAGAACTTGAAATAAGTTTAAACAATATCAAAGATTTTCATCGATCAAAAGAAAAATTGAAGAGGAGAGGGAATGCTAAATTGAATTACAAGTTCAAGATCATTCTCTCTTTAAGTTCATCCACTCATCTTAGTGGATTAAAGCACTAAATATATCATTAACTCAAAGCACCTAAAATGAATTGAACAATTCACTTTAAAGATAGATTTGAATTAGTGAATATTTATCCAACTTCATCTACACCATAATACCGATGAATTTAAAGAGGAAAAGGATCTTTAAAAGTGTATTTCAAGGCAAAAATCAAAAGGGAATGGAAGAAGAAGAAGAAGAAGAAGAAGAAGAAAGAATTAAAACAGTCCCAAAATAGAGCCAAAAACTTAAAAAAAACATTGGGTAACCGGTTATCCAAATCTGATAACCGGTTACCACTGCTAAAACAGCAGCAAATCAGCCTAAAAAAATGCAGAAACTTGATCAATCATTTTTCAAACACCTCATGATCAAGGATGCAATTGAGCACGAAAATTAAAGTAAAATAACAGCAATCAACACCAATAGAACACAACTTTCAAGATCCGAAGATCAAGCAACAAGAATCAACAATATATCACATTATGGAAGATGTATCAAGAACAACAATGGTGGATCAAGAAATTACCACTCCAAATTTAGAAATTCTTCAAATCAGTTCCACAAACCACACCTCAAAGCCTTGATCTACTATAATTGATGATGAAAAAGTGAATGGATGAAGGTTTAGCTCAAAGATTAGTAAGTTCTAATGATGAAATTACTAAATTTCAAAGGAAGAAAGAGCTTTAGTGAATTTGGTAATTGGAGAAAAATTTAGAGTCAAGAAAGAATTTGACAAGGTGAATTTGGCTATCAAAAGCTTATGAAATGAGAGAAATTAGGCTTCTATTTATAGGAATTAAGCTTGGAAATTTTGGTGGGTTGGAGTTTGGTTTGGTGAGATTGGCTACGGTCTACTGGAGTCGAACTATCTCTAGACGTAGCGTTGCTATCTGGGTGTGCAAGTCGGTCCTTCGCAATGCATGATTGTTTGAGTACACTGTCGTCCTTGGGGATGGTGGAGAAGGATGGTATTCTGCTGAGGGCGGTGTATGTGGCTCGCCGATCCTCTCTCCATAGCCTTCCAATGTGTAACTCTAATTTGAAGGATCGTGTACACTGGTCAAAACTGGGTCAGGTAATGTAAAATAATGGACAATCTGGTAATCAACTAGAAGTATGAAAGCATCAGGCTGAAAAGATACCCTCCTCATCAGCCCACGGTCCAAACAGAAATCGATGTCCAACAGGGTGTATCCACAATATGGAGTCAGATGCAGTAACTGGTTGGTGAGTCCCAATGCAGTGGTTATATGTATGACGGTGCCTCCCACATGAATAACCCCTTCGGAGGATCTAGTTGTACCCTCGAGATTATGCAGCAAGAAGTTTCCACATGCCACTGGGCGAAACCTGTTTGTGCATAATAGGAAGAATATCTCTTCCTCACTAACATGCATGTCGGAGTCCTCCTTTCCAAGAAAGGTGTGAGCCAGAGTCATCTAAAAATACCTCATAGATGGGTTGTGGATGACCGAAGATAGCTGAGTTGATGGGTCTAGGCTTCCTCCATCAGTAATCTCTCTCCAGAACTGATCGATATCTCTGCTCATAAAATAGCCCATCGGAAGGTCAGGAATAGCATCTGGGGTGGTCGAAAATCCAAGTAGGTCGCCGAATCCCTTATGGGTAAATGCATACTCTTTCCCAAAAAGTCTAAATGTGGCTAGTCCGTCCTGATCGGCATATGGCTCGTGGTGGAACGAACTGAGGAACTCCAATGTAAGGTGCCTGTAGGTCTGGTTCACCTGGTCAGTGATGGGTGATTCGCAAGTGCACGAATATAGTCAAAGTAATACAAAAGATTATTGATCCCACAGACACCAAATGTAAATCAATCGAGTACTATTGTTACGGTGTTTATCTAAGGCAAGTCAATTAAGGGGTTGGTTGTGCGAAATAAAAGTAAAGTGCGGAATTAAAATTAATAATAAAGCAATAGGCATAAATGCAATTCATATAGCTGCGTAGTATTCCAGATGTGTACAGATAGGATTCATTATAGGGTAATGTTTTCTACTCATGAAAAGAACTAATTTAATAGGAACTGTCGCTTTTGCGTATTCAGAATCGAGTTTATCCCTAATCGACCCCTCTTATTGTCACTTATAAGAAGGTGTGCATTGCGTTAGGACTAATAAACCTATTTTTAAGAAATATAGTTTCTATACTTAGTTGAGAAGTATTTTAACTTGGAATTTCTAATAAAAAGAGGTTCTTACAAACCGGACTTCAAATCCATAAACGCGTCCGAAAACAGTTTTAAAATTGGTTTTCTTAAACATTAAAGATTCCTAATTGACTGAGCCAAGCGCTTTCGCTTCCTTGGAACAGTCAAAACTAACCAAATTTATCTAAAGGTTGGACGGCTTTCGATCTTACCCCACAAATTTTAAGTGCAGAAAATAAGTGTTAAAAGTTAAGATAACCCTTAAGTAATTCTATCGACAATCGTTTGGAATACTGATTATAACTATAATCCTCGCATCCTAGCCCTTAAAGTTTAGCCGGACATGGTAAATAAATGCGGGAAAGTAAAGTGCGGATAAATAAATAAAGTGCGATAAAAAGGTGCGCTAAATAAAGAGCAGGTAAATAAAGGCGCGGCAATAAAAGGCAGGTAAATAAAGGCAATAAACGGAAACCTGCTCAAACCAGAGGCTTTAAAATCTTGTACAACTGGAAGTAAATGCGGAAATAAAATGGCAGTAGGTTTAACTTCTACCCAAGTGCTCCAAACTCGATTACACGGTGTAATAACCCCTCGATGTGAGAAGTTTATTACTTTACAAATAAGTGAAATTTATGGCTTGAGTTCTATTCTCTAAGCTTGAATGGTTTGAAATGAATCAAAACTCTGCTATTTATAGAGGCGGGAAAGTACAGGCAAAGACAAGAATGCCCCCAACTCCTTTTGGGAGGGAAATGACCGTGTGAAGGTGGCGCCCGCCACATGTACTAGGGTGGAAGGGAGTGGGAGACATGGCAGTTGTCAGCAGTTGGCTTGCATCCTACTCATGGCATCTTCTATAGCGCCCGCCATGGTGGAAGCCATGTGTACATTTCCTCAAAAAGTAGGGTTTTAGCTCGTTTTTCTTCATTTCTTCTCGAGTAGCCTTGAAAATACAAAAACCTGAAAAAGGAACAAAGTAGAGGCATAATACAAGAAAATGGAAATAAAATACTAAATAACGTGCCGAAATCGAGTCAAATAAACAGTATATTTTAGGTCTATCAAATTCTCCCACACTAAAACATTTGCTTGTCCTCAAGCAAAACATCATAACAGAACAGGGTGATATCCATAAACGACTTGGGAAAGAAGGACTTATAAGTTCAAACTGGGATGAAGCGATAGGTGATTACTCAGTGAACCACGAGTATTGGAATGACACTTCTCCGAAAACACAGACCTAAGCTTCGTTCTTTACAAAAAATCAATTTTGTACTACCCTATTGTACCTAGGCCTATTTTTGGATCTCCTTTTGAGTCCTTTTCATTTCGGTGCAATCACATTAAGCTCGTTATCCGTACGAAATCATGGTGAAGTGACCGGTTAGTGATTCTGATCTAAAGCATGGGGTTCTGGTGCACAAAGTGGTGTAACCCCTTTTATTGGCCCACCTGCAGCTATAGGGGATTGGATCGTGATCCGCCCTACCGAGTTCAGTACCAGAAAACTCTGAACCAACTGACAGTGGGAAGGTATTTTCTTTTCCTTTTTTTATCATTTTTTTCTCGAAATTACAACTTTGTGGGTTTAAATGACCTTGTGAGGGTTACTTATACCCGAGTTTGTAATTATTTCATATTCTTAGCATACCGATTATTCACTTGTTTTCATCGATCCTTCACTTAGATAACGCTTAGGCCAGAGTTGACTGCTAGGATAAACTACTTAGGACTTACTATGGATATTCTATTAAGGCCATGGTATTCAAAGTATCGGGGTCTATTTCTGCATTTGTGAAGCCTAAGGTCTTATAATGATACCAATGTTTCAAAGAGAATTTCCCAAATCATCTGCATCCTAATACGAACTTGCCTCAAAGCCCACGAAAATTTTCAGGATAGTACACTATTTGTCAAAAAGTTTTTGGTGGGGCAAATTAATGCGGGAGTAAGATGAGAGAGTAAAGGTATACTGTAAAATGATTTGTTAAGCGCAAGTATGTTCTAAAAAAACAGAAAGAAAAATGAAGGGAAATAAACTGAAAGCGATAAAAGAAATAAAATGCGAGATAAAGCGGGAAAATAAATAAATTCTCCTCCCACACTTAAATTGAACATTGTCCTCAATGTTTCAAAATAAGCAAGGGACAAGGTACCTGAGGTGCCTAGGGCATACTACCAGTGTTGTCAGCAGCGTGCTCGGAGTACCTAGGGCAGCAGGATCTGCTGCAATGACGATCGGTCTGAGAAGCTTCAAACGCGTCGAATTGGGTGGTCAGGGCAGCTTGAGATTGCATAATGCTTTGTACGGACTGGCTCATATGCTGCTGAGACTCTTGCATGAATCTCATATTCTCAAACAGTTGCTGCAAAATAGTGTTGAGCAAATTGTCGCGTCTTTCCTCTCTGGCTAGTTGTGCTTGTCACATCTGCTCAGATATATAAAAGTCGGGTGCAGTACCTGCAGAATGGTAAGAGGAAGACGGTGCAGTGTGTGTCTGTGATGTATGGCGAGGCGGTAAAGGGTGATCAGGAGATCGTTCTTGCCGATCATACTCGTCATCAGTATCAGCGCCTTTGCCATTAGGAATATTAGGGGGTACTGGACCTATAATGGGTGGAGCATCTAAATCATAGGTCCAGTTTCCCAGGTTAGTTACATCGGTGCGTCTAGTGCAGGGTAAAACGACAAATGGGATAGCCTTCCTATGAATCATAAGCTCGAAGCCTCCTTCTCTCCTGACTTTGCACAATTTCATATCTTTCAAAAATTTCAAATTGATTGTGCGAGGAGGAAGAGGCTCTAAAGTGGCTATCTCGGCATCGAGGTTTAGAGCCTTTGCAATGGACGTGATCAGTCTTCCGAAGGCTATGGTCCCAATGCTCTTAATAGAGGCATTCATGTGGGCTATCATAAATGGAACTATGTTAAATTGCCTATTCGTGAGGCAACCTTGCAAAAATAGTAATTCTTTGGCATTCACCTTGTTAGGATTCTCCCGGCCAAATATAGTGCAGGCTAACATGTAGCGGAACACACGGATGGTTGGGTTGTGGATCCTGGAAGCAAGTATTCCTTCAAAAGATGAAATATTAAAATTCGACAACCTGTGCCAGAAGGAAAATGCTTCCACAGACCATTCAGAATCCAGAGGTGCCTCACAAATAGCACCCGCACCAAAAGGCAATTCAAGCCTTTCCGCAAGTTCATCAGTATTAAACGAATATTCAACATTAAACATCCGGAACTGGACCGTGCCAACTATGCTAGCAGTGTCCGGTCTAACAATATAGATCAGGAAACTCAAGAATTCCCTGGTCAGCCGGTCAAAAGTAGGAACGTGCCTGGCAAAAATCTCATGCAGGCCCAGAGTGTCTAATAAATGATATACGCTATGATAGATACCTAAAGAGTAAAGGCAGTTATCTTCCACGTACCTTGTTGAAGCAATGTCTCGGTTTCACAGTTTGTCGAGGATTTTCCATTGTCTTTCCCCGGGTTTTCCTTGACGCAAAACATAGCCATCGTGCTCCATGGATGAATGTTGGAGGTTGAGGAAGATGAAGAATGGGTATTTTTTGAGTTTTTGGATGGATTTTTGTGAGAGAAATGAAAAATGGAAGATGAAATAGTTAATGGTTTGGTGAGTGGAAGATAAATTTGTGAACTTTTGGTGACTTGGGGAGGATTTTCGTGTAGCCATAAATGGGTTTTGGAGGTTTTTGGGAGCAAAAATGGTGGTTTCCCAACTTCTGCCCCGCATATAGTCCAGACCCTGTGGCGGGCGCCATGGACTATATGGCAGGCGTCACCCTTTGAAAAGGCAGTTGGGCCGGATTTTTGGTGTTTTGATTTGGGCCTTGGTTCTCCTTCTTATTTTTTTGGGGTGTGCTGCAGTAGAAATCATCCGACCTGGCACACTAATTTTTTTCTTTCATATATATATATATATATATATATATATATATATATATATATATATATATATATATATATATATATTCGAGAACTATAATTCAAAATTCTCTTAAATCAGCCCCCCGCAAAAGAGTGCCAACCCATTTGACTCTTCATCCAGACCAATATAAAGGATTAGTCAATCAAATAATAGATAGTAAATGGGTTGGTTTGAAAATTAATTAATTCCTGGTTGTAGAATATTATTCTCGTCAGACTTAAACCTCGTTAAAATAACAAGAATTTTGATCCGAGTATTTCCCCCCCCCCCCCCCCATTCGTGTATAGAAGTGGGTGTAGCAAAATTGTTATTCCTTGCCCACTTTATGCACAATTTTCTATATTACAGAAACAAATTAGAAATAGAGAATGCATATAAAAGTTGCAATAATTTTATCTATATATTATTTAAAACATTGAGGTCAGTAACATTGATGAACTTGGTAAGGGTGCGGAAAGAGAGGGATTTGAACCCTCGGTAAACAAAAAGCCTACATAGTAGTTCCAATGCTACGCCTTGAACCACTCGGCCATCTCTCCTACATAATGATTATGTCCCTAAACCGAGTGAATAGTGAGGCATTTATATCACATTTGCGTAAGCGCACACAATACAATCAATTGAAACTAAAAAAAAAATTCTACTTCAACTTCAAAGCCTACCGTAGAATAAAGTAATTTGATTAATAAGTCCATTTTTACGTTATTTCGTACTGTATTGTACAATTCCTTTGTTTGGGGAATTATTTTATCACGCGATAAAAAATGAAATTATAGAATGGATTGCTACCTATGACTAGATCTCGGATAAATGGAAAATTTATTGATAAGACCTTTACCATTGTAGCCAATATCTTATTACAAATAATTCCCACAACTTCTGGAGAAAAAGAGGCATTCACTTATTACAGAGATGGTGCGATTTGATTATTTATTTTTTTTACCGATCTCAGTCTTAGGAGAAAGATACATTCTTCAGAGACAAATAAAAAAAAACCGACGCTTGTTGAAGGTGAAGTTTGGAAATAAAACGATTAATCCCTTCTGTCGTGTATTCCCGATTAATGCAGCCTCAATATGCTTCAATTTTAGGTTTATAGTATTAAGCGAAAGGTTATACCTATATATACCTATTTATGGGGTTAGGTGAATCCTACTCCACTAGTACAAATAGGCGGCATGGGGGAAGAAGCACTACGCTAGGGAATCAACAACAGGAGAAAAATTTGTAAAAAAAATCCTTCCTTTCTTATCGGGATCGGGACTAACTAGAATGGTTGGGACAACAAACATCCATCTCGTTCGTATTTTGGATACCCATATAACCATCAAAGACTGTTGAAGTGACTAATTCCGGGAAATTAAGCGGCGTTGAGGACAAATAAATTGTTGAAGTTACGATTGATTTATCCAGTAATAACTTACTAAATGTTAATAAAAGATCCTTTACAGAAAGGTTGGCTAGAGATTTCGTGTAAAAACACTAGTCCCGCTCAGTTGATAATGAGAATATTGCAATCTTTTTTGATTCCATGGATGTTTCTCATTATTCACATAAAGGAGGAGCCGTATGAGATGACAATCTCACGTACGGTTCTGGAACGGAGATTCTTTGAACCGAATGACGACCGTAACGGATGTCGGCTCAATCTGAAGGAAATTATGCGGAAGCTTTACAGAATTATTATGAGGCGATGCGACTGGAAATTGATCCCTATGATCGAAGTTATATACTTTATAACATCGGCCTTATCCACACAAGTAACGGAGAACATACAAAAGCTTTGGAATACTATTTTCGGGCACTCAAACGAAACCCTTTCTTACCTCAAGCTTTTAACAATATGGCTGTGATCTGTCATTACGTGCGACTATCTCCACTATAGAAAGAAAAAAGAAAAGAACCTCCACTAATAGTCATAAATACTAGACAAAAAAAATAGGCTTTCTACATATATATCGTTTGAAACAACGATTTTTATGAGCTGTAGCAAAGAAAGAAACTTCATATTCATAGAAGTAAAAATATGAAGAAATAGAATATATATATGCCTAGATACTTTTTTCTATGGATAAAAGATCTAATTGATAAAGGAAGCACCGTAAAGATCAATTAACAAGGTTTTTGGCCGATACAACCAGAACTGCTTACTTATATGATGATAGATTCGAAATCAACTTATGTAATAAAGTTGATCCCCGAAGGTTTTGAGCAGCGGTGTAGTATCAGATCCCAAAGATAGTAAGTCTTTTCTTATGAAGAAAAGTCTTTCTCATGGATTCTATAAATATTTTTATCGACATAAAAGAACAGAAAACATAAAAATTGAAAAAAAAAATAAGTTAAATGACGTAGCAAGCATTATAAATATAAATGGTATGATATAATGTCATGAAAAATAAAAACATAATTGGAAATGCGATAAGTTAGTAAATGCAAAAGGAAATAAAATAAATACTAAAAACAGTGAAATAGTGTTATCATGGAGGTGGTTGCTTGTCTGACTGATCTGGATGACGGAGTGAATGCAGCTCTCTGTGTAAATCTGAGATCTCCTGATACAGGACGTCTGCCTCAGTGGCATGGGTCATATCGGAAATCTGAACCTGTAAAGTAAGATCTCCTACTGTCTGATGAAGGTGAGCTATCTCTGAACGTAGCTCAGCTATCTGGGTATACAAGTCAGGTCTTTGTAATGCATGATTATTGGAAAACGCAGTCGTCCTCGGAGAAGGTGGAGAGGGATGGTATTCTGCCGAAGGCGGTGTATGTGGCTCGTTGATCGTCTCGCCATACCCTTCCAACGCATAACTCCAGTTTGATGGATCATGCACACTAGTCACAACTGGGTCATGTATAGTGAAATAATGGACCATCTGGTAATCGATGAGAAGTCTGAAAGCATCAGGCTGAAAGGAAGCTCTCCTCATCAGTCCACGATCCAAACAGAAATCAATATTAAGTGAAGTAGGTACACAATAAGGGGTCAGCTGTAACAACTGATTGGTTAGTCCCAATGCAATGGCTATGAGTGTAACGGTGCCTCCGACATGAATAACTCCTTCGGATGATCTAGCTTGGCCTTCGAAATTGTACAGCAAGAAATTCCCACATGCTACTGGGCGCAACCTGTTAGCGCAGAATAGGAAGAATATCTCTTCCTCGCTAACATGCATGTCAGAATCTTCATTTCCAAGGAAGGTGTGAGCCACATTCATCTGAAAATATCTCATGGTTGGGTTATGAATCACTGGAGACAGCTGAGTTGATGGATCTAGGCTCTCTTCTCCTATGATGTCTTACCAGAACTGATTAATGTCTCTACTCATAAAGTATCCCATCGGAAGGTGAGGAATGGAATCAGGAGTGGTCGAAAACCCAAGTAGGTCTCCGAATCCTTTGTTGGTGAAGGTGTACTCTCTTCCAAAAAGTCTGAACGTAGCCAACCCTTCCTCACTGGCGTATGGCTCGTAGTGGAATGAGCTGAGAAACTCTAATGTGAGGTTCCTGTAAGTATGGTGCAGTTCGTCAGCATATTGGCCCCGTTGGAGTTGATGACAGAGGAATCGTATGTTGGGCTCGATCCCTAGAGCCTCCATGCAAGCTTGATCTGGATATCGGGTCGGTGCCATGGGGCGTTGTCGAAGAAACAAGTACTTCTCTCTTTGCATGTCGTCTTGGAAGGCGACGTGCATGTCATCGCGCTGCTGCATCCTAAAAATAAAACTCAGAAATCCTGAAAGCACAATCATCATAAATCGTCAGTTGACACATAAAAGAAAATAAAATGAAGTAAAACGAAAAAAAATAAAAATAAAAAGATAAAGAGTAAAGAAATCCATGGGTTGCCTCCCACGCAGCGCTTGTTTAACGTCGTTAGCTTGACGAATAAAACCTATATGTCTGAAGTAGGCAATGGTGGACCAATCAAGGTATGGCTGGATTAATCGTCGGGAATGTCTCCTCCTTCGTAGAGTTTTGCTCTTTGCCCGTTCACAACGAATGGACTACATGACTGATTCTGGATCTCGACTGCTCCTGATTGTAAAACTTTAGTAACTGTAAAGGGACATGTCCACCTTGAACGGAGCTTGACAGGATAGAGTCATAATCTAGAGTTAAACAGGAGAACAGGGTCTCCTACATGAAAATATTTCTTTACGATCTTCTTGTCGTGCCAGGCTTTGGTTCTTTCTTTATAGATAATGGCATTTTCATAGGCTGATTGGCGGAGTTCTTCTAGTTTATGTAAATCAAGGACGCCATTTTGTCCAGCGGTCAAATAATCAAAGTTTAGGGTTTTTATGGCCCAATAGGCCCTGTGTTCTAATTCAAAGAGGAGATGACAAGATTTTCCATAGACTAGTTGGTAAGGGGTTGTTCCAATCGGGGTTTTGAAGGCGGTTCTATAGGCCCATAGTGCATCTTGCAGCTTTTGAGACCATTCCTTTCTTGATATAGAGACCGTCTTTTCTAAAATTTGTTTTATTTCCCTATTGGATACTTCTACTTGGCCACTAATCTGTGGGTGATAAGGTGTCGCTATCCTATGCTTAACTCCATATTTCCTTAAAAGTTTTTCGAAAATTCTTGATATGAAATGCGATCCTCCGTCGCTGATAATAAGATGGGGGGTTCCGAATCTAGGGAAAATATAATACTTAAATAGCTTAATGACTACTCGTGTGTCATTGGTGGGGGAGGCTATGGCCTCGATCCATTTAGACACGTAATCGACTGCAACTAAGATGTATTTGTTTCCTAAGGAAGACGGAAAAGGTCCCATAAAGTCTATGCCCCAAACATCAAAGAGTTACACCTCTTGAATGTTTCGTAAAGGCATTTTGTCACGTCTTGAGATGTTTCCAGTGCGCTGGCACCGGTCACATTTGGTTATATAGGTGTGTATATTACGCCACATTATTGGCCAAAACAGGCCTGCTCTAAGAATCTTGGCGTGAGTTTTGGATGTATTAGAGTGTCCTCCATAAGATGCAGAGTGGCAGTGTTCTATTATCTTTCTTACTTCTTCTTCTGGTACGCAATGACGAAAAATAATGTCAGTGCCTCTTTTAAATAAGAGTGGTTCGTCCCAATAGAAGTGTCTTACGTTGCTAAAGAACTTCTTTCTCTACTGGTAATTAAAATCAAGGGGTATAATATCGGCAGCTAGGTAATTCACAAAATCTGCGTACCAAGTTACGTTGCTTACTGCTAAAGCTCTCTCGGGCTTCTTAGAAGGTTCTAGGTTGCTTTCCATGGCCTCTACCCTAGCGATTAACCTATCATAGGTAAAATCATCGTTAATGGGGAGTGGGTCTGGTTTTAGATACTCGAGCCTAGAAAGTGTTAGAACACAGATTGGTTCTTAGTTATATCTCTATGTTTTGATGATAACACTTATGAAATTTTGTATTAAGAAATTATATACTCTAAATATGTTCAAGTATTTTTGCTGTAGATATTAAATTTAATATTCTTCTGAAAGCAAAAATGAATCTGAACGTTGAACTACGCAAGACTCTGAAGCATCAGAAGCATCTCTACAGAAGACTCTGAGCGCTGCCTACAGAAGACTCTGAGAGCTGCCTACAGAAGGATCTGAAGCAGAAGCTACAGAAGCATCTGAAGCGTAGACTGAAGACTTTGTATGAAGAGTTTCAAGCACTGTTTTTCAGAAGACTCTGATAGTACTATACGCTACATGTACTGAGGATCTGATCTCCAAACTCTACTCTGATTAAATTCATGCTAAAGCACACTTGCTGCAACACTCTGATACAGCAAACTCTAAAGACATCAAGACTCTGATCACTCAAGGCTCTGATGTTAATTGTTATGAATTAGAAACTTGTTGAAGAAGATTATTCAAAGTTATATCCGTTGGTTATGCCAAACGACTCTTTCCTCTTTTATGCTAGACACAAGAACTCAGGCAAAAAGGATTTCTCTGAACGTTCTACTTCTAGGAAAGGTCAAGTGATGTGAAGACAAAAGGCTACAACTACTTTGCAGTACACGGTCTTCAAGCTTGCAACGTCTTGGACTTCTTTGTCTATATAAGCAAGTCTTCAACAACTTTCTTCAGTTGACGAACTTTGACAAAAATTCATTGAAAAGCTCTCATACAAATTATTACTCTTTGCTGAATTTATTTCATACGTTCTTAAACTTAAGTGTAAATCACAGTTGTGATATAGCTTAATTAGAAGCATTTCAAACACTTATTCAGATAACATTTAATTGTAAAAGTTCCTTGAGAAGACCAAGTTGTGGTCAGTAGTTCTTGAGAAGACTAAGACAGTTGTTCTTAGTGATTGATATTGTAATCAGTTTAATTATAGTGGATTAAGTCCTTGTGGAGAAAGGAAAATCACTCTTGATAGGGTGGACTGGAGTAGTTGAGTTCAACGAACCAGGATAAAAATCTTTGTGTTTTTATTGCCATAATATTTTCTAAATCCTTATTCAACCCCCCCCCCCCCCCCTTCTAAGTATTTTCTCACCTTCAGTTGGCATCAGAGCTCCAGTTCTATGTGTGTTATCACTTCACCGTGAACAGAAAAGATCCAGTGAGAAAACTCTTGATATATATTCTTGGTTGATATTATGGCTGAAGCTTCAACATCTAACAACAACAACAGATATGAAGAAAGGGATAGAATCAACATAAAACCCCCTATGTTTGATGGGGAGAAGTTTGACTATTGGAAGGACATAATAGAGAGTTTCTTCCTTGAATCTGAGAATAGTCTGTTAAAGTCAGAAGTTGTTGAGCTCAAAGAAAACAATTTGAAAATGAAAAACAATTTTGAAAATGCTCAACAAGACTCTGAATCTGAAACTAAGTAAAAATGCAAAAATATTTTAGAAGAATATGACTATAGTTTTCAGAAGTTAACAGAAACAACAGGAAAGGAATTGGATATGAATCTTCCTCTGGAAAGGATTTAAATCCAATACCTGTTGATAAAATTATCATTAAGAAGACTCCCTTATATTCTAATTTTAAGTTTGGTCATCTGAATGATATTAAACATACATGTTCTGATCAGAACGTTCCTATGTTTAAACCAAAAGTTAGTCATAACAAACCTGTTGTAAAAAGACAGAAGTTTTGACAAACTTTTAAGGCAACTAACCCAAAAGGACCCCAAAAGATCTGGGTACCTAAGGATAAGATAATACCTGTTGCAGATGTATTTAGCAGCAAAGTCAAGATGCCAGTCATGGTACCTGGACTCTGGCTGCTCACGTCACATGACGGGAGAAAGGTTTATGTTCCAAAGCCTGAAGCTTAAATCTGGAGGAGACGTCAAGTTTGGAGGGAATCAGAAGGGCAAGATTATTGGCTCTGGTACTATTGGCAATGGTAACCTTCCTTCTATATCTAATGTTTTACTTGTAGAAGGATTAAAGCATAATCTATTATCCATAAGTCAATTAAGTGACAATGGTTATGACATAATCTTTAATCAAAAATGTTGCAAAGTTGTTAGTCAGAAGGATGGCTCAATCCTATTTAATGGAAAGAGGAAGAACAACATTTATAAAATCAATCTTTCAGAACTTAAGGTTCAAAATGTAAAATGCCTTATGTCTGTTAATGATGAGCAATGGGTCTGGCACAGAAGATTGGGGCATATTAATATGAGACGTATATCTCAGATTAATAAACTCAATCTGGTCAGAGGACTTCCTAAGTTGAAGTTCAACTTAGATGCTCTTTGTGAAGCATGTCAAAAAGGAAAATTTTCAAAATCTTCTATTAAAACTAAGAATGTTGTTTCAACTTCAAGACCATTAGAATTACTTCACATTGATCTGTTTGGACCAGTGAAAACTGCATCCATCAGAGGCAAGAAGTATGGATTAGTCATTGTTGATGACTATAGCAGATGGACATGGGTGAAATTCCTAAAACACAAGGATGAGTCACATTCTGTGTTCTTTGAGTTCTGCAAACAAGTCCAGAATGAAAAAGATTTTAAAATTATTAAAGTCAGAAGTGATCATGGTGGCGAATTTGAAAACAAATATTTTGAAAAATATTTTAATGAAAATGGCATTGCTCATGATTTCTCATGCCCTAGAACTCCACAACAGAATGGAGTTGTAGAGAGGAATAATAGAACTTCACAAGAAATGGCCAGAACCATGATCAACGAGACTAATCTGGAAAATCATTTTTGGGCAAAAGCAATAAACACAGCTTGTTATATTCAGAACAGAGTGTCTGTAAGACCTCTTTTGGAAAAGACTCCCTATGAATTGTGGAGGAACAGAAAACCCAACATTTCTTATTTTCATCCTTTTAGATGTATATGTTATATGCTGAACACTAAAGAGAATCTAAACAAGTTTGATTCTAAAGCACATAAGTGTTTCATGCTTGGCTATTCTGAACGCTCTAAAGGCTACAGAGTATACAATACTGAAACACAGATTGTGGAGGAATCTATACATGTTAGATTTGATGATAAGTTTGGCATTCAAAAGCCAAAGCAGTTTGAAAGTTCTACAGATAGAGAAGTAATTCTCACAGACTCTGAAGGCTCAGAGGCAGAAAAGGTTCAAGTGAAAGAGCCAGAAGCAATGCCAGATGCAACTCCTTTAGCTTCTCAAATGAACAACTTGAATATTTCTGAAGAATCAAATGTTAGAGGATCATCTTCCAGAATCAAGGCCTCTCACCCAGAGGATGTGATCATTGGAAAGAAGGATGACCCTATAAGAACAAGATCCTACCTCAGATCATCTGAAGCGTCATTACTTAGTTTGGTGTCAGTTATTGAACCAACTTCTATGGATAAAGCTCTACAAGACAATGACTGGATAATTGCCATGCAAGAAGAGCTCAATCAGTTCACAAGAAATGATGTTTGGGATTTGGTTTAAAGACCAAAAGGATTCAATATAATTAGAACTAAATGGGTCTTCAGAAACAAGTTGAATGAAAAAGGAGAAGTTGAAAGAAACAAAGCAAGGCTTGTTGCTCAAGGTTATAGTTAGCAAGAAGGAATTGACTACACATAGACTTATGCTCCTGTGGCAAGGTTAGAGTCTATTCGTTTACTCATTTCTTTTACTGCACAAAATAACATCACTCTATATCAGATGGATGTTAAAAGTGCCTTCTTAAATGGGATTATAGAAGAGGAAGTGTATGTTCACCAACCTCCTGGTTTTGAAAGTGATAAATTTCCAGAACATGTTTTTAAACTTAAGAAATCTCTTTATGGTTTAAAACAAGCTCCTAGAGCTTGGTATGAGAGATTAAGCAGTTTTCTTCTGGAGAAATTTTTTATCAGAGGCAAAGTGGACACAACACTCTTCTGTAAAACATTTAAGAAAGATCTGTTAATTTGTCAAATATATATAGATGATATTATATTTGGATCTACAAATGTTATGCTGGGAAAGGAGTTTGCTCAATGTATGTAGGCTGAATTTGAGATGAGCATGATGGGAAAATTGAGATTCTTTCTGGGAATTCAAGTCAACCAGACTCCATATTGCACTTACATTCATCAGACTAAATATGTAAAAGAGCTTCTGAAGAAGTTCAACATGACTGATAGTAAGATGGCAAAGACTCCTATGCATCCAACAAGCACTCTTGGTAAGGAAGAGGTAAGTAAAAAAGTAGATCAGAAACTCTATAGAGGTATGATTGGATCTCTTATCTACTTAACTGCTTCTAGACCTGACATTTTATTCAGTGTATGCTTGTGTGCAAGATTCCAATCAGATCCCAGAGAATCACACTTAACAGCTGTTAAGAGGATTCTAATCTATCTAAAAGGTACTTCTAATGTGGGTTTGTGTTACAGAAAATCTGATGAATTTAAACTAGTTGGATTATGTAATGCTGATTACGCTGGAGAAAGAGTTGAAAGAAAAAGTACTTCTGGAAGTTGTCAATTTCTGGGAAGAAATTTAATCTCCTGGTACAGCAAGAAACAACCTACAATTTCTCTATCAACTACAGAAATAGAATATATTGCTGCTGTTGGATGTAGCACGCAGATGCTCTGGATGAAAAGTCATCTAGAAGATTATCAGATCTTTGAGAGTAATATTTCCATATTCTGTGATAATACTTCTGCTATATGCTTGTCTAAAAATCCAATTTTACACTCTAAAGCTAAGCATATAGAAATTAAATATCACTTCATCAAAGACTATGTTCAGAAGGGTATTATAAATCTAGACTTTGTTGATACAGATCATCAATGGGCTGATATTTTCACAAAACCCCTTGCTGAAGATAGGTTTAAGTTTATTCTGAAAAATATTGGTATGGAATTCTGTCCAGAATAATATTTATCAGAAGCAAATTTCTAGGATGCAAAATGTTTAAACTCTGAAGTATTACATCTGTCATTTATTTAATTTATTGAATTATTAATTCTGTGTGTATCTGAACTAACAAGTCTCAGAGGATCTGAACATTGGCTAACGTTTCATTTCTCAAAGAGGTTTCAGAAGCACATGCAAGCAAACACGTGTCACTCTGAATCTGAAAAGATGGCGTGCACAATACTGAAGAGACATTCGAGGTAACGTTTGAATAATTGGTTTCTCATTTTCCCCCCATTTGTCAGAATCATTAATGCTTTGAAATGATTAATTTCTTTTTATTAAATGCCATTAAATGCTAATTGCGTACGTGCTGAACGTGTGACCTTTTGTGTGCCCTAAATTTCTTCTATAAATTTTACAAATCTCACCATTTCACACTTTTCACTCTCACAAACACGTTTATGCATTTCTGCTTGCTCTTTAGCCTTCATTTAAACCCTAAACCTTCATCATCTCCAATGGCTACTTCATCTTCAACCTCAGCTCAGTTTCAATCTACAATGGCTGATGTTTCTTCATCAAACATGGGTGCTTCCCCTTTTAAGGAATCTATCAGAACATTACTCACGCCTGTTGACAAGTTGGAAGTTCCATGTGAGTCCATAGTTAACTTTGAATCATTTGCAGAAAATGGGTATGATCTTCGTCCCGTTGTTGATGCCCAGTGTTGGACCAAGTTATTTGACAGATTAATGGGACCAGTTTACCCTCGTCTGGTTAAGGAATTTTGGATACATACTTCTTGTTGCCCTAAGTTCATAGTGTCATTTGTTCTTGGGAAGGAAATCATCATTACTGAAGCTTTGATAAGGAAACTCATAGGATATGAGGAGACTGATGGAGTCACCAATCTACCTTCTGGGCGTGTGGACATGGCTGAAGTATACAGAGAAGTTTGCTCATCTGGAGTAGCTTCTAACAAGGTTAAGGATCTGAAACCAGTTTACAGAATCTGGCCTAAGATTTTCATGTGCTGCATTCACCACAGAAAATCTTCAAATTCTCCAGATTACATCAACACTGATCAACTTTACTTCATGTATTGTCTGAGTCATGGCACCAAGATGGATCTGCCATATCTTCTGTTTAATCATATGTGGACGCATGTTAAATAGTCAAGGGAAGAGTTCAGAAACAAGCACCAGAAGCTTAGAAATTGGATTCCAATGGGAAGACTTATCTCAGACATTCTGATTGAGAATGGTATTGCTGGTCATCTGTTTGAAGCTGGAATGAAGGAAGAATTGGCTTCTGCAGTTGGAAAACATCTGAACGGGAAGAGTCTTCAGAGGATGAAAGTGGTAGAAGAAGTTACTTCTACTCCAAAGAAATTCAACACTGAAGAAGTCACTCAAAGAAGAGTTCCTGTTGCAAATTTCCCTATGTTCTTTGCCAATGAACCAAGGGATTTTGTTCTGCAATACATCACAGAGTGTCTGAATGAAGGAATTCCTCTGCCATTAAATCTGGTTCAGAAGGCAGGTGAACCTGCTCCAGATCTGTATGATGCCAGACATAAGAAGAAGAGAAAGGTTGCTACAGAAGAACCTCTTAAACCTAAGAGGAAAGCTACTAGTGAAGTTGCTGCTGTCAAGCCTAAGAGAGTCAAGAAATCAGAAATCAATCCTCCAGAGGCAAGTCTAAAAGAGATTCTGGAAACTGTACAAGAGGTATTAACATATGATCAAACTCTTCATGAACCCATTATACCATCACCTTCACCTTCACCTCCTCGTGTTTCTAAACCTAAGAAACCTTCTGTTAGACTATCTGTAACCCAACCTATTGCACCTTCATCTAAAAAATATACATATGAACCAACACCTTCTAAACCATCTGATAATCCTCCATCTGACAAACAAACTCCTGCACCAAAATCATCTAAAATTCCCCCACCAGAACCAACAAAACCAGCAGAACCAACTCCAACACCACAAGAACCTTCTCCACAACAACCTGAATCTCAATAACCTGAACCAATACCATCTGAACCTATTGTATCTGAACCACCAAAATCTATACCTTCCAATCCTCAACCTAATCCTCAACCAGAGCAACCCAAACCTACTGAATCATACATATCTGATTCTGAGGTTCTGGATGTCCAACCCCTCAAAACTATGTTTGATGTATCTTCCACATCCTGTCCCTCATCTACCTCATCTAATTCATCTGAATCTGATGTTCATCCAGAAATAAGCCCACCCCCTCTCTCAGAGGATATGAACCAAAACAACCAGATACATCTATTTCATCGGATGCTATCATTCCTGAACCCACTCCAATATCATCTGAGTTTGTTTCATTTGCATCTTTCAAACCTTTACCTTCTGATCCCCTTCCCTCTGCACTCAAACTCAAACACTTCTTTGACAAACCAAAACAATCAGCTTTTGCTCCATACTCTGTTAATCCAAGAGCTGTCATCTCATCCATTCGCATAATCAAACCATTCTTTCCCATCATGCCTTCTCAAAAGAAACTAGCTTATCCTCGTCCTCTTTTCATCATCCCAACTTTCGCCATACCACCTCCACCAGAACAACCCAAACCAACACCTCTGGAAACCTACCTTAAACCCAAATCCAGATTAGATGTTAATGCTCTATTTGCTAGTTTCAAGAAGGAAATCAGAATTAGTCTAAACTCTGTGGAAGAGAAATGTCTCTCAGGCATCAATCCAGAAGCTTCTGAAGAATGCTAGAATAAGTTTATTGCCAGGTTCAATACTGTTGCTTCAAATCTGAAGAGTGTTTGCTCTGATGATGCGAAGATCAGATTCGCTGAGCTTACCAGAACAATACTTTGGAATGTAACCAGATCTCCTACATTGCTTCTTGAGAATGCACCTTCATCTTCTGGAGTGTCTGCTACTTCTGAGTCTGTTGAAGGACCTGCTTCTGAAGTCATTCTGGAAGAGAATCCTTTGGCTCTGATGATTGTGGATAAATCATCTGCATTTGTGCTTCCAGACTCTGCAACTCCAATGGAAATTGACTCTGCTCATGCTTCTGCATCAGAATCTGCTCCGTCTACTTCTTCTGAGATCAACAAAAAGAACCCAGAATTAGAAGATAAGATTGTTGTGTTGGAAGCTGGTCAATCTGAGATTAAGTCCTGGATGGCAAGGCAAGATCAGAAGACTGAAAACATTGAGAATTGGATGTCCAAGTAAGAAGAATCTTCTTCTGGGATCACCCACCTTCTGAAGATGCTTCTTTCCAAACAATCCTAGATTTATGTTTTCTTTATCTGATGTTTGAGCACTTGTTTTTTGAATTTTCTTATCTGATGTTTTGTCTGTTTTATCTGACTATTTGAATGAATGAACGAATCTGAATGTTTTCTCTATGTGATGATATCTTTTCTCTCTGCTTCCTTTTATTTATCTTTAAGAGTTTTCTTTTTTATTATGACAAAAAGGGGGAGAAAATGAAATTCTGACTGTTCAAATAAACTTTACCTGAATGGAATTCAGACATATCAAAATTATAACTAACATGGATTTTTAGTCTTTCAGAACTATAATGATAAATCTGACAAATTCATTAAAAGTAACTCTGAGATCCCCATATCAAGTTTTAACCAATCAGGCTCTGATTCTGAAACGTTCATCCAAATCAAGCTCTAATTCTGAACATTCAGGCTCTGATTCTGAAAAGAATACTCATACAAAAAGGGAAGTTTCTATTCTTTCTTAGTATTCAATTCAGGGGGAGATTCATAATCTCAGGGGGAGTTATATTTATCTTCTTATTGAACAAAATTTCCTATGTTTTTGTCATCATCAAAAAGGGGGAGATTGTTAGAACACAAATTGGTTCTTAGTTATATCTCTATGTTTTGATGATAACACTTATGAAATTTTGTATTAAGAAATTATATATTCTAAATATGTTCAAGTATTTTTGCTGCAGATATTAAATTTAGTATTCTTCTGAAAGCAAAAATGAATCTGAATGTTGAACTACGCAAGGCTCTGAAGCGTCAGAAGCATCTCTATAGAAGACTCTGAGTGCTGCCTATAGAAGACTCTGAGCGCTTCCTAAAGGAGGATCTGAAGCAGAAGCTACAGAAGCATCTGAAGCGTAGACTGAAGACTTTGTATGAAGAGTTTCAAGCACTGTTTTTCAGAAGACTCTGATAGTACTATACGCTACATGTATTGAGGATCTGATCTCCAAACTCTGCTCTGATTAAATTCACGCTGAAGCACACTTGCTGTAACACTCTGATATAGCAAACTCTGAAGACATCAAGACTCTGATCACTCAAGGCTCTGATGTTAATTGCTGTGAATTAGAAACTTGTTGAAGAAGATTATTCAAAGTTATATCTGTTGGTTATGCCAAACGACTCTTTCCTCTTTTATGCTAGACACAAGAACTCAGGCAAAAAGGATTTCTCTGAACGTTCTACTTCTAGGAAAGGTCAAGTGATGTGAAGACAAAAGGCTAAAGCTACTTTGCAGTACACGGTCTTCAAGCTTGCAACGTCTTGGACTTCTTTGTCTATATAAGCAAGCCTTCAACAACTTTCTTCAATTGACGAAGTTTGACAAAAATTCATTGAAAAGCTCTCATACAAATTATTACTCTTTACTGAATTTATTTCATACGTTCTTAAAGTTAAGTGTAAATCACATTTGTGATATAACTTACTTAGAAGCATTTCAAACACTTGTTTAGTTTACATTTAATTGTAAAAGTTCCTTGAGAAGACCAAGTTATGGTCAGTAGTTCTTGAGAAGACTAAGACAGTTGTTCTTAGTGGTTGATATTGTAATCAGTTTGATTATAGTGGATTAAGTCCTTGTGGAGAAAGCCAAATTACTCTTGATAGGGTGGACTGGAGTAGTTGAGTTCAACGAATCAGGATAAAAATATGTGTTTTTATTGCCATAATCTTTCTAAATCCTTATTCAACCCCCCCCCCCCCCCCCCCCCTTCTAAGTATTTTCTCACCTTCAGAAAGGTGGTCGACAACTATTTTTTCTGTGCCTTTCTTGTCTCTAATGTCCAGATCAAACTCCTGTAACAGGAGGATCCATTGGAGTAACCTTAGTTTGATATCCTTCTTGCTCAATAAGTAATGGATGGTAGCATGATCTGTGTAAACTATGATTTTGGCTCCTACCAGATAGGATTGAAACTTATCCATAACAAAAACTACGGCAAGAAGCTCTTTCTCTGTGGTAGCATAATTAAGTTGAGCAGCATCTAGGGTTCTACTAGCATAATATATAACATAATTTCTTATCCTTTCTTTGTCCTAGAACATCTCCTACAACGTAGTCGCTAGCGTCACACATGATTTCAAAGGGTTGGTCCCAATCTGGAGGTTGAATGATGGGTGCCGAGATCATGGCTTGTTTTAGAAAGTTAAATGCTTCAAGGCATTTTTCGCTAAAGCTGAATTAGACATCTTTCATCAGGAGGCCGGTTAAAGGTTTGGTATTTTTAGAGAAATCTTTGATAAAACACCGATAGAAACCAGCATGTCCAAGAAAGCTTCGGACTTCTCTGACAGTGCTAGGGGATTTAAGGTTTTCAATCACTTCTATTTTGGCTTTATCTACTTCAATACCTCTCTCGGAAACTATATGTCCCAAGACTATACCTTCGATGACCATAAAGTGACATTTCTCCTAGTTCAACACTAGGTTGACATCAACACATCTTTTCAGGATTTTCTCAAGGTCAGCGAGGCAATTGTTGAAATCAAAATTGCATATCGAGAAATCATCCATGAATACTTCCATAATTCCATCAAGGTAATCTGCGAAGATCGCCATCATGCAACGTTGGAAAGTAGCAGGTGTGTTACAGAGACCGAAAGGCATTCTTCTGTAGGCGAAAGTGTCATAAGGGCATGTGAAGGTAGTTTTCTCTTGATCCTCTGGGTGTATGGGAATTTGGAAAAAACCAGAATACCCATCTAGGTAGCAAAAATAGGAGTGTCGGGCTAAACGTTCTAACATTTGGTCTATAAAAGGTAAGGGAAAATGGTCCTTCCTAGTAGCTTTGTTTAATTTCCTATAATCTATACACATGCGTCATCCTCCTTCTATCTGTTTTGCCACATGTTCACCTCTTTCGTTATGCACAACCGTGATGCCTCCCTTTTTAGGTACTACATGCATGGGGCTTACCCACTTACTATCAGAGACCTGATAAACTATACCTCCTTCTAGTAACTTGAGAACTTCCTTCTTAACAACATCGTTCATTATAGGGTTTATTCTTTTTTGGTGTTCTCTAGAGGGTTGTGAGTCTTCCTCGAGCGAGATTCGGTGCATGCACACGGATGAACTTATACCTTTTAGATCAGAGATATTATATCCTAAGGCAAAGGGATATTTTCATAAGATGACTAAGAGTTGGTCTGTATCTCTTTGGTTTAGGGCAGCACTGACTATCACTGGACAATTCATTTCTTCGTCCAAGAATTCATATCTTAGGTTCTTAGGTAGTTCCTTAAGTTTTAAAGCTGGTTTTTTTAGGCATGGTATAGGATTTGGGGTAAGGGATAAACATTCGTACAGGTTATCATCAATGTAGGATTCTATAAATCCATCATCTTCTTTTATGAGGGTTGAAGGTAGTTTGATGCTTTCTTCTAATTCTAGCTCTCTAACACATTCATCGATGATGTCTATGGCATAACATGCGTCTCCTAATATTGGTGACATAAGAAACTTCAACAAAATAAATTCTATCTTTTCGTCACCTACCTCAAAAATAAACTTCCCTCTCTTAACATCTAATATGGCTCCAGCGGTCGATAAGAATGGTCCGCCTATGAGGATAGGAATTTCATCATCTTCTTTAATGTCCACGACGACAAAATCAGTTGGGATGAACAACTGATCGATCCTAACTAGGATGTCTTCCAATATGGCAACCGGATATTTAACGGATCTGTCGGCTAACTGAAGTGACATCTTTGTAGGCTGTAATTCTCCTAGTTTTAACCTTTCAAAAACTGCTAGGGGCATAAGGCTTACACTAGCTCCTAAATCTAGAAAAGCTTTATTTATGACATGACTTCCCAAAATACGAGGTATGGAGAAATTTTCAGGATCTTTCTCTTTCTTGGCAAGTTTATTCCCGGAAATGGAATTGCATTCTAAAGGTTTTGGGTCGTCAAGTCTACATTTATTGGTAAGGATGTCTTTGAGGAATTTTGCATATGACGGTATTTGGGTGATGGCTTATGTGAAAGGAATTTCCATATGAAGTTTCTCTATGACTTAAATAAATTTTTGGTATTGGTTATTGATCTTGGTTTGTTTTAGTCTTTGTGGATAGGAGTATGGCAGGTTTATATGGCAGTGGTGGTTTGTTGGTTTTGTCCTTGTCCTTCTGCTTTTTAGATCCTACTGGTTCCTCTACTTCGCACGTGGGTACCATGCTTTCCTTAAGAGTATTGGATTCGCTTAATGTCGGGTTAACCGGTTCATCATAAGCGGTCCAACTTCGTAAGGTAATTACATAGGCTTGCCCTCGGGGGTTCTGTTGGGGTTGACCAGGGAACTGTCCTTCGGGAGTAGTCTCAGGAGCTTGTTTTAAAGCTATTTGAGATATCTGGGTTTCAAGCATCTTATTATGGGTGACTATTTGGTCTACTTTGGTTCCTAAACGGGTGATCAGTTCATTTACATGAATGTTCTGGTTCAGGAATTCCTTGTTTTGCTGGGTCTGAGCTGAAATGAAATCTTTCATGATTTTCTCAAGGTTCGGTTTAGGTTGCACAACTTGCATAGGCGGGTTTTGTCTTTGAGCTTGATAACCGTATGGTCTCGGGGGTGCAGGGTTTTGGACAGGGTTATTATTTTTGTAGGAAAAGTTTGGGTGATTCTTCCATCCAGGGTTATAGGTATTTGAAAATGGGTTTCCTTGGGCGTAGTTGACTTCTCCTGAGTGAGTTTTGTTTAGCAGATTGCATTATGCCGATTGGTGTCCTTGAGTACCGCATAGTTCACACTCAGTCGAAACTGCTGCTGCTACTGGGTTTGTATACATATGTTCGACTTTAAGGGCTAAAGCGTCCATATTTGCTTGCATCATGTCTATAGAACTTATCTCATATATTCCTCCTTGGGCTTCTTTCTTTTCCACTGTTGCTTGCTCAATCCCCTATTGAGAATGGTTTTGGGCCATATCCTCGATGAGAGCGCAAGCTTCAGAGTAAGGCTTATTCATCAGGGAGCCACCTGCGGCGACGTCGATGGTCATCTTTGTGTTATAATGAAGTCCATTATAGAAGGTATGAATGATTAGCCATGATTCCAGGCCATGGTGTGGACATATTCTCAACAGGTCTTTATATCTTTCCCAAGCTTCAAAGAGAGATTCACCTTGGTTTTAGGTAAATCTGGTTATTTGGTTCCTAAGAACAACAGTTTTGCTTAGGGGAAAATATCTAGCGAGAAAAACTCTTCTAAGGTCTTCCCACGTTGTTATAGAATTGGATGGAAGGGAATCTAACTAAGTGAGGGCTTTGTCTCTAAGGGAAAAGGGAATAATCTTAACATAATCGCCTCAGGGGTAGCACCATTGGTTTTAAAAGTATTAGCTAGTTGAATAAAAGTTTTTAAATGTTGGTTCGGGTTCTCGGTAGCGAGTCCCGCGAAATGGTTTTGTTGTACTAATTGTAATAGGGACAGTTTTAGCTCGAAATTGTAGCAGAAATATTGGGGTTCACAATACTAGAACTAGGTTCGTCATTAGATGGTTGAGCAAAATCCTTAAGGGGCCTTTGGTTACGGTCTTCGTCCATAGCTCTCTTAAATCTACAAAATAAGATATGTGTGCTAGTGTAATGTTCAGGTTCCTCTAAAGGATCTATAAGGGTATCGGGGTTGCGAGTTCTTCGCATTGACCGGAGGGTATAACCTTAGTCTAGATGGTGTAACAATAGGGTACAAAATTTTGACGTAATTGGTCCCCGTCAACGGTGCCAAAAACTTGATGGGCGATTCGCAAGTGCATGAATAGCGTCAAAGTAATACAAAATATTATCGATCCCACAGAGACCAAACATCAATCAATCGAGTACTATTGTTACGGTATTTATCTAAGACAAGTCAATATAGGGGTTGGTTGTGCGAAATAAAAGTAAAGTGCAGAATTAAAATTAATAATAAAGCAATAGGCATAAATGCAATTCATATAGCTACGCAGTATTCCAGATCTAAATAGATAGGATTCATTATAGGGTAATGTTTTCTACTCATGAAAAGAACTAATTCAACAGGAATTGTCGCTTTCGTGTATTCATAACCGAGTTTATCCCTAATCGACCTCTCTTATTGTCACTTATAAGAAGGTGCGCATTGCATTAGGACTAATAAACTTATTTTTAAGAAATATAGTTTCTAGACTTAGTTGAGAAGTATTTTAACTTGGAATTTCTAATAAAAAGAGTTTTCTAATTGACTGAGCCAAGCGCTTTCGCTTCCTTGGAACAGTCAAAACTAACCAAATTTATCTAAAGGTTGGACGACTTTCGATCTTACCCAACAAATTTTAAGTGCAGAAAATAAGTGTTAAAAGTTAAAATAACCCTTAAGTAATTCTATCGACAATCGTTTGGAATACTAATTATAACTATAATCCTCGCATTCTAGCCCTTAAAGTTTAGCCGGACATGATAAATAAATGCGGGAAAGTAAAGTGCGGATAAATAAATAAAGTGTGATAAAAAGGTGCGCTAAATAAATAACAGGTAATTAAGGCGCGGCAATAAAAGGCAGGTAAATAAATGCAATAAACAGAAACCTGCTCAAACGAGAGGCTTTAAAATCTTGTACAACTGGAAGTAAATGTGGAAATAAAATGGCGGCAGGTTTAACTTCTACCCAAGAGCTCCAAACTCGATTACACGGTGTAATAACCCCTCGATGTGAGAAGTTTATAACTTTACAGATAAGTGAAATGTATGGCTTGAGTTATGTTCTCTAAGCTTGGATGGTTTGAAATGAATCAGAACTCTGCTATTTATAGAAGCAGGAAAGTACAGGCAAAGACAGGAATGCCCCCCAACTCCTTTTGGGAGGGAAATGACCGTGTGAAGGTGGTGCCCGCCACATGTACTAGGGTGGAAGGGAGTGGGAGACGTGGCAGTTGTCAGCGGTTGGCTTGCATCCTACTCATGGCATCTCCTATGGCGCCCGCCATGGTGGAAGCCATGTGTACATTTCCTCAAAAAGTAGGGTTTTAGCTCGTTTTTCTTCATTTCTTCTCGAGTAGCCTTGAAAATACAAAAACCTGAAAAAGGAACAAAGTAGAGGCATAATACAAGAAAATGGAAATAAAATACTAAATAACGTGCATAAAATCGAGTCAAATAAACACTATATTTTAGGTATATCAGTCAGCATATTCGCCCCAATGAAGCTGATGACAGAGAAACCGTACGCAGGGTTCGATCCCTAGAGCTTCCATGCAGGCTTGATCCAGATACCGGGTCGGTGCCATAGGACGTTGTCGAAGAACTGAGTACCTCTCTCTTTGCTTGTCGTCTCTTAAGGCGACGTACATGTCATCATGTTGCTGCATCCTGAAAAATAAAACTCACAGAACAAAACCTAAAAGCACAATCATTATAAACCGTCAGTTGACACATAAAAGAAAACAAAATAAAATAAAATGAAAATAAAAAATAAAAGATAAAGGAAAAATAAAGAAAATCGTGGGTTGCCTCCCAGACAGTGCTTGTTTAATGTCGTTAGCTTGACGAATAGAACATATATGTCTAAAGTAGGCAATGGTGGATCGATCAAGGTATGGCTGGAGTAATCGTCGGGAATGTATCCTCCTTCATAGAATTTTAATCTCTGCCCGTTTACAACAAATGGGCTACATAACTGGTTCTGGATCTCGACTGCTCCTGATTATAAAACTTTAGTAACTGTAAAGGGGCCTGTACACCTTGAACGGAGCTTGCCAGGAAAGAGTCGTAATCTAGAGTTGAACAGTAGAACAGGATCTCCTACATGAAAATATTTCTTTACGATCTTCTTATCGTTCCAGGCCTTAGTTCTTTCTTTATACATAATGGCGTTTTCATAGGCGGATTGGCGGAGTTCTTCTAGTTTATGTATACCAAGGACGCGGTTTTGTCCAACAGTCAAATAGTCAAAGTTTAGGGTTTTTATGGCCCAATAGGCCCTGTGTTCTAATTCAAAGGGTAGATGACATGATTTTCCATATACTAGTTGGTAAGGAGTTGTTCCAATAGGGGTTTTGAAGGCGGTTTTATAGACCCATAGCGCATCTTGTAGCTTTTGAGACCAATCTTTTCTTGATATAGAGATTGTTTTTTCTAAGATTTGTTTAATTTCTCTATTGGAAACTTCTACTTGGCCACTGGTCTGTGGGTGATAAGGTGTCGCTATCCTATGTTTAACTCAGTATTTTCTTAAAAGTTTTTCGAAGATTCTTGATATGAAATGCGATCTACCGTCACTGATAACAAGACGGGGGGTTTCGAATCTAGGGAAGATATAATTCTTAAACAGCTTAATGACCACCTCGTGTGTCGTTGGTGGGAGAAGCTATGGCCTCGATCCATTTAGACACGTAATTGACTGCAACTAAGATGTATTTCTTTCCTAAGGAAGACAAAAATGGTCCCATAAAGTCTATGCCCCAAACATCAAAGAGTTCTACCTCTTGAATGCTCTTTAAAGGCATTTTGTCACGTCTTGAGATGTTTCCAGTGCCCTGGCATCGGCCGCATTTGGCTATATAGGTGTGTATATCACGCCACATTGTTGGCCAAAACAAGCCTGCTCTAAGAATCTTGGTGTGAGTTTTGGTTGTGCTAGAGTGTCCTCCATAAGGTGCAGAGTGGTAGTGTTCTATTATCTTTCTTACTTCTTCTTCTGGGACACAACGACGAAAAATACCGCTTGTGCCTCTTTTAAAAAGGAAAGGTTCGTCCCAATAGAAGTGTCTTACATTGCTAAAGAACTTCTCTCTCTGCTGGTAGTTAAGATCAGGGGGTACAATATCTGCAGCTAGGTAATTCATAAAATATGTGTACCAAGGTACGTCGCTTACTGCTAGAGATCTCTCAGGGTTCTTAAAAGTTTCTAGGTTGCTTTCTTCTACGGCTTATATCCTAGCGATTAACCTGTCATAGGTAAAATCATCGTTAATGGGGAGTGGGTCTGGTTTTAGATACTCGAGCCTAGAAAGGTAGCCGACAACTACATTTTCCGTGCCTTTCTTGTCTCTAATATCCAGATCGAACTCCTGCAACAGGAGGATCCATCAAAGTAACCTAGGTTTGGCATCCTTCTTGCTCAATAAGTAACGGATGGCAGCATGATCTGTATAAATTATGATTTTGGCTCCTACCAGATAGCATCGAAACTTATCCATAGCGAAAACTACGACAAGAAGTTCTTTCTCTGTGGTAGCATAGTTAAGCTGAGCAGCATCCAAGGTTCTACTGGCATAGTATATAACATGTAATTTATTATCCTTTCTTTGCTCTAGAACAGCTCTTATAGCATAGTCGCTAGCGTCACACATGATTTCGAACAGTTTGTCCCAATCTGGAGGTTGAATGATGGGTGCCGAGATCAGGGCTTGTTTTAGAAAGTTAAATGATTCAAGGTATTTTTCTTCAAAGTTAAACTCGACATCTTTCATTAGGAGGCCGGTTAAAGGTTTAGTTATTTTAGAGAAGTCTTTAATAAAACGCCGATAGAAACTAGCGTGTCTAAGAAAACTTTGGACTTCTCTGACAGTGTTAGGGGGTTTAAGGTTTTCAATCACTTCTATTTTGGCTTTATTTACTTCGATACCTCTCTCAGAGACTATATGTCCTAAAACTATACCTTCGGTGACCATAAAGTGACATTTCTCCCAGTTCAATACTAGGTTAACATCAACACATCTTTTCAAGATTTTCTCAAGGTTAGCGAGACAGTTGTTAAAATCAAATCCGTACACCGAGAAGTCATCCATGAATACTTCCATAATTCCATCAAGGTAATCAGCGAAGATCGCCATCATGCAACATTGGAAGGTTGCTGGTGCATTACAGAGACCGAAAGGCATTCGCGTGTTGGCGGAAGTTCCATAAGAGCGTGTAAAGGTAGTTTTCTCTTGGTCTTCTAGATGTATGGGGATTTGGAAAAATCCTGAATATCCATCCAGGTAGCAAAAATAGGAGTGTCTGGCCAAACTTCCAGCATTTGGTCTATAAATGGTAAGGGAAATGATCTTTCCTAGTAGCTTTGTTTAATTTCCTATAATCTATACACATACGACATCCTCCTTCTATCTGTTTTGCTACATGTTCTCCTTTTTCGTTCTGCATGACCGTAATGCCTCGCTTTTTATGTACTACATGCACAGGGCTTACCCACTTACTATCTGAGATCTGATAAATTATACTTACTTCTAGTAACTTAAGGACTTCCTTTTTTACAATATCGTTGATTATAGGGTTTATCCTTCTCTAATGTTCTCTAGAGGGTTTTGAGTCTTCCTCTAGTAAGATCCGGTGCATGCACATGGATGGACTTATAACTTTTAGGTCAGAGATGTTATATCCTAAGGCAGAGGGATATTTACGTAAGACAATTAAGAGTTGGTATGTTTCTCCCTGGTTTAGGGTAGCACCGACTATAACTAGACCGTTTATTTCTTCGTCCAAGAACTCTTATCTTGGATTCTTAGGTAGTTCCTTAAGTTCTAAAGCTGGTTTTTTTTGGCATGGTGTAGGATCTGGGGTAAGGGATAAACATTCATACATGTTATCATCAATGTAGGGTTCTATAAATCTGTCATCTTCCTTTTTGAAGGTTGAAGGCAGTTTGATGGTTTCCTCTAATTCTATCTCCCTAATGCATTCATCGATGATGTCTATGGCATAACATGCATCTCCTAATACCGGTGCCATAAGAAACTTCGATAGAATGAATTCTATCTTTTCGTCACCTACCTCAAAAGTCAAATTCCCTTTCTTGAGATCTATTATGGCTCCAGCGGTTGATAAGAATGGTCTACCTAGAAGAATTGGAATGCCATCGTCTTCTTTAATGTCCATGACAACAAAATCGGTCGGGATGAATAGCTGACCGATCCTAACGGGGACGTCTTCCAATATGCCAACCGGATACTTGACAGATCTGTCGGCTAATTGAAGTGACAACTTCGTAGGTTGCAATTCTCCTAGTTTTAACCTTTCAAAAACTGCCAGAGGCACGAGGCTTATGCTAGCTCCTAAATCTAGAAAAGCTTTATTGATGACATGACTTCCCAAAATACAAGGTATGGAGAAATTCCCAGGGTCTTTCTTCTACTTGGCAAGTTTATTTTCAGAAATGGAATTACATTCTAAAGGTTTTGGATCGTCAAGTCTATGTTTATTTGTAAGGATGTCTTTGAGGAACTTTGCATATGACGGTATTTGGGTGATGGCTTCTGTGAAAGGGATCTCCACATGAAGTTTCTCTATGACTTTGATAAATTTATGGTATTGGTTATTGATCTTAGTTTGTTTTAGTCTTTGCGGATAGGGTATGGGAGGTTTATATGGTGGCGGTGGTTCGTTGGTTTTGTTCTTATCCTTCTGCTTTTCAGATCGTATTGGTTCTTCTACTTCGCTCGTGGGTACAATGTTTTCCTCAGGAGTCTTGGGTTTGATCAATTTC
Source organism: Lathyrus sativus (assembly GCA_963859935.3). NCBI lineage: Eukaryota > Viridiplantae > Streptophyta > Magnoliopsida > Fabales > Fabaceae > Lathyrus > Lathyrus sativus. The sequence goes on along the minus strand of OZ012741.1, from coordinate 693,679,173 downwards.
GGGTTAACCGGTTCATCGTAAGCGGTCCCACTTCGTAAGGTGATTGCATTGGCTTACCCTCAGGGGTTCTGTTGAGGTTGACCAGGGAACTATCCTCCGAGTGTAGTCTCATGAGTTTGTTTTAAAGCTATTTGAGATATCTGGATTTTAAGCATCTTATTATGGGTGACTATTTGGTCTACTTTGGTTCCTAACTGGGTAATCAATTCATTTACATGAATGTTCTGGTTTAGGAATTCTTTGTTTTACTGGGTCTGAGCCGTGATAAAGTTCTCCATGATTTTCTCAAGGTTCGGCTTAGGTTGCACAGCTTGCATAGGCGGGTTTCATCTTTGAGCTTGAAAACCGGATGGTCTCGGGGGTGTAGGGTTTTGGATAGGGTTATTATTTTTGTAGGAAAAGTTAGGGTGATTCTTCCGTCCAAGGTTATAAGTGTTTGAAAATGGGTTCCCTTGGGTATAGTTGACCTCTCCTGAATGAGTTCCGCTCAGCATATTACATTTCGCCGATTGGTGTCTTTTGGCTCCACATACATTGCACTCAGTTGAGACTGCTGCCGCATCTACTGGGTTTGCGTACATATGTTCGACCTTAAGGGCCAAGACGTCCATTTTGGCTTGCATCATGTCTATAGAACTTATCTCATGTATTCCTCCTTGGGCTTCTTTCTTTTCCACCGTTGCTCGCTCTATCCCCCATTGACAATGGTTTTGAGCCATATCCTCAATGAGAGGGCAAGCTTCAGGGTAAGGTTTATTCATCAGGGCGCCACCTGCGGCAGCGTCGATGGTCATTTTTGTGTTATAGTGAAGTCCATTATAGAAGGTATGAATGATCAGCCATGATTTCGGGCTATGGTGTGGACATATTCTCAACAGGTCTTTATATCTTTCCCGAGCCTCCAAGAGAGATTCACCTTGGTTTTGGGTAAATCTGGTTATTTGGTTTCTAAGAACAACTGTTTTGCTCGGGGGAAAATATCTAGCAAGGAAAACTCTCCTAAGGTCTTCCCACGTTGTTATAGAATTGGCTGGAAGGAAATCTAACCAAGTGAGGGCTTTGTCTTTAAGGGAAAAAGGGAATAATCTTAACCTAATCGTCTCAGGGGTAGCACCATTGGTTTTAAAAGTGTTAGCTAGTTGAATAAAGGTTTTTAAATTTTGGTTCGGGTTCTCGGTAGCGAGTCTCGCGAACTGGTTTCGTTGTACTAATTGTAATAGGGACGATTTTAGCTTGAAATTATGAGCAGGAATATTGGGGTTCACAATACTAGAACTAGGTTCGTCATTAGATGGTTGAGCAAAATCCTTAAGGGGTCTTTGGTTACGGTCTTCGTCCAAAGCTCCCTTAAATCTACAAAATAAGATACGTGCACGAGTGTAACGTTCAGGTTCCTCTAAAGGATCTATAAGGGTATCGGGGCTGCGAGTTCTTCGCATTGACTGGAGGGTATAGCCTTAGTCTAGATGGTGTAACAATAGGGTACGAAATTTTGACGTAATTGGTCCCCGGCAACAGCGCCAAAAACTTGATGGGCGATTCGCAAGTGCACGAATAGCGTTAAAGTAATACAAAAGATTATTGATCCCACAGAGACCAAACGTCAATCTATCGTTTGCTAGTGTTACGATGTTTATCTAAGGCAAGTCAAATAAAATGTTGGGTTGTGCAAAATAAAAGTAAAGTGCAAAAATAAATTCAATAATAAAACAACAAGCATAGATGCAATTCATATGGCTACGTAGTATTCCGAATGTGTACATATAGGATGCCTTATGGGGTAATGTTTTCTACTCATGAAAATAACTAATTTCACGCGAACTATTACTTTCGTGTAATCAGAACCGAGTTTATCCCTAATTGATCCCTCTTATTGTCACTTATAAAAAGGCGTGTATTGCGTTAGGATTAATAAACCTATTTTTAAGAAATATAGTTTCTTAACTTAGTTGAAAAGTATTTTGACCTGGAATTTCTAACAAAAAGAGGTTCTTGTGAACCGGACTTTAAATCCATAAACGCATTCGAAAATAGTTTTAACATCAGTTTTCTTAAACATTAACGATTCCTAATTAACTGAGCCAAGCGCTTTCGCTTCCTTGGAACAGTTAAAACTGACCAAATTTATCTAAAGGTTGGATGACTTTCGATCTTATCCAACAGATTTTAAGTACAAAAAATAAGTGTTAAAAGTTAAAATAACCCCTAAGTAATTCTATCGACAACCATATTGAATACTATTATAACTACAATCCTTTCATCCTAGCCTTTTGTTGCACCCTAAAATTTGACCAACCGGGTATCGTATTTGGTCCTATGTTTCGACGCATAATCGCATTCGCATCTACATATCGCATACAGTGCATTTTTCATTTGTTTTGATTTTATCGGGATCACAACTCTCGTCTCGGGTCTCAGGTGTTTTTTAATCAGTAGAATCGTATTTTTGAGATATTTCGGTGCCCGTTTATTTTTACCGGCTATGTTGGTGCGCTCTCGCGGTGTTAGTTGTCGTTCGGTGCTATTTTCGTTCCCTCGGGAAATTATTATGATTTTTCTGGATTTTATTGACCATTTTTAGATTTTTTTAATAGCTTTTAAATCATTTTTAGAATATTAATAGGATTTTTAATAGTTTTAATTCTTTTTAGATAGATTTTAATCATTTTAGGATTTAATAGGATATTAATAGTTTTTAAAAATAGTTTTAATAGTTTTAATCCATTTTTAGAATTTAGTAGATATTATATAGATTTAAATCATTCTTTTAATCATTTTTAGAATAATAGATATTAATTAGTTTAGTAGATTTTAATTAGGGATCTTAGAATATTAGATATTAAATAGATTTTTACTATTTTCTTAATAGAATAAATAGACTTTTTCTTTTAATAATAAATTTTCTTTTATAGAAGTTTAATTAGTGGGTTTATTAGAATTTTTTAGAGATTTATTAGAGTATTAGGATAATTCTCTTGTTAGGTTCAATTGAGATCTTATTAGATATTAATTAGGTTAATCATCAGTTAGTTAGTTAATTAGGATTAGATATTAATCAGGTTGTTAATCTTTTTTAATTCAATTCAGTTTTTAAGTTTTTGGCCATGTTTTTCGTGTGGGCCTCATAGCAGGCAAAGCCCATTTCTGCAGAAAACTCATTCGTAAGGCCCAGTTTATTGGTTTTTTTTCTTTCCATTTCCAGATCAATCCAGAAAGTTCCAGAAATCTTAGTCCATATATAAGCTTCAGGCTACACGTGTAAGAGGGGAGAGGACCCCACGTTTTTCATTCACACACGGACACGCCATCACTTCCCTTCTCTCTCACTGCCACGCCACGCACACGTGGCGCACATGCAGATCCTCTCACTCCACTAACGCAGCCACGCGTCTCCTCCACCGGTCCTCACCGTCCTTCTCACCGGCCGGCATGCATGGCCGGCGACCACCGTAACTACTCACTCAACCGTCTCCGGCCACCGCACACTTCACCGGAATCACCAAAAAAAACCCAGACTCCGATCATTCTTCATCTCCTCCAACCCACCTTCATCATTTTTCCAGAAGAATCTCATCAATCTCACCTCAGATTTTCATTCAACATTCTTCAAGAATGTTCATCATGTTTCCAGATTTTTCCAGACTTCATCTTCTTCAATTCCACCGATCACCATCTCTGATCAAAGTTCATCCAAATCACCAGAATCAACATCAATAATTCTTCAAACTTTCTCCAAGATCTTCATGCAAGTTGTTCGTTATCTTCAGGCGTTTTCAGAACCAGAGCCTCCAACAATCATCGTCAGAAATATTGAAGAACTTCGTCAGAAAGGATGAATGTTCATCAAGAACTTCATCGGTGCTTCGTCCTTTTTCCCAGAGCTTCGAGAACCTCATCATGTTCTTCACAAGATCTTCCAGATCTTCATCGTCTCTCCAACATCTCCAGAAATCCATCCTCAAGAATTTCCAGATCTTCAAAGATCATTAAGCCTCATCGTTCAACAATGCAAGAACGAACTCCAGAAACATCATCAAGAACGGTCAACTTCAGAACACCTCCAGAACTGCGTAAAACCTTCAAGTGAATCTCCTTAATCTTCATCTGTTGGTCTTCACCGGCGAGCCTTCGACCAAATCATTCAAAAGATTTGCGAGAATTTGTTAGTTTTGGTGTTCATGTTGTTTTAGTGGTTGTGAAATGTGTTGTTCGAGTTTGAGAGGAAGAACGAAGATTGAAACGGAGAAGAAGGTGAGAGTGATCAGGGAGAAGGAGAAAGAGAGAGAGAGGACGGCGGCGCATGAACAGTAACGAAGGAAGATAGGATTAGGGTTTGAGGATTCAGAGAGAGAGGGCTGTGTGTTGGACTGGGCCTCAGGCCCAAAGTTTTTCGTCTGTACACCCTCCAATTTCCTATTTCCCCCCCCCCCCCCCCCCCCCTCCGTGTGTTCTTTGGGAAATGGGCCAAGCCCAGTTTATTTTCTGGGTTACACCCTCCGTTTAAGTCTGCACCCCCCCTGTTTTTTTTTCCTTTTACGTTTTTGTTGGGCTGGGCCCAGTTCAGGATGGTTTTTTGTACCCCTGGGCTGTATTTCACCCCCCTTTATTATTCTTTTTGTTTTTTTGTTTGTTAGAAACATGAAAAAGAAAAGAAAATATGAAGAAAAAAAAGAATAGTGAGAAAAGAAAAGAAATAATATTTGAAAAAATGAAAAAATATGTGGAAAGATAGTGAGGAAAATAGATAAAAATAGAGAGAAAAATATAAAAAAGTATTTTGAGAAAAAGAAATATTGAAAAACATTTGGAGAGAAAATAGAAGTATTTTAAAAAAAGAAAAAAAAAAAAAGATACTTGAGAAAATAGTAAAAAATATTAGTGTAGATTTAATATTTTTTAGAGTGCATTTTTTAGAAGTCCACGTGTTAGGGGACTATTTTCCATTCGATGTTTCAAGATAGGATAGGATAGTATTTCCTAGGAGATTTAATTTTCAGTATTCACTCATTGTAACCATTTTTCAGAATGTTAATAAAACGAGATTTGAGCTGTGGTCCCAAAGTAGCCGAACTACAGCTGCTCTGATTTCTCGTACCAGACGAGAATATGTAGGCATAGGATGCGATATCCTAGCGAGCACACTAACAACTGACTTTCTGTTCTCTCGCTGCTGTGCGATCGAGACTTTCCCGCTGACGACTGATGTTACCCTTTTTCTCTCTTGCCCAAGTGCATTTGAGACCAGACCATAGTTTTGCCCATAGGTTCCCGTACCTTCAAAACCAGTTGATTTTCTCACTGCTGTGTGAGAATACCTCGTTTAGCCGTAGTTAGCCTGAACTACGTGAAGCTCTGATCTTCCATGTAGTGTGGAAGTACGTAGGCACAAGACGCGAAGTCTTGGCGAGCCAATTTCCCCGTAGTCCCGAACTACGTTGACTCTGACTTTCTCTCTTGAGAATATGTAGGCATAGAGTGTGACGCTCTATCGAGTCAATTCCCTTCTGTTTAGATTTAGCAGCCATAGATAGATTGTTTTTTCATCCTTTAGACAACCCAAGCAAGCGTGGATCCCGTCGAGTACGACGGACGTGAGGGGTGCTAATACCTTCCCCTTGCGTAACCGACTCCCGAACCCAGGTTTTGGTTGCGATGACCATACCTTTCCCGTTTTTTGCGAGGTTTACTTCGAGCGTTTCCTTTCCCTCCGTTGGGATAAATAACGCACGGTGGCGACTCTTCTGTCAGCCGGCGCCGATTTTCGTAGTAGCGACAGCTGGCGACTCTGCTGGGGACCCAACGTCCCCTGGCTGCTAAGGACTGCGATAGTTCTTATGCATGTGGGATCCAACGTCCCCTAAGAGAGAGTCAATCCTAGCGCTTGTTTGCTTGTCTATTGGGGCTTATTTATTGATATTATTTATTGCTGTTGGGGTGTTACGGGTGTTCTATGATTGAGTGAGAAGCCGGACCTGGGCTTGAGTGCACCTTAGACTTAGAGTAGAGATTAGTGGGCGCCCGCTTGCTTTGCTTGCCTTAGTGTCCCGCGAAATCTACGCTCAGACGAGGTTCCTCTGGTTGGCCTCCTGCCCCTTCCTTTGGTTGGCGTGGGTTGCTGGTTAGTTGAATTGTCGACTCTGGGAACCGATCATTTGGAAGTTAGCTAAGTGAGGCCTCTTCAAGACTTGATGATGCCACTCCTTCTGGGAATCGTATCGTCAGTTTTGAAAGTCTGTGACGCTAACAACCGCATAGGATGCCGTACCTTGTCAGATATAGGTCCACACCTGTGAGTGGGGGGGTTTTTCTTGCAGGAACCTTGACTTCCAACCTACCCGTTATTGTGGTCTTCTCTTCAGAGCGAACGTACTCCGTCAGCAGCGCAGCAGTATTCAGAGATTGTGTGGGGGCTATGGTCCCGTTGTTTGCTGCATCTTGCATTGCATTTGCATAAACAGTGTTGCATCATATTGCATATCATCTTCCAGTTAGCCAGAGTTCTGATCCAGCCTTTGTTTCCTGATGGTGATTACCCGGAGTTTGGATTGAGCAACTGTTTATTGTCAGAAGACGACCTAGGGGTTGAGTAGCTTTGAGCAGAATCGAGCATTGAAGTCATCTGAAGACCATTGGTAGCTATGTCTGAAGGCCATTTCCAGTCTCCTAGCACCTTGACAGGGTTCACTATGGCGTCCAACCCTCTGTATGATTCCATGGAAGACTTCCCGCAAGTGAACAACGTTGCTGCAGACCAAGTTGTACAGCCTTCTGTGGAGAATCGAGATCGATGTGAGCAGTTTATTGCCTGAAATGAACGTCCTCCTCCTGTTAACAATCAAGGCGTTGCTTTCCCTGTGATAAATTACCGAAGAGATATCCCGATGGCCAGGATGGTAGATCCACGAGCTCTTGAGACGGATAGAAGACTCCGAGCATTGGAAGAGAAAATTGAAGCTTTGAAGATGAAAGATGCTGTTAACCTGAATGTTGTAGACACGTGTTTGGTTCCTGACCTGGTGATGCCTTATAAGTTCAAAGTGTCGAAATTTGAGAAGTACACGGGAGATAGCTGTCCGAAGCAACATTTGATGATGTTATGTCGAAGAATAACTTCGTTTGTGCGAGATGACAAACTGATGATCCATTGCTTTCAAGATAGTCTGACTGGGGGCATCTTTGAGGTGGTGTATGCAGTTGGAGAGAAATCAGATTCAGTCATGGATGGATTTAGCCAGAGCTTTTCTGAAGCAGTACGATTATAACCTAGACATAGCTCCTCATCACATGCAGTTGCAAGAATTGTCTCAAGAGGAAGTATGCTCAGAGATGGAGAGAATTTGCTGCTAGAGTGCATCCACCGCTGTTGGACCAAGAGCTGACAAGCATGTTGGTAGATTCCCTACAAGATCCGTACTTCGAAAGATTGCTCGGACTTCCGTTAAGTTTCTCTGACGTGGTAGCATTAGGAGAACGCCTTGAGTATGCCATACGAATTGGGAAAATTCAGGTTACTTCAAATGATCAAGCTGGTGAAACTGAGTATCCTTGTGACTATCAGAGTGAAGAAGGAGTTGGGATCAATGCAGTCATGCCAAAGGTTGAATATCCTCGAAGCGAATCAGTGAATTTTGTTGGTTCTTCATCTTATCAGAGATCAGTACCTCCTGTGGCTTGTTATACTGAACAGACAGCCGTGCCTGGGGCACCCTATCAGGAATCTTATGTCGCTTCCATTGCAAAGCAGCAAACTCGTGGCCGAGGTTATCAGAATCAGCGTCAGAATCAGAACAGGCCTCGCAACAATTTGGAACGAAGGAGAGCTCCTTCTCACCCAGTGCCTATGCCATATAGCCAGCTGCTACCATCTTTGATCCAGAGTTCTTTGGTGGAACCGAAAGCTCTTAAGCCAGTTCCAGAACCTTACCCTCCTGGGTACAATCCCCACGTTCAGTGTGGTTACCATGGTGGCTCTCCGGGGCATGCAACAGAAGATTGTAAAGCGTTTCAGGCGAAGGTACAGCTGTTGATCGACCAAGGGTGCATTTCCTTTCCAGAAGGAGTTTTATTTGTTCATGCCAACCTCTCAGCTGTCTAAGCTCGTAGATTCAGAGGGTCCTTTTCAAAAAGCCAGTGGTTCATACAGGCAGGCGCCTCAGCATTGGCAGTCCTCAGACTTTTATATCATTTGCATTTGTAGTTTCTTTTTTGTTAGTTACTACTTGCTTTTAAACATTGTATGTTTCGAATGGTGATAATAATAAAGTGACTATGCATTTTTCTGAATTAATCATGTCACTGTCGCTCATTTACTGCATTGCACTAACACTTGCATTTTACTCACTCCACTTTATCACTGTGACTAGCAAAGACTGGAGGGAGGATGACGAAATAAACTCATAACCGATGATCGTATGCTTTCAGATAAGACCGTACCGATGACGTACAAGGCATTGTTTCAAATCCCCTAAACACCGGAGAGATAAGGAAGAGAATCCCTTGTTAACCACTTCGAGCCGAGAAGTAGGAGTTTCTTTCGGATTTTTAAACCCTCACATCTTAACCCGGGGCAGGGTAGTTGTCAGTTAGCTTGACCGAGCATTCAAGTCTTACGGAGGCGTGTTGTCTTTTGAGGACCAATCAGTTTACGCCTCTCAAGAGGTCGTAATTCGTCAACCACAATGGTTAAACCTCACCAATCAAGAGTAAGGCAGCTACAATCCCTTCAGAGCAATCAAGACAACCAGTGTCACACGACTTTGTTCCAAAAGAAAGAAAAAAAAGAAAGCCCGCTAAGTAAAAAAAGAAAAAGAAAAAGCTGGAAAGCTAATACTTAGGCAAAAATTAGGGCATCCCGCTGGACTTCAAAAGAAAAAATCGAAAAGAACTCAAAAGGAGTCAGTCCAGGCAAAAATTAGGGAATCAAAAGAACGAAAAAGAAAGGATATCAAAAGAAAAATCCTCGAACAAGGACAAGGTCGTGTGGATACAGACACCGAAAATGAAAAGGAGTAACTGTTACTCCAAAACCGTGTGAGTTCCTTAGCCATGGTCCTTACCATTCAACATACCTCTCGAAGAGGCGAGCGCTTGTACCAGGTTAACTGAACCTTAGGATTGGAGATCATCACGTAGAAGGGGTGGGTATAAATCATAATTTGAGCCAAGTATCCTTTGTTTCACGAACCGTGAACCCGACCACGATACAACCCTTAAAAGACCTAATTGAGGTAAGGTTTATTCTGAAGGCGCATTACGGTAAGGTTGAGTAACCTGACTCCCTCTTGATTTGCAAGTCATATCCTTGTTGTATTTTTAAGCACTACATTTGAACTTTGGTTCATTCATCGCTCACAGTCATGACACATAAATGAGCGACAGCACAAAATTTTCAAAATCTGCATAAACATTGCATTAAGATTACCATTCGTAAACAGACGATTTTTACTTGCAGGTTAGTAGTTGACAGGAAATAAATTCCAACAGGGAATAGTCAAACAGGATTGAATAATTCAACAGTCTAGATCAGAATGGTGTCTGTTGTGAAACCCTGTAAATCTGGGGCATTGACTACCAGAGAGTTCGGAATCAATTAGTCTGAGGAAAAGTCTCGAAGCATCATTGGATCACGGAGCAATTGATCAAGAGCAAATCTTCTCGAGAGCCAATCAGGGGCAGTCATCCAGAATGCTATATCAGGGCAGGTTAAGTCGCTCAACGCTCGTTCAGGGGCAAGTCACGATAGTTGTTGAGTTAAGGGAGACACCGGGGTAAGCCACCGCAAGGTCGTATTGTAGCAAGGTGCTTTCGGTTCAGAGTGAGTTTCTTTCCGAGAACCAGATTGAGGCCAAGTCATTACAGACAGGGGCATGCCATCCCAAGAGTGCAGAGATTATTCTTTATTCGAGGGACGTTCGATTCGAAGTATCTCGAGGAAGTTCAGAATGCTGGGGCAGTTCATATTAAGCCGTCAGGGTACAGATTCTCAGACTATCCCACAGAGTTTCCTGCAGGCCGGGGCATAGCAAAGGCGAAAAAGTTGTTCTTCTCAGTGTCATCAGAGTATTCAGAGCTACTTGAGCAGATCCAGCCGATCTCCAAGTTTGAGACAAATGTCGGGAAATTGTGACCCTTCTACTAGAAGTTGTGAATTTAGACTGGATATTGTCCAGCATCAGGCGTGTATGACCCACCACGGATGTACAGAAGTCCAGCCTACCTGGCACACTCGTTTATCCCCCAGCAAAGTCGTACATTCGAGAAGCAGTTCATCTGGGGCAATTAGGTCGAGATTTGGAAAATCTCTCGCGGCTATGGGCATTACTCCGCGAATCAGTCGATCAGGGGCAAAAGATTATCGCAAGACCGGGGCAGAACACCCTAAAAACAAAAGATGTTGTTGGGACATTCTTTTGGGGTTTGACGTGCAGAAACAGTTCAGATCTAACCGTCAGGGTACAGAGATCGAAGAGTCCTCATCAGAAGGCTGGTGCCGATTTAGGGGCAAGGTATTGTGAGTAGCACTATGGCTAGCCTTTCTTTTCCAGACGAAATGCTCGGACCGGGGCATGTCGGTATTTGTGGGGCAAATTTCCGAGAAGGAATAGAGTTCATGTCGCCCTGACTAGAGGCTTTTTGGTGAAAGACTTGATCGTTACGTGAAATGAACCCCCACGCGGGTAGCGCTTCTGAGATAGCAGTGTTCCTCACTGAAGAGAGATCAAATTCCCCAGCTAGTCGTAGCTTATCCAAGAGGGCATTTTCCAGCCAAGTCATGTATTCTCAGCAGAATTGGAGATTCCAAGATCGTAAGGCTGTATTCAGACAGTATGGTGTCCCCCAGAAGGATTCCCTTATCTCGAGCAGAGTTGGTTCAGCCGCAGAAGATTAATATTTGTGAGCTGTATTCAGGCAGTTTACCTTTCCCCGCAGAGTCGTTTACTCTCTCCCAGCGGAGGCAGTTGATTTTCCCCAAGAGAATCATCCCATCCCCATTGGAGCTCTCTTTTCAGCAAGTGTTTTCACTCCTCCCAGTGGAACTCGAAGATTAAGGCTCTCCCCGGCAGAGTTGGTGTGGCGCATTGGCATTTATTTTGTCAAAATACCGTGTGATATCCGTTCACTCTCCAGCATAAGTCCGATCATACCGAGCGCATCTGTTATTCTCCAGCAGAGTTATATTCCCCAGCAGGGCATTACTTCAACGAGGTGCTTGGTTCAAGTTCCCAATTTCCCAGATGATTCGACTTCATTCTTCCAGCATTTACTTTGCTGGAATAATTCTGTAGCACCTGGCTATCCCCAGCAGAGTTGGCATTGTTTTCAACATCTATTTTGCTGGAGCAGTTCCTGTATCTCAGCAGTTCGAGTCTGCATTGGCATCGGCATATAGTGTCATACTTGCATCCACCAAATAAAAGCGTAGCATTTCCATGTTGAATGGAGCATTGCATCGTTATCAAACATACGCATTTTTGAAACATAAACTAGGTTGGCTAACCGTTTGTGTTCAAGTGTTGTTTCTCATGCAGGTTGAAGGAGCTCTTGCTCAGGTGAATCACCAAACATTCGAGGTCTCGACGTGAGACATTCAATGAAGTGTCAGCTTTGGCATTATTCCCCACAGAGTTATCATGATGAAGTTTTCTTTGTGAATTTCTTGTGTTTTCCCCGCCAGAATGAGTAGGCAGAATTTCTCCTCATTCCCAAGCAGAGTTGTTTGTCATCAAAGGGTTTCATGAATCAGAATGTCAGAGGCTGCCGCCGGTTATCAGAACAGGCGTCCGGTAGTTTGGATTCCAAATATCCCCAGTAGAGTCCGCCTCAAAATTGTTGTAACGTCAGTGATAAGAAGTTTGTGGACCAATGGAAGGATGAGTCCTGACGAGGACAATTTTATCGACAGGTTTTCCTCGTGCTAGAGAGGTGGGGGTCCTAACGTGGACAGTTTCATTTCCTCAAGTTGACGATACGTGTTGGTCCTAACATGGACAGGTTCGGTCTCTCAGTATGGGTGGAATGTGAAGTCATAACGTTGACAAAATTTGTTACTCTCCGTGGTGGTGTCCTGACGTGGACCATTTATTTCCAGTAGATATCTTTATTCGTAATGGTGATAGGGGTGTCCTGACGTGGACAAGTTTGTAGTTCTTTGTGATGACAAGACGCGAGAGTCCTGACGCAGACAAATTTATCCTTCTTCGTGTTGTTGGCGAAGGGTGTGTCCTAACATGGACAAGTCTCACTTCCCCAGCAAGTCGAGGACGCGCAAGTCCTGACGTGGACAGGTTCTATTACTTCAGCAGGTGGAGATGTGAGTCCTGACGTGGACGAGTTTTTATCCTCAGCAAGTCAAGAGGTGAGTCCTGACGTGGACAAATCAAGACGATACGGTTTCCTTACGTGGAAAGATTGGAGTCCTTACGTGGACAAGGCAAGGTGAAAGTTGAGTCCTTACGTGGACAGATCAAAAGAAAATGTATTCCTAACGTGGAAGAGTTTAGTCCTAACGTGGACAGATACAAAGATTTATTCCTTACGTGGAAAGATTGAGTCCTTACGTGGACATATCAGACTGGAGTCCTTACGTGGACAGATGAAGAAGCATTCCTTGCGTGGAAAATTGTATTCCTTACGTGGAAAGATTGGAGTCCTTACGGGGGCAGATCAAGAATTTTATTCCTTACGTGGAAGAGGATTGGTTTCCTTACGCGGAAAGAAGACGGGTTCCTCACGTGGAAAGAAGGGAGTCCTTACGTGGACAAATCGGAAAGATTGTGGTTTCCTTACGTGGAAAGAAGGATTGATTCCTTACGGGGAAGAGGGATGTATTCCTTACGTGGAAAGATTGAGTCCTTACGTGGACATATCAGATTTATTCCTTACGTGGAAAGATAGCATTCCTGACGTGGAAAGATTGATTCCTTATGTGGAAAGATGAGTTTATTCCTTACGTGGAAAGAATGAGTCCTTACGGGGACATATCAAGTTGGAGTCCTGACGTGGACAAATCAGAAAGATTGCATTCCTTACGTGGAAAGATTGGAGTCCTGACGTGGACAAACTAAGATAAGATTGTGTTTCCTTACGTGGAAAGAAAAGAGATTGTGATTCCTTACGTGGAAAATTTGAGTCCTTACATGGACAAATCAAGACAAAAGATGGCATTCCTTACGTGGAAAATTGTATTCCTTACATGGAAAGATTGGAGTCCTTACGGGGACAGGTTGAGAAGGTATTCCTTACGTGGAAAGAAATTGTATTCCTTACGTGGAAAGATTGGAGTCCTTACGGGGACAAATTGAGAATGTATTCTTTACGTGGAAAGAGATTGTGATTCTTTACGTGGAAGATTTTATTCCTGACGTGGAAAGTTTAGTCCTGACGTGGGCAGATGTAGAGAAGAAGTTGTATTCCTGACGTGGAAGAACGATGTATTCCTAACGTGGAAGAGTTTAGTCCTAGCGTGGACGATTTATTTCTGACGAGAAGGCAGACGAGCCATACCCCAGCAAAGTTGTTGAAGTTTTTCCGAATCGACGAAGCAGGCGTCCTAACATGGACAAGCAAAGTTTTATTCTTGCAATGAGAGAAGCTTTTCAGGCTGATGAAAATAATCCCCAGCACGGTCGTTAACGGATAAGTTTGTTGCTGTAACAACCAGATCCAGTCAGCAGATGTTGTTACCCAAGCAGGGTTGCCTTTTCATTTCTCTAGCAGGACGGTTATTCCCAGCGGATTTGGATTTCCCTTTTCCAGCATTTATTTTGCTGAGATGGTTCTGTAACTTCGGTTCATCCCCAGTGGAGTTGATGTTGCCTTCAGCATTTATTTTGCCAAGTGGTTTTCAGACCTGGTGTTCTCTGGCAGCTCGAGCCTGCATTTACATTTGCATATATAGTCATAGCATTTATACAAGCATATAGTATATCCATGCCGTATGGGCATCGCATTTTCAAACAGAATGCATAGCATTTCCATGTCATATAGGACATTGCATCATTATCAGATATACGCATGTCGAAACATGGACCAGGTTGGTTACCTATTGGATTTCGAATTTGTTCACCTGCAGAGTTGTTTGGTTAAGCTTCTCGTCCTTCCCAGCGGAGTGATTTTTCATTTGGTGATTACGTCGGCATCGAAAAAAACAACAACAGAGATTGACATATATCAGATTTTTGAAGCTGCGGCCTGTTGACAGAATAGGTGTCAGGCAGTTCAATTCAGAATTCCCCAGGAGAAATTGTCCTCAAGTTCGCTGTGAACTATGAGTCGACAGAAAAGATCCCATGGCAGATGGGAAGGTGTTTGCTTTTCTGAAGCATTATTCCGAAGAATCAGTATCTGTGGCGTCACACAGGTGATTGATGTTGAGAAAATTTATCAGAAAATTGACCAGTTGTTGCCGTGACAACCGAACTTCAGTTTATTGGAAGTTATTCCTCAAGCAGTTTTGCAGTATATTCCCGCGGTTGGCAAATTTCAGGGTTCCATTTGTATTCAACCGTCATCTACCTTTGAATGATTGAAGGTTGAGCGCCCTTCACCCATTCAGGTCGAAGCCGCTTGAATAGGGGCAGCTGTTGCACCCTAAAATTTGACCAACCGGGTATCGTATTTGGTCCTATGTTTCGACGCATAATCGCATTCGCATCTACATATCGCATACAGTGCATTTTTCATTTGTTTTGATTTTATCGGGATCACAGCTCTCGTCTCGGGTCTCAGGTGTTTTTTAATCAGTAGAATCGTATTTTTGAGATATTTCGGTGCCCGTTTATTTTTACCGGCTATGTTGGTGCGCTCTCGCGGTGTTAGTTGTCGTTCGGTGCTATTTTCGTTCCCTCGGGAAATTATTATGATTTTTCTGGATTTTATTGACCATTTTTAGATTTTTTTAATAGCTTTTAAATCATTTTTAGAATATTAATAGGATTTTTAATAGTTTTAATTCTTTTTAGATAGATTTTAATCATTTTAGGATTTAATAGGATATTAATAGTTTTTAAAAATAGTTTTAATAGTTTTAATCCATTTTTAGAATTTAGTAGATATTATATAGATTTAAATCATTCTTTTAATCATTTTTAGAATAATAGATATTAATTAGTTTAGTAGATTTTAATTAGGGATCTTAGAATATTAGATATTAAATAGATTTTTATTATTTTCTTAATAGAATAAATAGACTTTTTCTTTTAATAATAAATTTTCTTTTATAGAAGTTTAATTAGTGGGTTTATTAGAATTTTTTAGAGATTTATTAGAGTATTAGGATAATTCTCTTGTTAGGTTCAATTGAGATCTTATTAGATATTAATTAGGTTAATCATCAGTTAGTTAGTTAATTAGGATTAGATATTAATCAGGTTGTTAATCTTTTTTAATTCAATTCAGTTTTTAAGTTTTTGGCCATGTTTTTCGTGTGGGCCTCATAGCAGGCAAAGCCCATTTCTGCAGAAAACTCATTCGTAAGGCCCAGTTTATTGGTTTTTTTTCTTTCCATTTCCAGATCAATCCAGAAAGTTCCAGAAATCTTAGTCCATATATAAGCTTCAGGCTACACGTGTAAGAGGGGAGAGGACCCCACGTTTTTCATTCACACACGGACACGCCATCACTTCCCTTCTCTCTCACTGCCACGCCACGCACACGTGGCGCGCATGCAGATCCTCTCACCCCACTAACGCAGCCACGCGTCTCCTCCACCGGTCCTCACCGTCCTTCTCACCGGCCGGCATGCATGGCCGGCGACCACCGTAACTACTCACTCAACCGTCTCCGGCCACCGCACACTTCACCGGAATCACAAAAAAAAAACCAGACTCCGATCATTCTTCATCTCCTCCAACCCACCTTCATCATTTTTCCATAAGAATCTCATCAATCTCACCTCAGATTTTCATTCAACATTCTTCAAGAATGTTCATCATGTTTCCAGATTTTTCCAGACTTCATCTTCTTTAATTCCACCGATCACCATCTCTGATCAAAGTTCATCCAAATCACCAGAATCAACATCAATAATTCTTCAAACTTTCTCCAAGATCTTCATGCAAGTTGTTCGTTATCTTCAGGCGTTTTCAGAACCAGAGCCTCCAACAATCATCGTCAGAAATATTGAAGAACTTCGTCAGAAAGGATGAATGTTCATCAAGAACTTCATCGGTGCTTCGTCCTTTTTCCCAGAGCTTCGAGAACCTCATCATGTTCTTCACAAGATCTTCCAGATCTTCATCGTCTCTCCAACATCTCCAGAAATCCATCCTCAAGAATTTCCAGATCTTCAAAGATCATTAAGCCTCATCGTTCAACAATGCAAGAACGAACTCCAGAAACATCATCAAGAACGGTCAACTTCAGAACACCTCCAGAACTGCGTAAAACCTTCAAGTGAATCTCCTTAATCTTCATCTGTTGGTCTTCACCGGCGAGCCTTCGACCAAATCATTCAGAAGATTTGCGAGAATTTGTTAGTTTTGGTGTTCATGTTGTTTTAGTGGTTGTGAAATGTGTTGTTCGAGTTTGAGAGGAAGAACGAAGATTGAAACGGAGAAGAAGGTGAGAGTGATCAGGGAGAAGGAGAAAGAGAGAGAGGACGACGGCGCATGAACAGTAACGAAGGAAGATAGGATTAGGGTTTGAGGATTCAGAGAGAGAGGGCTGTGTGTTGGACTGGGCCTCAGGCCCAAAGTTTTTCGTCCGTACACCCTCCAATTTCCTATTTTTCCCCCCTCCGTGTGTTCTTTGGGAAATGGGCCAAGCCCAGTTTATTTTCTGGGTTACACCCTCCGTTTAAGTCCGCACCCCCCCCCCTGTTTTTTTTTCCTTTTACGTTTTTGTTGGGCTGGGCCCAGTTCAGGATGGTTTTTTGTACCCCTGGGCTGTATTTCACCTAGGGGTGGCAAAATGGATGGATTGGATGGATATGGATTGGATTGCTAATGGATGGATTAAAACAATCCATTAGTCCATTAAAATCCACTAAAATTTTATTAAAATTATCCAATCCGATCCATCCATTAAGAATAAAATCCATCCAATCCATCCATTAACATATTTTTAATGGATGGATATCCATCCATCCAACTTTTTTTTTAATTTCGTAAAAATAAATTATTTTTTTTCAAAAACAAATTAGTATTTTATTCTGAAAAAAAAAACCGATTTTTTTCCAAAAAAAGAAGTCGGTTTTTTTTTCGAGAAAAATTTTTATTTTTTTCGAAAAACAAATCAGTTTTTTATTCTGAAAAAAAATGATTTTTTTTCCAAAAAAAAAGTCGGTTTTTTTTTCGAAAAACAAATCATTTTTTTATTCTGAAAAAAAAAACCGAATTTTTTCCAAAAAAAAAAGTCGGTTTTCTTTTTCGAGAAAAAATTTTATTTTTTTTTCGAAAAACAAATCAGTTTTTTATTCTGAAAAAAAACTGATTTTTTTCTAAAAAAAAAGTTGGCTTTTTTTTCGAGAAATTTTTTTTTTCGAGAAAAAAATTTATTTTTTTTTCGAAAAACAAATCAGTTTTTTATTCTGAAAAAAAAAACTGATTTTTTTTCCAAAAAAAAAGTCGGTTTTTTTTTTTCGAAAAACAAATCAGTTTTTTGTTCTGAAAAAAAAATAGATTTTTTTCAAAAAAATTAAAAAAAAAAAATTTCAGAAAAAAAAATATAGTTTTTTAATTATTTTTAAAAAATCTAATTTTAAAAAAATAAATCTAATGAAAATAAAAATAATCCATTGGATCCTTAAAATATGTTGGATGGATTGAATCAATCCATTCATATAAATGGATGGATTGAATCAATCCATTCATATAAATGGATGGATTGAATCCATCCATGCATATAAATGGATGGATTTAATCCAATCCATTAACTTATTTTTGTGTGGTGGATGGATTGGATGGATTTTTTGATGAATGGATTAGATGAATTTTGCCTTAATGGATTTAATTGCCACCTCTAATTTCACCCCCCTTTATTATTCTTTTTGTTTTTTTGTTTGTTAGAAACATGAAAAAGAAAAGAAAATATGAAAAAAAAAAGAATAGTGAGAAAAGAAAAGAAATAATATTTGAAAAAATGAAAAAATATGTGGAAAGATAGTGAGGAAAATAGATAAAAATAGAGAGAAAAATATAAAAAAGTATTTTGAGAAAAAGAAATATTGAAAAACATTTGGAGAGAAAATAGAAGTATTTTAAAAAAAGAAAAAAAAAAGAAAGATACTTGAGAAAATAGTAAAAAATATTAGTGTAGATTTAATATTTTTTAGAGTGCATTTTTTAGAAGTCCACGTGTTAGGGGACTATTTTCCATTCGATGTTTCAAGATAGGATAGGATAGTATTTCCTAGGAGATTTAATTTTCAGTATTCACTCATTGTAACCATTTTTCATAATGTTAATAAAACGAGATTTGAGTTGTGGTCCCAAAGTAGCCGAACTACAGCTGCTCTGATTTCTCGTACCAGACGAGAATATGTAGGCATAGGATGCGATATCCTAGCGAGCACACTAACAACTGACTTTCTGTTCTCTCGCTGCTGTGCGATCGAGACTTTCCCGCTGACGACTGATGTTACCCTTTTTCTCTCTTGCCCAAGTGCATTTGAGACCAGACCATAGTTTTGCCCATAGGTTCCCGTACCTTCAAAACCAGTTGATTTTCTCACTGCTGTGTGAGAATACCTTGTTTAGCCGTAGTTAGTCGGAACTACGTGAAGCTTTGATCTTCCATGCAGTGTGGAAGTACGTAGGCACAAGACGCGAAGTCTTGGCGAGCCAATTTCCCCGTAGTCCCGAACTACGTTGACTCTGACTTTCTCTCTTGAGAATATGTAGGCATAGAGTGTGACGCTCTATCGAGTCAATTCCCTTCTGTTTAGATTTAGCAGCCATAGATAGATTGTTTTTGCATCCTTTAGACAACCCAAGCAAGCGTGGATCCCGTCGAGTACGACGGACGTGAGGGGTGCTAATACCTTCCCCTTGCGTAACCGACTCCCGAACCCAGGTTTTGGTTGCGATGACCATACCTTTCCCGTTTTTTGCGAGGTTTACTTCGAGCGTTTCCTTTCCCTCCGTTGGGATAAATAACGCACGGTGGCGACTCTTCTGTCAGCCGGCGCCGATTTTTGCAGTAGTGACACCTTTAAGATTTAGCTGGACATGGTAAAGTAAATAGACATGGTAAATAAGTGCGAGTAAATAAAGTGCAGGTAAATAAATAAAGTGCGGTAAAGGTGCGATAAATAAACGGTGCGAGAAATAAAAGAGGTGCGATAAATAAAAGCGGATAAATAAAAGGCGATAAATAGATAGAAACTTGCTCTAAACGAGAGGCTTTAAAATCTTGTACAACTGGAAGTAAACGACAGAAATAAAATGGCGGCAGGATTAACTTCTACCCAAGTGCTTCAAACTTAATTAGATAGTGTGATAACCCATCGATGTGAGAAGTTTATCACTTTACAATAGGTGAAATTTATGGCTTGAGTTCTGTAGCTAAGCTTGGATGATTAGAAATGAAACAGAACTCCTCTATTTATAGTGGTAGGAAAGTACAGGTAAGAACAAGAATGCCCCCAACTCCTTTTGGGAGGGAAACGGGCATGTGAAGGTGGTGTCCGTCACCCCCTTGTGGCGCCCGCCACATGAACTAGGATGGAAAGGAGTGGGAGACGTGGCAGTTGTCAGCAGTTGGCTTCTATCCAATGTGTGGCATTCCCTATGGCGCCCGCCATGGTGGAAGCCATGTGTACAATTCCTTAGAAAGTATGTTTTTTAGCTCGTTTTTCCTTCATTTCTTCTCGAGTAGCCTTGAAAATACAAAAACCTTAAAAAGAAACAAAACAAAGGCATAATACAAGAAAACAGAAATAAAATCCTAAATAACGTGTGCAAATTGAGCCAAGAAAACAATATATTTTAGGTCTATCAAATTCTCCTACACTAAAACCTTTGCTTGTCCTCAAGCAAAACATCATGACAGAAAACAGGGTGATATCCATAAATGATATAGGCAAAAAAGGTCTTATAAGTTCAAGCTGGGATGAAGCGATAGGTGATGACTCAGTGACCCACGGGTATCAGAATGACACTTCTCCATAAATACGAACATAAGCTTCGTTTTTACACAAATTAATCCATTATACCCTATTGTACCTATGTCTACTTTCAAATTTCCTTTTGAGTCCTTTTCATTCTGGTGCAATCACATTAAGCCCGTTTGTTGCACCCTAAAATTTGCCCAACCTTATTCATTGGGTTTATGTTTCAATATCATTAGCATTTGCATATAGAGTCATGTACATAGACTAACCATCTGCATAGCATAAGCATAGCAAGTCATTCAACAGGGGACCAACCATTATTCTCATCTCTAGAGGCCTATCAAGAGGTTATTATCTCAGTCAAGTCATCAAGAAAGAATTTGAAAGCAGAGAGTTCAGCAGATCAAGCCTTGAGTCCATCTCCTAGCTGAGGGTATCTGAGGGTCAATAAGAGGGTTGTGAGCTGTGAGTTGAAGGCATGGAGAGTATCTAGACATTATGAGAGACTTAGAAAGTCATTTAAAGAAGGAGACAAGTCATTGATGAGAGCACAAGAGCTACAGTTGAAGGCAGTCAACTAGGGTTTCATCTGGGTCAACCCTAGGTCAACCCTAGGTCAATTGACTGATTTAAAAGGGCATTCAAGTCTATTGGAGAGATGTGGGGTTCATCATTTGACATATAAAGAAGGATATGGAGATGTGCCAAGAAGAATTCAAGAGAGATCAAGGAGAAGAGGAGTTTCTAAATTAGGGTTTCTGTGTAAAATCCCCTAGTTTAGGTCAAATTTCCAAGCAAGATAAGTCAAAATTCAAGCTTCAAATGGATCCTTGGCCAACATGAAACTTGTAGAGGATCTCAAGACCTTTAATTTGAGTGGTGTAAGACATCAAGGAGATTTATAGAACTCAAGTTATGGTCCTTGCAAGTTACAGGTCATCTGAGGTATCTGAAATTTTGCCTGTGAAAGTGGCTTGACTTCCAAGCTAGTTTTACCCCTCAAGGAGATTTCAAATGAATTTTTGGTCAACATAAGAATTGTTCCTCATTGTCTTAGCTTTCTAGAATGGTATAGTATGCCCTCATATGATGTGTGGAGCTCAACTTATGGTCTTGGCAAGAAAAGGGTATTTTGGTCATTTGTGAATTACAGGTCATTTTAACCTATGCCCAAAACTCATACAAGGAAGCTTCAAATGGAAAAACTTACAACATCAAACTTGCTCCAAATGACATTTTGAGTCTATAAAAGTGACCATGGGAGATTGGAAATGTCCATGGCACAAGGTTTCAAAATTGGTAAATTTAATGAAGGAAAATGGCTTAAAAAATGGTATTTTTCATATCTTGGCCAAATGATGCAAAATTATAGGTCATTTTGAATGGAAAAGGCATTCTAAGAACATTGGCTAAAGTGGAATTTTGAGTCTAGTTCAAGATTTAGGAGTTATCCATGGTTGCTTGCAATATAAGAAACATAATCAACATTCAAGGGAATTTTGCACAAGGGAAAGTTCTCCAATGTTCTAGGAGGTTCTAATGCAACCTATATATTCATGCAAGCTGAATCATGCAAGGGTTGGTGCTCCCATTTGGCAAAAATCTCCATTTTCATCCATTTTCTTATTCTTGCACAAGATCCTCAAACTCTCACAAATCTCCCAAATTTCTCACATCTTTGAATTGAATCATCATCATCATCATTCAAACCCTAGGATTCACACCAAGAAGTGGCTGAATTGAGCAAGGATCATACATATCCACTTCATCATTCCAACTTGCATGAAGGATGGAATAGCATAATTCACAAGTTTTCAGCATAAATCACTGCAAACAGAAGCATATTCATCCATTGGAGAGTGTTTTTAGCAAGTATCAAGGGTTGGATTGAGGTCTAGCTACCATCACCATTATCAAGTGCAAGGTATGTACATTTCTTCGAATCTCACTGTTCTGGCTGTTAGAGATCATGTGGCTAGGATAATATTGTTTAGAAACCCTAGAGGATCATTTCTTGAGGTTTAGGGATAGATTCATGGAGATCAATAACAGGTTACCATTTCTGTTGGCTTCGATAACAAGCTTTATGTTGAGTTATAATCAATATGTTGAGGCATAGAATAATGAGGCAAGCATGTAGAACATCTGTTGATCATTAGGTTTGAGTTCTGGCACCTTTGATCTCAGGCAAGCATGGTGTGTTCTGAGGTTCGAGCTCTCTGTTTGGAGTGTGTAAGGAGAGTTAGGGAAAACTAAAACTAGGCATGGATTACTGGAGTTTCATAGAATATTTTAGGGCTTGAAATTTTGTGTTTTCATCGAGAAATCATGGAGAAAGATTGAGTGGAATTCTCATGCATGGAAGAGGGGACTGAAACCCTAGGCGAAGGGAGGAAGAAGATGAACCATGCGCCCTTGGATCTGGGGGGAATATTGACTTGACCAGGGATCGAACGACCCTCATTCAATCTGAGTTTTGGTGGGAAACTTCAAAAGAGACCAAACGCTGCGTTTCATTAATTGGGGGGTTGGGCTCAGAGCGCTATCCACACCCCCCATTTTAATAGGCCCATTGCTTTGAACGCGTTTTTTCTTCTTTTCTCACCCCCTCCATCTTATTTCATTTTCTTTTCTTTTTATTTTCTTTAATTTTTTTATGCATCTTCTAAAATTCATAATAAATAGCTAAAAAATCATTTTCAACTCATTCTTTTTGCATTATTTTCTTTAGGATGTCTAGAAAATTCTAAAAAATAAAAATTGTATTTTATTTTTTATTTCATATTTTTCCCATATTTTCTAAATAAATGACATTTTAAATAACTTCATTTCATGCATGATTTTAATAATTTTTGTTCTATTAGATACTTTCATATTTTTTGTTCATTCTTTTTAGGTTGTTTAGATTAGATATTGAACTTATGGATTCAATTTAGTTCCCATTTTTAGAAATTAAATTTAGGTGCTTAGTGTAGGTTTGAACAACATGAACAAATTAGGGTTTTTAGGTGATGACTTAGGAAGTTTGATTCTTTCCCTTAGGACTTAGGGTTTGAATAGTTTAGCTATGGGACTATAGGGGCTATGGGTAGTTATTAGATCCTCTTAGAAAAAAGTCAGGATTCCCCTACTGCTATTGCTCTACTGTATATCTGATTGACTGGTGTGGTGTGCCCTCTGGGGATTGTTGCTTGCTTGTTTGGGTATTGGGTTTGTCTGGGGACTTGGGGAAGCTGAAGACTTGAGGTGATGAAGACCATTGGAGATCCAGAGATTGAAGATCAACTGCCAGAGTTGGAGAGGAGGTTCTTGCTAGCAGCTGCTGAGGAGACTAGGGTTTAGGAGCTAGGCAGAGCTCTAGATTAGAAAGCTTGCTTCTCAAACATAGATGGCTTTGTTTGCCTCTATCCTTTCTCTATGATTCAAAGTCTCTTTCAAATATCCACCTTCTTCCTTTGGAAGGATCAGTGAATGTATTTGAAAGATAGAACTTTTGAGAGAAAACTTTCTGTTTAATGTTAACAGTTGATGAACCACCCTTGGTAGGTAATTAACTGTCTAACATTCATTCACTTCATCTGGTTGGCTGATGTTCATCCTGGAGCCTGAGACTTGAAGAAAAGCCATTGCAGATAGAAGACTGATGATCAAAACCCTTGCCTGAAGGTCATGAAGATGGAGATTAATACTTGTTGAAGCCTGTAGCTGAATGGAGATTACTTGAAGTCAGATGTTGAGTCAGAGCTGCTGATGCTGTTGTATTTCTTTCTGATGTATTGATTGGTTTTCCTGACTGTATTGTTTGCTGTTTACCCTGCTGGGTTGAAAGTGAAGTCTGTTCACTTTCGCCTATTTTTTTCTAGGTTCGAGGTTGAGTGGGACTCCCTTGCCTCGCTTGTATTGTTGCATTCATGCATTTTACTGCTTTATTATATCTGTTATTGTTTCTGTTTCTGCCTATCCCTTAGGATCTCTGTTTCTCTCTGCGCAAGAGAGGAGCATGATACACACTAGGTCTTAACCCATGCATGATAACATTAGGTTAGTTTGTTTCCCTTCGCAACCGTAGGTTAGAGTTCTGTCTCTTTCTTTCTCAAAACAAACAGAAAAACACATAAAGATTTCAAACACAATAAAAGACACTTCTTTCGTAAAAGAATGTGAACTCATCAAGACGTCATTTTTGTCCGCTTGGACTGTTAATCAAGAAAAACCTTTTTCAGAAAGAATAAAATCAACCAAGACAAGCCTGTGTCTTCCGTGGCCCGAACTACGTTTGCTCTGATCTTCCATGCTGTGTGGAAGTACGTAGGCATAGGATGTGATATCCTAGCGAGCAACCTTCCCCTCCTTTCCCGTAGGTAGGCGAACTACGTTGACTCTGATTTCTCGTTCCAGGCGGGAATACGTAGGCATAAAGTGCGATACTTTGCCGAGTCATTTTTTATTTTCATTTTCTTTTCTTTTTACCCCAGACCTTTAGAGTAGATAGAATAACAATCCATATCCGAAGACAAGCGTGGATCCCGTCGAGTACGACGGACGTGAGGGGTGCTAATACCTTCCCCTTGCGTAACCGACTCCCGAATCCAGGTTTTGGTTGCGACGACCATACCTTTCCCGTGTTGTGCGAGGTTTACTCTGAGCGTTTCCTTTCCCTCCCGTGGGATAAATAACGCACGGTGGCGACTCTTCTGTTCAGCCGGCGCCGATTTTCGCAGTAGCGACAGCTGGCGACTCTGCTGGGGACCCAACGTCCCCTGGCTGCTAAGGACTGCGATAGTTCTTATGCATTTGGGATCCAACGTCCCTTAAGAGAGTCAATCCTAACGCTTGTTTTCCCGTCGAGGATTTTGTATGGATTTATATTTCTGACCTTTATTTTCAGCATTATATATATGGATTATTATTGCTGTATTGGGGTGTGACGGGTGTTCTGATATTGAGTGAGAAGCCGGACCTGGGCTTGAGTGCACCTAGAATTAGCGTAGAAAGTAGTGGGCGCGTGCCGGCTTTGCTTGCATTAGTGTCTCATGAAATCTACACTCGGACGAGGTTCTTCTGGTTGGCTTCTTTTTCTACCCTTTGGGTCGAAGGGGTTGTTAGTCAGCTGAATTGTCGACTCCGGGGACCGATCACTTGGAAGTTGGCTAAGTGAGGCCTCTTCAGGAATTGATGATGCCACTCCTTCTGGGAATCGTATCATCAACCCTGAAAGTCTGTGACGCCGACGACCGCATAGGATGCCGTACCTTGTGCCAGTTATAGGGCCACCCACCTGTGAGGGGATTTGGGGTTATGCAGGTAACCAGACCTTCAGATACCGGTTTGTTCTTGATCAGGATCCTGAATATTTATGGAGGGTCCTAGTTTCTGTCAGAGACTGTTTGGAGATGTGTTCTGAGGTCTGTCAGAGACCAATTGGAGATATGATTTGAGGTCTGCCAGAGACCAGTCAGGTTATGATTATGGGGTCTATCAGAGACCAGTATTGGGGCTTTGTTTGAGGTATATCTGAGACCAGGGCTTGAGGACTTCTGGATGGTCTATCTGAGACCTTTCTTGATTGGGTTCAAGCTATGCAGCTACAGCTTTGGTCCCTGTTGCATGTTACTTGCATTGCATTGCCTGCATATCCATTACCATTTGCATTTCACTAACGTGTGTCTGTGCTGCAGGTGCATTTGCATTTCCCTAGTTCTAGTGCCCGGATTTCTGAGTTTTGACTATGACTAGTTTGAGGAAAACAGTTGCGTACAAGCTGCCTTCACCTGATATTACTTCTTTGCTTGGTCTGATATCTCTCGCTGATGAGGAGGTTAGAAGAAGCTTTAGAATGAGTCATGGGAGATTACTGAGATTAGTCTGTAAGCCCACTGCAGATGAGATGAACGGGCTATACACCTTGATGCAGTTCTATGACCCCGCATTGAGATGCTTTACTTTTGCTGACTTCATTATAGGGCCTACCATTGAGGAGTATGTGGAGTTTACTGAGCTTCCCGTGCAGAACAAGGTTCCCTTTATTCACTCTGCTGCTGAGCCCAAGCTGGAGGACTTAGCCAAAGCCTTGCATATGAACGCTGCTGAGTTGTTAGTGACTTCTTGGCTCGGGGTTCCCGGTTTCTCTCTCGATTTCTTGGTTGGCAAAGCTCAAGAGTACGCCAAGAGCGGTTGTTGGGTGGTTTTCAACGCTATTTTGGCTCTATGCATTTATGGAATTGTGTTGTTCCCTAACCTGCCCAATTTTGTGGACTTGGATGCTCTCTATCTGTTCGCTGCCGGCAATCCAGTGCCAACGTTGATCGGAGACTTCTACCACTCATTGCACTACAAGAACGAAAACCGAAGGGGAAAAGTTGTTTACTGCTGTACTCCTC
Source organism: Lathyrus sativus (assembly GCA_963859935.3). Lineage (NCBI taxonomy): Eukaryota > Viridiplantae > Streptophyta > Magnoliopsida > Fabales > Fabaceae > Lathyrus > Lathyrus sativus. Next base: position 693,652,743 of record OZ012741.1, on the reverse strand, counting down.
TGTTGAATATGTGGTTCAAAAGTCATCTCCCTATGAAGGGACCCTTTGCAGATAGTGCAACCTCAGCCAGTTGGTCAGAGCGCCTGATGAGGCTATATTCCGAAGACGTTGTGTGGTTTGATCGAGACCTGTTGGGATCTGAGCTCATCTTCAGTTGTTCTGGGTACCCTAATGTACCGTTGATAGGAAGAAAGGGGTGTATCAATTACAACCCCTCTCTATTCATTCGTCAGTTTGGGTATGCGCTGAAGAATCCACCTCAGGAGGAAGAAGTACAGGAATCTCTGTACTTCACAGGTGACGTGAAGGGGGAGTTATTAGCCAAGTTGCAACATGCCTGGACGCGTATTAACCGCAGAGGGAAGCCGTTGTTAGGGAAGAATGACTGTCAAGCCTATGCACCTTACAGGGTTTGGATCCAGGAGAGAGCAAGTCGGTTGCGAATGCCATTTCCAGATGCACCAGTTCTTGATCCTATTCCGGTAGCGGAGCCAACTACTGTTTCTAGGGAAGTCTATGAGCAAATTGTGAGAGAAAAAGAAGCCTTGATGAAGATCAACGAAGGGTTAGAGCAGGAGCTAGCCCAGATACGCAGTGAGAAAAACAAGGCTGTGTATGCTTTCCAACAACAGATCGAGCTGTTAAACAGGTTAGGGGCTGAGTTGACTGAGGAGAGGAAGAAGCGCGAACGTCTGGGGCAAGAGTTCAGAAGCTCCCATGACATGCTGGAAGCCAAAAAGAAGGCGCTCGACGCAGCACACCGAGAAATCTCCTCTTGCAATAAGACTTGGAATGCTACTCTCACCAACAATAAGATGAGAGAAGATAAGCTGAAGCAGCAAATCTCCGACCTCGAAGAGAAGTTGAAGTCTAGCATCAAGAAGTGTGAGGAAGAAGTAATGACCCGGTATAGTGTCCAGCATGCACTGAACAAGGCAATCAAATCCAGAGATGAAGCGGTGTCTCAGAAACGAAAGCTAGAGGATTGCTTCGGAGAAGCAACATGGGAAGAAACTGCTGAAGACGTACGCCGTGTCCTTAAGAGGAGAAACCAGCTTGTTGAAGGGCTGCTTGATCGACCAAGCCATCCGGAGACCAAGAAGTTGATAGAAGAGTACCAGACTTTTGGGAGGATTTGATCATTTCATGTAGTAACTTGTATGCTTTATTTGCATAGTGCTGACCATCACCAGGATTGTTGGTTGAGGTCATGCCTTCTTTGTACTCTCAGTGATTTTGTACCCTGGGCTTATTGATTTTCCCTGCAATATATGAGGCTTTCTATGATTCAGCTCCGATATTCCTATTGTCCTCACTGTCACTGCACAGACACCTTCACACTAGAACTAGGGGGAATGAACTTCCCTAATGCACAGACGCATTGCATTGCATTCATATTGCAGTACAGGTAATCTTTGAATAGTGTCTTATTTCCTGCTTTTAACAGGTACTTAACAGGATTGCAGATCAACATCCTCACCGCTATTCTACCCGCTCCAATTGTCGAAAAATCATGGACCAAATGCAGAACGAGATGCAAGATGTGCGCGAGAAGCTCGCTCTCTTCATGCAGACCATGGAAGCTATAGCAAAAGGGCAGGAGAATTTGCAGGCCATGGTCCAGCCTCTGTTGGCCCGGAACGCTGGTCATGGTAATGAAGATCATCAGTCTGTACGGGTCGATACTGTTCATGGAGACGGCACTCCCACGCCTGTGGCTCCGCCTGTAGTCAATACACCTGCTGCTAATGTCAACAATGCTACCGCTGCTGCAAATGGTAACGCCGGAGTTGGAAATGAGACTGCTGTCCATAATGTTGGGCTGGGTGATGTCAATTTGGGGGATAATCTAGGAGGCAACGGCTTTGTCAATACTGGATTCGGGTTCAACGATCAGGGATTCGATAACACTGGGAAGTATGGCTTTAATGCTCAAGGCTTTGGGCAAGATGGTTATGGTATGGCCAATCAGGGTTACGGAGGCTTTGGAAACGGAAACGGTACTGGATTTATGGCTTTTGGTCCTGCTGGAGGAGTTCAAGGGTACGGCAACAGGGGCCGAGGTCCGGGGATGAATCAGATAAGAGCTGGACGTAATAATGGATATGATGGGTATGGAGCTGGAAATGGTATGTGGCAAGAAGATCAGCAAGAGGACGCCTTTTCTGGAGGAGGTTTCGAAGGGCCAATGGATGATTCCCAGAAGATCAGAATGCTGGAAGAGCAGATGAGGGGAGTCCTAAACCAAAGTGCTGTGGGATTGGACATGGCAACAATGGGCTTGGTACCTGGCTTGAGGGTGCCAATTAAATTCAAAGCTCCTGCGTTCGATAAGTATAAAGGAGACACATGTCCAAAAGTGCATGTACGAGCTTATTACAGAAAGATGTCTGCATACTCAACTGATGAAAGAATGTTAATGCATTTCTTTCAGGATAGTCTGTCGGGTCCTTCCCTAGAGTGGTACATGGGGCTGGAGCCAACTGATATCAAGACGTGGAAGCAATTAGCAGAGGCATTTGTAGCCCATTACAAGTATAACAGCGACTTGGCACCCAATCGGGTCCAGTTGGCGGGGCTGTCGCAGAAGAAGGGGGAGAGCTTTAAAGAGTACGCGCAAAGGTGGCGCGATATGGCTGCCAGGGTCCGTCCTCCGGTGGAAGATAAGGAAATGAATGACATGTTTGTCGGCACATTCACAGGTTTGTTCCATGATATGCTGTTTCACACGTCTCTGGCCAGTTTTTCAGACCTAATTCTGATGGGGGAAAAGATTGAACGTAACATCAAGCAAGGAAAGTTCCAAGTCGAGGAATCAACTGCATCCGGCAGTAATAGGAAAGCTTATGGTGGGCGCCGTCAGGGCGAGGCAAGCGCAGTATTTGGAGGCCGAGGCCGAGGCCGAGGCAGGGGACGAAACCAATATCGTCAGCCGCAGCAGGTGGCGAGTGTTACTATCCCATACCAACAAACATCGGTCCCGCAACAACAACCGGTTCAGCAGCAGCCAATGCCACAGCAGCAGCAGCCTCAGCAGGGGGCACAGCAAGCTCAACGAAGATTCCAGGGTAGTAAACCAAGAAGAGTGTTTGAGAAGCCTCCCTCAACCTATGCTGATTTATTGCAGACATTGTTGGGATTGAATCTAGTAGAGAAAAGAACTCTGGCACCGATAACGGGAGCTCCCCCGTTTGGGTATGATGCAAGCAGGCACTGTGAGTTTCATTCTGGGGCCCCGGGTCACGATATAGAAGGTTGCCATGCTTTTAAGCATGTTGTGCAGGATCTTTTGGACAACAAGACTATCAACTTCGGAACGGCAGGTCCGAATATAGTCCACAAACCCATGCCTAATCATGGGGCAAACGCCGTTCTGACTGAGGAAGGTTTGAATCTGATTATGAATGTCGATGATTTGAAGACGCCGCTGAGCGAGATAAAGAGCCGACTGTTACAAGGAGGTGTTTACCCAGGATGTAATGAGTATTGCTTAGACTGTTGGACCCTAGCTGGGGGGTGTGAGGATTTGAAGAAGGGCATTCAGGCTTTAATTGATGAAGGTATATTGCAGTTTGATCAAGCAGCCACCGAAGAACCCGCGGGGGCAGTATCAGATAATCAGAATGATGTGGCCACTGTGACAATTCCTCGGAAGACAATCACTATTGCAGCACCAGCTCAGCGCCCTCCGATCACCATAACTAAGGTCGGGCCGATCCCGTACGAAAGCACGAAAGCAGTCCCATGGTCATACGGGTTGGAAGTATATTGTGACGGGATAAAAATTGATGTTAACAAGCAGCCAGCTGAGATTGTGGATAATGTTGTTGGTCCGGGAGGTATGACAAGGAGTGGCAGGATCTTTATATCTCCTGAAGTGGAGGCGGAAAGACTAGCGAAAGGAAAAGGGAAAGCGGTTGAGAATGTTCCAGTGCAAGCGAGTGAAAAAGAAGCAGCATCGAAGGATGTAGAAGAGTTCATGCGCTTGATTCGAAAAAGTGATTATAAGATTGTGGAGCATCTGCAGCAGACGCCGTCCAAAATATCTATCCTGTCATTGCTGTTGTGTTCGGAAGCTCACAGAAATGCGTTGCTGAAGGTCCTGGATACCTCTTTTGTACCCCAAGACGTCTCCGTGAACCAGCTAGAAGGAGTATTGGCACATGTAAATGCAGGCCACAGCCTGGGCTTTACCGATTTTGACTTGACTCCGAAAGGGAGAGATCATAATATGGCACTACACGTATCTGTCGAGTGTAGAGGATCAGTAATGTCGCACGTATTGGTTGACACCGGGTCATCTTTGAATGTGTTACCCAAGAAAGCGATGATGAAGCTGGATGTTAGAGGAATCTTGTGCACACCCAGTGACTTGGTAGTCAGAGCGTTTGACGGCACGCGGAGAACAGTCTTTGGATCGATCACTTTGCCTCTGCAAGTGGGGCCGGAAGTGTTTGCAACTGAGTTTTATATCATGGACATACAGCCTGCGTACAGCTGCCTGCTTGGAAGACCATGGATTCATGGAGCGGGGGCAGTTACGTCCACCCTGCATCAGAAGTTAAAATATATGGTTGGGGACAGCGTAGTCACCGTGTGCGGAGAAGAGGACATCCTGGTCAGCCATTTATCTTCATTTAAATATGTGGAAGTCGACGGAGAGATCCACGAAACACCATGCCAGGCATTCGAAGGTTTGCGCATCAAGGACAAAGGTCCCGGGCCGAGCAAAGTGCCAGAGATAGCTGTCTCATCGTATAAGGAAGCTCAAGCTCTAGTGGAAGCAGGAGAAGCCAAGGGCTGGGGCAAAGTGCTGGACATTCCTGTGAAGATGGACCGGTTCGGGCTGGGGTACCAACCGTCGTCATCAACTCCTTCCGTGGGGGCCCCCCGTTTCAGAAAGCCAATCACCATCTCTGCCAATGGGGTGTGTCACGAAACTGTCAATGCTGCTTCGGAGTCTGATGAAGGAGACAGCGACTGTGATATGGATGCCTGGATTCAGCCAAGCACGCCAGGACAAGGACTGTGCAACTGGTCTATTCAGGAGCTTGTTCCTGTGACTTTTAAACAGTAATGCTTTGCTTTACTAATTGTTGAACAATCTGATGTCTCGCCCGGGGCATCATGATTTGCTTAGGGCTGTGTTGTTATAAACATTGCGTGTTAATCATTAAATAAATGGCGTTTTTTCATGTACAAATATTGTAATCCCTGTCTTTCTTGTTTTATATTTTTCAATAAAATGGCAACGTGGTTATTCGCTTTATACGCATTTTGAAGCACTTAACCATTCCTTTTGCAGGATAACATTTTCAGATGACATCCTTGAACCACCTATGACTCGTCCCGACTTTGAGCACCCGGTGTTTCAAGCCGAAGAAGAGGTTGTCGAAGATAGCGACGTTCCTGAAGAACTGTCTTGGTTAGTAAAGCAAAAGGAAAGAGCCATTCTGCCTCACGACGAGGTCATCGAAATTATCAACTTGGGGTCGGAAGGGGTTGAGAAAAACATTCGTATCGGAGCCGCGCTGCGGGATGACATCAAGCGGAGACTGGTTGAAATGCTCCAAGAGTATAGTGATGTATTCGCTTGGTCGTATGAAGATATGCCAGGGCTCGATACGGATATGGTTGTGCATCGCCTGCCACTGAAAGAAGATTGCCCGCCGGTCAAACAAAAGCTTCGCAGAACTCGACCAGATATGGCAATGAAGATCAAAGAGGAGGTTCAGAAACAGTGGGACGCTGGTTTCCTGGCTGTGACGAAGTATCCTTCATGGGTTGCCAACATCGTACCAGTGCCAAAGAAAGATGGCAAGGTTCGGATGTGCGTGGATTATCGAGATTTGAACAAAGCAAGCCCAAAAGACGATTTTCCACTTCCCCACATTGACGTGTTAGTTGATAATACTGCTCAGTACTTCGTATTCTCCTTCATGGACGGCTTTTCGGGCTATAATCAGATTAAAATGGCGCCAGAGGATATGGAGAAAACTACTTTTATAACGCCTTGGGGAACATTTTGCTATAAAGTGATGCCCTTTGGTTTGAAGAATGCTGGGGCAACATATCAGCGTGCGATGACGACTCTTTTCCATGACATGATGCATAAAGAGATCGAAGTTTATGTTGACGATATGATTGCCAAATCCCAGACGGAGGAAGAGCATCTGGTGAATCTGCTGAAGTTATTTAAAAGGCTTAGGAAGTTCAGGCTGAGGCTGAACCCTAACAAATGCACTTTCGGGGTGAGATCGGGTAAGCTACTGGGGTTTATCGTAAGTGAAAGAGGAATAGAGGTCGATCCTGCTAAAATAAAAGCGATTCAAGAAATGCCGACGCCTAAAACAGAGAAAGAGGTGCGCGGGTTTTTAGGGAGGTTGAACTACATTGCCCGGTTCATATCTCACCTAACGGCCACGTGTGAACCGTTATTCAAGCTGTTGAAGAAAGATCAAGCTGTAACGTGGAACGAAAATTGTCAAAAGGCGTTCGATAAAATAAAGCAGTATTTGCAGGAACCTCCTATTTTGATACCCCCAGTGGCAGGCAGACCCTTGATAATGTATTTGACGGTTCTTGAGGGAAGCATGGGTTGTGTTCTCGGTCAACATGACGAGACAGGAAGAAAAGAGCATGCGATCTATTACTTGATTAAGAAATTTACAGATTGTGAATCTCGATACTCAATGTTGGAGAAAACTTGTTGCGCACTAGCTTGGGCCGCCAAGCGTTTGAGGCAGTATATGCTGAATCATACAACCATGCTCATCTCGAAGATGGATCCTATCAAATATGTATTTGAAAAGCAGGCGTTGTCAGGTAGAATTGCCTGTTGGCAGATGGTCTTGACTGAATATGATATTCAATACGTCTCGCAAAAGGCTATAAAGGGGAGTGTGTTGTCTGAGTATCTGGCGGAGCAGCCTATTGAAGAGTACCAATCGATGAGGTTTGATTTTCCTGACGAGGATATCATGTACCTAAAGATGAAAGATTGTGAAGAGTCGTTGCCAGACGAGGGACCAGAGTTGGGGTCCAAATGGAAGATGATATTTGACGGAGCCGTGAATGCTTACGGTAGCGGAATAGGGGCAATCATCACCACGCCACACGGGTCGCACATCCCGTTTACTGCCCGATTGACCTTTGCCGTTACCAACAATGAGGCCGAATACGAAGCTTGTATAATGGGGCTTGAAGAAGCCATTGATTTGCGAATCAAACATCTAGACGTATACGGAGACTCAGCTCTGGTGGTGAATCAAATCAAAGGGGAATGGGAGACACGCCAGCCCAACTTGATACATTACATGAACTATGCAAGGAGATTGTTGCCTTTCTTCGACAAGGTTGAATTGCATCACGTACCGAGGGCAGAAAATCAAATGGCTGACGCCCTTGCCACTTTGTCTTCCATGTACAAGGTCAACTTCTGGAACGAAGCTCCCCGAATCATTATCTCTCGGCTTGACAGGCCAGCTTATGTATTTGCTATTGATGAAGCATCTGACGACAAACCGTGGTATTTTGATATCCTCAATTTCCTGAAGAATAAAGAGTATCCGGCTGGGGCGTCCAGTCAAGATCAGAAGACTCTCAGGAGATTAGCGGGTAATTTCTATTTGAACCCGGATGGCGTTTTATACAGAAGGAACCACGATTTGGTGCTGTTGCGTTGTGTAGACGAGAAAGAGGCAAAGCTTCTCATGGAGGAAATACACGAAGGTACCTTTGGTACGCATGCTGGTGGACATGCTATGACGAGAAAACTGCTGCGGGCAGGTTATTTTTGGCTGACCATGGAAACTGATTGTTTCAAGTTTGCGAGGAAGTGTCACAAGTGCCAAATCTATGCTAATAAGATCCATGTGCCTCCAAGTCCTCTGAATGTGATGTCATCGCCATGGCCATTCTCGATGTGGGGAATCGATATGATTGGAAAGATCGAGCCGACAGCTTCTAACGGGCATCGGTTCATCCTAGTAGCAATCGATTATTTCACCAAGTGGGTGGAAGCGGCGTCTTACGCAAATGTAACTAAGCAAGTGGTGGCCAGATTCATTAAAAGAGATATCATTTGCCGATATGGGATTCCCGAGCGGATAATCACGGACAACGGTTCAAACTTGAACAACAAAATGATGAAGGAGCTCTGTCAGAATTTCAAGATTGAACATCACAACTCCTCCCCTTACCGACCCAAGATGAATGGCGCTGTCGAGGCGGCCAATAAGAATATCAAGAAAATCGTTCAGAAAATGGTGGTGACCTATAAGGATTGGCATGAAATGCTACCCTTTGCTTTGCACGGTTATCGTACGACGGTACGCACATCAACCGGGGCAACTCCGTTCTCGTTGGTATACGGAATGGAAGCGGTGTTACCATTAGAGGTTGAGATCCCTTCTCTGAGGGTATTGCGAGACGTTCAGCTGGACGAGGCAGAATGGGTGAAAGACAGGTTGAATCAATTGAGTTTGATGGATGAGAAGAGGCTAGCTTCTCTAGCATATGGTCGTTTGTACCAGAGCCGAATGAAGAAAGTGTACGACAAGAAGATACATCCGCGAAGCTTTCAGACGGGCGACCTTGTGCTGAAAAGGATTCTCCCGCCGCAAGCAGATCACAGGGGCAAGTGGACCCCCAACTACGAAGGGCCATACGTTGTCAGTAAGGTCTTTTCAGGAGGAGCGTTGTTGTTGTCCACCATGGACGGAGAAGACTTCACGTCACCTGTGAATTCGGACGCAGTTAAAAAATACTTTGCTTAAAATAGACCCGCTGGACAGAAAAAGAGAGTCCAGGCAAAAATGGGGCATCCTGGCGAACCAAAAACAGAATGAAAGGTTCGGGCAAAAAATTAGGGATAAAATTGAAAAAATGTACACCCGCGAAGTTGAAAACCTACACTGGGCGGCTTCGGCAAAAAAGGGTATCCCGGTGAACTGAAAACCCGTAAAGGGCGGTTCACGCAAAAGTTAGGGATTTGAAAAGCAAATGACTGCGGTCCGAATTTGATAATTGCCATAAGCATCAATGCGGGAGAATACATTTGAGGAGTCGGTTATCTGATACAATCTCGTCGAAAGTGTGGATACCAAGAAAGCGTTAGAGTCGGGCGAGTCATAGGAGGATCAGTTCGTGGTGTTCATCTGCATCCCGTTGCCGACATGTGTACAAGTTTAATTTGTCAATATTTATGCTTCTTGTGCATATTTGTGTATGTGTATATTTGCTTTGTGTAGCTTCCTCATTTCAGGAGTTACATCCCGTGTACAAAACTCCGCCTATTCAGGGGCCCAATCAATAAAATACGTTATTCAGTACTTAACACTGCTCTTTACTGTTTTGTGCATGATTAACGCCTACGTTTGATGAAACTAGCATGAGTATAACGTCGCTAACCCTTGCCAACAGTTGCTAAAGCTTTGAATTAACTGAAAATAACGTCACTAACCTGAGTTGATTTGGTTGCATAGGCTTGTCTTGTCTTGTTTGTGTTGTTGCAGGTTTCATAACCGTACGAGGAAGATGATCAAAAGATTGCGATGACGAAAGACTTGATCCCCACGCAGGTCATGCATGTTCTTCCTGAAGAGGGATAGAATTCCCCAGCTAGCCGTAGCTTACCCAAAGGACATGCTCCAGAAAAGTTATCCACCCTCAATAGAGTTTGGCGATTCCAAGATCGTAAGGCTGTATTCAGACAGGTTCATCTTTCCCCGCAGAGTCATGCACTCTCCCCCAGCGGAGTCAGTGGATTTCACCCCGAGAGAATCATCATATCCCCAGCGGAGCTCTCTTTTCAGCAAGTGTTCTTTCCTCCCAGTGGAACTCGAAGATCAAGACTCTCCCCAGCAGAGTTGGTGGTGGTTCCTGTCATTTATTTTGTCAGGGATACTGTGTAATATCAGTCCACTCTCCAGCAGAAAGTCCGATCATGCTATGCACATCTGCTATTCCCCAGCAAGGTTATATTCCCCCAGCAGGGGGTTACCTCAACAAGGTGTTTGGTTTGAGCTCCCAACCTCCCAGTATGGTTGGCTTCACCCTTCCAGCATTTATTTTGCTGGAATATTTCTGTAGCATCTAGCTATTCCCGGCGGAGTCGGCATTATCTGCAGCATTTATTTTGCTGAAGCAGTTTCTGTACTCTAGCGGTTCAGGTGGAGAGAACTCTTGCCTAAATGAACAATCAAACGTTCAAGAGCTCGGCATGAGACATCCAATGATAATGTCAGTTTCGGCAGTATTCCCCACAGAGATATCAGGATAAGTTTCTCTTTATTCCCAAGCAGAGTTAGTTGTCATCAGGGGTTCCATGAATCAGAATTGCAGAGGCCACCGCCGGTTGTCAGAGCAGGCGTCCGGTAGTTTGGTTTCCAGATATCCCCAGTAGAGTCCGCCTCAAAGTCGCTGTCACGTGGATGCTGAGAAGTTTGTGGGTGGGGATCATTGGAGAACTAAGTCCTGACGTGGACAATTTATTCCTATATTGACGGGATTTCTTCAGAAGTGGGCGTCCTAACGTGGACAAGTTTATTTCCCCGGATTGATGAAGCGTGTTAGTCCTAATGTGGGCAGATTCGGGTTCCCGAAATTAGTGGAATGGGAGGTCATGACGTTGACAAAAGTGGTTACTCTTTGTGTTGGTGACCTGACGTGGACCAGTTCCTCTCAGCAGTTATCTTTCTTTGTGTTGGCAAATCATGGGTCCTGACGTGGACAGATCAGACCAGCGTGTGAGTCCTTACGTGGACAAGTCTTATTTCCTCAGCAGGTCGAAGACGCCTGAGTCCTAACGTGGACAAATCAAGACGAGATCAGTGTCCTGACGTGGACAAATCAAAGAAATTATTATTCATAACGTAGAGAGGTGGGTCCTAACGTGGACGATGTTCTCCTTACGTGGAAAGACGAATTTATTCCTTACGTGGAAAGAAGATGGTATTCCTTACGCGGAAAGATCAAGTCCGTACGCGGACATATCGAAATGGATTCCTTACGGAGAAACAAGTGCATTCCTAACGTGGAAGGGTTTAGTCCTGACGCGGACAGATCCAGACGAAGTCTTATTCCTTACGTGGAAAAATGGTGATTCCTTACGTGGAAAAATTGGAGTCCTCACGGGGAAAGTCAAAGAAGTTATTCCTAACGTGGAAGAAGAAAATAGATTCCTTACGTGGAAAGTGTAGTCCTAACGTGGACGGATTCAGAAGAAGAAGTATTCCTAACGTTGGAAAGGAAGCATGTTCCTCACGTGGAAGAGAATGATGTATTCCTTACGTGGAAAGTCGAGTCCTGACGTGGACAGGTTCAGAACCAAAGTTGTACTCCTTACGCGGAAAGATTGGAGTCCTAACGCGGACATATTGAGTTGTACTGGAGTCCTTACGTGGACAGATTGATACGGTTCTCCTTACGTGGAAAAAGAAGATTGCATTCTGACGAGGAAAGGTGGAAAATGTAGTCATGACGTGGACAGATGTAGAAGAGATGATTCTTGACGTGGACAAGCGTTATTCCTAACGTGTAAGAGTCTATTCCTAACATGGACGATTTATTGGAATATTCCCCAGCGGAGTTGCCGAGATTTTTCTGGGTTAACGGCAAGTGGAGTCCTAACGTGGACAAATTCTAGTTAAGATTTCTTCGTGTTGATGACAGACAGAGTCCTAATGTGGACAAGCAAGCAATCTTTTATCCCCAGCGTGGTCGTTACGAGATCAGCGAGCGGCTGCAAACAGTCAGATCCAAGCAATGGATGTCGTTACCCAAACAGTGGTGCAGTTTATTTCTGCGGTTGGCAAATTTCCGGGTTTCTTAGTATTCAACCGTCTCGTACCTCAAATGTTTGAAGGCCGTTCGTTCTTCATCCAATCGGGTCCAAGTCGCTTGAATAGGGGCAGCTGTTGCACCCTAAAATTTGCCCAACCTTATTCATTGGGTTTATGTTTCAATATCATTAGCATTTGCATATAGAGTCATGTACATAGACTAACCATCTGCATAGCATAAGCATAGCAAGTCATTCAACAGGGGACCAACCATTATTCTCATCTCTAGAGGCCTATCAAGAGGTTATTATCTCAGTCAAGTCATCAAGAAAGAATTTGAAAGCAGAGAGTTCAGCAGATCAAGCCTTGAGTCCATCTCCTAGCTGAGGGTATCTGAGGGTCAATAAGATGGTTGTGAGCTGTGAGTTGAAGGCATGGAGAGTATCTAGACATTATGAGAGACTTAGAAAGTCATTTAAAGAAGGAGACAAGTCATTGATGAGAGCACAAGAGCTACAGTTGAAGGCAGTCAACTAGGGTTTCATCTGGGTCAACCCTAGGTCAACCCTAGGTCAATTGACTGATTTAAAAGGGCATTCAAGTCTATTGGAGAGATGTGGGGTTCATCATTTGACATATAAAGAAGGATATGGAGATGTGCCAAGAAGAATTCAAGAGAGATCAAGGAGAAGAGGAGTTTCTAAATTAGGGTTTCTGTGTAAAATCCCCTAGTTTAGGTCAAATTTCCAAGCAAGATAAGTCAAAATTCAAGCTTCAAATGGATCCTTGGCCAACATGAAACTTTTAGAGGATCTCAAGACCTTTAATTTGAGTGGTGGAAGACATCAAGGAGATTTATAGAACTCAAGTTATGGTCCTTGCAAGTTACAGGTCATCTGAGGTATCTGAAATTTTGCCTGTGAAAGTGGCTTGACTTCTAAGCTAGTTTTACCCCTCAAGGAGATTTCAAATGAATTTCTGGTCAACATAAGAATTGTTCCTCATTGTCTTAGCTTTCTAGAATGGTATAGTATGCCCTCATATGATGTGTGGAGCTCAACTTATGGTCTTGGCAAGAAAAGGGTATTTTGGTCATTTGTGAATTACAGGTCATTTTAACCTATGCCCAAAACTCATACAAGGAAGCTTCAAATGGAAAAACTTACAACATCAAACTTGCTCCAAATGACATTTTGAGTCTAGAAAAGTGACCATGGGAGATTGTAAATGTCCATGGCACAAGGTTTCAAAATTGGTAAATTTAATGAAGGAAAATGGCTTAAAAAATGGTATTTTTCATATCTTGGCCAAATGATGCAAAATTATAGGTCATTTTGAATGGAAAAGGCATTCTAAGAACATTGGATAAAGTGGAATTTTGAGTCTAGTTCAAGATTTAGGAGTTATCCATGGTTGCTTGCAATATAAGAAACATAATCAACATTCAAGGGAATTTTGCACAAGGGAAAGTTCTCCAATGTTCTAGGAGGTTCTAATGCAACCTATATATTCATGCAAGCTGAATCATGCAAGGGTTGGTGCTCCCATTTGGCAAAAATCTCCATTTTCATCCATTTTCTTATTCTTGCACAAGATCCTCAAACTCTCACAAATCTCCCAAATTTCTCACATCTTTGAATTGAATCATCATCATCATCATTCAAACCCTAGGATTCACACCAAGAAGTGGCTGAATTGAGCAAGGATCATACATATCCACTTCATCATTCCAACTTGCATGAAGGATGGAATAGCATAATTCACAAGTTTTCAGCATAAATCACTGCAAACAGAAGCATATTCATCCATTGGAGAGTGTTTTTAGCAAGTATCAAGGGTTGGATTGAGGTCTAGCTACCATCACCATTATCAAGTGCAAGGTATGTACATTTCTTCGAATCTCACTGTTCTGGCTGTTAGAGATCATGTGGCTAGGATAATATTGTTTAGAAACCCTAGAGGATCATTTCTTGAGGTTTAGGGATAGATTCATGGAGATCAATAACAGGTTACCATTTCTGTTGGCTTCGATAACAAGCTTTATGTTGAGTTATAATCAATATGTTGAGGCATAGAATAATGAGGCAAGCATGTAGAACATCTGTTGATCATTAGGTTTGAGTTCTGGCACCTTTGATCTCAGGCAAGCATGGTGTGTTCTGAGGTTCGAGCTCTCTGTTTGGAGTGTGTAAGGAGAGTTAGGGAAAACTAAAACTAGGCATGGATTACTGGAGTTTCATAGAATATTTTAGGGCTTGAAATTTTGTGTTTTCATCGAGAAATCATGGAGAAAGATTGAGTGGAATTCTCATGCATGGAAGAGGGGACTGAAACCCTAGGCGAAGGGAGGAAGAAGATGAACCACGCGCCCTTGGATCTGGGGGGAATATTGACTTGACCAGGGATCGAACGGCCCTCATTCAATCTGAGTTTTGGTGGGAAACTTCAAAAGAGACCAAACGCTGCGTTTCATTAATTGGGGGGTTGGGCTCAGAGCGCTATCCACACCCCCCATTTTAATAGGCCCATTGCTTTGAACGCGTTTTTTCTGCTTTTCTCACCCCCTCCATCTTATTTCATTTTCTTTTCTTTTTATTTTCTTTAATTTTTTTATGCATCTTCTAAAATTCATAATAAATAGCTAAAAAATCATTTTCAACTCATTCTTTTTGCATTATTTTCTTTAGGATGTCTAGAAAATTCTAAAAAATAAAAATTGCATTTTATTTTTTATTTCATATTTTTCCCATATTTTCTAAATAAATGACATTTTAAATAACTTCATTTCATGCATGATTTTAATAATTTTTGTTCTATTAGATACTTTCATATTTTTTGTTCATTCTTTTTAGGTTGTTTAGATTAGATATTGAACTTATGGATTCAATTTAGTTCCCATTTTTAGAAATTAAATTTAGGTGCTTAGTGTAGGTTTGAACAACATGAACAAATTAGGGTTTTTAGGTGATGACTTAGGAAGTTTGATTCTTTCCCTTAGGACTTAGGGTTTGAATAGTTTAGCTATGGGACTATAGGGGCTATGGGTAGTTATTAGATCCTCTTAGAAAAAAGTCAGGATTCCCCTACTGCTATTGCTCTACTGTATATCTGATTGACTGGTGTGGTGTGCCCTCTGGGGATTGTTGCTTGCTTGTTTGGGTATTGGGTTTGTCTGGGGACTTGGGGAAGCTGAAGACTTGAGGTGATGAAGACCATTGGAGATCCAGAGATTGAAGATTAACTGCCAGAGTTGGAGAGGAGGTTCTTGCTAGCAGCTGCTGAGGAGACTAGGGTTTAGGAGCTAGGCAGAGCTCTAGATTAGAAAGCTTGCTTCTCAAACATAGATGGCTTTGTTTGCCTCTATCCTTTCTCTATGATTCAAAGTCTCTTTCAAATATCCACCTTCTTCCTTTGGAAGGATCAGTGAATGTATTTGAAAGATAGAACTTTTGAGAGAAAACTTTCTGTTTAATGTTAACAGTTGATGAACCACCCTTGGTAGGTAATTAACTGTCTAACATTCATTCACTTCATCTGGTTGGCTGATGTTCATCCTGGAGCCTGAGACTTGAAGAAAAGCCATTGCAGATAGAAGACTGATGATCAAAACCCTTGCCTGAAGGTCATGAAGATGGAGATTAATACTTGTTGAAGCCTGTAGCTGAATGGAGATTACTTGAAGTCAGATGTTGAGTCAGAGCTGCTGATGTTGTTGTATTTCTTTCTGATGTATTGATTGGTTTTCCTGACTGTATTGTTTGCTGTTTACCCTGCTGGGTTGAAAGTGAAGTTTGTTCACTTTCGCCTATTGTTTTCTAGGTTCGAGGTTGAGTGGGACTCCCTTGCCTCGCTTGTATTGTTGCATTCATGCATTTTACTGCTTTATTATATTTGTTATTGTTTCTGTTTCTGCCTATCCCTTAGGATCTCTGTTTCTCTCTGCGCAAGAGAGGAGCATGATAGACACTAGGTCTTAACCCATGCATGATAACATTAGGTTAGTTTGTTTCCCTTCGCAACCGTAGGTTAGAGTTCTGTCTCTTTCTTTCTCAAAACAAACAGAAAAACACATAAAGATTTCAAACACAATAAAAGACACTTCTTTCGTAAAAGAATGTGAACTCATCAAGACGTCATTTTTGTCCGCTTGGACTGTTAATCAAGAAAAACCTTTTTCAGAAAGAATAAAATCAACCAAGACAAGCCTGTGTCTTCCGTGGCCCGAACTACGTTTGCTCTGATCTTCCATGCTGTGTGGAAGTACGTAGGCATAGGATGCGATATCCTAGCGAGCAACCTTCCCCTCCTTTCCCGTAGGTAGGCGAACTACGTTGACTCTGATTTCTCGTTCCAGGCGGGAATACGTAGGCATAAAGTGCGATACTTTGCTGAGTCATTTTTTATTTTCATTTTCTTTTCTTTTTACCCCAGACCTTTAGAGTAGATAGAATAACAATCCATATCCGAAGACAAGCGTGGATCCCGTCGAGTACGACGGACGTGAGGGGTGCTAATACCTTCCCCTTGCGTAACCGACTCCCGAATCCAGGTTTTGGTTGCGACGACCATACCTTTCCCGTGTTGTGCGAGGTTTACTCTGAGCGTTTCCTTTCCCTCCCGTGGGATAAATAACGCACGGTGGCGACTCTTCTGTTCAGCCGGCGCCGATTTTCGCAGTAGCGACACCGTTATCCGTATGAAATCATGGTGAACTGACCGGTTAGTGTTTCTGATCTTAAGCATGGGGTTCTGGTACATAAAGTGGTGTAACCTCTTTTATTGGCCCACTTGCAGCTGTAGGGGATCGGATCGTAATCCGCCCTACCGAGTTCAGTACTAGATACCTCTGAACCAACTGACAATGGGAAGATATTTTTGTTTTGTTTTGTCTTTATCATTTTTTTTTCTTTTTTCGAAATTACAACTTTTTGGGTTAAATGACCTTGTGAGGGTTACCTATACCCAAGTTGTAATTATTTTATTTTAGCATACCGATCATTCACTTATTTTTATTGATCCTTCACTTAGATAATGTTTTTGTCCGGAGCTGACATCTAGGATAAACTACTAAGGACTCATTATGGACATTCTATTAAGGCCATGGTACGTAGGGTATCGGGGTTGATTTCTGCATTTGCGAAGCCTAAGGTGTTATAATGGTACCGATGTTCCAAATAGAATTTTCCAAATCATCCGCATCCTAACTCGAACTTGCCTCAAAGCCCAAAATTTTTTTAGGATAGTACACTATTTGTCAGTAAAATTTTTGGTGGGGTAAAGTAATGAAAGAATAAGATTATACTGCGGTGTGACTCATTAAGCACAAGTATGTTCTAAAAAAATATGAAGGGAAAAAAACTAAAAAATGGTAAATAAAATAAAAAACGGGAAAATAAATAAAGTCTTCTCCCACACTTAAATTGAACATTGTCCCTAATGTTTCAAAATAAGCAAGGGACGAGGTACCTGAAGTGGCCTAAGGCATGCTGCCAATGTTGTCGCCAGCGTGCAGCGAGTACCTAGGGCGGCGAGATCGGCTACGACGGTGATCGGTCTGAGAAGCATCGAACGCGTCGAATCGAGCGGTCAGGGCAACTTGAGATTGCATAATGCTTTGCATGGACTGGCTCATCTGCTGCTGAGATTCTTGCATGAATCTCATACTCTCAGTTAATTGATGCTGAATGGTGGTGAGCAAATTGTCACGTCTCTCCTCTCTGGCTAATTGTTCTCGCCATATCTGCTCAGATATATAGAAGCCAGGAGCGGTACCTGTAAAATGGTAAGAGGAAGACTGTGCAGCGTGTGTCTGCGGTACATGGTGAGGCGGCATAGGATGATTGAGAGATTGCTCTCGCTGGTCATACTCGTCATCAGTATCATCGCCTTCACCAACTGGAATATTCAGGGGTACTGGACCTATAATAGGCGGTGCATCTAAATCGTAGGTCCAGTTCCTCTCGCTAGTCACATCCGTGCGTCTAGTGCAAGGTAGAACGATAGATGAGATAACCCTCTCGTGTATCATAAGCTCGAAGCCTTCTTCCTTCCTGACCTTGCACATTTTCATATCTTTTAAAAATTTCAAATTAATTGTGTGAGGAGGAAGAGGTTCTAAAGTGGCTATCTCAGCATCTAGGTTCAGAGCCTTTGCAATGGACGTGATAAGTCCTCCGAAGGCAATGGTCCCAGTGCTCTTAATAGAGGCATTCATATGGGCAATCATGAAAGGAACCACATTAAATCTCCTATTTGTAAGGCAACCCTGCAAGAATAGTAACTCTTTTGCGTTTACCTTATTAGGATTCTCCCGGCCAAAGACAGTACAAGCTAGCATGTAGCGAAACATGTGGATGACCGGGTTATAGATCTTGGAGGCAAGTATCCCTTCGAAAGATGAAATAGTGAAATTTGACAACCTGTGCCAAAAGGAAAATGCCTCCATAAACCATTCAGAATCTAGAGGTGCTTCACAAATAGCACCCGCACCAAAAGGAAGTTCTAGCCTCTCTGCGAGTTCATCGGTACTAAAAGCATATTCCATATTAAATATTTGGAACTGTACAGTGGCGACGATACTAGCAGTGTCGGGTCTGATAACATAAATCAGGGAACTCAAGAATTTCCTGGTCAGCCTCTCAAAAGTAGGATCACGCCTGGAAAATATTTCATGCAGTCCTAGAGTGTCTAACATGTGATAAACGCTATGGTAAGTACCCAAGAATAGAGACAGTTATCATCCATGTACCGTATCGAAGCGATGTCCCGACTTTGTAGTTTGTCGAGAATTTTTCGTTGTCGTTCTCCGGGCTTCCATTGGCGCAAGATGTAACCTTTGTACTCCATGGAGGAACTCTTGAGGTGGAAGATGATGAAAAATGGGTATATTTTTTAGTTTTTGTAAAAATGGGTTTTTGATGGATTTTGGTGAGGGAGAGTGAAAATGAAAGTTGGAATGGTTAATGGGTTGGTGGGTGGAAGATGAAAGTATGAACTTTTGGTGCTTTGGGGAGATTTCTCGTGTAGCCAAAAATGGAGTTTTGGATGCAAAAATGGTGGTTTCTCAACTTCTTCCCCGCATATAGTCCAGACCCCATGGCGGGCGCCATCCTTTGTAAAGGTGGTTGGGCCGAATTTGTGTGCTTTGTTTGAGCTTTGGTGCTCCTACTTGATTTTTGGGGGTGTGTTGGCAGTAGAAATCATCTGTCTTGTCACACTAATTTTCTCTGTATATATATTTTTTCTTTTTCCATATTCGATATAAAAAAATCAGAAAACATAAAAATTAAAAATAGAAATAAATTGCGTGATATAGCAATTGTCACACACACACACACACACACATATATATATATATATATATATATATATATATATATATATATATATATATATATATATATATATATATATATATATATATATATATATATATATATATATATATATATATATATATATATATATATATATATATATATATATATATATATATATATATATATATATATATATATATATATATATATATATATATATATATATATATATATATATATATATATATATATATATATATATATATATATATATATATATATATATACACGAACGGTAAGATTAATGTCATAAAAATAAAAAGCATAATCAAATGCAATAAGTCTGTAAATGCAAAGGGAAATAAAGCAAATAACGAAAGTGATGAAATAGTGTCATCAAGGAACTAACTGCTCGTCTGGCTGATCGGGATGACAGAGTGAGTGCAACTCTCTGTGTAAGTATGAGATCTTCTAATACAGAACGTCTGCCACAGTGGCATGGGTCATGTCTGAAATCTGAACCTGTAAGGTGAGATCGGCTACAGTCTGCTGGAGTAGACCTATCTCTAGACGTAGCGCTGCTATCTAGGTGTGCAAGTTGGTCCTTCGCAATGCATGATTGTTCGGTTACATTGTTGTCCTTGGGGATGGTGGAGAAGGATGGTATTCCGCTGAGGGCGGTGTATGTGGCTCGTCGATCATCTCTCCATAGCCTTCCAATGCGTAACTCCAATTTGAAGGATCGTGTACACTCGTCACAACTGGGTCAGGTAATGCAAAATAATGGACAGTCTGGTAATCAATCAGAAGTCTGAAAGCATCAGACTGAAAAGATGTTATCCTCATCAGCCCACAGTCCAAACAGAAATTGATGTCCAACAGGGTGTATCCACAATACGGAGTCAGATGTAGTAACTGGTTGGTGAGTCCCAATGCAGTGGTTATATGCGTGACAGTGCCTCCCACATGAATAACCCCTTCGGAGGATCTAGTTGTACCCTCGAGATTATGTAGCAAGAAGTTTCCATATGCCACTGGGCGAAACCTATTTGTGCAGAATAGGAAGAATATCTCTTCCTCACTAACATACATGTCGGAGTCCTCCTTTCCAAGAAAGGTGTGAGCTAGAGTCATCTAAAAATACCGCATAGATGGGTTGTGGATGACCGGAGATAGCTGAGTTGATGGGTCTAGGCTTCCTCCGCCAGTAATCTCTCTCCAGAACTGATCAATACCTCTGCTCATAAAGTAGCCCATTGGAAGGTCAGGAATAGCATCTGGAGTGGTTGAAAATCCAAGTAGGTCGCTGAATCCTTTATGGGTGAATGCATACTCTTTCCCAAAAAGTCTAAATCTGGCTAGTTCGTCCTGATCGGCATATGGCTCATGGTGGAACGAGCTGAGGAACTCCAATGTAAGGTGCCTATAGGTCTGGTTCACCTGGTCAGCATATTCACCCCAATGAAGTTGATGACAGAGAAACCGTACGCTGGGTTCGATCCCTAGAGCTTCCATGCAGGCTTGATCTGGATACTGGGTGGGTGCCATAAGACGTTGTCGAAGAACTGAGTACCTCTCTCTCTGCTTGTCGTCTCTGAAGACAACGTGCATGTCATCATGTTGCTGCATCCTGAAAAATAAAACTCAGAGAACAAAACCTGAAAGCACAGTCATCATAAACCGTCAGTTGACACATAAAATAAAATAAAATAAAATAAAATGAAAATAAAAAAAATAAAAGATAAAGGAAAAATAAAGAAAACCGTGGGTTGCCTCCCAGGCAGCGCTTGTTTAACGTCGTTAGCTTGACGAACAAAACCTATATGTCTAAAGTAGGCAATGATGGATCGATCAAGGTATGACTGGAGTAAAAATCGTCGGGAATGTCTCCTCCTTCGTAGAATTTTAATCTCTGTCCATTTACAACAAATGGGCTACATGACTGGTTCTGGATCTTGACTGCTCCTGATTGTAAAACTTTAGTAACTATAAAGGGGCCTGTCCACCTTGAACGGAGCTTGTCAGGAAAGAGTCGTAATCTAGAGTTGAACTGGAGAACAGGGTCTCCTACATGAAAATCTTTCTTTATGACCTTCTTATCGTGCCAGGCCTTAGTTCTTTCTTTATATATAATGGCGTTTTCATAGGCGGATTGGCGGAGTTCTTCTAGTTTATGTATATCAAGGACGCGGTTTTGTCCAACAGTCAAATAGTCAAAGTTTAGGGTTTTTATGGCCCAATAGGCCCTGTGTTCTAATTCAAAGGGTAGATGACATGATTTTCCATAAACTAGTTGGTAAGTAGTTGTTCCAATAGGGGTTTTGAAGGCGGTTTTATAGGCCCATAGCGCATCTTACAACTTTTGAGACCAATCTTTTCTTGATACAGAGACCGTTTTTTCTAAGATTTGTTTAATTTCTCTATTGGAAACTTCTACTTGGCCACTGGTCTATGGGTGATAAGGTGTCGCTATCCTATGTTTAACTCCATATTTTCTTAAAAGTTTTTCGAAGATTCTTGATATGAAATGCGATCCACCATCGCTGATAACAAGACGGGGGGTTCCAAATCTAGGGAAAATGTAATTCTTAAACAGCTTAATGACCACCCGTGTGTCGTTGGTGGGAAAATTTATGGACTCGATCCATTTAGACATGTAATCGACTTCAACTAAGATGTATTTGTTTCCTAATGCAGATGGAAATGGTCCCATAAAGTCTATGCCCCAAACATCAAAGAGTTCTACCTCTTGAATGTTCCTTAAAGGCATTTCGTCACGTCTTGAGATGTTTCTAGTGCGCTGGCACCGGTCACATTTGGCTATATAGGTGTGTATATCATGTCACATTGTTGGCCAAAACAGGCCTGCTCTAAGAATCTTGGCGTGAGTTTTGGTTGTGCTAGAGTGTCCTCCATAAGGTGCAGAGTGGCAGTGTTCTATTATCTTTCTTACTTCTTCTTCTGGGACGCAACGGCGAAAAATACCGTCCGTGCCTCTTTTAAAAAGGAGTGGTTCGTCCCAATAGAAGTGTCTTACATCGGTAAAGAACTTCATTCTTTGCTGGTAGTTAAGATCAGGGGGTACAATATCTGCAACTAGGTAATTCACAAAATCTGTGTACCAAGGTACGTCGCTTACTGCTAGAGATCTCTCATGGTTCTTAGAAGGTTCTAGGTTGCTTTCTTCTACGGCTTCTATCCTAGCGATTAACTTATCATAGGTAAAATCATCGTTAATGGGGGGTGGGTCTGGTTTTAGATATTCGAGCCTAGAAAGGTGGTTGGCAACTACATTTTCTGTGCCTTTCTTATCTCTAATATCCAGATCAAACTTCTGCAACAGGAGGATCCATCGAAGTAACCTAGGTTTGGAATCCTTCTTGCTCAATAAGTAACGGATGGCATCATGATCTGTATAAACTATGATTTGGCTCCTACCAGATAGGATCGAAACTTATCCATAGCGAAAACTACGACAAGAAGTTCTTTCTCCGTGGTAGCATAGTTAAGCTGAGCAGCATCCAAGGTTTTAATGGCATAATATATAACATGTAATTTCTTATCCTTTCTTTGCCCTAGAATAGCTCCTACAACATAGTCGCTAGCGTCACACATGATTTCGAACAGTTTGTCCCAATCTGGAGGTTGAATGATGGGTGCCGAGATCAGGGCTTGTTTTAGAAAGTTGAATGCTTCAAGGAATTTTTAGTCAAAGATAAACTTGACATCTTTCATTAGGAGGCCGGTTAAAGGTTTAGTTATTTTAGAGAAGTCTTTAATAAAACACCGATAGAAACCAGCGTGTCCAAGAAAACTTCGGACTTCTCTGACAGTGTCAGGGGGTTTAAGGTTTTCAATCACTTCTATTTTGGATTTATCTACTTTGATACCTCTCTTAAAGGCTATATGTCCTAAAACTATACATTTGGTGACCATAAAGTGACATTTCTCCCAGTTCAATACCAGGTTAACATCAACACATCTTTTCAGGATTTTCTCAAGGTTAGCGAGACAGTTGTTAAAATCAAATCCGCACACTGAGAAGTCATCCATGAATACTTCCATAATTCCATCAAGGTAATCAGCGAAGATTGCCATCATGCAACGTTGGAAGGTTGCTGGTGCATTACAGAGACCGAAAGGCATTCGTCTGTAGGCGGAAGTTCCATAAGGGTGTGTAAAGGTAGTTCTCTCTTGGTCTTCTGGATGTATGGGGATTGGGAAAAATACTGAATATCCATCCAGGTAGCAAAAATATGAGTGTCTGGCCAAACGTTCCAGCATTTGGTCTATAAATGGTAAGGTAAATGGTCTTTCCTAGTAGCTTTGTTTAATTTCCTATAATCTATACACATACGACATCCTCATTCTATCCGTTTTGCTACATGTTCTCCTTTTTCGTTTTGCACGACTGTGATGCCTCCCTTTTTAGGTACTACATGCATAGGGCTTACATTCTTACTATCTGAGATCTGATAAATTATACCTACTTCTAGTAACTTGAGGACTTCCTTTTTTACAACATCACTCATTATAGGGTTTATCCTTCTCTGATGTTCTCTAGAGGGTTTTGAGTCTTCCTCTAGTGAGATCTGGTGCATGCACACTGATGGACTTATACCTTTTAGGTCAGAGATGTTATATTCTAAGGCAGAGGGATATTTACGTAAGACAAATAAGAGTTGGTCTGTTTCTCCCTGGTTTAAGGTAGCATTAACTATAACTGGACGGTTCATTTCTTCGTTCAAGAACTTGTATCTTAGATTCTTAGGTAGTTCCTTAAGTTCTAAAGCTGGTTTTTTTTGGCGTGGTGTAGGATCTGGGGTAAGGGATAAACATTTGTACAGGTTATCATCAATGTAGGGTTCTATAAATCCGTCATCTTCCATTTTGAAGGTTGAAGGCAGTTTGATGGTTTCCTCTAATTCTAGCTCCCTAATGCAACGGTTTCATCAATGATGTTTATGGCATAACATGCATCTCCTAATACCAGTGCCATAAGAAACTTTGATATAATGAATTCCATGTTTTCGTCACCTACCTTAAAAGTCAACTTCCCTTTCTTGACATCTATTATGGCTCTAGCGGTTGATAAGAATGGTCTGCCTAGAAGGATTGGAATGTCATCATCTTCTTTAATGTCCATGACAACAAAATCGGTTGGGATTGAAATTCTGGTATGCAAATCTCATATGTCTCAAGAACATTGATCTCTGCTCAACAAGGACGAGGATAGACCATGACCAATTTAAATTTCTTTAAATTGTTCCAATGTCATGACCAACGTCATGACGTCTGTTGTAACATTTGCAGACTGACATACTATTTATCTAAACATTTAAATTAAGCAGAATTGTAAATGCTTAAAAGATAAATAACACAATGAATTTTTTACCCAGTTCGGTGCAACCTCACCTACATCTGGGGGCTACCAAGCCAGGAAGGAAATCCACTATTAGCATAATCAATTCAGAGCTAAACTCCCCCGTTTACAACTCCTCACTTAGTCTCTACCCAATGCAATTTCTTCCTAGAGACCACTAGACAAGAGTATACCCATTCACTCAGTGATATACAATTCAATACAAATGACAGACTTTAGAAGACACTCTTCAAAGTCACAATACTTGATTTTGCTTAACAGCTTCAATCAAGGACAATGAATACAATAGTTCATACACACTGCCCAAAGCACTTATACAACATACAATTGTTTGGCATACAAGAAATCCTAAGACTCATACACACGTGAAGAATCACTACATACCACAGAATTCTCCACTCACAAATATGTCTACTGCAATGTATCAATAGATACAAAGGGTGACTTACAAAGACATACACAAGGGACTCTCAAACCCTAGACCTTTATTTTACACTCAAGTTGTTCTTGATGTGAGTGCTTACTTTTTCCTTGCTTTTGCTCCTCCTTTTATAGCAATACAGACTGGGTTTGGGCTGGTCACAAGTAACAAACTTTATGTATAACCAAGTTAAACCACTTTCCATAATTCAAGGTGCTGTCAAATTAGGTCACAACTATTTCATGTTATGTCCAGCCCTGACTAGAATCTCGCCTAAGAAAATTAAGGAGCCATAACAGGTTTCCTGAATTCTAGCCTGAGATATATCAGGTATCATAACAGAAAAACAAACCCTGTACACCTGATGTCATACGATCAATGTCATAACAGTCAGTCATGACATTCAGCTTCACCTACTCTTAGCTGACCAGACTCCCCCTGCTGAACACTCCTATAAAATCTTCTTCACAACAGTAGAAACAAGCATATTAGTTTCCTAAAAAGTCTCAAAGATCCTTTTTATGAACACCAATTAAATCTGCACTTTGTTCCTAATGAATCACGTTGGCCTGCATATACTGATGAGGTATATCCAACAGGATCTCATCAAACTAAAGCACCCATGTCAAGAGAAATAAAATAGCAGCTCCTTGTTGTACCAGACACGGAAGTCATGACATTCAGTATGACATCCATGACAGCAGTTCTGTCATCAGCTCCTGCTAGCTCCTTCTGCATCCATGACAGCAGTTCTGTCATTAGCTCCTGCTAGCTCCTACTGCACCCATGACAACAGTTTTGTCATCAGCTACTGCTGGTTCCTGCTGCACCAGACAGCGATGTCATGACATTGGTAACGACATCTTATTTAAACACGTGACAGTAGTACTGTCATAACAGTAGATGAAGATGTTATGATATCTGGCTTAACATCAGCACAGAATCATGTTTTACCAAAATTTAGTCAATCCTAGAACTATAGAACCATGGTACTAACAATCTCCCCCATTGGGAAATTTTGGCTAAAACACCCAAGCAAACTTGTCAGGGCAGCAACGGCAGCAATAGCAGTAGCTTGCTTAAATACTCCCCCTTAATAGTTGCTCTCTCCATGGCAGTAGCGGCAGATAACTACACTTTACTCCCTCTTGGTTTAGTCAAAAATTGACAAAAGTTGGAGTAAATGTACCATAATCACCATGCCTTAAAGCAGAACTCAGCTGACTAACTGCACATTGTCGCTATTGCAAAAAACGAGGCCGGAAAAAACAGAAGAGTCGCCACCTTTCGTTATTTATCCCTCAGAACGGGAAAGGAAACGATCGGAAAAACCTGACGCAAAGGTATAAGACAAGGTCATCGCAACCATTGTTTGGATTCCGGAGTCGGTTACGCAAGGGGAAGGTATTAGCACCCCTCACATCCATCGTACTCGATGGGATCCACGCTTATTGTGTTTATCTGACGGGTTTGTTACATCTATCTACGCTAAAGGTCTGGTCTGAAAAGAAAAGAAAATGACTCGGAAAAGCGTCGCACTTTATGCCTACGTATTCCCGTCTGGAACGAGAAATCAGAGTCAACGTAGTTCGCCTAACTACGGGCTACGAGGGAAGGTTGCTCGCCAAGATATCGCATCTTGTGCCTACGTACTTTCACACAGCGCGAAAGATCAGAGCAAACGTAGTTCGGGCCAAAAGAGACACAAGTTTGTCTTTTTTATCCGAGTAGGGTTAACAGACGGTTCCAGCAGTTTGGTGTATGCAGCTCGACCTCTGGAGACTTAGGCGTTTACCGTTTGCGGTAGAACCGGGAGTTAACAAAACTCTCCTTAAGAAAAGAGTTTCCAAGGGTTAAAGGTCCAAGAGGACAAAAAGATGTTTGATCTTTGTTTTGAAGTCTTTTAGAGAAGAACTGTTTTTTATGGATGTTTGCAACTGATATCGCACTAGAGACTATGGCCTGAGAGTGAATGCGTCGCATGTTGTTGCACCCTAAAATTTGACCAACCGATTCTCCTATCTGACTCGTGGTTTAAATTCATATTCGCAAATCAAACGCATGATATTTGTGTGCAGACAGAGGATATCAGGGTTACAGCTTGGTTTACGTCTATCAGATACGGCAAATCCAGTCCAGATCATCAGGGTTTTATCTTCGGGAAATTGTGCGCTCCTCGGTGACTTTCAGCTTGCATAGTGATTTTGGGATATTATGACGCCCGGGGTTCTCTGTTCAATTCGATCTGGTCTCGTGCGCTCTTTTATGGTGGTCATTTGCATTCATCTACATTTTTAGGGTTTAATAGATTTTTTTAGAATTTTAAATAGCTTAAATCTCTTTTTAGAATTTTATATAGATTTTTAAATAGATTTAATAGTTTTACCATTTTTTAGAATATAATAGATTTTAAAATTGTTTTTAATTGTTTTTGGATAATATAGGAAAATATAGTTTTTTCTTTTATTAATAATAGATTTTAATAGAATTTTAAATAAGTGGTAGATTTTAAATAAGATTTTAATAGCTTTTAGATTTTAATAGGGATTTTATAGAAATTAGTAGAAGTTTTATTAATATAGGGTTAATTAGATTTTAATCATAATTAGGATTAATTAGGATTTAATATTCTGTTTAGATTTTAATTAGGATTTTCATTTAGTTAATTGTTTTTAGGGTTAAGTAGGTTTAATGTCTGATTAGTGTTTAATTGAATTTTAGTTGTTAATTCAGTTTTTTTAAGTTTTTTTAATCATTTTTCGTGGGCCAGAGTACAGTTTTTTGGAGGCCCAGCATGCCATCAAGTCCAATTCAGTTTTTTGCATTATTTTTGGCCAGCAGAGGACACTTGTCCGAGTATAAAGGGGGCCACGCGTCCACACTCAGAGGCCCCACCGCATCAACTCAGAACTCTCTCCTCACGGACACGCGTCCCACTACCATCTCCCTTGGCCAGCGCGTCCCACACGTGTCTTCCCCCAGTCTCTCCCCTTCACCACTTGTCACCACCACAGCTAGTCACCTGAGCATCACCGGGACCTCGTCGCTGGGCATGCAAATCCGGTGACCGCCCCAACGGCCACCGCCCAACTAACTCCGACCGCCGCAACTGATTTCCGGCCACCGTCTTCTTCGCCGGAAACCCCAAATACCCAGAAATCTCCAGAAATCCATTTTTTCCCTCCGATCGTCTCCGATCCCCTCCATTCGCATCTCGCCGGAAAAACTAGATGTTTCAGAATCGTCATCTTCAACGAGCTCCTTCAAGATCTTCAAAGATCTCTCAATTTCCAGCCAGAACTTCATCATCAAGATTCATGGTACTTTCATAGTGTTCATACGTTTCTCAGAATCTTCAAGAACGTCTTCTTCAAGTTTCTTTCCAGAATCTCCAGATCGTCTCCGATCTCCTCCACAACTTCATCAAGAAAGTTGTTCTCCATCTTCAACAAATATCCTTCAACGAACTTCCTCAAGAACATTCCAGGTCCTTTTGCTTCATCTTCATACGCGTTCATCAACCACAAATTCTCCTGCAAACGGCTTGGATCTTCATTGAAGGATTTTCGTTCTCCAATACGCTCCAGTTCGCTCCAGATTCATCTCCAGGTGTGCTTTCTGAAACTCGTTGCATGTTCTATAGCTTCAGATTGCATTGTTTTCACTGATTTATAGGATGGCTAGGGTTTTGAGGAATTGGTTGATGCGTAGTTTGAATGTATGATGCTGAGATTTGGTTTGATTTTGATGATTTGTTTGAGGCTGATTTAGGATTGTTAGGGTTTGAGTGTGTTTGAGGCATAGATTGATGGTGTTGCTGAGTTTGTGTTTGATTTTGGTTGAGAGTTCTTGAGAAGGAGATGAGAGGTTCAGAGAGGGTGAGGAAGACGAAGGTGAGCGGCGCTAGGGTTTCCATAGGTGAACAGTGACTAGAGAGTGGAGAAGGGGGATAGGTTTTGTTAGATGGATAGTTGGACTAGGGTTTCAGTTTGGGCCAAGCCCAACTGTGAATTTCCTAATGCACTCCCCCCAATTACTCATCATCCCCCTGCGTGAGAGACAGATTGGGTTGTAGTAATGGGCCTGCGCTTAATGCTATCCGCACCCCCCTCATCTCAGCCCAATGCAAACTAACATGAAAACCTACTGATTGCACCCCCCAACGAGTTTCCATTTTCTTTTATTTTTTAAATGACTTTCTGACTCATATGGGCCTACACCCTTTGCTATGTACACCACCCATCTTCTGGCCCACATGCAATAATAACTGAACACATTGCTGTTTGAAACCCCCCCTTTATTATCAATTTTGTTTTTTTAATTTCTTTTAATAATTTTCTTGCTCTTGTAAAATTCATAAGAAAATAAAAACAATTGATTTTTAATTCCTTGTTTTTTCTACCACTTCATGAAAATGTCTAGAAAATTGTATAAAAATAAAAATGTCATTTTATTTTTGTTTGATATCCTTAGCATATTTTCCAGTTAAATGACTCTTTTAATCTTTTAGGTTATGCATGTTATTAGAAAATTCATAAAAAATAGTAGGTTTAATCAAATAATTCCGTTCTTTTTTCTGTAGACTCGTAATTCAATGTAGAATTTTATAGTACAAAAACATTAGCTTAATCATGCATTTTCATTTTAATTTCATTTTTTGTATTGTTTTGATATTGAATAATTGGTTGGTGGATATGTCTGCTTTGTTGGTTTTGGTTCTTTCATCTGGTAATGAGTTTTGCTCTGATTTTTTAGTATGTTGTCATAGACTAATGTAGGTTTCCCCTAGATTTTGATAGATTTTTGTAGGATGTTCTGATATGTTTTAGTCTGAGCTTGAGGATAGGAGAAGTCTTGATGACTTCTGACTTTGAAGTTCAACTGTGGTTGAACTTCAGAGATAGTTTCTTGTGGTTTAAGGGTCTGTGGTTTCTTCTTGAAGATGGAGGCTGGATGAGGTCCTGTTGGAGCTTGCAAGGATGCAGTGGATTGAGGCTTAGTCTAGGAGCTTGTTCCCTGTTTGTGAGGTTCGAGATCCTGAAGTTTGAAGGGAGTTTATGGTACTTTCCTGAGGAAGGCACTATGAATGACTTTCATTCTTTCTTCTCACCTCTTTCTTAAGTATCCAATGATGTTGGAGCCAACTTGTGAGTTTAATTTCTCCTGAGGAGGAATGTAAACTGATCACATGTTGTTGAGCCACATGGGATACAATTCCTAAGTGGAAGCCTCCTAGTACTTTCCTGAGGAAGGTCCTATGGGTCTGTTCACTTAGTTCCTCTAGGTCGTCTAGGATTTCTCAAGTATCCAATGACGTTGGAGCCAACTTGTGAGTTTAATTTCTCCTGAGGAGGAATGTAAACTGATCACAGTTGTTGATCCACATAGGATACGATTCCTAAGTGGAAGCCTCCTAGTACTTTCCTGAGGAAGGTCCTATGGGTCTGTTCACTTAGTTCCCTTAGTTCAGATAGGATTTCTCAAGTATCCAATGATGCCGGAGCCTTCATGTGAGTTTAGTTTCTCCTGAGGAGGAATGTAAACTGATCACAGTTGTCGAGCCGCATAGGATATGACTCCTGAGTAGTAACCTCCTGGTACTTTCCTGAGGAAGGCACTATGAGTTTGTCTGCTTAGCTCCCTTTCTTTGGTAAGCTTGTCTTGAAGCTTGGAGACTGGGATTGATTCTTTTTGATTAGGGTTTTGATTAGAATTTTTGCTTGGATCTTTGCTTAAGGTGTTGCATAGGGTTTTGTTTAGAGGTAGATTAGAAGTTTGTTAGGGGCCCTGCTCAGGGTTTTTGTTTAAGCTTTTGATAGGAGTTTATCAGGTTAGCTAGCCTTCTCTTTGTGTTGTTTGACTTGTGTGGTGTTGTATTGCATTAGACTCAGGTATTCATCTAGATAGTTCTGAGGTAGGTGCATCTTAGAAATAGGCTTTGTGTGCATGAGAAGTTGAGGTGGTCCTCCTTCTGCTTGTTTGTTGTTGAGTGGCTTTGCTTGTTGGTATTTGGTAGAGCTGAGCTCCCTTGCCTCTGTGGTTTGCGGCCTTTGTGCCTTGTTTGTTTAGTTGTTGCATTCATGCATATTTCCAGTATCTCTTTACTTTGTAGTTAATTATTGTTTGCCGTTTAGTCCCGTCGCCATGATCCCTTAGGAACTCTGACTTCCCCGCTGCGGAGTTGTTATGATAGACATTAGGGTGGTCAACCAGGCATGATATCAGTAGGTAGATTCCCCTTTCTCAGCTATAGTTTTAGGGTGTCTTTTCCCTTTCCTTTCAGTAGGAGCTTTTGAGTAGCTCGATTCGTAGTTAGCTGAACTACAGCTGCTCTGATTCCACGTGCCAGACGAGGATATGTAGGCATAGGATGCGATATCCTAGCGAGCACACTAACAACTAACCATTGTTCTCCCGCGGCTGTGCGATCGAGACTTTCCCGCTGACGACTGATTGTTCCCCTTTTCTCTTGCCCGAGGGCATTTGAGACCAGATCGTAGTTGTAGGTTCCCGAACCTTTTAGAACCAGTTTGTTTTCTCACTGCTGTGTGAGAGCGCCCAGTTTACCCGTAGTTAGTCGAACTACGTTTGCTCTGATCTTCCATGCTGTGTGGAAGTACGTAGGCACAGGACGCGATGCCCTGGCGAGCAACCTTTCCTCGTTTAGACGTAGGTAGTCGAACTACGTTGACTCTGACTTTCCCATTGCACGAGGGAATACGTAGGCCCAGAACACCGTATGTTCTGTCGAGTCCTGTCCTTTTATTTTCTTTTCAGACCGACCATTAGCGTAGATAGATAATACACCCTTTTCCTTATAAACACCAAGCGTGGATCCCATCGAGTACGATGGACGTGAGGGGTGCTAATACCTTCCCCTTGCGTAACCGACTCCCGAATCCAGGTTTTGGTTGCGATGGCCATACCTTTTCCCGTTTTTTGCGAGGTTTACTTCGAGCGTTTCCTTTCCCGCTCTGAGGGATAAATAACGCACGGTGGCGACTCTCCTGTCAAGCCGGCGCCGATTTTCGCAGTAGCGACACATGTCACCCAAAGGGTGGCATACTAAACATCCAGACTGTTGAAAAGAAACTCTCCAACAATCCTTACTCAAGTAGCTTAAGGCTCGTAGCGTACGACATCAATTAACCTTTATTATTGTATTTTGATCTGTTTGAAGATGGGAAGAGAAAAGACGCACTAAAGGGGAAATAGTCCAATCCTACAGTTGTCATGCAAAGTTCATCCTATGGTCAAGGTTATAAGGGAACTACTTATTGTTATCATGCAAGGTTAAAGGCCTAATGTCTATCACATTCTATCTTGAACAATAAAGAATGGAAATCCTAAGGGGAGGAAGACAAAAGAAGAAGAAGAATACAAGTGTACAAATGCATACATGAAATGCAAGTATAGAAAGCAAAGATGCAATGCAAGTGAGGGAGGAAAATAGTGTGGGGCTGGAGCCTCCACAAGCTCATCTCAATCTCAAGCCAATCGTGAAATAATGCAAGAGAATAAGGGAGGAAATGCAACAAGAGAAAATCAATAAAGCATGCAAAGGAAGTCCTCAAGGATTCACCACTTTAGGCATGCCTTAGAGACCTCCAAAGGAGATACCTAAAACTTCTTTAAGTGGCACACCAAGGTCATGGGACAGAGGGTGGAATATTCTAATAATACAACCTATGCCACAAATGAATATCAAGGATACAATGGTAAGGCATCAAGGGAAACCTATAATGAAAGGTACATAAGCCACTATTTGGGATCACAATATACAAGCATGAAAGTAACATCAAATGGGCAAGCTACGTACAATATAAACATCCACCAAATGGTCCACAAGACCTATAATACGTCCAAAATAAGAAGCCATCACTATAATATCCATCGCACAAGCAATACATGGCTTTTGGAGCCAAAACAATACAAGTGTCCAAGTGGGAAAGCCAAATTATGAGTCCAATTGCAAAATAAGAAAAAAATAGTAAAATGCATCTAAAAATGCCAAATAAATTCTCCAAGAACCTACAGTGTGTCAAAAATCATAGGTTCAAATATTAGGAAAAGAATCCAAGAGGAAGGGTTCAAACAGAGAGTAAACATCCAAGGCATTCCAAAACAAGGCAATCTAGAGTATGCCCAAAGATGGTGTTCAAAACCTATACAAATGATAGTATAAAATCCAGAGAAAAATATACACAAATCCCTCAAGATGTACACAAGAATGCCACAAAATATTAGGCAAAAATATTTTGTTTTGGTACCTCAACAAAATTCTACAAGAAAGATGGTACAATTTCATATTTTTAATGACTATTAAAAATAGAAAAAATCAAACAAATTGAAAATAAATCCAAAATCAGTTTTTCCAATTCCTGGGATCTCTAATCACGTCAAAGATTATGGTGTAAAAATATCAAGAATTAATAAGAAATATTACTATTTTTTACGTAATTAAAACTAACATGCAAAAATGTAAAGAAATAAGGAAAACAATTGAAAAATAAACAAATTTGTGTGTCAAATAGCAAAACCATTCAGTTGATTCTTGGACTGGGCCTATGCGTGGGGGTGTGGATAACAAGTCACTTAAGCCCAGCTGAGTCACTTAAGTGAAATGGTGAGGTGACAAGCTCGTGATCCTTGGATTGAAGTACTAAGTCCATGTTTTCATTCTAATCCAATGGTGAATGCATCATCTTCTTCACTTGAACATTTGGAAGAGAAAAACGCAGCATCGACCGTGAATGGTGGCCGAAAGTGCGCCGGAATTCTTCCTCCATCTCTATCTCTCTCAAAACTCCATGAAAACGCATGCTTCTTGAACCAATCTTGAAGCATTTTTCGCAAGGAATAAGAATATCACATTGAAATGAAGTGAAACCCCATGAATCTCTAAACCGTGACTCTCTCAAGAAATATCAAGAACACAATTTCTTCATGAAACTTCCCCAATCATTACCAAAAACGTGATTCATACCAAGGGTGATGTAGTGGTGCAAAAATGGTGCAAGAAAGATGCATAATTAATGAGTAATCTTGATTTTCCGATACCTCTGAAAATGGAGT
Source organism: Lathyrus sativus (assembly GCA_963859935.3). Taxonomy (NCBI): domain Eukaryota; kingdom Viridiplantae; phylum Streptophyta; class Magnoliopsida; order Fabales; family Fabaceae; genus Lathyrus; species Lathyrus sativus. Next base: position 693,618,762 of record OZ012741.1, on the reverse strand, counting down.
TGTGGAGCTTCAATGAGACACGAATTCTTCTGGAAAATTGTGTAGAATCACTCAATGATAACTGTGGAAGATGTTTGGATAGGTGAGAAGGCTTGAATTGATGAAAAATGAAGAACTCAAAAATCACTTGGAGCTCACTTTTTCAATTACTATAAGCTTGTTTTTATACCATTAAAATCATGAACTTACTCCATATTACTTATAGAAATTGTTTGTGACAAATTGGGGGCCCAAAAATGGCTTGAACATCAAATTGGATTTTTGGATTTTGTGAAGTTGGAAGCCCATGGAAGTGCTTCAATTCATGGCCAAAATCCTTTGTTTTTGACTCAATTCTATTCCTTGTAGTGTAAGGAAGATCTATGGCTCATAATCTCCCATTGTTTCAATCTCAATGGCCAAGATCCAAAGTGTTGCTTAATTGTGAAGAAAGTTTGAAATGCACCATGAACCATGCCTCAAATGAAATTGATTTTGTCACCAATGATCTTAAAACATATTTTCCCTTCAAAATGAGCACAAATATGACCATATTTGATTTAATTTTGGCAAGATCACAGACTAGGCTTCTCACATGCTTTTACCAAAATTCCTTTCACCAATCTTCAATCATGAGCTAGTCCATTGATAACTTGAGGTTTAGTTGACCAAATGACCCAATTTGGAGCAACTTTCATGTTGGAAAAAAGTTCATTTGAGTTAGGCAAAGTGGTGAACTTGACCTGTAATTTTATGACCTGTAATCTTACTTTCCCAAAATACCCCTGACTCATAAACCTCATAACTTGAGTTCTACAAATCAGATGAAAGACTTCTAGTACAATTTGGAAACCTAAGATCAAGACCTACAACTTTCATGTTGGCCAAAAGTTGAGGAGAAACATACTTATAGGTCAAACGTTCCTTGGAAGTTGGTTGACTTTTGCAGACAAATTCCACAATCATCTGATGACCTGTAACTTGTCTGGACCATAACTTGAGTTCTATAAATCTAATGGAGGACTTCTAGTACTCAAATTAAAGCTAAGAGCATGCTATACAAGTTCCTTGTTGGCCAAAAGTTGATATGAAACTTGTATCTTGAGATAGGTGGTCTTGAAGTTAGGCACTAAATAGGGGATTTTACCCTGAGAGCCCTAGTTTAGCAACTCCTCACACCTTGGATTCTTCTTGTTTGATCTTGGAATAACATCTCAAATGCCTCAACACAACTTTCCATGATCACAAATACTTAGAGATGAGTCTTAATCTCCTTCCATTGCACAGTTGACTCAAGGTTACTTAGCTGAAAACCCTAATTGCAACGCCTTCAACTGTGGCTCTTCACACCTAGCATAATGACTTGACTGAGCTCCACCATGACCCTCAAGGCACTCCATGATCTCTATCCATATCAAGGCTTCACAACCCACTGATGGTCTTCAATTGGCTCCCAAGTTAGGAGATGAACCACTACCAGCATCCAAACTTCTCAAGAACACACCCCACTTTCTGATAACTTTGGTGACCTCTCAAGCTTGAACAAAACCTCTAGATAGGCTCCTCTTGATATAAACCACACTTTATCCCCTGCACAAATGAACAATGTTATGCTATGCAAATGTTAGATCAATGATATGTCCATGCAATGAAACATAAACCAAGTAAGAAAAAGGTTAGACAAATTTTGGGGTGCAACACACATGATCTCCAAAAATCTCGTCATCTCACAATCTCCTATGAGATACACAAGCTTCTTGAAAACTGCACCATCAAATGTTGTAAAGCTCAATCCTGATATGTGCATCCTCCACATCATATTTCAACATGGAGTTACTCCATGACCGTTGTCATTGGATCTTGGGTTCTTTCCTTGCCTGAAGCTGCACCTTCAGGAATGACACTTTTGACATCACCAATTAAAGGATAATCAATTAACTAGTTGCCACATGTAACACTTGATCTTAAATCCCCAATCTGAGACACACAAATATTCTGCAGAGAAAAATAAATTCTCCCAGACAGTAACCCATAAACATATTGCCAAGGCACAACAATACACCAGCCAGCACAATGTCAAGACATCTTGTTTGACATTACAACCTCATTATTGGTTCAAGAACATAAGCTTGCCTGAGAATCAGCACACTTTGTACATAACTCCATAGTAGCATAATGTCAACACAAGTAATGCAGCCACACATCAGATAGGTACACAACTCCCCCTGTCATGCATAAACAGCACTCCCCCTAAAAGAGAGAACCCAAACACATGGAAACACATACAACTCTACACCCCTTGTTTCACAAGCCACATCAAAACCAAACCTTATAGGAGAGGTAGTCACATGATGGACATAACTATCTACAAGATCTCCCAGGTTCAGCTAGAAGAAGTCTTCAAGATGTCAAGGTGAATGTTATGTTTACTTGACTTCCATATGCACAAGATCAGAGCTGATGATGTCTTGATCTTCATCTTCACCTATAAAACACTTGGATAGAGCCCCAAATACCTGACTTGATCCATTAACACCCAATGACAGAACCAAGAGCAGAAACACTATCAAGTTCATCATGAACTATAACAGTAACACAATGTCACAACACCTGGTATGACATTCCACCCTCCTAGAGGCATACAGTCAAAAACTGCTTGAAGCCACAAGCAATCTTGAGACACAACTGTACCATTGCAGCAACATATCCTAGATAGAAGTATACCTCCTTATACCAAGGATAACTAGTGCTCTATTTCCAGAAGCACGTGAATGGAAAACATAAGACTCATCTTCATGTCTTCAAGAGCTCACTCCTTGTTCAACACACCAGCTGAACGCATTCACTTACTGCTTGAACCATAGGTAACTAGTACACCCATCAGACAGAAGCTCTCCCCTTATCTTTTATAAAAACTTCTCTAAGATCACCATATTATCTCTCATGACCAACTCCTGCTCATACAGTGAGAAGGCACCAAACTGATCCACCTCTTCCTAGAGTTACTTGTAGCAGAAGAGACCACTTCTCCACAAGTATTCTGACCTTAGGCTGAGTACAAGATAGACACCCCATAATCTGTCGCGGTGAGAATCATGATATCAAGCTATTGATTAACTTGAATCTTAATTCTTAAATTCACAACCAGACTTTAATTTATCCAAAGGAAATGTCTAAAGAAAGAAAAACCCTTTTCGCGATGTAACAACAACGCTAAGAGATTCGGGGATCGGGGGTTGGTTATGCATAGGGTAGGTATTTCACATCCTAAACATCTGTAGTACTCTACAGGAACCTTTTGTTTATTTGTATGCTAAGTTTGTTAAATATTTGCTAAGGTTTGGGTATTGGGTAAAGGTATAGGTTAAGACCTAAGGACAGTTTCTAAGTTTGCTCGCAAAGACATTGCGTCCTTTGCCTACGTATCCTAACTAGGATAGAATCAGAGCAATCGTAGTTCACCTCACTAGGGATGAAGAACACTTGATTATGATCAAGGTTCAAAGGGGAACAAACATAACAATGCTTGTATAGAGTTTCACAAAACTCTCTGGATCTATGTTGTAACACTCAAAGGGGAAATAAGTAATCATTACTATGATTCTTATATAGAGTTAACAAACTCTAACCTAGGGTTCTAGTTGAGGAACACTCCTAGTAAAGGTGGGTCTTTTAGACTTAGGCAAAGTCTAATGGCTTATGGGTTCTAATATTAACTAAGATTCAATATGACTTTACAAAGTCAGAAGGGGTATTGAGCTATCCATGACACAAAGGTCAATGGAGAGACATTCCTTTGGAAGGAAACCGGGGGAACGACTTGGACGAGAACTAACAAGTTTCGTCGCTTGGGGAATAATTTAACAAGGTATAAACATATTCAAGCATGAGAAATATAGAAGACATGATTATAATCAAGGATTAACCAACACATTACAATGAGCAAGTATTTTGAGTAGGATGAATGGTTACAACCAAGCATGGTAAGCATATTACAATAAGCATGTCTTGACAAAGATATAGGCACATCTTAACAAAGATTGAAAGTACGGTTTTAACAAGGATTATGAAAACATGATAAAGGTGACAACCATGTAAACAAATAACAATTTGAAAACAAATCACGTTATAAACTCAAAGCATAACAACAATATGCATAGATAACAATCTCACATAATTAAATCAGTTTAGCCTCGTAATTTAGGAGGTATAAACATATTCAACTAATAAAAGATGAAAACTCAACAGGTTGACAAACATAAACAAATACCAATAAATCTTACAAGAAAAATAAACATGGTATGGGGAGAATTTAAATCGAGGCGCAAGGTGACGACCTAACAGTGGATCTACTAACAAGCAAACAAAAGCATTGTTAAAATAAATAATCATGAGATTTCAATCCACCAAACAAAAATAGACATCACAATGAAGAGTTGGCAAAAAGAATGAGTTGAAAAAGATAAAAAATGAACAAGTTATGAATACTTGAAGTTTAGGTGATTTATGACAATAAAAGCAAATAAACAAAATAATAAAAAGAGGAAGGGCCAAGCTGGGAGTTGAACCCATGCCCTTATGCTTGCAAACACAAAGCTTAACCAAACCCATCATTCCGCGCGCGTGTCCACTAAATGGAGAAGAAAGAGCAAGTAATAGAAATAGGTAAACAAAATAAAACGTAAAAATTTTGTCCCTTTGAGGGATCGAACAGAGGACTAGCAAGACACAAGGTATAACGCGCGCATGTTGTAACCACTGGGATGGCGATACATCCGTTGATTATCCCACCCCAGAAAAAGATAAACCTTACAAGGCCAAGAATTCTGGGCCAGGCCTCAAACAACAATGGTGGGAGCGGATTGGATTCAAACTTTAATAAAACAAAACCAAATTTCACAAACTCAAAGTCTAATCTGCTTGAAATTGAATGAGGGTCAAGATGGTGCTTTTAATTTTTCAAAATCATACACACCAGGTGGAACCCGATGGTAAATGCAAATGGAGAAGTTGAAATGCATAAAGGAAGCCAAGGTTCAAACTAAACAGTTTTAAATCACGCAAGCATCACTCACAAACTCTAATCATGCCAAGGATGGATTCTATGTTCAAAGGTTAATTAAATACTACTCAAACATAACAATTGCATGTCATTGGCAAACATGGTTGAAAAGGATGCAAGCTGTTGGAAGAGATAAACAAACTATGATGCAACATGTTATAACTCAAAATTCAGTTAAGGAATGGATTTCAAAACATAGGCAACAAGCTTCAAATGAATTCAAGCATCTCACACAGTTGACAGATTTTGACATAACAAGTAAATGCAAATGGACCAATTCATACATCACCAATGAGACAATATATAATAATGGCATATAGGTTGTCAAGGTTCAAACTGAGTTGGTGTTGTTCATACAAATATCTCATGCAAGTTCAGACATATCAACTGATGGATTTTGGGTTCAAAGATTAATTAAATACTACTCAAACATAACAGTTGCATGTCAACGGCAACTATGGCAGGAAATGCAAGATTGCTTAAAAAACATAAGTTGATGGAGCAGTAAGATGCATGGTTCCAATAGTTCAGGAACAAATAGAAAAAAGTTCTCTTTTTTTAAAATCAATGCAAGTGAACTTAAACACTTGTGGACTCTTATGACAGAAACCTAACAGTCGAGGAATGAAGAACATTAGCTCATGGCAAAAGGCATAACCACAATAACATTCATGGTAAGGGCATGCATACTGCTTTATACTGCAAGAACTAATGACAGTCATCAAATCCTAAAGCAAAAGCCTGTTTGTGGCATTTCAACAATGACAGCTCCTCACTCATACAAACAAGGACTGGCAGGTGAGATAAAATCATGACAGCCTTAACACAATGATTATCAAAACATAAATTGGAAAAAACTGAAGCAGCATCAAAGTTTATTTTGGTATTCCAATTAATATCTGTTAGTGAATTCCAATCATGATTCCAAAAGCAATTCAATACAAAGCAAAACTTAAAGTTCCTTCAATCTAGGTACATGGCCAATGAGGTTCTTTTTAGAGAGAAACAACAACCTATCTCTATAGCAAACAGGCATGATGATTTAACAACACATACACACAGTTGATTGATTACCTAGCAACTCACAAACTAGTGTGCCTAAGCATGACTGACCAAAAGACCCTTGTTTGAAAAAACAGAAATGGCAACAAATCTTGGCATCACAACATCAGACATTAGTTCAATACCTTGCTTCACATGACAGTCACTACTTTAATGTAGGCAAACAATAGCTTGACTGAAAAACATTTGGTACCATATGAAGGAATAGAACAATCCCAGAAATTAAACATTAAGAATGCATACAAAAAAAACAAGTGTGACAGTTGCAAACTCCTCAAATAGTAGTGAAATCTTGATTATTAACATCCAACATTAAATCCCTTATGACAGTTGCCAAGCCTCAAACCTGACACAACCCCAAAAAAAAAAAACAATCCTAGCCTAAATCTCTACAAATGACAGCCACTAGTGCCAGCAGCTAATCATAATAATTGAGCAATTATGGTCGAGGTTTTGACAGCACTGAACCAAAGCTCAACACCAAATGGTCATTAAAACCTGGCCTGAATTGAACTAACAGCAACAGACAACAACTCCAAAACACACCCTAAGATTCACTCAACCTTAACACCTCAAGCCTCATATAAACCAAACTTCAACAGCAAATGGTGGCATAGAGAGGTCAGCTAACCTCAGGATAGGCCAAGACTGTCATCAATTGGTCATAACAAACACAACAGTAATACATCTAAAACTACCACATACTGCTTATGAAATTTTGATGTAACAACAATTAATAAGCTAACAAAGATGACAAACAAAATCTTCAATGTGAGCTACACACTTTGTATACACTAATTTTGAGGATTGTTAAAATGGTACTTGCTGGTAGGATAGGTGACACAGCTTGAATTAGAATAGTTTTATGACAGTAAAAGCTCATGATACCCAAATATTTGACAGTAAGGTAAACCGAAGAATAACAAGTTAAACCACATCTCAACATCATTGACAAACCAAACAGTTTTGCAATTAGAACCCTCATGCCAACAAACTTGTATGAGATAACAATCATTCATAACAGCATGATAAACTAAAATTGATGTGTGTTGATGTGATTGTGTCAACCAGTGTACTTTTGATATTATGCACAAAACAGCCAAGTAAGTACACAGACATATTTCAAATGCATTTAAAAACATGTTAGGATGATGAATTCAGCTTGGTATAGCTCTATGCAAGATATGAGTGTCAACTGCTATGCATAATCCAAAACAGACTTTGATGCCAATATATGATAACAATCATTCATAGTAGCATGAACTGTAGATACCAACCAAGTTTAAACTAGCAGACCCAAATCCTATGCCAGCAGTGAGCTTCTAGTGGTTTGTAGCTCAGACAGATTTGTTCCTGATTGTACACTAATTGCAAATTGGTGCAGTTCTCAAACAGTGGCAATGTTAGATCTCATGCTATTGGTAACCTTATCCCACAGTGGACATACACTTTCTAGCCATCAATCATGAACTAGCATATTTTGGCATGACAAAAGGGATCTTTGAGTGACAACACAAATTAAATGTCATAGTTGAATACATCCATTCACTAACAGACCTATGGTTCTAAGTACAACAGAAAATTAGCAGCATCACCACATAATCATAAAACCAACAATAGTCAAGATGCTCATATGTTCATAGCACAACAGTTGAATTAATATGACAGAAATATGTTCACATATTTGTACTAATGCCTAGGAGGGCCTCCATCATTCCCAACAGCAAACAATCATGCAAATTACCATAGTGTACATAGCTCAAAGTCTAAAAAATACTCAAAAATGCCAATTTATGAAAGATAATGCTAAAGCCAATAAGAATCAATTACATACCTTTTGTAGATCCTTAGGAGTAGGTTATATCAGTTGAGAAAACCAGAGATTGCTTGCTCCAATTTTTGCCCTTTTGAAATTTCTTCCACTTTAAGCCACAATACACTTTCAATGCCAAATGGAGAGATGTGAGTTTCTAATGATTGGTAAGTGTTTGAACAGTTGAGGAATGCTGTTTATGAGGTGTTAGAGGGATCAAAACTTCAAGAACATGTTTAGAACAAGATTTGGTGATTTTTGTAGCTTTGGTCAAAGTATGGTGGAATGAGAGTTGACTTTTTGATTTTTTGTGGTTCTTGATGTTTTAATGAGTCATACACCTTCTATATGTCATTTAGGAGATGTGTGGATGGTTGTGAGAGTGTTGGAAATATTAGAAATGAAAATGGTGTGAAAGTTGCAAAATGACCATTTTTGGTGTTTTTGAACTTTTCTTCACTTATAAGTAAAAAGAGAATGAGAGGGAGAGCTGTGATGCTTTGATCTTATGAGCAGCTCTGGTGTGAAAAACAAATGAGGGTGAGGGCTCTATTTATAGGAGAAAGAAGGATGAGGGCAGCTTTGTATTTTCCATTTTTGGAGGGAGTTTCATGATGATTCTTTCAAAATCTTGCCAATATCTTCATATCAGCTTCTACACATCAAACCCTTGGCTCAAGATATGCAAGTATCAGCTGACATGAGGGATTTGAGATGACTAGAGAGAGCTATGAAGGTAGGGTCCTGCAGCTCCCCCAAATTGCTTGAAAAGTTTCTCTTTCATGACTTAAAAATGATTATTTTAATTGCAACTTGCCATCAACTTGCTTGGCTCATCATTTCAATCTTTTTTCTGGTTTTCTATTCATTCATACCTCATATTATCAGATTGTAACATGATCCAAGGGTGGAGAGTGCCTCAAGTTGTAGAAATCCAACTTTGAGATGTTGAAGCAAGTGAACTTTTAGTGTGACAGACCCAACTTCAAGACACCATAACCTCCAGCTCACAACTCCTCTTGGGGAGTTCTTGTTCTTTTTGGAAAGCCCTCATATATCTCTACAACATTCATGTTTGTCAAAAGTTCCAAATCTATGTGCATCTTGGTTGAAAAGTCCCTTAAAGTTAGCAAAAAAATAAGTTTTGATGCAGCCAGATTTTGAGAAATTCACTAAGTGTTTTGTACTAAAACATGACTTTGATGATAACTCCAATTCCATGCATTTTCTGAGTGTGGACTAGTATAGGACTTTTGTAGGACTTGTTAAGAGCTTTCCGACGAGCTTTGAACCACCTCATTTGGGTGTGTGGTTAGGGAGTTAGGGTTTAGCCCCTTTCGAAACCCTAATTTCCCGATTTTTCGATTACTCTCACGTCCTTGATCTGATGATCATGAAAATTGATATGTAGGTCCCTCATGACATAAGGAACAACTTTTCTTCACAACTTGAAGTCCAATTCCTAAAATTTGGGGGGGTTGACTTTTCGGTCAACCGTACGATCGATCGGCGATTACCGGACCGTCCGTTCATGCTTCGGAGCTTCCAAGACTTTGAAACTCTTTGAGGGGACTTCACTAAGCCATATGAACTTTTTAAACCATACTTTTATCCTTGAATTATTTCCCAAATCTAAAGTCAAACTACAGTTGACTTTTTTCAACCCGAAAAACCCTAATCGGGTGCCTTGAACTGCACTGCACCCCATCTGTGGGTGATTACCTCAAATTGAACTCACACATGGCCCAATATGGTACTCTTGATCTCATTTCATAAATGATTCAACCCAAAACATTGGTTGACCAATCCTCGAAACTTCGATTTTATCAGTGCGGAGCCCCGTTCCATCTGTATCTTGACAAAAACACACTTCGAAACTTGTTAAGGTTAGATAAATAAATGCATATGATATGAAGAGGATATAAGGGGTCAAAATTTGGGGTGCAACAGATGCCCCTATTTAAATATCTTCACTAGATGGTAATGAGATGACAATCCTCATAGAATCATAGTGAAAGATATTTAAATATAGCAAACCAGAAATTTTGTCCCTTAGATCCGATAGTATGCAAAAGGACAAATGCAACTATGCCATGAATCTAAATGATGTTATATGATGTTTTTATGCCAGACAGATGCAAACACACGAACAAATATGAAAGAACGGCAAAACGACGAGTAACCACTCACGGGAACCCAACACACTGGGGAAAGATTCCAAGCGAGGTAAACAAGATAAATCAAATATGACTAAGGATGCTTGCTCAAAGAAATCTTTCGTGCAGGGGACACAAATTCCACCAGGGAAGACACATCTTCATCGGGGAAAGGAGATCCGAACCTTATTGGGGGTAACCAGATGAGGAAAACCACCGGGGAAGATGATAACTCTTCACTGGGGAAACGAAAGAAAAGAAATGCAAACCACACTGGGGAAGAGACCCACTGGGGAAAACTTTGCTGGGGAACAAAACCCACTGGGGAAGCACAGCTTCATCGGGGAAAAGACGGAACAAAGACACGAATCTCACTAGGGATAACCAGATTGAGAAAGATTTCCTATAACGAAGAGTTCAAACGGGATCTTCAGGAAGAGGTTAGAAATAAGACCGGACGTGCCGGGGAAACTAGTATCCACTAGTTCTCCGAGACTCGACTGGAAAAGCAAAAGCTTCAAGTGGGAAGACAGATGACCAGAATAACAAATAGCTTCGAACAGTGCTAGTTTCCACTAGACTTACTGGGGATATGGTGACGACCAAAACAATAACGGTTTCCAAGAAGTGTTAAATATCACTAGACTTCTTGGGGATATGGTGACGACCAAATCGAAGTTCCAATTACAATTGGGGAATTCCAAGCAATGTTGTCAAAACAACAGGACTCTGGCTGGGGAAGTTGGCAACAATCAACTTTCGGTACTAATAACAATTAATTTTCAAGCAATGCCAGTAACCACTGGTCTTAGAGGGGACTGGTGATGACCAAATCAAGATATACCAATAACAATTGGTTCTGGACAATGCTAGTAACCACTAGTCTTAACTGGGGCTTTCGGTGACAACCGAGTCCAGGGAGACCAATGACCATTGGTTCCTTCTTTTACAAAGTTTGGTAACGACCAGAGGATAACGACCTGCTTCAAGCGATGCCAATGACTATTGGACTTAGGTCAATTGGTGACGACCGAATTAGGCATACCAATATCAATTGGTTCTGGATAGTGCTAGTAACCACTAGATTTTCCAAACAAAGCTAGTGACCTCTAGGCTTATAGAGATTGGTAATAACTGAATCAAGGGGTACCAATGACAATTGGATTTGAAGGTGATGCCAATAATCATTGGATTTTTAGGGAATTTTGGTGACGACCAACTCCAATGTTAATGATCATTGGTTTTTTAGAGGGCAATACTAGTAACCACTAGATTTTTAGCCAAATTTGGTGAAAACTGAATCAGAGGGACTCCAATAACAATTGGTTTGCTTTATAACAGAATCAGTATCAACTGAGTTTAAAAAACGGTTGGTGATGACCGAATCACTGTACCGAACGTAGTTAGTTCTGAACACGTGCTAGTGACCACTAGTCTTTCAAAGTTTGTTGGTGACAACCAAATCGAAGGTGAAAATTGGTAATAACCCCCTGTTTGTGTAACTTAGATATTGCTAGTCACCACTAGCTTCCCACAGCAGATAAGGAAACCCCCGGATGTCAACTTTGAAGCGAACTTGTAACAACAAAACAAAGATAAAGGTAACGACCAAAGGATCTCGACGGCGGGAATGCAAACAAATGTGTATGCTGGCATGATGCTGTATGCAAGACGCAGAACGACCCGTAGGAATAGAGGAAAACCAAATAAAGAGAGAACTCGTCATGCTGAGCTTCAAAATGCCTCAAGTCAGGCGACACTTCCTTCTTTGGTGCAGATAATGATCTTTTCTCAGTAATATCCCCGTAATTTTGCAAGGAAGAAGTCTTAGCTTAATAGCTAGAACTGTTGTCGGACGCATCTATCTCGGTCAAAGGTAACAGAGATTTCCACAACTTCAAGAACTGTGTAATATCATCATATTACCTTTAGAACTCTTCAATCATTTTTTCAAATTGTGCTTTCTTTTTAAAACAAGACTTAAGTTTTTCAAAACACTTTGTTTTCATGAAAATTCTTATTAACAAATAAGTGAAATTGCATAACAAAAATAGCAGATCATAACAATGGTTTGGTCAAAAAAAGAACTGATTTTATTGATAGACAAGAACTTTACAAAAGGCAAAGCCTTGGGGATTTTATAAATTTTGAAAAATGGCAACAGAAAAAATTACAGAATCCCATGATAATTCGGTCCTTCTGACTGCCAATTCACTTGCTTTACTGCTTCTGACGAGAACACCAAGCGTTGACCTTTCTTCTAATATTCTGCACAGGAGTCTGCCCCAGCGTCTGTCATCTTTCAAGCATTGGGTTTTCATCTTGTCGAGGCACTGAAATCCTCCTTCCATGTATTTCGTTTCAGGCGTAGTATTTTCTTACTGCGTCTGAGTTGATGGGATACTTGAGTGGTTCGCCATCCATGGTTTCGAGAATCAGAGATCCTCCAGAGAAAACGGTCTTCACGACAAAAGGGTCGTCGTAGTTGGGCATCCACTTGCCACGCATGTCTTTTTGTGTAGGTAGGATTTTTCTAAGCACAAGCTATCCTTCCCTATACTCTTTGGGACGAACCTTCTTGTTGAATGCCCGGGCCATCCTTCGTTGATAGATTTGACTGTGACACATGGCCGTCATTCTTTTCTCGTCGATGAGATTCAACGAGTCGAATCTTTCTTTTATCCACTCGTCTTCATCCAGCTTTGCTTCTGTCAAGATCTTCAAGGAAGGTATTTTGACTTCAATGGGTAGCACAGCGTCCATCCCATACACTAAAGAAAAGGGAGTTGCCCCTGTCGAAGTGCGTACTGATGTTCGGTATCCGTGCAAAGCAAATGGTAACATTTCATGCCAATCTTTGTAAGTTACGACCATTTTTTGTATTATCTTTTTGATGTTTTTGTTTGCAGCTTTTACTGCACCATTCATCTTAGGTCTGTAAGGGGACGAGTTGTGATGTTTGATTTTAAAATCGTCACAAAGTTCCTTCATTGTTTTGTTGTTCAGATTCGACCCGTTGTCAGTGATGATCTGGTTAGGGACACCATATCGGCAGACGATCTCCTTTTTAATGAAGCGTGCGACCACTTGCTTCGTCACATTTGCATATGACGTTGCTTCCACCCATTTGGTGAAATAATCGATTGCGACAAGGATGAAGCGATGGCCATTAGAAGCTTTTGGCTCTATTGCCCCGATCATATCTATGCCCCACATTGCAAAAGGCCAAGGTGACGTCATCACATTGAGAGGATGCGGAGGGACATGCACTTTATCAGCATAAACTTGACATTTATGACACTTTCGAGCGAAGAGTATGCAATCCGTCTCCAAAGTTAACCAGAAGTAACCCGCTCTTAAGATTTTCTTAGCCATGGTGTGGCCATTTGCATGGGTGCCGAAGGTTCCTTCGTGTACTTCGGTCATTATGAGATTCGCCTCATTTTCATCGACGCATCGGAGTAAGACCATATCATGGTTTCTTTTGTACAAGATGCCATTGCTGATGAAGAATTTAGATGACAACCTCCGTATTGCTCTTCTGTTAATTTTGGATGCATTAGCAGGATACTCTTGGTTTTGAAGGAAATTCTTGATATCATGAAACCATGGCTTCTCCCCAGATTCTTCGTCTATTGCCATGACGTATGCGGGTACTGTCCTTCTTTCGATGCGAATCAGAGGTGCCTCGTTGACAAACTGGACTTTCCACATGGATGCCATCATGGCCAACACATCGGCAATGTGATTTTCTGCCCTTGGTACGTGCTTGAAGGTAATTTCATCAAAATACTCAGCCATCTCTAAGATGTGGGTCTTATAAGGAATCAATTTTTCATCCCTGGTTTCCCATTCTTCTTTGAGTTGGTATATCACCAAAGCAGAATCACCAATTACTTCCAAGATTTTGATACGGAGGTCAATGGCAGCCTCCAATCCTAGGATGCAGGCTTTATACTCTGCTATGTTGTTTGTACAGGAGAAACAAAGTCGGGCTGTGACCGCAGTGTACCCTCCAGTTGGATTTTTCAGAACATCTCTGATGCCATGTCCATTTTTGTTTGACGCTCCGTCGAACATCATCTCCCAACAGGATCCCGGCTCGGGACCAGGCTCTGGTTTCGTGCGCTGAATATACATCACATCTTCATCAGGAAAATCGAACTTGAGCGGTTGATAATCCTCCATAGGATGCTCTGCAAGGTGTTCTGACAAGATGCTCCCCTTGATGGATTTTTGAGCGACATACTGGATATCGTATTCTGATAGGAGCATATGCCATCGGGCTAATCTTCCTGTTTGAGCTGGCTTCTCAAAGATGTATTTGATGGGGTCCATCTTAGAAATCAGTATCGTAGTGTGACAAATCATGTACTGCCTCAGACGTTTGGCAGCCCATGCTTTTTCCAAGGGAGAGTAACGACTCTCGCAATCAGTGAACTTCTTGCTTAGGTAATAGATTGCATGTTCTTTCTTCCCTGACTCATCAGTCTGGCCCAAGACACAGCCCATCGAATTTTCTAACACGGTCATATACATGAACAAAGGCCTTCCAGGTACCGGAGGAATCAGCACTGGAGGTTCTTGCAAATACTGCTTGATTTTCTCGAACGCCGCCTGACAGTTTTCATTCCATACCACCGTTTGACCTTTTCGTAACAACTTGAAGATCGGTGTGGAGGTAAGAGTCAGATTGGAGATGAACCTGGAGATGTAATTCAAACGTCCAAGGAAGCCTCTAACTTGTTTCTCAGTTTTGGGAGCAGGCCTCTCCTGGATTGCTTTAACCTTGTCAGGGTCTACTTCAATTCCTCGCTGACTAACGATGAAACCAAGTAACTTGCCTGAGCAAACTCCGAAGGTGCATTTGGCTGGATTTAGTCTCAATTGATACTTTCAGAGTCTCTCGAATAGCTTCAGTAGATGATCCAAGTGGTCTTCTTCACTTTGGGATTTTGCAATCATATCATCCACGTACACCTCGATTTCTTTGTGCATCATATCATGAAAGAGTGTGACCATAGCTCTCTGATACGTTGCCCCTGCGTTCTTCAAACCAAAAGGCATTACCTTATAACAATAGGTGCCCCATGGTGTGATGAAAGTTGTTTTCTCCATGTCATCTGGATCCATTTTTATCTGGTTATAACCCGAAAATCCATCCATAAACGAGAACACTGCAAAGCTTGCTGTGTTATCCACCAAAGTGTCAATATGTGGTAGCGGGAAATCATCCTTCGGACTTGCTTTATTTAGATCCCTGTAGTCGACGCACATCCTGACCTTGCCATCCTTCTTCGGAACCGGTACAATGTTTGCCACCCATTATGGATACTTGGATACTGCTAGAAAGTCGGCATCTATTTGCTTTTTGACCTCATCTCGGATTTTAAGTGCCATGTCTGGTCTCGACCTGCGAAGCTTTTGTTTGACCGGATGACATTCTGGTTTCAGGGGGAGCTTGTGCATGACAATGTCAGTATCCAACCCTGGCATATCTTGGTAGGACCAAGCAAATACGTCAACAAAACCTCTGAGGATTGTTATTAGCTTGTCTTTGATTTCTGGCCTTAATGATGCCCCAATCTTGACTTCTCTTTTGTCCTCCTCTGACCCCAAGTTGATGACTTCCGTCTGCTCTTTATGGGGTTGGATATAATCATCTTCGTATTCAGCCATTCTCTTTAACTCTTCTGGGACTTCCAACTCTTCTTCGTTCTCTTCTTCAGCTTGAAAGACAAATGAACCGCTAGTAGAAGGAACCGAATGATCATAGGATTCTGTGGTTGATGGGGGTATTTCTAAAGGTAAAAAGATGGGAACTTCCACAGCCTCCCAATTGCGCAATGCTCCTCCTCCTCTAGTTATTAGATGATCCAGATTACCGTCCTCATCTTTAACAATAATGGCATTGATTTGCACACCGCCACTGGTGAATATCTCTTTTAAGGACTTCTTCTTCATGGTGCTTTCTTCTGGATCGCCTTCCGGAGTTGGTTTCTAACCCAACCCTTGTCGATCATTCTTGGCTCGAGCATTGACCTCGATGACCTCTCCCCATCCCAGTGGGACTCCGGCCTTCAGTGCTGCCTTAATACTTTGAGCAGAGGTAAATGATGGCCCTTGGGTCATGTCTGATTCATCAACTAGAACAGCGTGGGCTATTTCTAGTGCTTGGAAGGCTGACTCGAGAGAGTCTTCATCAGCCTCAATATACCGGAAAGATGACAACTTGCTCACCATTAAGTCTCTTCTCCATGGACAATGACTAGCTGGTCATTCACGACAAACTTCATTTTTTGGTGGAGCGTGGAAGTGACAGCGCCAGCTGTATGAATCCATGGTCTCCCCAATAGGCAACTGTAGACCGGATTTATGTCCATCACCTGGAAGGTGACTTCAAAGATTTGTGGTCCAATTAGAATAGGAAGATCAACTTCTCCTATCACGGTTCTCCTGGATCCGTCGAATGCCTTGACTATAAGAGAGGTTGGTCTCATGGTAGCGCCTTGATATGCCAGCTTGGCCAAAGTCCTTTTAGGCATTACATTGAGTGTTGATCCCGTATCAACAAGAACTCGGGACATTGTATCCTCTTCACACTTGACTGACACATGCAAGGCACGATTGTGCTTACGCTTCTCAGCTGTCAGGTCATTATCGTCAAAGCTCAAAGTGTTACAGGCAGTGATATTTGCTACAACGGAGTCAAACTGGCCCACTGTAATATCTTTAGTGACGTGGGCCTGTGTCAGGATTTTGAGCAATGCCTGGCGGTGTGCTGGAGAACTTAAGAGCAAAGCCATGACCGAGATCTTGGAGGGTGTTTGATTCAATTGGTCCACCACCCTATAATCGCTTCGTCGAATGATTCTCAAGAATTCTTCTTCATCGTTCTTGAGACTTTCTTTTCCTTTAACTATGGGTTCTTTGGCGGTGGTTGTCTCCGGAATAGGCTTCGGAGGAACAGGCGTCTTTTGAACAGAAACTGCTGGTGGATGAGCCTCGTTGTATGTTCGAGGTTGATAGACACGACCACTCCGGGTCATTTTGCTTCCACTGGCAATGTTGGCCACACTTACTAGTTTCTTTTCTTTGAAAATCCCTTCACACCATGAATAGTCTTTTTTTGGTGTCACGGCTCTTGGGTGAGGCTGGGATCCTCCCCTTGGCTCAAACCTAGTCTGTCCCCTCCCGAATTTCGGGGGTGCATCATCACGAAATACTGGTCGCACGTTCTTGTAGTTTTTGTTACTGTTACCATTTCTGAATACAGATCCTTTGTTGGATTCTCCTGGTATGTTAAACACAGGTTCGATGACCGCCACATCTTCTTCCTTTTTCCGGTGGGCAATTTTTATCATTCCCTGTTCAATCATAGCTCGAATGTCCTTTTTCACAGCGTCACAACCTTCAGGATTCAGCATACATTCTTTGCAATCTTCGTGAGATGTCTTGAGTGACCACGCCTGAGCGAGGCGTTTGTGTAGGTCTGCTAGTGGTACTTTGATCTCACCAACAGTAGTGACTTTCTTGTCTTCTGACCCCTCCCCTTCTTCAGTAATGGCATTGACTCCACCATGATTGGGAAGAGGGTTGCTCTTAACGTTGGGCGGATTGTCTTCGAAGGATAGAATTCCCTTTTCAACAAGTTCATGAACTAGGTGCTGAAGGGCGAAGCAACCTTCGAGATTGTGGCCTGGAGCATTCTCATGAAATAGGCAGCGGGCATTTGCATCGTAATAGAACGGGAGTGGATTAGGTGGAGCACCTAATTTTCTCGTTTTAACCAAACCTCTTTCTACTAGCATGGGAAACAGGTCGGTGTAACTCATTGGAATAGGCTGTATCTTTGGCCTGTTTGCTTGATAACTTGCCTTCGGGGCCCTGTTCTGAGGTTGTTGACCCTGCGGCTGCTGGTATTGTTGTTGATTATTGGCGCGATACTGTTGCTGACTGCCAGACTGATACTGGTGTTGATTGTTGAAGGCCCCAGGTTGGGGACCATGCTGTGAAGAAGGTTGAAAAACCGGGGTCACTGCCGCTATATATGATGGTTGGTACTGTTGGTGGTGGCTTCGTGAGCTTTGTACTTTCTTTCCATATGTGATTGCACTCACCTCTCCCTCTTTCTTTCTGTGGAACGTGTTGACTGGCTTCTTTGCCGTGCTGGTGCTTGAGGTAGCATTTGGAGTAGTCACTTTTCCACTCTTTAAACCTGCTTCCACCTTGACCCCCACTGCCACAATATCAGAGAAATTTGTTGTAACGCTGTTGATCAAACGTTCATAGAATTCTGGTCGAACTGTATCCACAAACCAGTCTGCCAACTCCTTCTCAGTAAGAGGAGGCTCTACTTGTGTTGCCGTTCCGCGCCATCTTTGCGCATACTCCTTGAAGGTTTCGGTATTTTTCTGCGTCATGCTGAGAAGCTGACGGTGGTCGGGCGCTAGGTCCATGTTGTACTTGTACTGTTGAATAAAAGCATCTGAAAGGTCTTGGAAACTGTGAATCTTAGCTTGATCTAAACCAAGATACCACTTGGCCGAAGCCCCTTTTAGACTATCTTGGAAACAGTGTACTAACAGTTTATCATTTTCAATATGCGGAGCCATCCGCCTACAGTACATGATTAAGTGCTCTTTAGGACAAGCGGTCCCTTCATATTTGTCGAAGATTGGCGTTTTAAATTTCTGAGGAAACACCAATCCAGATACCAGACATAGATCATTGGCATCAGATCCAAAGACATGGTTTCCTTCAATGGCCCTCATCCTTTTGGCCATGATGTCCATCTCTACTCTTAACTTTTCGTGTTTTTCGTCCTCAGCTTCGGATCCATCGGGTATATCAAAGATTGACTGTTGATTGGCGAAGACTGGTCGTATTGTGGTGGGTCCACCTGCTGGAGTAAAAATGGGGTTTCTGATTGTTGAGTCGAACAATGGATTGAGACCTGAAGACTGCATGTTACTGAAAGGTGGCACAAAATCCCGGGACATGCCATAGGGAAACTCCGCTGAAGTAACAGGAGCCATTGTGACATTGGCTGCCGATGTGGCAACTTCGGAGATCACTGTAGGTTGTGTATCCATTTTTGCTTTGATCACATTGAGGGCTTCCAAGATCTGGTTGACGTCCCCTTTGATCCCTTCAATGTCATTATCCATTCGATCGAACCTTTGGTCGTTATCTGCCATCTTTTTTTGAGCTTGGGACCGTGTGTTGTATCTGTGGGTACTCAGCGTGACTCCTTATCTCCTCTTTCTAGACAAGAACAAAAGATGAGTTGCGGAACCCCAAATGCAGGATTGATGTAGGATGATATGCAAATGCGGATGCATAAACCATTCAAGGAAACTCAAAATTTTCGTTTACAAACAAAAAGTTAGGCCAACACGTAACGACATACTTAAAAAGCGTTTTTCATTTGATAGCTGGAAATCTATTACAATAGATTAGCCTTTGCTAAAAAGCAAGACTTTTCTTACAATGAAAGTAAATGCAACAAACAGGATTTCAATCCTTCTTTTAGGGAAAGCAGGGAAATGGTGAATCAAAAATCAGTCTAATAAGACGACCCTTCTCCTTCTTGGACTCTGACATGAACTTGATCCTGGCGGATGATCTCCCACAGGTCTTCGTTTTCTCTTTGCGCCTTATCCAAAGCATATCTTAGCTCTTCCCTAGTTGCGGGGACCTCAGGTTCCATGGTTATCTCATAGTCATGAGTGTAGAACATGATTAAGGCAATTTCCTTTCACCATAGCAGGTACCCCCTGGTGGTTAAACAACTTGCATTCTCCATTGGAGTTGGGCCCATGAGGTGTGGATCTCTTTGAGCATATTGAGCATCTTCTTCTAGTTCCTGGTTGCGACCTGTCTCACAGAAGCGAGGCCTTAACAGTTCTGGTTCAGGCTCGGGCCCGGTAGGATACCCATGTTGACGCTGAGCAAGAATAGGATTATAAGTGATCACCCCTTCTATCCCAATGAGAGGCACATTGGGGAAATCTCCGTAGCTGGAAATCATGACTTGGTCACCGATGCTAGTGTCATACCATGTGATATCATGGTGTCTGAGAGTGACAAGTTTAGAAACCCATGCGCTTTTGGTAGGAAGCCTCCAAAGGATATGGGTCCTTGGCAGATGAGAAGTAAACCATCGGTCGAGTAGTGCAAGACAGCATGAGAATCGCCCACAATCATACAAGGCAAAACGGTGGATGACTACATAAGTATCATCCAGTATTGTGTTGACCGGATTTTTGAGGATGAAGAGGCGGATTGCTTCTTCGCTGATGAAGTCGTAACTGCTTGGGAACAGATACAGTCCATATATTAGTAGTGC
Organism: Lathyrus sativus; assembly: GCA_963859935.3. Classification (NCBI taxonomy): domain Eukaryota; kingdom Viridiplantae; phylum Streptophyta; class Magnoliopsida; order Fabales; family Fabaceae; genus Lathyrus; species Lathyrus sativus. The sequence continues at coordinate 693,598,339 of OZ012741.1, read as the reverse complement.
CAAAATTGCCTCAAAAATGCCCAGGTTTCTACTTTCATAGTGATACTCGGCCATTTCCATTAGAGGCCCGGCATCCATTCCATACCACCCTCCTTTCGCCCTCATTGGTGGTAAGTCTTCTAGCTTGATATGCAGGGCTTTAGCTAAGTCCTTCTTCTTTGGCTTTCCATAAGGGAGCGTAAAAGTCCATGGGACCTTCAAGTAAGCATTATACTCTTCGAGGGTCGGGAGTAACTGAAAATCTGGAAACACAAAGCAGTGGTAAGTTGTATGATAGAATTCCACCAAGGCTTGCAACATGGGCTCGTTGATCGGAGCGCTTATTAATGGCAATAGGTCCCCATATTTGGCTATGAAAGCAGCAGGATTTCGGACAAGTCTGGTTAACATTCTTAGACGGCCCAATCTCAGATCCGGGACTCGAAGCATGTCTCTTCTTACCATGTTATTGCAAAGAAAAAGATGAATTTCCTTGAATGGTTTAGAAGAAGTGCAAATGCAAATGCACATGATTGTCATGGAACTCAGATATTTTCGAACATTAGAAATCGTCATTTCATTAACAAACAAAACGGATTACAAAACATCGTTTCCTCTTACAAGAGTTTTAACTAAACAACTTGGCGAATCCTATTAAGGTTCTCCTAGCAGCCTAAGGTTGAGCTTCTCGACCTTTCTTTCCATATGAGTCTTCTCAATGATGAGTCTGTCCACAATTATTTTCCATGGATTAGACTGAGGCTCATAAGGTTCTTCTAGTGCTTTCCTCTTCTTACAAGAGAGGATTTCTTCATCTTTTGACTGGAGTTGTCTCTGGAGCTCCGCACTTTCTTCAATGACTATCTGATACTTGTGCTTCCAAGCTTCTTCAGTTTGATGTGCTTTGACCAAAGCAATTTTCAACTTTTCTTCTTCAGACATGAAGACCAACGGGCGTTCTTCCTTTAAGGCCATAGGCTCTTGTTTAGGATACGGCATCCTTAGTGTGACGGCTCTTTTCCGAACCCATTGAAGGTAGGATTCCAAAGAAACACAATTGAGTCTTCCAAGATCTTTCTTTCCTTTTTTATGTAGATGCTTCCAAGCTTCTAGAACTTTCTCTTTTAATCCTTGACTATCTTCCCCTTCTTTGAAGAAGATGCTTTCTACTTGAACACTTTTGGGTTTGTCCTTTAGAGGGTATCCCAATTGTCGGCGGGCGAGTATTGGATTGTAACTGATCCCTCCATTAATGCTGAGAAGAGGTACGTTGCCAAATTCCCCACAACTGTCAATAATCATTGTCCCATCATAATCACGACTATACCAATCAATATCGGAATGGGTAAGAGCCATGATCTTTTGTGACCACCATCCTTTCTTTGGATCCCAAAAAGTGTGGGCTTTGGGTAAGTGTGAAGTGAACCATTTATACAATAAAGGAGCGCAACAAGTGATCATTCCTCCATTATGGAAGTTCCTCAGATGAATAGAATGGTATGTGTCTGCTAACAAGGTAGGCACAGGATTCTTCTTCAAGAAAATTTTGATGGCATTGAGGTCCACAAAATTCTCAAAGCTTGGAAACAAGAATATACCATAGATGAGTAAGGCAAGGATAGCCTCGAATGCATCCATGCTTAAATGATCTGCGTAATATTGAGCTTTCTCAACCAAGAATTCTGCTTTTAACCCAAAGACTCCCCCTTTTGTAATCAGATTCTTTTTTATATCATCCACTCCCAAACGCGTAGCTTTGGCGATATCTTGCTCTTTAGGGTCCTTCTCTACAATCGGAAAAGGAGAATCTTCAAGAATAGGCAATCCGATTAACTGAGAATACTCTTCTAGTGTGGGTACTAGCTGATAATCAGGGAATGTGAAGCAGTGGTAGAGCGGGTCATAAAACTGGAGGAGAGTAGAAAGAAGTCCACTATCCATCTTTATCTTCAAGAGTAGCAACAACTTCCCATATCGGCTTTGAAATCCCTCTGAATCTGTCACTAAGGTGCTCAACCTTTTCAAATCATCTAGGTTAAAACCCTTGTAAGTGTACTTCAAAGTTTTCTTTCTTTCACTGTTCATGACGACCTCTGATATTTACAAACAACAAAGTCTGAGTTCCATGAAAACATATGATGATATGATGACATGATGATATGAATGCACAAAACACAAACAAGATGCATATGCACACAACACAGGTTTAGGGTTAAGGACAAGCATGAGTCAAAGGGTCTACCCATCCCCAAGAATTGTACTATGGATTGATCTGTACCTGCCAAACGGGTTCTACAAAGTTCCCAGAGTCATCAACCCATCTTTCGGATTATCAACTTCCCAAATTACTTGGTAATTGATAACATTCTCAAGAGAATCTCGTATGAGTGTAGTATCGCGTATCAACTACTTCAGAAATACTTCCTTATAGTCATCGCACTACGTCCTAATAAGGTCAAAGTGGGATAAAATGTAATCTAAAAGTTCACAGTGTCACGGGCTCCTTCGTCGAAAGTAGCATTGTTTTCACGAATACTCGATCAACAATACTAAACTCTCGAGAGGGCCTACACTGAGAGGTGGTTTCTCAAGTTAGCTTGGTCGGGAATCAACTCCCTATAAGCCTTCTTGAATATACCACCATCCTATCATAATTTCACTCAAGTCCGGGTATAGGACCGTCTTACCACTCAAAGCACCCAATACCCAACATACAAACAAATATATTAACAAATATACATGTTAAGCAAATATTCACAAATATAGCATGCAATTAAACAAAATAGGCTAAACCCTCATGTTAAGTATATTGTCCCCAGTGAAGTCGCCATTTCTGTCGCGGTGAGAATCATGATATCAAGCTATTGATTAACTTGAATCTTAATTCTTAAATTCACAACCAGACTTTAATTTATCCAAAGGAAAGGTCTAAAGAAAGAAAAACCCTTTTCGCGATGTAACAACAATGCTAAGAGATTCGGGGATCGGGGGTTGGTTATGCATAGGGTAGGTATTTCACATCCTAAACATTTGTAGTACTCTACAGGAACCTTTTGTTTATTTGTATGCTAAGTTTGTTAAATATTTGATAAGGTTTGGGTATTAGGTAAAGGTATAGGTTAAGACCTAAGGACAGTTTCTAAGTTTGCTCGCAAAGACATCGCGTCCTCTGCCTACGTATCCTAACTAGGATAGAATCAGAGCAATCGTAGTTCACCTCACTAGGGATGAAGAACACTTGATTATGATCAAGGTTCAAAGGGGAACAAACATAACAATGCTTGTATAGAGTTTCACAAAACTCTCTGGATCTATGTTGTAACACTCAAAGGGGAAATAAGTAATCATTACTATGATTCTTATATAGAGTTAACAACTCTAACCTAGGGTTCTAGTTGAGGAACACTCCTAGTAAAGGTGGGTCTTTTAGACTTAGGCAAAGTCTAATGGCTTATGGGTTCTAATCTTAACTAAGATTTAATATGACTTTACAAAGTCAGAAGGGGTATTGAGCTATCCATGACACAAAGGTCAATGGAGAGACTTTCCTTTGGAAGGAAACCGGGGGAACGACTTGGACGAGAACTAACGAGTTTCGTCGCTTGGGGAATAATTTAACAAGGTATAAACATATTCAAGCATGAGAAATATAGAAGACATGATTATAATCAAGGATTAACCAACACATTACAATGAGCAAGTATTTTGAGTAGGATGAATGGTTACAACCAAGCATGGTAAGCATATTACAATAAGCATGTCTTGACAAAGATATAGGCACATCTTAACAAAGATTGAAAGTACGGTTTTAACAAGGATTATGAAAACATGATAAAGGTGACAACCATGTAAACAAATAACAATTTGAAAACAAATCACGTTATAAACTCAAAGCGTAACAACAATATGCATAGATAACAATCTCACATAATTAAATCAGTTTAGCCTCGTAATTTAGGAGGTATAAACATATTCAACTAATAAAAGATGAAAACTCAACAGGTTGACAAACATAAACAAATACCAATAAATCTTACAAGAAAAATAAACATGGTATGGGGAGAATTTAAATCGAGGTGCAAGGTGACGACCTAACAGTGGATCTACTAACAAGCAAACAAAAGCATTGTTAAAATAAATAATCATGAGATTTCAATCCACCAAACAAAAATAGACATCACAATGAAGAGTTGGCAAAAAGAATGAGTTGAAAAAGATAAAAAATGAACAAGTTATGAATACTTGAAGTTTAGGTGATTTATGACAATAAAAGCAAATAAACAAAATAATAAAAAGAGGAAGGGCCAAGCTGGGAGTTGAACCCAGGCCCTTATGCTTGCAAACACAAAGCTTAACCAAACCCACCATTGCGCGCGCGTGTCCACTAAATGGAGAAGAAAGAGCAAGTAATAGAAATAGGTAAACAAAATAAAACGTAAAAATTTTGTCCCATTGAGGGATCGAACAGAGGACTAGCAAGACACAAGGTATAACGCGCGCATGTCGTAACCACTGGGGTGGCGATACATCCGTTGATTATCCCACCCCAGAAAAAGATAAACCTTACAAGGCCAAGAATTCTGGGCCAGGCCTCAAACAACAATGGTGGGAGCGGATTGGATTCAAACTTTAATAAAACAAAACCAAATTTCACAAACTCAAAGTCTAATCTGCTTGAAATTGAATGAGGGTCAAGATGGTGCTTTTAATTTTTCAAAATCATACACACCAGGTGGAACCTGATGGTAAATGCAAATGGAGAAGTTGAAATGCATAAAGGAAGCCAAGGTTCAAACTAAACAGTTTTAAATCACGCAAACATCACTCACAAACTCTAATCATGCCAAGGATGGATTCTATGTTCAAAGGTTAATTAAATACTACTCAAACATAACAGTTGCATGTCATTGGCAAACATGGTTGAAAAGGATGCATGCTGTTGGAAGAGATAAACAAACTATGATGCAACATGTTATAACTCAAAATTCAGTTAAGGAATGGATTTCAAAACATAGGCAACAAGCTTCAAATGAATTCAAGCATCTCACACAGTTGACAGATTTTGACATAACAAGTAAATGCAAATGGACCAATTCACACATCACCAATGAGACAATATATAATAATGGCATATAGGTTGTCAAGGTTCAAACTGAGTTGGTGTTGTTCATACAAATATCTCATGCAAGTTCAAACATATCAACTGATGGATTTTGGGTTCAAAGATTAATTAAATACTACTCAAACATAACAGTTGCATGTCAATGGCAACTATGGCAGGAAATGCAAGATTGCTTAAAAAACATAAGTTGATGGAGCAGTAAGATGCATGGTTCCAATAGTTCAGGAACAAATAGAAAAGAGTTCTCTTTTTTTAAAACCAATGCAAGTGAAGTTAAACACTTGTGGACTCTTATGACAGAAACCTAACAGTCGAGGAATGAAGAACATTAGCTCATGGCAAAAGGCATAACCACAATAACATTCATGGTAAGGGCATGCATACTGCTTTATACTGCAAGAACTAATGAAATTCATCAAATCCTAAAGCAAAAGCCTGTTTGTGGCATTTCAACAATGATAGCTCCTCACTCATACAAACAAGGACTGGCAGGTGAGATAAAATCATGACAGCCTTAACACAATGATTATCAAAACATAAATTGGAAAAAACTGAAGCAACATCAAAGTTTATTTTGGTATTCCAATTAATATCTGTTAGTGAATTCCAATCATGATTCCAAAAGCAATTCAATACAAAGCAAAACTTAAAGTTCCTTCAATCTAGGTACATGGCCAATGAGGTTCTTTTTAGAGAGAAACAACAACCTATCTCTATAGCAAACAGGCATGATGATTTAACAACACATACACACAGTTGATTGATTACCTAGCAACTCACAGACTAGTGTGCCTAAGCATGACTGACCAAAAGACCCTTGTTTGAAAAAACAGAAATGGCAACAAATCTTGGCATCACAACATCAGACATTAGTTCAATACCTTGCTTCACATGACAGTCACTACTTTAATGTAGGCAAACAATAGCTTGACTGAAAAACATTTGGTACCATATGAAGGAATTGAACAATCCCAGAAATCAAACATTAAGAATGCATACAAAAAAAACAAGTGTGACAGTTGCAAACTCCTCAAATAGTAGTGAAATCTTGATTATTAACATCCAACACTAGATCCCTTATGACAGTTGCCAAGCCTCAAACCTGACACAGCCCCCCAAAAAAAAACAATCCTAGCCTAAATCTCTACAAATGACAGCCACTAGTGCCAGCAGCTAATCATAATAATTGAGCAATTATGGTCGAGGTTTTGACAGCACTGAACCAAAGCTCAACACCAAATGGTCATTAAAACCTGGCCTGAATTGAACTAACAGCAACAGACAACAACTCCAAAACACACCCTAAGATTCACTCAACCTTAACACCTCAAGCCTCATATAAACCAAACTTCAACAGCAAATGGTGGCATAGAGAGGTCAGCTAACCTCAGGATAGGCCAAGACTGTCATCAATTGGTCATAACAAACACAACAGCAATACATCCAAAACTACCACATACTGCTTATGAAATTTTGATGAAACAACAATTAATAATCTAACAAAGATGACAAACAAAATCTTCAATGTGAGCTACACACTTTGTGTACACTAATTTTAAGGATTGTTAAAATGGTACTTGCTGGTAGGATAGGTGACACAGCTTGAATTAGAATAGTTTTATGACAGTAAAAGCTCATGATACCCAAATATTTGACAGTAAGGTAAACCCAAGAATAACAAGTCAAACCACATCTCAACATCATTGACAAACCAAACAGTTTTGCAATTAGAACCCTCGTGCCAACAAACTTGTATGAGATAACAATCATTCATAACAGCATGATAAACTAAAATTGATGTGTGTTGATGTGATTATGTCAACTAGTGTACTTTTGATATTATGCATAAAACAGCCAAGTAAGTACACAGACATATTTCAAATACATTTAAAAACATGTTAGGATGATGAATTCAGCTTGGTATAGCTCTATGCAAGATATGAGTGTCAACTGCTATGCATAATCCAAAACAGACTTTGATGCCAATATATGATAACAATCATTCATAGTAGCATGAACTGTAGATACCAACCAAGTTTAAACTAGTAGACCCAATTCCTATGCCAGCAGTGAGCTTCTAGTGGTTTGTAGCTCAGACAGATTTGTTCCTGATTGTACACTAATTGCAAATTGGTGCAGTTCTCAAACAGTGGCAATGTTAAATCTCATGCTATTGGTAACCTTATCCCACAGTGGACATACACTTTCTAGCCATCAATCATGAACTAGCATATTTTGGCATGACAAAAGGGATCTTTGAGTGACAACACAAATTAAATGTCATAGTTGAATACATCCATTCACTAACAGACCTATGGTTCTAAGTACAACAGAAAATTAGCAGCATCACCACATAATCATAAAACCAACAATAGTCAAGATGCTCATATGTTCATAGCACAACAGTTGAATTAATATGACAAAAATATGTTCACATATTTGTACTAATGCCTAGGAGGGCCTCCATCATTCCCAACAGCAAGCAATCATGCAAATTACCAAAGTGTACATAGCTCAAAGTCTAAAAAATACTCCAAAATGCCAATTTATGAAAGATAATGCTAAAGCCAATAAGAATCAATTACATACCTTTTGTAGATCCTTAGGAGTAGGTTATATCAGTTGAGAAAACCAGAGATTGCTTGCTCCAATTTTTGCCCTTTTGAAATTTCTTCCACTTTAAGCCACAATACACTTTCAATGCCAAATGGAGAGATGTGAGTTTCTAATGATTGGTAAGTGTTTGAACAGTTGAGGAATGTTGTTTATGAGGTGTTAGAGGGATCAAAACTTCAAGAACATGTTTAGAACAAGATTTGGTGATTTTTGTAGCTTTGGTCAAAGTATGGTGGAATGAGAGTTGACTTTTTGATTTTTTGTGGTTCTTGATGTTTTAATGAGTCATACACCTTCTATATGTCATTTAGGAGATGTGTGGATGGTTGTGAGAGTGTTGGAAATATTAGAAATGAAAATGGTGTGAAAGTTGCAAAATGACCATTTTTGGTGTTTTTGAACTTTTCTTCACTTATAAGTAAAAAGAAAATGAGAGGGAGAGCTGTGATGCTTTGATCTTATGAGCAGATCTGGTGTGAAAAACAAATAAGGGTGAGGCCTCTATTTATAGGAGAAAGAAGGATGAGGGCAGCTTTGTATTTTCCATTTTTGGAGGGAGTTTCATGATGATTCTTTCAAAATCTTGCCAATATCTTCATATCAGCTTCTACACATCAAACCCTTGGCTCAAGATATGCAAGTATCAGATGACATGAGGGATTTGAGATGACTAGAGAGATCTATGAAGGTAGAGGCCTGCAGCTCCCCCAAATTGCTTGAAAAGTTTCTCTTTCATGACTTAAAAATGATTATTTTAATTGCAACTTGCCATCAACTTGCTTGGCTCATCATTTCAATCTTTTTTCTGGTTTTCTATTCATTCATACCTCATATTATCAGATTTTAACATGATCCAAGGGTGGAGAGTGCCTCAAGTTGTAGAAATCCAACTTTGAGATGTTGAAGCAAGTGAACTTTTAGTGTGACAGACCCAACTTCAAGACACCATAACTTCCAGCTCACAACTCCTCTTGGGGAGTTCTTGTTCTTTTTGGAAAGCCCTCATATAGCTCTACAACATTCATGTTTGTCAAAAGTTCCAAATCTATGTGCATCTTGGTTGAAAAGTCCCTTAAAGTTAGCAAAAAAACAAGTTTTGATGCAGCCAGATTTTGAGAAATTCACTAAGTGTTTTGTACTAAAACATGACTTTGATGATAACTCCAATTCCATGCATTTTCTGAGTGTGGACTAGTATAGGACTTTTGTAGGACTTGTTAAGAGCTTTCCAACGAGCTTTGAACCGCCTCATTTGGGTGTGTGGTTAGGGAGTTAGGGTTTAGCCCCTTTCGAAACCCTAATTTCCCGATTTTTCGATTACTCTCACGTCCTTGATCTGATGATCATGAAAATTGATATGTAGGTCCCTCATGACATAAGGAACAACTTTTCTTCACAACTTGAAGTCCAATTCCTAAAATTTGGGGTGGTTGACTTTTCGGTCAACCGTACGATCGATCGGCGATTACCGGACCGTCCGTTCATGCTTCGGAGCTTCCAAGACTTTGAAACTCTTTTAGGGGACTTCACTAAGCCATATGAACTTTTTAAACCATACTTTTATCCTTGAATTATTTCCCAAATCTAAAGTCAAACTACAGTTGACTTTTTTCAACCCGAAAAACCCTAATCGGGTGCCTTGAACTGCACTGCACCCCATCTGTGGGTGATTACCTCAAATTGAACTCACACATGGCCCAATACGGTACTCTTGATCTCATTTCATAAATGATTCAACCCAAAACATTGGTTGACCAATCCTCAAAACTTCGATTTTATCAGTGCGGAGCCCCGTTCCATCTGTATCTTGACAAAAACACACTTCGAAACTTGTTAAGGTTAGATAAATAAATGCATATGATATGAAGAGGATATAAGGGGTCAAAATTTGGGGTGCAACATAATCCAAGACATTCTTTCCTCATCATTCTCCCATATGATAAGTTAGAACACTTCTGATTCAACTAGGGACTTTATCACATCAGAATGCAATCAACCAATGATCCACTCCAATCTTGTACAATACCTTCACATCATACTCCAAGACAGTCCTTTTACCTCATCATTCTCCCGTATGACAAGATAGAGTACTTCTTAGCCAAGATGTGAATCATAATTTCCACAACAGATCTTCAAGTCCTTCTCCAGATGATGTTTACACCATCCAATGGTTCTTGGTATGCCCTCATCTGGACTTACTACTGCCTAGTAATCCAACTGAAGATCTTCAGAGAACACAGCTCCACCAGCTTGATCAAAAACATCTCCAAAAGAGGGTAATCTTCCATAGACAACTTAGGGCTTCTACAGCAAGTTCAATATATGAACAGAAACAGATCCTCCTTTGGTCTTCAACCAACTACCCTTCTGCACAAGAGTAATTGGTTCCAAGCATGAACAGTCCCAGAACCTTCAGTGGTCTTCAAATAACTACCCTTCTACACAAGAATAGTTTTCTAAAGGCTCACTACTTAAATAACCAAATGTCACTGTTTGGTTACTCAGCATCTTTCAGAGCTCTAGCAAGCGTTATCTTCAAATGATGTACCACAATATCCATTAAGGCCCTAAAGTTACTGCTTGGTGTCACAACATCTGATAAGACATCCTGCTGATGAGTTCATGCTTTCATTTTGCCACTTAGAATAGCCTTATCACTCTATCAGAACAAGAGTTCCATGTTTACAAAGACTAGACACCCTCTATTCTGCTTTAACAGATACCTTGAATTGCATTTGCTTCAGGAACTCTTCTTTAGAGAAACCAATCATGCCAAAGCTTGATTCTTCAGAGAGGAGGGATAAAATAAATCTTTACAAAAGGAATCCTGCTTTCCTTAAGTAGAGATTTCTTCAGAAAATCAGAGATAACTGCCACTTATCCTTGACCTCCAAGCTGAGCAAGATCTCATGCTCCTGTGGACTTAGATCAGAAATAAACTGACCCAAGCAAAGCTACCAACACCATCTTCTAGACCAGTTTCTTGCCAGGAAACTTTCTAGATACAGATCATATGTTATTTCAACAGATCTAAGAGACATGTCTTCATCTTCCATTAGTACTACATTCTAGCCTTAGTTTCTTGCCAAGAGTCTTACTAGAATAAATACAGATCCGGCTATACCTCCTTGAATCAACAGAATTCTGCACAATCTCTGCTGATGGAATGTCTCAACATCTGGTTTAACATTAGATCCCTGATGCTTGTGCAACAACTGATGAGACACCTAAATCATTACACAGGGATAATCCACTAAATATTTGAGAATATCTCAAATAACAATGAATCCTAAATCCTTGTAATAGATCCTTCTCTGAACTTGATGGATAATCAATTAAATACGTGTGTAGTCCACAAATAGCAATTGATCTTAAATCCACACAACTTAATGAATACCAAGGATGAAACATCAAGGCTGACACCCTTGACTCAACCTGCCTATGACTTTCTCTGTTGAAAGAGCCTTTGCAAGTCATGAGTGGTGAAAATAAATCACCTCCCACTATCCTTTCTAAAACAGCCTTTGTAATACACAGCAGAACATCCCAAGCACAGAGCTACAAACACCATTTGCCAACCATCCACACAACTGTCACAGCCATGCATCAAATTGTATATAGGCCAATCTTCTCTCAGGGCTACCAGAGTTCTTTCACAGAAAAATATGTAGCGGAACCACCAAAAAAACATCTTCAACATGCCCTAAATAAGATGTCAGAACATCTTATAGGTCATCATACAGAAGTAGCCACTCCTCCTTTGGCAAACCCTTCAGCAGATCATAAAAGCTTCTATATCATAGGGCACAGCAGCAGATACACAGAATCCTTGGCAACTTCCTCCTAAACTCCATAAGCAGCAAGTCAAATGTTTAGAAAGATCAACAACTCAGTTTTAGCTTCTCCTTGTTTAAACCACCCGAAAGTATCTCCCAATATCTCATCCAGAACATACAGGATGTCTGCTCTGATACCAATTGAAATTCTGGTATGTATATCTCATATGTCCCAAGAACATTGATCTTCGCTCAACAAGGACGAGGACAGACCATGACCAATTTAAATTTCTTTAAATTGTTCCAATGTCATGACCAATGTCATGACGTCTGTTGTAACATCTGCAGACTGACATACTATTTATCTAAACATTTAAATTATGCAGAATTGTAAATGCTTGAAAGATAAATAACACAATGAATTGTTTACCCAGTTCGGTGCAACCTCACCTAAATCTGGGGACTACCAACCCAGGAAGGAAATCCATTATTAGAAGAATCAATTTAGAGCTAAACTCCCCCGTTTACAACTCCTCACTTAATCTCTACCCAATGCAATATCTGCCTAGAGACCAATAGACAAGAGTATACCCACTCACTTCCCCTCAATCACAGTAGTGATATACAATTCAATACAAAAGACAGACTTTAGAAGACACTCTTCAAAGTCACAATACTTGATTTTGCTTAACAGCTTCAATCAAGGACAATGAACACAACAGTTCATACACACTACCCAAAGCACTTATACAACATACAATTGCTTGGCACACAAGAAATCCTAAGACTCCTACACACATGAAGAATCACTGCATACCACCGAATTCTCCACTCACAAATATGTCTACCGCAATGTATCAAAAGATACAAACGGTGACTTACAAAGATACACACAATGGACTCTCAAACCCTAGACCTTTATTTTACACTCAAGTTGTTCTTGATGTGAGTGCTTACTTTTTCCTTGCTTATGCTCCTCCTTTTATAGCAATGCAGACTGGGCTTGGGCTGGTCACAAGTAACAAACTTTAGGTTTAACCAAGTTAAACCACTTTCCATAATTCAAGGTGCTGTCAAATTAGGTCACATCTGCTTCATGTTATGTTCAGCCCTGACTAGAATATCGCCTGAGACAATTAAGGAGCCATAATAGGTTTCCTGAATTCTAGCCTGAGATATATCAGGTATCATAACAGAAAAACAAACCTTGCACGCCTGATGTCATACGATCAATGTCATAACAGTCAGTCATGACATTCAGCTTCACTTACTCTTAGCTGACCAGACTCCCCTTGTTGAACACTCCTGCAGAATCTTCTTCACAACAGTAGAAACAAGCATATTAGTTTCCTAAAAATTCTCAAAGATCCTTTTTATGAACACCAATTAAATATGCACTTTGTTCCTAATGAATCACTTTGGCCTGCACAAACTGATGAGGTATATCCATTAGGATCTCATCAAACCAAAGCACCCATGTCAAGAGAAATAAAATAGCAGCTCCTCGCTATACCAGACACGGAAGTCATGACATTCAGTATGACATCTAAGACAGCAGTCCTGTCATCAGCTCCTGCTAGCTCCTTCTGCATCCATGACAGCAGTTCTGTCATCAGCTTCTACTGCACCCATGACAGCAGTTTTGTCATCAGCTCCTGCTGGTTCCTGCTGCACCAGACAACGATGTCATGACATTGGTAATGACAACCTGTTTAAACACATGACAGCAATATTGTCATAACAGTAGATGAAGATGTTGTGATATATGGCTTAACATCAGTGCAGAATCATGTTTTACCAAAACTTAGTCGATCCTAGAACCATAGAACCATGGTACTAATAGGGATGAATAACTGATCCTAACGGGGACGTCTTCCAATATGCCAACCGGATACTTGACGGATCTGTCGGCTAATTGAAGTGACATCTTCATAGGTTGCAATTCTTCTAGTTTTAACCTTTCAAAAACTGTCAGAGGCATGAGGCTTAAGCTAGCTCCTAAATCTAGAAAAGCTTTATTGATGACATGACTTCCCAAAATACAAGGTATGGAGAAATTCCCAGGGTCTTTCTCCTTCTTTGCAAGTTTATTTTCGGAAATGGAATTACATTCTAAAGGTTTTGGATCGTCAAGTCTACGTTTATTGGTAAGGATGTCTTTGAGGAACTTTGCATATGACGGTATTTGGGAGATGGCTTATGTGAAAGGGATCTCCACATGAAGTTTCTCTATGACTTTGATAAATTTCTGGTATTGGTTATTGATCTTGGTTTGTTTTAATCTTTGCGGATAGGGTATGGGAGGTTTGTATGGTGGGGGTGGTTCGTTGGTTTTGTCCTTATCCTTTTGCTTTTTAGATCGTATTGGTTCCTCTACTTCGCTCGCGGGTACCATGTTTTCCTCAGAAGTCTTAGGTTCGCTCAATTTCGGGTTAACCGGTTCATCATAAGCGGTCCCACTCTATAAGGTGATTGCATTGGCTTGCCCTCGGGGGTTCTATTGAGGTTGATCAGGGAACTGTCCTCCGGGTGTAGTCTCATGAGCTTGTTTTAAAGCTATTTGAGATATCTGGGTTTCAAGCATCTTATTGTGGGTGACTATTTGGTCTACTTTGGTTCCTAACTGGGTAACTAGTTCATTTACATGAATGTTCTGCTTTAGAAATTCTTTATTTTGCTAGGTCTGAGCCGTGATAAAGTTCTTCATGATTTTCTCAAGGTTCGGCTTAGGTTGCACAACTTGCATAGGCGGGTTTTGTCTTTGAGCTTGAAAACCGGATGGTCTCGGGGGTACAGGGTTTTGGATAGGGTTATTATTTATGTAGGAAAAGTTAGGGTGATTCTTCTATCCAGGGTTATAAGTGTTTGAAAATGGGTTCCCTTGGGTATAGTTGACCTCTCCTGAATGAGTTCCGTTCAGCATATTACATTTCGCCGATTGGTGTCCTTTGGCTCCACATAATTTGCACTTAGTCGAGACTGCTGCCGCAGCTACTGGGTTTGCGCACATATGTTCAACCTTAAGGGCCAAGGCGTCCATTTTGGCTTGCATCATGTCTATATAACTTATCTCATGTATTCCTCCTTAGGCTTCTTTCTTTTCCATCATTGCTCGCTCTATCCCCCATTAACAATGATTTTGAGCCATATCCTCGATGAGAGCGCAAGCTTCAGGGTAAGGTTTATTCATCATGGGGCCACCTGCGGCGGCTTTGATGGTCATTTTTGTGTTATAATGAAGTCCATTATAGAAGGTATGAATGATTAGCCATGATTCCAAGCCATGGTGTGGACATATTCTCAACAGGTATTTATATCTTTCCCAAGCCTCGAAGAGAGATTCACCTTGGTTTTGGGTAAATCTGGTTATTTGGTTTTTAAGAACAACTGTTTTGCTCGGGGGAAAATATCTAGCGAGGAAAACTTTCCTAAGGTCTTCCCACGTTGTTATAGAATTGGCTGGAAGGGAATCTAACCAAGTGAGGGCTTTGTCTCTAAGGGAAAAAGGGAATAATCTTAACCTAATCGCCTTAGGGGTAGCACCATTGGTTTTAAAAGTGTTAGCTAGTTGAATAAAGGTTTTTAAATGTTGGTTCGGGTTCTCGGTAGCGAGTCCCGCGAACTGGTTTTGTTGCACTAATTGTAATATGGATGGTCTTAGCTCGAAATTGTGAGGAGGGTTATTGGGGTTCACAATACTAGAACTAGGTTCGTCATTAGATGGTTGGGCAAAATCCTTAAGGGGTCTTTGGGCGATAAATAGGCAAAAACCTGCTCTAAACAAGAGGCTTTAAAATCTTGTAAACGACAGAAATAAAATGGTGGCAGGATTAACTTCTACCCAAGTGCTCCAAACTCGATTACAAACTCGATTAGACAGTGTGATAACCCCTCGATGTGAGAAGTTTATCCCTTTACAATAGTAGAAATTTATGGCTCGAGTTTTGTAACTAAGCTTGGATGATTAGAAATGAAATAGAACTCCTCTATTTATAGTGGTAGGAAAGTATAGGTAAGGACAAGAATGCCCCCAACTCCTTTTGGGAGGGAAACAAGCATGTGAAGGTGGCGCCCACCACCCCCTTGTGGTGCCTGCCACATGAACTAGGGTGGAAAGGAGTGGGAGACGTGGCAGTTATCAGCAGTTGGCTTCTATCCAATGTGTGGCATCCCTTATGGCGCCCGCCATGATGGAAGCCATGTGTACAATTCCTCAGAAAGTAGGTATTTAGCTCGTTTTTCCTTCATTTCTTCTCGAGTAGCCTTGAAAATATAAAAACCTGAAAAAGAAATTGAACCTCGTGCCTTTTATGTTGGCACATATGTGTGCTGTTGTGAAAAAGAGAGGAATCGTGTCACTTGGGGGATTGATTACCTCCATTGCACATGTCCTCCAACTTAACACCGCGTTAGCCACATTAGGACCACTCCCACCTCGCACCATAAACTTGATTTTTTTGAGAGATATGTGATTGTGCAAGGTGAGGAAGGAGGGAGGATACACCCTCATGGTTGGAGATGTAGCTATATCGAGTGTATCTTTACCTTGTTCCCGTCGTACCGATATGCGACACCAAAAGAACCAGACTTATGATTTACAAGTTGATCATATTCTCGATCTGTTACCATCAAACGTCCCAGAGGACAAAGGTAATGAGACCGATGATGAATATGAGCGGATGAGCCAATCCCCCATTCATGATATTCCTCCCCCACGGGCAACACTTACACACACTCCACCGTTTACTAACCCTTTTGCATGCGGACCTTTTGGATTCTATGTTACAAAGGAGATGTGGAGACAACAACAAGCTTACAAAGAGGAACGTGATGGCCTATTTTATGCCATGTATGAGTAGCAATAAGACATGATAAATTTCATGCGTGAGTTACAACGGCAGAATGAGAGATCCATGCGTTCTATGATGGATTCTCACCTCGTCGCCACCTCTCTATAGCAACGCCAGCAAGCTATTCTTAACAACCATTATAGGCTGGTAGAAGCCACTCAAGGTTCCATACTACGAAACCTTCGTGAGCTCCGACAGGCTAATGAAGCATTAACAACAAGGATTGAGCGACTTGAGCTTTCATAGGGTACATGACACCGCAGTAGAAGTCGTCGTTCTCGACATCCAGAGCAATGAGGAGAGGGTATCGGTGGTCAACAGTAGTCATACCTAGGTTCTACCTATCTCTTTTTCACCTTTTATGGAAACATTGAAGGCAATGTTCGGTTAAAGTGTGGAAAGAGATATTTACTATTTTTTTTTACTGTTTTTCTTTTCCTTTGTGTTTTTTTCTCTCACTTTAATGCTTCCTAGTTTAGTTTTAAATATGCTTTTAGCTTGTTTTTAGTTTGTTTTTAATAATTACATGTGTTTGACGAGTCGTATGTGTAGTTTGTCTGTTTTCACCCATTCCTTGAGCCATACCAAAATTTTTGAATTAGGAAACAACTTTTATTTTGAAAATTCGTGTTGTTAGACAAGTTTAGGATAGTTTACAGAGACTTGGGAAAACTTTTGAAAATCGATATCGTCTTGACATCGTGATTTTGTTAATTATAGGAATCAATCTAGATACTTATTATGTTGTAGCTTGAAAATCTCACCCTTAAACTAATCCTTAAGTAGTTTATTTTAGTAGTCAACACCGTCTTAGGTACCGCTAAGTGGGTGAACCAATGCAAATAGGTGAATGATCCAGTGATAGAAAGAAAAAAAATACAATAAGAAAGCATTTTGGAAAAAAGGATCTGCCTTCTAAGTTGGGTAGCCCTCACCCCGTTACTTAGCCCAACGGTAGCGAAACTTCAAAAAAATGCTTATGTGCCTGTGTTAAAGAAAAAAAATCATTGAATTTGACACAATATTGGATCAGGATCACCAACAGGTTTGTTCACCATGCGAGTACAAGATAACGGGCTTAATGTGATTGCGCCTGAATGAAAAAGGATAAAAGAGGGATGAGTGAGTTAGGCCTAGGTATAATAACATGATACATATTGGTTTGTATAGGAAGGAAACTTATGACTGCAACCCGCGGAAAGTGTCACTACGATATCCTTGGTTCACTAGTTAGTACCTATCAACGCAACCTTGATCGAACTAAAAGTATTTAGCCTGAATTAATACTTGCATGTTGTTGTTTTTCTTTTGTGCTCATAAGAGTTTGCTTAAGGACAGGCAGAGGTTCAAGTGTGGGAGAATTTGATAACACTGAAACACACTGCGTATTTAGCTCGGATTGCACATGTTTATTGTTGTTTAATTGTTATTTTCTTGCATTATGCTTGTGTTTTATCTTGTTTTCAGGTACATTGCCTAATAAGAGCCTTCCACGAAGAAATTGAGCGAAAAGAGTAGAAAATAGAGTTTTGGGTGAAAATTACACACATGGCGTTGGCCATGGGGGTAGCCATGACGTGTAGGGTTTCTCCCATATTCTAACAGTCACAAGACCATGTCCACCACCTTTTGTACACATGGAGAATGCCATGTCTAGATGGCGGGCACCATCTTTACATTTGGTAGTCCAATTAAGGACGGTTGAAGCATGATGCCATGACCAGACATATTTCCTCCATACGAATTTTGAAGAGGCTACGTGATTTCCAAGGCATTGCTATACTATAAATAGGACTTAGATATTTAGTTTTAGGTATCCAATATTAGTTCTCAGCATAGGCATAAGTCTAGTTGTTAAAAGCGGTAATCCGTCACATCGAGGAGTTATCGCACCATTGTTGTAATCGAGATTGGAGCATCATAACTTAGGAGTTTAATCTTGCCGCCATTTTACTTTCAAGTCAGATTTACTTTCCAGCATTGTACCAGATTCAAGTCTCCGATTTGGAGCAGGTTTTATTCTATTCGCATTTTATTATTGTTCGCATTACTTTCCGCCTTGCTTTAAATTGTTTAAATTTCTGCACGATTTACATATCACTTTATTTCAAGAGATTCATTTTCTAAAGTGAACTTAAGCGTGACACTTTTGTTCTTACTTTTGGAAACCAATCACGCATTTAATTTTCAGCATGATTTACATATCGCTTTATTTCAAAAAGATTAGTTTTCTGAACCGAACTTAAGCGTGACACTTCCGTTCTTTTGAAAACCAATCACGCACGTATTTATTTCCCTAAATGATTTATTCTACAAATAAATTATTTATTATATTTATCGTTGTCATGTCTAGCTAAATCCGTTGTGTTGGGATGTGAAGACCGTCGTTTCGACGGTACTCCATATGTTATATTTGTAGAAATACTTTAGGATTTGTTATGGATTTTAATGCAACTTTTCTAAACTTAAATTGATCGGCCATTACGTGAACAAGACTGTGTTTCTGTTTACATAATAACTGTGACTATGTCGGGTAAGATTGAAAGTCGTCCAACACTTTAGATAAAAGTTGGTTAGTTTTTAATTGGTAAAAACAGCGAAAGCGCTTTATTAATTAATTAGGAAAGTTTGGTATTATTAGAAAGTGAATTTTAAACTATTTTCGTACGTGTTTATAGATTTAGGATCCGGTTGGCCGAGCATATGCCGGAAACCCTTTGATATTGAAAGTTTCCAATCAAAGACACTTTTTAATTGAGCCTTAGAAGTAGTTATATAAAAAATGACTTTTCACTTTAACGCAAGATGCGACCGGTGCAGCGTGAGCGGCTGGTATAGATTAAAGGTCAGGTCTGATTCCGATTACGCTAACGCGGCAGTTCCTTTTTTATTAACTCTTTTTCAAGGAAGAAAACATTTCCCCATAAGTATTACTACTTATACAATATGAGCATTGTTTGATCGATGAGAATTACATTCCAATATGCCTTTATTTTGAATTTGAATTCATTTCTTAATTTTTTTCTCTGTGTGTATTACTCTCTATTTTCATTAGCTTTAGATAAACACCGTAACAATAGTAATCGATAGATTGACATTGGTCTCTGTGGTGTTGATAATATTTTATATTACTTTGAGGTACTTCGTATACTTGCGGATATCATGCATCACTTAGTCATCACGTTTACGGTACATACAACTATTTTCCCATGTACTACAGTAAAGTTTAGTTTCCATTGTTGTTGATGTTGTTATTGTTGTTTTCTGGTTTTTGTTGAATGTGTGTCATAAAACTTGATTAATATGTAGTTTTTGTTGTTAAATGTATATATGATAATAGATTAAAGAGTTTGTTGTTGTATTTATTGTTGAAAATAGATGTCGACTTTGTCGTATTCTTCATCTATTGTCGAGGAAACTATAACAAGTGATACTCAAATAAAAAAGAAAATATCACAAACAGGTGCCACTATGCTTACCAAAGTAACAAAAGTCCATAAATCTGGTATTACATTGCCTATTGTTTGATTTGTATAATAGAGTAGTTGATGCTGAATACTCTTATCTTTTTAAGAGCTATGTTGCTTTCCTTGAACGTAGCAAAGTTAGTATATTGGTAAATGATTGGAAACAAGCGCCAACCGAGGTCAAAGATAGCATATAGACAGATGTTAAGGTATTGGTTTTAATTTTTATCATTTCAACATGACTTTCTATAATTTCTAATACATTCTTATTAATTTAAATGTAGTTGACCTTTGAGTTTACGAATGGTGATAATCACTTTAAAAAAATGGTTAACTCATGTTGGTACGTGTTGGAGGGGCTTTAAGTCACGAATCACACGTGACTACATTAGGAATCTTAAGATTGGTCTTGAGCGTCCATGGGTGAGGTATAGTTTCCTCTCGAAGAAGGTTTGGAAAAAGTTTGCAAAGGGTCATTGTT
This sequence comes from Lathyrus sativus, assembly GCA_963859935.3. Taxonomy (NCBI): domain Eukaryota; kingdom Viridiplantae; phylum Streptophyta; class Magnoliopsida; order Fabales; family Fabaceae; genus Lathyrus; species Lathyrus sativus. Next base: position 693,578,048 of record OZ012741.1, on the reverse strand, counting down.
CTGAGAAATTCCTAGTTAGTACTAGTCTTATTTATCTTGATAATTTGATGCTAATGATTTATAGATACTAATCATATTTTGACTATGTTTATAACAGAATAAAATTCAAGTAGGAATTTAAAATAAAGCGAAAAACATTTACCCCCATAGATTGTCTCGTGAGGGTTATAGAAAATTAGAGATAAAAATGACGGAGGAAAAAAAACAACAAATGGGAGATGAGGACTCCATTAGTCGTGATCGCAACCCATCTCCACTGTCAAGGCATGAGAAGTGGAAGAAGGCTCAACTAAGACCAAATGGAGAGTACACCTTAGATGCTTCAAGAGTAGTTGCTAAGAAAATTGTAAGTATTTGTTGTTCATATGTTATATGTGTTATTTAAATGTTGTGGTAATTACAATATTAATATTATCATGTATGTTGTGTAGGATGTGTTGGTTGAGGAGGCCAGTGGAGACTCATTTTTTCTAGAACCACGACATGATATATTAGTCGAGGCTATTGGAACAAATGAGCATGGTGGGCGCGTTTGTGGTGTTGGAGAAGGTGTCAGCCTTAGATTATTCTTTGGTCCAACCAAAAAAAGCGCTAACAATGCCGAATTACGAGAGCATAGATAAAAGCTTGATCTTGTTGAGAAGGAGTTAGAAGAGCAGAGGAAGATGTTAGAAGCTGAGCAAGAAAATCGAAAGAAAGACATAGAAAAGTTAGAAGAGTTATACGTGGTAAGTATTTTATCTGAAATGATGGTATTTTATATGAAATGTGTGATATATTATGTTTAACCTATGGCTTTTCTTAACCTAATCTTTGGAATCCCTAATCATTTTCAGGGCATGGTGGTTGTATTAGTACACATCATAAACAAGAGGATTTGGAAGCTATTCACACAAGGTTGGCTTTTTGGTCAACAAAGTCAACCATGGAAGATTGACTTTTTTTTAACCAAGCCTTATGAGGTTTTACATACTAGCTATGGGTGGGCTATTGATCTTTTTAATTAAGGCATTGAAAGAGGATTCAAATCTCAAATTCAAAATAGAGGGAGAAATTTTGTTACTTGAAGAACAAGTTACAAGTTATATGCTAGGTCAAAGTTCATGTTCAAATACCAAAAATACATTGGAAATTATATATATATATATATATATATATATATATATATATATATATATATATATATATATATATATATATATATATATATATATATATATATATATATATTATAGATGAATCTCATGTTTGAAAACCCTTAAGCACATTGAACACATACGCCCAACGTTTACGAATCTCTACAAAATCTTCGCATGAGAATGGTGTTTATTGAGGTCTCATAAGTGCATTATAAACAATCCATTACATATATAATATATATATTTGATCCCATTTATCAACAATGTCGGCAAAGACAATGTTTAACATGTGTTTAATTATATAATAACCACATTTAAATCCATTTGGTTGTTTTCTCGTCTACAAAAATAAAAATTAATTTCATGAGTGTTATAAACACACATGCATGTAACAATATATATAGATGAATGTCACAAGTAATATAGCCACATACATTAGATAAGACAAATATTGGTTTTTCCCTAATATTGTTCAACATATTCGCTGCATAACATTGTACATTGAATATATTTTACGAGTTAAACCAATTAAACCAATTACAAAGTCAAAGAAAATATGTATTACTAAAAATTTCATATGAACATAAATTTACCCATTAATAATTTGCTTCATTTTAAGTTCGAGTGGTTTATGTAATGAACACAATGTCGTTATCGTATTCATCTTAAGCGATATGATGATCAATTGCCAATGTTCACTGAATAAACACAAGCATATGTATAATTAGTATTTTCTAAAACAAAACTAACTATAAAAGATAAACCACAATTTCAAAATTACTTACGTATTGAGAAATGGTGCGAAGTAACATTATTTTCTCCTTAACCTAATCGTCCCAAAATGTGAGTCTCAATATCTTTTGTCTTATTATTTGTCCACTGAATACTAAACGGATAAAAGATGACATAAATATTAGATAAAAGATGCCATCCAAATATACAGGCACAAGAGTGTGATAGAAAAAAAGATAAAATGTCATTGAAGTGAGATACAACATTTGTTTAAGCTTATTAAGGATGCAGGTTGTGCTTATTGTAGTATAAAAAGAGATGACTCAGAAGTTGTGAGAGATACATTTTGGGCACATCCAGATTCATTTAAGTTGTTGAATATTTTCCCTAGTATGTTAGTTATGGACAACACTTATAAGACAAAAAAATATAGGCAACCTCTATTTGAAATTGTTGACATGACATCAACCGAATTTACTTTTGTTGTCACATTTGCGTATATGGAGTTCGAGTAGACAAAGAGTTTTTGTTGGGTGTTGGATAAGCTTAAACAATTGTTTGTGAAGAAAGATATGTGTCCGCAAGTGATTTTGACAGATAGAGATCTTACTTTGATGAAAGCAATTGAAATTGTGTTTCCTAGGTCAATTAATTTGCTATGTCGATTTCATATTAACAAAACCGTTGGTACAAAATGCAAGCACTATGTGGTGAATGACATGCAAAAGACGACCGACACATTATGGTTGGAAGTTGTATGGGCTAGTGATGAGGTTGAATATGATCAATGGTTGCAACAACTTGAGAAAACATGTGTTGATTGTAGTGAACTTATTGATTATGTGAAAGACTCGTGGTTGACTCCGCATAGACAGAGATTTGTTGAAGCATAGATTAATTGTGTACTACATTTAGGTAACACTACAACTAATTGGTATGATTTTTTAAATAGTTTTTAATATGAATTATTTTTAGTATTTTTAATATGTATTATTTTTAGTATTTCTAATATGTATTATTTTTAGGGTTGAGTCTACTCATTGGAAGTTAAAGCAAGTGTTAGGGAATAATATAAGTGACATGGTCAAATGTTGGGAGACTATGAATAACAACTTGAAGTTAGAACTGGGAAACATTAGAGCTTCTTTTCAAAAAAAGTTTTTACGAAGTTGAGCATGCACACATAAGTCCATTTTATGGTGATCTATGTGACTCAGTGTCTCGAGCTGCTTTGAGACGCATTTCTATAGAGTTATTGAGAGTTAATTATGTTGGAACTAACAAGAAAATATATTGTTGCACGCTTAGAATATCTTATGGGTTGACTTCTACTTGTGAGTTAGGAAGATACACACTTGGTACTATACTATTACCAATAGATGTTGTTCATGTTCATTGGAGGAAACTAACTATGGAAGTTGAGTTGGAGGCAGATGTAAATGATAGATCAAAGGTGGATACAAGTAGTGCAATGGATAAATTGTGGAAAGGTTTAAGTCACTATACTTTGTTAGGAAAAAAACATTAAAAAGTAAGATTTATGAACTTGCTGGCCCCATAATGACTTCATTGTGTCAACCACTTGAGAAATTAAAAACCAAAGGAGGAGTGAAGAAGAAAGGGGAAAAATCAATAGTATATGATGTTTATAAGGACCCTTATATCATGAGTATGTTGAGCAAGCATCTCAATCTTCACAAAGGCAATCTCAACCATCATAAGCTTCAAAGAAGTTGAAAGTATCAAAGAAGCAGTTCATCCTTCAATTTCCTAATCATATTAGGTCATATATTAAAGATGTAGTTAATGTTGTATCAGACGATAATTTTGGATTTAGAGTCATTGCATCATTGCATGGATATGGTTAAAATTGTTGGCCAATGGTTCATCGAGACTTGGAGTTTGAAATAATAGACAAGCAAAAATCAAGTTTGTATGATAGGATATTAGGTAATCTGTTAGCAGAAGTGAGAGAACCTTTGATGATAGAGTCCTTTGGTCCTCAACCACCATATAAATGGTTGAGTTTACCAGCTATGGGTTAATTGATAACGAATTGCTATACTGTTATACTTTTCTGTTTAGGAAATTCGTGCATGACTTTCTTTCCCATGATAAATTCATATTCACCAAATGTCTCCATTTATTGCATTGATTTTGTAAAACAAAATCATTGGGTTCAATTACTTAGTTTACTTTATTTAATATATGACTTACTTTAATTAGTTTACTTTATTAAATACATGACTTAATATTTTAATGATTTTTATAATCAGGTAAACATGAAAGAGGGATTTTCGTTGCCACCAGTCACATTAGATTGGAAGAAGTTTTGTTCTCCAGCAACATCATTTGGATGTTAGGATTTGTAGGATGTCAACAACATTGGCAACTACTTACACATGTATTACCGTGAATATGTAATCAAACATGAATATTAAATTATGTTATTTATTTTTAATTTCATATGTCTCAAGATCACATAATTGATGAGAAATTAAACATAAGTTTAAAAGTTAATACATATGAAAAAACATAAATATACATCAATGTGAACGAAAAATACATAAAGCTTCAAAAAAATCAGCAAACTGTGGGTCATCCTCGTCAACATCAACTTGTCGGAGATAACAATGAATCAATGTAGAAACACCAGTCTAACTAGGATCAAATGGTCTTGCTTTGTAAATAGGAACTGACACCTCTCTTGGCGCTATAATGTTGTACTTGTCTGTTTAGGAAATCCGTATGACTTTCTTTCCTATGATAAGTTCACATTCACCAAATGTCTCCATTTATTGCATTGGTTTTGTAAATAATATCATTGGGTTCAGGTACTTAGTTTACGTTATTTAATATATGAATTACTTTACTTTATTAAATATATGACTTAGTGTTTTAATTATTTTTATAATCAGGTAAACATGAAATAAGGGTTTTCGTTGCCACCAATTACATTAGATTAGAATGATTTTTGTTCTCTAGCAGCAACATCTTGGATGTTAGGATTTGCAGGATGTCTACAACATTGGCAACTACTTATGCATGTATTACCATGAATATGTAATCAAAACATGAATATTAAATTATGTTATTCAATTTTAATTTCATATGTCTCAATATCACATAACTTATGAGAAATTAAACATAAGTTTAAAAGTTAATACATATGAAAAAGCATAAACATAAATCAATATGAACGACAAAATACGCAAAATTTCAAATAAATCAGCAAACTGTGGGTTATCCTCGCCAACATCACCTTGTTGGAGATAACAATGAATTAATGTAGAAACACGAGCATAACTAGGATCAAATGGTCCTACTTCATAAACAGTAACTGGAACCTCTCTTAGCGCATCATGATGGGGAGGTACCAAACGAGGATGCAAAACACGATAATACCAATCCAGATATCCATCATTTATATCAGATGGAGTGGTGGCCAACATTGTTGGACAGATCAAATCAACAATGCTCTGGTGGTAACCAATCCACTCAACATCAATATTGTTAGCCATCATATAATTAGGAGGTGGGGTGGAACATACTGCCTGTATCCAAACTGATGTATACATCTATCAGGCAAGTAAGAAACAACTATGTCACCCCACTTTAGACACCCCCCTATGCAAACATAACTCATCAAACATACACCATACTATATGACCTCGAATGGGTGCCATATGATGTCGGCAGGTGTCAGCTCTTCCAAAATAGGTCGCAAGTCATCCACCTTTAGGACTTCTTGCTTATAGGATTATCTCATTGCTCGAGGTAGACCAAAATTATCAGCTACTTTCCAATTCTCTCCTTTTTTTCCAAGTATTGGAAAATACTCGTGAATCCAACACTATTACAAAATTAATACTATTAATAAACTTAATAAAATTAATTAAAATATAATATACTAAATAAAATTAATTAAAACAATATAAACTAAATTAAAATAATTACATGTAGGAAAGTAGGATATCCACCACACTGCTTGCAACTAAACATATAATCATATCCGAGATATCTGTAGAAGGTAACCAACGCAGATGCTCCCCAACTATATCTCAAACATCTATTCAAGTCCGTAAATAGTAAGAGGCATCACGCCTCTACGAGCGTAAAGGTTGTATAGACAAAAATTATGGAACCCACCAACATCAACATATACTCTATAGCCGAAAATGCCCATATAGAAGTTGCTATATAATCTTTGAATAAATTCTATAACCAGTCCAACTTATAATAAGAACCCCTACAGCTACAGACATGTGCTTGTGCCTCACTTTGCGACACTCCTAAGTAATCAACAACAACCTCTTTAGCGACATATTGAGGGCTCTAGAACACTCTATTGATGGGAAAGTGAAACAGACAAAAGACTTCGTCCAGTGTAATGCTCATCTCACCAAACAACATGTGAAATGAAAATGTCTATAGATACTATCTCTCTACAAATGTGGATACCAGGTTTGTGTCTATCTTCGTCAAACTGGTTCTTTTAAGTGAAGATTTACCAGACCTAGAAATCCAAGTCACCATCTGTTGTGTAAGAGCTTGTGGAATCCTCACTCTAAGCTTCAACCTATGTCCAACAATCTTCAACTCTTTATTCTGACCTTTCTCCCCAAAACAATAAAAAGTACACATATTATAAAACACAACATTAACAATTAAAATATTATTGAATATAAAATAAATGTCATTTACTTACCTCACCAAACCATAAATGTCGAGCAACATAATGCTCGTACTTTACCAAAAGAGACGTATCGCATGACTCTCCTAGAAAGCCAATCGGTTGTGCTGTGAATGTAGATGCACCAATATGTTGTTCCTCACCAGCCAACGTCAATAGAAAACCCCATCCTAAACCACGATATGGAATCTTACTGTCATTGGCTCGTGTTCGCGCCATAGTAAAAAAAAGTTTAAAAAATAAAAAAAAGTATGAATCAAAACACATTTTAAAAGAAATCCAATGAGAAAAAATTCAAAAAATCGGAACACTTTTGAGAAGACTTCCGGTCAAAATAAGGCCAAATCGGAAGATAACTAAATGAGTTTTGGTGTGTATAGTGAAAACCGAAAGAATTTTGCAATGAGTTCTGGTGAACTTGTGAAAACCGAAACACTGAATTTGTTCTAGTATGAAAAATATGAATGAGAAGACTTGAAAAATAAGTTTTGGTTTGCAACGAGAAAATGTGTGTTTTTCGGATGACTTTGAGCGATAATGATGTGAAAATGGAAATTTCTAAAATATAACTTATTTATATGAAGGCAATTTGCTCTAAAAACTGGTAATGCATGGGTAATGGGATAATTGGGTATGAGGTAACATTTTCCTTAGAGTGAGAAAACTAATTCCCATTTTTTCGAGAATTTAACCTGCCACTCCCCAAATTATACCTGACACTACCCCAAACTTTCATATTTTCAAAAATGCCCCTGCATGAAAAATACACCAAAATTTTGTATGAATTTTTCGGTAGTGTATTTGAAATTTCCGGTATACCAGAAATTTTGGAATTTTCTATATACCAGAAATTTTCGAATTTCTGTTAAGTTGCAAACAGTTCCGGAAATTTGAAATTTACACGTTGATACTAGAAATTTCAACCTAAGTGAAATTTCCATCAGTATCATTTGTTTAGTCTTTTGGATGATCAAGATTTTACAGACAATTTTGGATGGTTGTGATTGCACCGACAGTTTGTGTGATCCAGAATAAAAACAAAATTGTATAAATATGGGTCACATGTTGTTTGATAAACACATCTCAGAAAATGTATTTTCCTCAATTTTTGAATAAGGTTAAAGTGTACTTCAACAAAACTTCTCCTTCTATAGTGTTTCGGCTTCCGGATGGCACCACATCTCTTGCCAGCCTAACGTCGAAGTTGAATGAATTGTTGCCTGATGCCGAAAACAGAAAGGTGAGAAAGATCGAGTTTTGTGAAGATTGGGTTGATACTAACGAGAGGGTAAAATACAACCTTATTAAGTTGAAGACCAACAAAGATGTGATGGAAATGTGGAGATCATTTCGACGTAGGATAACAAAGGGGCCGATTGAGTTAGATGCTAAACTTTCAAGATCTGTTGATGACATAATGGAGATGCTGAAACGTCCAGAAGCATCAGGTAGTATTTAGGTTTTTCTTATTTATTAATCATATTGTAGTGTTAAGTTTTTTCTATTTAATTTATTTAATCCATTGTCAAATGTTAGCTAATATTCATGTTGCAATTTAAGAAAGATCAATAATATTAGCAAATAAAGAGTTATGATGAAGATGTCTGAATAATATACAAATGATACAAATAACACACAAGATATATAAATAGACCCCCCAGACTATGTGTGCCGTCTGAGATAATATGGTATAAACCGCGTCATATGAGTTTACCAAACTCATGAGGTTATCCATAATAACTGCAATTATCTATAGGCGCTGCTGGTCATCGGTGTGATTTGCTGGAGGAGGCAGCGACATGTCATTAACAGGTACCCTGTCATCAGAAGGCCTAACATCAGTTGTAGGTTAGGTGATGCGAGAGTGTGATATAGTGAGGTACCATTCTAAGTAACCATCCTCACACTACGAGGGGTGTTGAAGAGTGACTGCTCAATCTCTAATGGCACGACCAAAGCTGATGAAGTTACTCTAGAACTACCAATCAATAGCTAAATAGGGTATATTTGGAACCGGGCATAGGATACTTTGAACATAACCATACTATGGCAAACACCTCTCAAGCAAGTATCTAACAATCATGGTCTCCCACCACATATAACCTGAATATAATGACGACTCCTCGAATTCACGATGGACTCTATAACTAGTGTATGGTGTCCATATTACATCATCTACAATATGCGCATCGAGCCTCCTTCTGTACTCAACAACACCACCGAGGTGTGCCTGCCTGGCCTTCCATATCTTCGCCCATGAGGACCCCACCTTGCAATGCTCTACCCTCCAATCACAGATGATGGGGAAATGCTCGCATATCTAGCATCGGTATCAAAATAGAAACACAACAAATAATAAATAAGAAATGTTATTCGTAACAATTAAATAAGAAATTAACAACAAATAATAACTTCAAGTATACTTGTAACTGACTCAAATAACCAGCAAGTTGTCTGGTCTCAAAGACCGTTGCCACTCAAAGAGTTGTATACAAAGGGGATAACATAATACACCCCAAGCCCAACCGGTATCGTCGAGACAACTGAAGAGGCACGTGTATCAGACATTGATATAAACACCAGACTTGTCTTCAAAGAGAGTACATGTTATTATATGTAGCATGTACGCCCTAACAACAACCTCATACCTCCCAGTAACTACAAGCTGATCATGTGTCTTCCGAAGCCAAGACATATGAAGATGCGTACCCTTGGTCTCACCAAACTCCTTCTGCACCTTCGCCTCAGACAATCCCAAATCTCGTGCAACAACCTGACATGTAAGGGTCATGCTAAGAACGAGAGCCGTCAAGAATCTTCTGCCGATGGGGATATGGAACAATGCAGAGACATCATTCAGAGTGATAGTCATCTCCCAAAATGGAAGATGAAATGATAATGTCTCATTGTGCCACCTCTCAACAAACACACTGAGTAATGAAGCATCGAGCATGGCGAGGAGCAGTGGGAAAAATCAAGAAGCTGGAAGTCCCATATAATCCGAGTGACTTGTTCAGGCATCCGAATCTTCAGTAAGTCCTTCATCTTTAATCTGTGCGATGTCACCTTCAGTGTGAGTCGCTCATGTGACAACAAAATATAAACAAATTAGTTGATACCTCATGTGACAAACATATATAAACAAAAATTAAAGTTAAACATAAAAGACATATACCTCGCCTTGCCATAATTGTAAGGCCACCTGCTCAGCATACTCTATAAGCACCGACCGGTCGATGGATCCCTTAGGGAATCCTCCATCCGTGTGCATATAGGGCTCAGTCGAAAGAGGCGTAACCTTCATGTCAGCAGTAATCAATGAAATCGACTCAACAACAACAACATCTGGCTGTACCACTCAGCAGCCTCCTTCGAACCAACCTCATCAGCAACTGGATCAACCACCAACTCAACAACTGTATCAACAACCTGATCAACAACCTGATCAACCACCAGATGATCCACAAGATCAGATACAACAACATATGGAACCACCTTATCTGTAGACTGCTCTATTGATCGAACATGTCGGCGTCGAGTGCAACAAGGTGCTCAGAACTGACCCTGCTCAGCTAACCGCTTCTGATGTGAATCGATTGGGGCCATTCGTCCTTCTTGTAATTGGGAAGACTCAGCATTATCACCCATGACAATCCTAATCTGATCTGCCGCTCGATCAACAACTCTCCCTACAATAATGTCGTCTTTGCCTCTAGATTTCACTATAAAAGAAGAAAAAACCAAAACGAAAAAAAATATTGGTAACTACCGAAAATTTCAAAATTTCCAGTACAAGTACAAAACAAAGTTTCAGCACTTACAGGATATTTCAAATTTTCTGATATCAAAACCATGAAATATACTAGAAATTTCAGAATTTCGGTACAAAACCAGGTTTTTATAACTACCAGAAATTTTGAAATTTCTGGTATAAAAAATGAGATATGTACCTAATTTTTGAAAATTTCTGGTATACAATTCAATGTAAACACCAGAAAATTTGAAATTTTGGTACATATTTCAAGGTAAATGCAAAAAAAGTTGAAATTTCCGATAATAAAACTCATTGTTTTTGAAATTTTCGATTGCTGCACAAAATTTCCGTTATCGCTCCACAAATTCCAAATTTTTGTCCTAAAACTGTAAATCTTGAAATTTTTAAAAATGTATTTGCAGAGTCATTATTGTCTTTTCATACACATTTGGGAGTGCCAAGTATAACTTGGGGTGTCAGATTAAATCCTCAAAATTTTCACATATTGTATTGGGCCCAAAAACTAGACATCCTATAAAGCCGGCCCAAAAAATGTTCAAAGGGGGAAAATCTAGACAAATTTGGCGCCATTTTCCCTTTATACTCGAAGCCCCTTTCTCGCACCTCCACCATTGGTGCTTCTCTCACTCCTTCTTCCTCAAAACCCTAGCTCGCAGCTTCACGCCAAATCTGAACTCCATTTCAATCCTTCGATGGCTTCAACTCCCAAGAAGTCACTTCACTCTCCTTCAAAATCCAAGCTCCGATCACAATTCTCACCTGTTGCAGCACCCGTTACTCCAAATTCCTTACCTGCACGTAGATCTACGCGCTTGAATTCACTCCTCACCGATTCTCCCCAAACTCCCAATCTCGTTGATGCATTCAACGAATCGCAAAATCAAGACGAAACTCCAAAAAGAGGGAGAAGAAATGGATATTGTACTGAACCTGCTGCAAAATCTCGTCTTGATTTTGATTTCTCTCGCAAAGGCAAAGTTTTAACTCGCAATAGTACGAGTAAACTAGAGAATGGAAAAGATACTATTCAATTTTTGAACAAGCGAGATAAGAAGAGTGAATCAGATGCAATTCCGTTTGCTCTACAATCGCCGGATAAACCGAAATCTGTGAAGAGGAAGAAGGAGAAGGAGGATGAGAAAACGGTTGAATTGTCGAAGAAGAGAAATGGGAAGGATAAGTCAGTTAAGGTTTTGTTTGCTCCGACATCGCCCGAACAATCGGAAACTAAGAAGAGGAAGAGGAATAATGAGGTTGAAAAAACGGTTGTTACCAAAGGTAAAGCTGCTGCGAGTAAAGGGGGGAAAATTGCGAAGGTGCAGTATTATAAAAAAGTTGTTTATGATGGTGGTGAGTTTGAAGTTGGGGATGATGTTTATGTGAAGAGGATAGATGATGCTACCTCTGACGAGGAAGATCCTGAAGTAGAGGAGTGTAAGTTGTGTTTTTGCATTGGAAATGAAATCATGATCGAATGCGATAGTTGTTTGGGTGGGTTTCATTTGAAATGCTTGAAGCCGCCTCTGAAGGATGTTCCTGAAGGGGATTGGATCTGTGGGATCTGTGAGGGTCGTAAGTTGGGTAAAAATGTTGATTTCCCAAAGCCTCCTGCGGGTAAGAAGCTAGCTAGGACAATGCGTCAGAAGCTTCATTCAAGTGATTTATGGGCTGCTCGTATTGAGAGGTATGGTAAATTTTATACAGCTCAATCATATATCTGTTTGCTGTTTTTTCTTTTATTATATAGTAACTATGTTGACATCGATTACGGGGTTTATTTACATCATTATTTTAATGTGAGCAGTATATGGAAAGACGTGGACGGCAGCTATTGGTGTCGGGTACGGTGGTATATGATCCCAGAGGAGACTTCTGTTGGACGACAGCCGCATAACTTGAGCAGGGAGCTATATCGAACCAATGATTCTTCAAACATTGAGGTGATCAATCTTACATGATTTGGTTGTTGTTTATTGTATTAACAAAGTGCTAGTATGATAAAGTGGTCTAGCTGTACTTCCAAACTGTCAATCAAATCAAATTGAACTTAACATGCTTAGTGACTAACCTTGATAATTTTGAAACATCTAGATAGCTTGAGTTTTCTTCTCCACAGTCAATAGTTCATTCTCAATTTAAGTCTCAATCTTACTCTGAAAAAAATACTCAAGGATGTGCGAAAAAACTACTGAACTAGAGTTTAATTGGGTAAACAGTAGCAGTCATTTATGGACTGATTGCTTACTTTTATAGATTAATTACATACTTGATTAGTTTGGCTAAGCATATCTACAATCACGTCTCTTCATATCAGTGTTGTTGATGGCGGGGGGGCTAAAATCCCGCCATACCATACCAGCCGCAAAGCGGCTCTGTATGGTGCATTATGGTGGAAAACCTCGCAATAGTAGCCGATATTTTCCATTGCAGCAATTCCAAAAACTGCCATGTATATCCGCCATGATGGATATTTGATTACACTGCTTCATATACCTCAACTTTTATATGCCTTAATGGTTCTTCTCAAACTTTAGCATCCTTGGGCTGGTTCACTTGTTTATGCTATTTTTCTCCTGATTTTTTTACCCTTTACATTCAATATAATCAGATACAATAAAAGGGGACTAGATTTCTAATAATGAAATAGTTTGTGTAGATTACACCTGTGTTATTAAATGAAATATAAAATTGCATCCTAGAATGTGGGGAATAACTACGTTGAAATTTAATCTCGAATATTGACAAGCTCACATTCGTTTTTCTTCTTTAAAAGAAGTAAATAACATTTTCCCAAAACCTTAGAATTGACATTTATCAATTCTTGGAAGAAGCCATTCATCATCTCTAGTAAAGGGGATCCTCTGAAGAGTTGAGAGACCCCAAGCCCCAAAAAAGTGAGTGAATCTTTAGGTAAGTGTTGAGCATTTCTTGTGTAGTGAGAATCACTCCTTACAACTTTTGAGCAAGGTGTCACAGCTTGTAGGATGAGTCATAATGCACAACTAATGGTGGCTTTTTCAAGTTTCATAGAATTTGTAATCTATTAGTTTGAAATATTAACTATTTTGTTGAAGGGTTTATGTGAATGTAGGCAAGAGACGCTATACAATGTAAATTCTATTCTTTGCGTGTGTGATTTTTTCTCAACATAAAATTGAACAGAACTTTTGGTGCTGTATTAGTATTTCTATAGTTGAATGCATAATGTTCAGAAGTAAGAACTTATCCTCCTTTTGCTCATCATGGTGCTTCTTTGTTCAATATAGATGGAATCTGTCCTTAGACATTGCTATGTCATGACCCCTAAGGAGTATGCCAAAGCTAGCAATGAGGGAGATGATGTTTTCTTGTGCGAATATGAGTATGACATTCATTGGCACAGTTTCAAGCGCTTGGCTGATATTGATGATGAAAGAGAGGTAACTTGTCTTAGAAAATCCATTTACAAAGGACCATTCTTCTCATAAAAGGATTTAACCATTTAGAGTGCTAATATTGATGAGTTTTTTCCACACATGTTCGAATGATGATAAGACTGATCATTTAACTGTACTAATACGGACAAGTTTATATTTTTACATGGTAGAATTCTGATGAGAGTGACAGTGACGAAGACTGGAACATCGGCAAGGAATCAGATTCTGATACAGATGAAGATGTTGAATATGAAGAGGAGAATCTTAAATTTGCACAATCTCAACTACCGACAAGCCATCAATTAGCTGCAGTATGAATATTATTGTTCACTTGTATTAGTTTGTATTGACTTTTTGTGTTCATGAGTACCTATGGAAAGTTAATATGTAAATGATACAGAATCTGCACAAGGGACGTTTCTTTGGACTTCAGAAGATAGGAACAAAAAGAATTCCAGAGCATATAAGGTCTCACAAACAGACTAATCTTGAAAGAGCAAAGGCTTCACTGTTGTTAGCTTCGCTGCCTAAATCGTTACCTTGTAGAAATAAGTATGTTGAAGTTTGAGCATAATTTTTAATATTTCATCTATCTGTATTAAGTTACTATTTCTAATCAAAACATACTTTAATTTAGAGAAATGGACGAGATAACAACATTCATTAAGGGTGCTATTTCAGACAATCAATGTCTGGGACGTTGCCTTTACATTCATGGTGTTCCGGGAACTGGCAAGGTACTATTTTCTAGAACTAACTGATTTTTAGTCTAATAAGTAATCCAGTGGGACTTTAAATCTTATTGCTTTACTCATTTTTTCCACGTGTAACTGCAGACAATGAGTGTACTCTCAGTGATGAGGAGTTTGAGGTCAGAAGTTGATGCAGGAAACATCAAACCGTACTGTTTTGTGGAGATTAATGGTCTGAAATTGGCTTCACCAGAGAATATTTATAAGGTAAAGTTCTAAAAAATTATACTGTTTTGGGTTTTATGACCACATTCCTTGGTTGTCTTATGCTTCCCACTTACAATACTGTTTTAGGTCATATACGAGGCTTTAAACGGACACAGGGTTGGATGGAAAGAGGCTCTCCGTTTGCTAAATGAGAGATTTGTTGAAGGGAAGAAAATTGAAGAAGAGGCTGATCGACCATGTATTTTGCTCATTGATGAACTTGATCTTCTTGTAACCAGAAATCAGTCGGTAAGCAACATATCCTGTTGTAAGAAACTTGTAATTAGGTCCGCATTCTTTATTTTATGGAACTGGATTGCTGACTTTCCTTTTATCACAGGTTCTGTACAATATCCTTGACTGGCCTACCAAGCCACATTCCAAGCTAATTGTGATAGGTAAGATTTAAGCTCTTGTGAATTAATACAAAATTATGGTCTTCCAGTCTAAACATATGTAATATCAAATAGTGGGATCAATCACAAGAATTCATATAATTATAACTACAGTGCCTATGTGGACTGCAAAAACTTATTCTTTTGTAATAATATAATGAATTCAGGAATAGCAAATACAATGGATCTTCCAGAGAAGTTACTTCCTCGTATATCAAGCCGAATGGGCATCCAAAGGCTTTGCTTTGCTCCATATAATTATCAGCAGCTTCAAGAAATCATTTCGAGTCGCCTCAATGGAATTGATATATTTGAAAAACAAGCTATGGAATTTGCTTCAAGAAAGTTTAGTCTCCCAATCATTTTAAGATTGCTTCCTTTAATCTTTTAAGCACAATGGACACATCTTTTGGAAATAGCGTGTTGATTTACTATTGACATGATCTTTAAATATTCAGGTTGCAGCTATCTCGGGAGATGCACGTCGTGCTTTGGAAATTTGTAGACGTGCAGCTGAAATTGCTGATTATCGTATTAAGAAGCTAGCTTCAAATCCTGATAATGTTGCTGCAGGTATATCACGTGAACAAGCTCTATTTTACATGTTATCATAGTAGAAATGGGGACCATATAATCTTTTCTACTTGTTAAATAAATTTTGCATCATGTTCTAAATGGCATGTTCTCTATTTACATGTTGCCATTTAGTTACCCGTGCCTTCACAAAAGTGTCATTTGATTTTACACAAACAATTAGTGTGTATATTAAAAAGCATGCGTAGACTAAAGTCACATATACAAATAAACTAAAGATAAGCAAGCAAGTCATGCAAGTCTTCTCCTGCATAAACAACCCGATTACTCAAGAACAAAACAATTATTCTTTTCCAAAATTTATAATATTTTAGGATCTAAGACCAAACTTCATATTGTGATGTTTTGTTTCATCTACAATATGCTTGAAGCTTGGTCTTGTAAATTCACTGTTCTCTTTAATTCTAATGTGTGCATCAATAAAATGAATTCTATGTCACTTGGTAGTGGCAGGAACTAAACTGATTCTCCGTGTTTTTTTTATAGAAAATCAAATATTCAACTTTTTGCCTACCCTTAAGTGTAATTACTATCATCATACTCATGTTATTTGTAGTAGATGCTTTATGCCATCCAAGCTTTAGTGATCTTGCACTAGTAGTTGGCATCTAGTTGCCATCCAAGCAATGACAATAGACACTGCTCACGAGGTTAACATTGTCTTTGGGAGCTTCAAACCTATCACTTGCAGCAGCAGATGATTGCTGCTTCAATAGGATGACATGACACTAGAATAAGATTATTGGGAGTTTCAATCCACAATTGAGTTGGGAAACCTTAAAGTGATCCTTAGGGGATCAATATAGAGACTAGCAATCTAGAATCCATTTTCTTAACAGAAACTACTTGGACATTTAAAAATGTTGGACGAGCATGTGGAATTGTTTGCGGTTCTCATGGCTCAAGTAACACCAATGTTTGAAGGTCAATATATGCACTTTTATCTTAAGGGGTCGAAGAAGAGATCATGATGGAGGTCCAAGCACTTAAGCCACCCAATCGTCACAAATTGATTTTAATGGCACATGCAATTGTGTAGAAATTGAATCATATCCTCACTCAAAAGTGTCCACAAGTTAGTGTCACCCTTTGCTTAAGGACCATTTCACAACACAATCGAATGACATGGCGTTGCAAAAACCACTCTAAGGGGGATGGGGTCCAAAACAGCCTTGGCACAATCTAATAGATCCGTGAGTCAAGTTAGCGCCATCCTCAGTGTTGTAGTCTAAGTCATTGCTGTCCTCTGTAGAACCTTGTGGCTCCTAATATGGGGTTATGAGGAAACAAACGAAGAGTCGTTTATCGAGGAGTCTGAAGTACACACTAAATATCCTAAGACATTTAAACTAGCGAGAGTCTTAGAAAGGTATACATTCTACTCTTAGTGGATTGTGGAGCTAATAATAATTTTATGCCCAAGGAGTTGGTTAGTTCATTATGACTGGAAGTAACCTGCAAGAAGAATATGTAGCGAGCCTTGGAAATGGCAACTGATGCGTATCACAGGAGTTTGCAAGGAGTTGGAGGTGCAAATGAAAAGGTATACAATTGTAGTTGATGTGTATGTGTTGGACTTGAAAGTTAGACTCCATATTCAATTTTCATCAAATAAAAGTCAAAGACAATACCTATTAAGATAGTTTAGGAAGAAAACCCCTTCCACCTTCCAATCCACCACGAGTTCAATGTTTCGCCATTTCTTATGGTGTGTTTTGGTGATCTTTGATGATAATCTAGTTTGTAGCCCTACTCAAAATCTACACCTAGCTCACTTGGATGAAGTCTGATTCTTGTCTCAGAAGTAGTTTGTGGTTAGTCCAAAGAAATATCTTTTTGGACAAACTTCTATTGAATACTTTGGACACATTATTCAGCCAAAAAGGTTGAGAAAGATCCCACCAAAATTGAGGTGGTCTCGATTGGCCAACATCTAGAGATGTAAAAGCAAAGAGAAGTTTTTCGGGTCTAAATTAATATTATCGAAGGGCCAACAACTGAAGATAAGTTCGTATATGCAAAATATATTATGGCATTGGTATTGATAATCCAACATTGGCAACATTACTTAATGTGGAGAAACAATGTTTTTAGTGATCATAAGAGTCTTAAACACCTACTCCGACAAAGGGTCATAACTACAAACCAACAACAATGGCTTTCCAAGGTAATGGGATACCAATTCAAGGTCATCTAAATGCCCGGTCTAGAAATGAGGCTGTTGATTTGTTTTCTTCCCATGAAGCTATTCTAGAAGTCAATACTGCTAAGAGTTCTACATTGGATGGGATATGTCTGAACATAAGTTATAAGCAGAGACAATCCTCATCTTACTAACTGGTTTTGTAAATGTTAAGTTATGCCTAATCCAAATTCTAAGGTGGTATCAATGCCTATCCAAAACTCGTTTGGTCACGTGCTCTCTTGTCCCGCCATCGAGCCACTCATGTCATTCATATTGTTCAATTTTGGGTGTGAGGGTGTGTGTTGAGTCCCTCCCACATTGGATGAGATATGATATGAACTTAAGTTTATATATGGAGACAATCCCCACGTTACAAAGTAGTTTTGTAAAGGTTGAGTTAGACTCAATCCAAATTCTAGAATGTATTATTGTGATAAGTCTATATTGGGTAGACGTTCCCAAGAAGCACACTGAATTACATCAATGTTGTTATTATCCAAACAATAGGATTTTCTTTAGAAGACAAGGCTTCTAATGCTAAACCAATATGCTGTGCGAGAGTGGCTGGTGGTTTTCAAGGGTCGGTTCGTATTATTCAAACAATCCACCCTTATTCCAACATTGTTGGCTGAACTCCAACCCCTCCCTGTGGGAGGCTGCTGATGTTTGACTAATACCTTCAAGGGGCAAGCAACATGCCTCTTTTGAACTGGAATGCAGAAACGCATAATGTAGTTTATACGTGTTTGGGAAGTGTGTCAGAAGAACAAGTATCAAACTCTTTGGGTATTCTAGTGGTTAGTATTTGTGCGGTAGTTTATTCGTGCAAGTAATCTTGTCGAATCATTGGGTTGGGTATTATAGTGGTTAGCGTTTTGTACTATAAATTCAGCCATTCAGGGCATACAATGCTAACATGTGATATATTGAAAGTGCCACCACTAAGTTTTTTTCCTTTAAGTGTCTAAATTTATATAATCAGTAAATAAAAGTTCATTATTATATGAACTAATCAAACCAAATTATATAATTATCATAACCTCAATCTTTAGATGGCCCTAATGTTCCTATACTAAACTACCAATAGGTGACTTAAATTCCTACCAGATTGAATTCTAGCCCAAAGCTGAATAACTCCCACATTACCAAAATATAATATCAGGCCTCTTGAGCGCTTCACCTGATTTCCCCTAGAGTCGCTTCACATTTAGCTATATCTATTACTTCAGGAGAAAGTTACATATATCAATATCAATTAATTGAATACACCTGTTGTTCCACAACAATTATCATAAAATCATGAAAAACATGTCAACCATAATTTTTTGGTCTTTTTCCATATTAATTATTCCGCTGTTACCTATGTGTGCAGGCCTGATATTATTTTAAAAATCAGAAATATTTCATCTATTGTCTTTTATAGTGGAATGTTTTCAGCACATGTTAATATGCACTAGGCATCACTTGTATGCGCAAATGCTTTATGTCTGAGTTAGTGCTTAGCTCACTAATTCATTTGTGTCTGCTCTCTAGGAAAGGGACTTGTTAGCATGGCAGACGTTGAAGCAGCCATTCAAGAAATGTTCCAAGCACCACATATTCAAGTGAGTTGAAATTTGCCGTGGGCTTATTCTTTTCCTAGACATTTCAAATATTTTATTTCCCCAAATCTTTTAAGACTCCTAATGAGTCTTGACCGTGAACCAAGTCATGAGATGTAAAGTTATTTACAAGATACATTTAGTATAAATATTTCCGCTGTAACTATGATATCCACTTTTTTAAAAAGCAAAAGTGAGAGGTTTCTTTAACTGAGGAGCATACCATGAACAGAGGCTTTATTATGTATATGGCCTTAGCATTAGTAATTATGAAAGAAAGAACATGCATGTTATTTTTGTTTATTGGATGTGATGGCTAATCTTGTGGACCAGTGATTATAGAGCATAGTTAATAAGTTAAATTTGAAATTGGTGGTAACCCTTTACATATAAACCTCATTTTTATAGCAAACTCCATGACATTACATTGGATAGATTCAGAAGCACCTTTGATCATTCATTTACCTGGCAGACTAGACTAGCTAATGTTTTATTTTAGTCTCACATAATATAAATCTTTTTTCATTTTGAAGGTGATGAAAAACTGTTCCAGACTTAGCAAAATTTTCCTGACAGCTATGGTGCACGAGCTTTACAAAACAGGAATGGGGGAAACCACTTTTGAAAAGGTCTGCTTCCGAAGCTTCTTTCTGTTAACTTATTTTATTCTCATTTCACATTCAGACCATACATTAAGTTTTCTACCTTTACATTGAAGAGGTGAAATATGCTTACAACCTTAGTCCCCGCTTCTTTTCAGTTTAATAGCACTACCTGATGTTTTTTATGCTTGCAAATGACTCTATATTATATTTCTAGGTGAACTTAGAGGTTTTATATTCTGGTGTTGATTTTCTACTAGAAAAGCTGTTAGTTAGGAGGTTAATGTAAATTTGTTTAAGTGCTCTTATGCAAGGTTTCATTTTAACAATGTAGTTGGCAATGACGGTTTCATGTCTCTGTACCAGCAATGGAGAAGTGTTTCCTGGATATGATATCCTCCTGCAAGTTGGGTAAGACATATGTTTGTTTCCTGCATGTTTCTAGAAGGGAAAACAGGGGAAGGGAAGGGGTTGTCTTGCTTTGTACTCAAATACAAGTAACAGACTGTTTAAATGCTAAGTGCACGAACCATCCTAGTTGCATGTCTATTTTATCTAAGAAGCCCTTGTTCCAATTTTTGCAGCTGTAAGCTGGGGGAATGCAGGGTTATTTTGTGCGAAGCAGGTGCCAGGCACAGGTTGCAAAAGTTGCAGCTCAATTTCCCAAGGTTATTTCTCAAAGCCCTTATTACTTCTTCAGCTACTTGTAATGAAACAAACTAATGATGGGATTATGATGAGAATCTTTTAAGTTCAATAAACCAAATCAATCATCATTTTCCTTTAGTTTTGATCTTACTTTGCATTCATCGGATCCTCATCTATTATAAAAAAAGCAACCCTTATGGAGTTACACTAAAGTTAAGTGAGTATTTAGTAGTTTGGCGAGTCTGTAGATAGATAAGTGCATACACTAAAGTAAGGCACAGCCAGAATAAGTAACGAGTTTCATTTGGAGTACAAATCAATAGTACATCCGGTAGCATTGCTGGAATATGAAAACACTAATCCAGATGACAAATGGAACAGTTTTTTTCCTCCCTGGGTAGTATAGCCTTTTTTATTAAACAAAACAGAAAATGTCCAAAGACGTAAGGTTACAGATACGATCACTGATCACCAGGCTCAATCTGTATAATAAGTTTGGGAATGTGAATGCAATCCTTGCTAATTCATGACTAGTTATGTTCACATCTTGCTGTCTCCTTTAACACCATAAAAGATAAAAGTCTGAAAGTTGTGGAATATGAAATTTGTTCATTCCTCAACTTGTTCTTTTCAATATTGAAATTTTACCCATACTTATGTGTCGCTAGTGAATGTAATTCCATTAATTTGACTGGTTTCATTCTACTTTATGACAGTGATGATGTAGCCTTTTCTCTGAGAGACTGCAAAGACCTACCTTGGTTGTCCAAATATCTAATGTAGGAAGGGGAATTTGATGCTGTTCTTAAAGAACATTTTTTATTCAATTTTTTAATGACTTGCACAATTGCTACCAATGCCGGCACTATAACGAATATAGGTGTCTGCAAGCACTGTTGTAAGTTGGGTCCTGGGCAGTTCGTCTATGTATTACACCTGTATTAGACCTTGTATTGTTACCTGTTGCAGCCCACATTAGAGGCGCATCTCAGCCACACTATTAAGACATTTTTGTATCTTTCTCATATCAGAATTAATAATACAGTTCATTATTTAAATTCTCAGTTTTTCCTTTTCTCCCTGGTTTAATTTTTAAAGGGTGTTTTGAAATAATTGATGCTACCGCATATGTTCTATGAAAAAGGAGGCATTTACTTGTTTTGTTAAATTATTTCAGAAACAAGACTAGACCAAAAACTAGATGTGAATCATAAGGGGCGAAGACTAAGCCAAAAACTATAAGTGAATAATAAGGGGTGGAAGTAACCTTGAGTGCTGTTAGAAGTTGCATGTTTGAATTATAGTTTGCAAGAAGTTGCATGTTTGAATTATAGTTTGCAATTTTTGTTTAACATAATTAGTTTAGTTATTGTATTAGTTATATTGATTTATTGTTATGTGTATTTCCATAGTTGGTTTGTTATAACCACCATTTCTTATTTTATGGATTTTGTTTTTGTTATGAACAATCCTATATTTGAGTTCCACTTGAGAAAAAGAAATATACTTTTTGTTCTTATCGGATCAGAAAGAGGATTAACAGTCAGGAACATGTCGTGAATTTCAAGTTCGCCGGTAGTGGAGAAGAGGAGGGGGATGTACTTGCAAGACACTTCGATGCTAAAGTAAGAAATGTAGCACAGAGAGAGCAAGTACAAAAAAAGTGGATGAGTTAGAATACCTGACCCTCCTGTGGAGGAGGGTATTTATAACGTGCCCCAACGCTGAGCCAACGGTCATCTACTTTGAGTTGAATTGCAAGATCTAGAACAGATGATTGCCAAGATCTTACGTGGCGGCAGGGAAGACCCGCGTGTGGTCTTAGTCCTGAATCAACTGTCCCATGAATTTCGGGGAGTGGAAGACTAGCTCTTTCGGATGTGGATAGTTGGCTGATGACATGTTCCAGCGTGAGGAACACGTGGAGAGCGTGTGCGGTGTGTGACCTCTAACGGCTATGCAAGCTTGGACCTGTGTTGGGCCCTCCCCGACGTAATGCTGGGTTGGGCCAGCTATAGGCCTAGTCTAGAACAGGAGCCTCCTAAGTTGTTGTTCCTCTGTCAAGGGGCAATGACTTAGAGCTAGCCCGTATGTCGGGGATGAAGGAGATTGTGCGCGGAGAGTGATTGTATCTGCTTGTGGTTATGAGCTTATGTTTGATGCCGACGATGTAGTTATGGACGTTTATTTGTCGGGCAGACACGACAATCAAAAGTTGGCTTGTGCTTGCTAATTTATCTCGATTTTTCTTCGAGGACATGCTCGCGAGAGAGCGTTCAAAATTGAAAAATGTGGTCATTTTCATGAGTTAGTTTTGAACAACTTCTTTCATGATCAATTTTCTTGATTCTCCAAGCATCAACTCAATTTGTTTCCAACATAAAATTTGTTCCTTATGGTCTTGCCTTTAATTTGATTACAAATTTCACCCCTGTAGATGTTTTTGATTGGCTGCATTTTGTGGTAAAACATTGATGTATGTGTGAATGTCATGACTGATGTTATGACATACATAATAAGTGTGCTGCAGGGTAAGTTTGGATAGTTAAGAGCAAAGTATGTTGGATGTCATGCTGGATGTTATGACATCAAGCAACTGACATTAGGGCGCATGTTTTAGGTTCTAGTATAGTGCATGAGGAAGCTCAGGCTATACTTCAGGAAACTTTTTAGGAAGCTTGGTTATCTCAGACGAAATGCCAGACATGGCTGAGGATAACCTAGGACCAAACTGTTAGTGCGCAACTTAATGAAAAGAGGTCTTAACTGGGTTAAATCTAATTTCTGCACTGCACTAAGACCCAAGATCTTTCTGCTGCTTATAAATAACAAAGTAGCAATCCTAATTGAAGACAGTTCTTGGCAGGTCATGGGCAGAGCTTTTGAGACAGAGAGTACAGAGTGTTTGTAAATGAAGAATTCAGTCTGTGTACTGTGATCTTCACGTGGTTGTTTGTGTCTTAGGATTACTTGTGAGCCAAACAATTATCTCTTGGATGATTGCATTGGACTAGTGTGTTTTGAGCTGTACTCTGTGTGTGTCACTCTAAGCTTTTAAGCACGAGTGCTGTGTCTCTTGATCAAAGCTGTGAAACAGATCAAGGTGTGTTTGAAGTGTGACTTCAATTGTACCTGTAACTGAATTGGTTGATATCATTGTTGTGATTGAGGGGGAGTGAGTAGGAACTCAGGTCTAGTGTTAGGCTGAAGTGTCACTGGGTATGTCTTAAGTGAAGAGTGCAAACTGGGTGTTTGACTCTGAATTAGTTCTACTAAGAGTGAATTTCCTCCCTGCCTTGGTAGCCCTCATATGTATGTGTGATTTGCACTGAACCGGGTCAACAATTCTCTGTGTTATTTACTGCTTTCAATTCCTGTTTATTGTTAATTTCTGTAGTCTACTCAGTAGTGGATGCCATAACATCCACTGTAACATCGACTGTTTGATACCTAGAATTTCAATTGGCATCAAAGCAGGCACCCTGCCTGTTATTTTCTGGGTGAGATATAGGGAAGATAAATTCTGGTACTATTAACAAGGATATAGGATTCACAAATAGACCACGATTTCTGGATGACTCTAACTATGACTACTGGAAACCTCGTATGGTAGCTTTCTTAAGGTCTCTGGATAGGAAGGCTTGGAGAGCAGCTAATTCAGGATGGGAACATCCAGTGAAAACAAACAAAGATGGAGCAACTGTGCTAATCCCTGAAGAAGAGTGGAGCAAAGAGCAAGAAGCCTTGACTATTGGGAATTCTAAGGCCTTGAATGCTCTATTCAATGGAATAAACAAGAACATTTTCAGACTTGTGCATCACTGTGAACTGACCAAAGAGGTTTGGGATACCCTCAAAACAACTCATGAAGGTACCTCTAAGGTCAAGATGTCAAGATTACAAATGCTGACCACTAAGTTTGAAAATCTGAGAATGAAGGAGGATGAGACTATTCATGAATTCTACATGAATATTCTTGAAATTCCCAATACCTCAGGAGCTTTAGGAGAAAAGATGTCTGTAGAAAAGCTTGTAAGGAAGATTCTCAGATCATTGCCCAAAAAGTTTGCCATGAAGGTTACTGCTATTGAAGAGGCTCAGGATATAAGCAACATGAAGGTTGATGAACTCATTGGTTCTCTCCAAACCTTTGAGATGAGTATGTGTGATCATGCTGAGAAGAAGAACAAAAGCATAACTTTTGTTTCAAACACTGCAGATGACTCAGAGGAAGACAATGGTGAAAGGGAGGAGAATCTGTCAGAAGCTATAGTCTTGCTTGGAAGACAATTTAACCAACTGATCAAAAGAATAGATCATATGTCTAGATCTAATGTCAAGAACACTTCTTCTGACATCAGTAGAAGAGGTAAATATGAAGATAAGTCTAACAAAGGCAAAGGAATTCGGTGCCATGAATGTGAAGGATATGGTCACATTAAAGCTGAATGTCTCACTTACCTCAAGAAGCAGAAGAAAGGACTAAGTGTCACTTGGTCAGATGGAGATTCTGAGAGTGGTTCAGAAGAAGAGTCTGCAAAACATGTCACTGAACTAAATAATGTATGTGTATCTGATGATGATTCTAGTGAAGATGAGCTGACTTTTGATGAGCTTGCATCTTCATATAAAAATGTATGCATCAGAAGTGCATAAATTTATCAACAAGGGGAGCATCAGAGGAAACTCGTAAGGGAGTTAGAGGCTGAGAAGATAGAGCATCTTGCAACAATAGACTCACTTAACAGTGAGGTTAGCTTGTTGAATTCTAAACTTGATCAGATGTCAAAATCAATTAGGATGTTAAACAATGGGACTGACACTCTAGAAGAAATTCTACAAAGTGGTCAGAAAGTATGAGACATGTCTGGACTAGGATTTGTTGGTAAACAAGAACCCATTTTGGGTTACAAGAGGCCAAAGGTTGAAAATCAGAGGCCAAACCGGATGTCACGAACAATGTCACAACATCAGGGAATCAGAAGCAGGAACCAAACCAAGAAAAAATTTCAAAGGCATATGTGTTACTACTGTGGAAGATTTGGGCACATAAAGGCTTTTTGCTTCAGGCTGCATGGATTTCCCAGCCACATGCACCAAGTCAAATCCAAACAGGTTGCTCCTATCAAGAAACGACAATGGGTTGCTAAGAATGTGGCTCTAGTAGCTCATACTTCGATAAGGATGCCAACCAAAGAAGACTGATATTTTGACAGTGGATGTTCTAGACATATGGCTGAAATAGAGAACCTTTTGGTGAACATCAAACCTCATTCCTCAAGTCATGTAACCTTTGGTGATGGAGCTAGAGGAGAAATCAAAGGTGCTGGAAAACTAGACTGTCTTGGTGTTCCAGAACTGGATAATGTCATGTTAGTTAAAGGACTGACTGTAAATCTTATCAGTATCAGTCAGCTCTATGACCAAGGTCTCAGTGTCAAATTCACTAAGGGTGAATGTGTTGTCACCAATAGAGAAGATGAGGAAGTCATGAGGGGATCTGGAGCTAAGAATAACTGTTATTTATGGGAGCCAAAAAATAACTACAAAGTCTTGATCAAGGAAGAAAAGGAGGATCAACTATGGCATAAAACAGGTAGACATCTTCAAAGAATAAAGAAGACCACATCTAAGGAAACAGTAAGAGGAACTCCAAAGTTAACTCTAGATGGAAGAACAGGCTGTGGTAAATGTCAGGATGACAGGCAAGCAAAGACAACACTTCCAAAGAATGGACATCATAGAAGTCTAGATCTGTACTTATAATGGAAGTTGACGGAGTCCATGAAAGATAACCAACATAAAGGGAGCAATGTCACTCAGGATGTCATGACATTATATTGTGACAATCTTAGTGCCATAAATTTGAATCCAATTCAGCCTAATGGAACCATGCATAAGGATAACAGACATCACTCTAGAGAAGGTTGTGTGAAGCTTGGGAACTCTGAGCTGCAAATTGCTGACATGGTTACAGGAGATCTGAAGGCTACTCAATTTGAAAAGTCAAGAAGCAAGGTGAGAATGTGTCTTAATGAGGAGTTATAGCAATTAATGGTAATATGGAATTGTAATTTGAAAATTAATCATTTGCTGATTGGTGAAAGTATTGAGTTCCCTCCTCTGTTGCAACCATACCTCACTATTCCTCAGACCATCCTTCGCTCTTTGTGTACTCACCACCCTGTGACGTACCTTCAATTTCCACAAATTCTCTCTTCACTCAGAACCATCACTATGTCTTCTAAGCGTGATATGACTAATGCTCACCACATGAGCATCTCTCTGGATGATGTCCTTGATATCACTCCTCTCAATATGGTTTCTGGAAATGCTAGTGAAGCCTCAAATTCTGCTCCTCCTCATGCAAAACAAGCTTCTAAAGGTAAAACCCCTGAATCTTCTACTGTCAACATTAATAGAATGCAAGGCTCTACCTACGTGGACATGTCTATCAGGGAATTGGTCTCTAAGATCCTCTATGGAGGTCGCAATGTGCATGGGATCACCACCCCCCTGTATCGGGTTGATCCATCCTTAATCCTTAGTGAGAACACTGAAGATAATACTGAGTTTCCCTCTACTGATACTAACCCTAACACGGAGAACCTGGAGAATCTTGCCAGCTCTGTGGTGCATGAGGAAGGTTATGATGCTGGCCAAAATGATGATGAAGCCAAAAATACTGATAATGATAATGACATGAATGATGTTCCCAGCAATGGTATAGATGTGCCATCAGATGATGAGCTCATCAAGAATGCTGCTCTTGGAATTGCCAAGAGACTTGTGACCAGGAAAGGAAAAGTTGTGGTTAAAGAATCCCTTCTCAAAAAGTCAAAAGAAGAGAACTCCTGTTGGCCCCCCAAGACATGGAGCAAGGTGACCGGTGCATCCAAGAAAAGAAAAGTTACTAGTAAAAACTCTGAGTCTGATGAGGATGTTGTGAAAGATGTTCCTGACATATCCCATGTAAAGAAATCCTCTGTTAAGAAATCTTCTAAACCTGTGCCAGCTGCCCCTCTGGACAACATCTCTTTTCATACTATTAACAGTGTGACCAAATAGAGATATGTCTATCAAAGGAGAATTGCTCTTAAAAGAGAATTAGGAAAGGATGCCTTGGAAATCAAGGAGGTAATGAACCTAATCAACAAGGCTGGTTTGCTCAATACAATCACTAGGTTCTCCAAATGCTATGAAGGATGGTGAAAGAGTTCATTGTAAACATACCTGATTCGATCACAAATAGGACCAGCAAAGAATACATGAAGGTGTTTGTTAGAAGGAATTGTGTGAAGTTCTCTCCGGAAGTGATCAATAGATGTTTGGGACGTGCAAATAATGGTAAGGAAGAATTGTCTGCTTCAGACAACCAGGTTTGCAAGATCATCACTGCAAATCAAGTCAAGACATGGCCATCAAAAGGGAAGCTATTTGCAGGACAACTCAGTGTAAAATATGCCATTCTGCACAGAATTGGAGCTACAAATTGGGTGCCTACCAACCATACATCCACCATTACTGTCGGGCTTGGCAAGTTCATTCATGTTGTAGGTACCAAAGTCAATTTTGATTTTGGCCGGTACATTTTTGATCAAATTATTAAGAACTCTACTTCTAGTGCTATCAAGTTGCCCATTGCTTTTCCCTCTCATTTATGAGATTATCTTAAATCAATACCCTGGGATTCTATACTCTAGTGATGCTGCTAGCAAGAGAGAGACTACACTATCTCTTCACTTCAAACTCTTTGTTGAGAGACATGTCCCAGATATTGCTTTGACTTCTGATGAGAAGGCTAATATCTCTAAAGAAATGATCATTGCTGAATTAAAAGAAACTTGTAGGGAATTGGGGGAAACTATCAATACTGCCACTGCAAGAAAGATCAAGCTAGAGTCTTTCATTCAAAGTCTTGAAAGAGATGCAGCTAATCTTGACAGTAAGGCTGTGTCAGGGGAAGAATATGGAAATAAAGATGAAGATGTCTCAACTAATATTGAGGAGGTTGGATCCAGTTCTTCTGAGGAGGAAGATTAAATGGCTTGCCTTGGTGGTTTGCTGGTTGTCTTGGGCTGATGGTCTGTTATTGGTTTGGCTAGATTTTCCTTTTGGTTGAGTTTTTTTTGTTTGCCTTGACATCATGTGATATTTGTTGTGCTCTTCATGAGCTTTGTGTTGTAATAACCCTTTAACTTTGTGTTTCCAACTGTGTATTTGATCTATACTATTTGTTTAGTTATGATCTAAATTTCTGGCTAAAAGGGGGGAGAAGTAGTAGTAAATAGTAATTAGTAGTAGTAGTAGTAGTATGTTTAGCTATTTGTGCCTCAGCAGGTTAGTTGTGTGTATGCATCAGCAGGTGTGCTGATAATGTTGCTGCAAGCTGAGGTGGGTTTAGGTGTTAGATGAGTTTGTAGTTTGCTACTTGAATGGGTGATTGCAGGTTGTGCAAGTTGTGCTTGGCTGATGCTATGTGCATCAGTTGAGGGGGAGTAACAGAATGGTGTGACATCTGTAGTTTGGACTAGCAGGTGATTTTTTTGTTGTGGAACATGTGTGATTCAGGATGTCATCCTGGATATCTTAACATCCATAATCTAGAACAAGCTGGAAGCATATATTGTTTGTGTGTGTAGATAACTCTGATAAGGTACTACAACACATGTGTGTTGATTGGTAGTATTAGCTAGTAGCTTTCCTGCATGATTAGATACATGTTATGAAATTTTCTGCTTATGAACTTTTCTGCTGCTTGTTCTCTGATATGATGAGAGAGTGTTTTAGCCAAAAATTTGCCAAAGGGGGAGTTTGTAGATGTTTTTAATTGGCTGCATTTTATGGTAAAACATTGATGTATGTGTGAATGCCATGACTGATGTTATGACATACATAATAAGTGTGCTGTAGGGTAAGTTTGGATAGCTAAGAGCAAAGTATGTTGGATGCCATGCTGGATGTTATGACATCAAACAACTGACGTCAAGGCGCGTGTTTTAGGTTCTGGTATAGTGCATGAGGAAGCTCAGGCTATACTTCAGGAAACATTTTAGGAAGCTTGGTTATCTCAGGCGAAATGCCAGGCATGGCTGAGGATAACGAGGACCAAACTGTTAATGCGCAGCTTAATGAAAAAAGGTCTTAACTGGGTTAAACCTAATTTCTGCACTAAGACCCAAGATCTTTCTGCTGCTTATAAATAACAAAGTAGCAATCCTAATTGAAGACAATTCTTGGCAGGTCCTGGGCAGAGCTTTTGAGATAGAGAGTACAAAGTGTTTGTAAGTGAAGAATTCAGTCTGTGTACTGTGATCTTCACGTGGTTGTTTGTGTCTTAGGATTACTTGTGAGCCAAGCAATTATCTCTTGGATGATTGCATTGGACTAGTGTGTTTTAAGTTGTACTCTGTGTGTGCCACTTTAAGCTTTTAAGCACGAGTGTTGTGTCTCTTGATCAAAGTTGTGAAGCAGATCAAGGTGTGTTTGAAGTGTGACTTCAATTTTACCTGTAACTGAGTTGGTTGATATCACTGCTGTGATTGAGGGGGAGTGAGTAGGAACTTAGGTCTAGTGTTAGGCTGAAGTGTCACTGGGTAGGTCTTAAGTGAAGAGTGCAAATTGGGTGTTTGACTCTGAATTAATTCTACCAAGAGTGAATTTCCTCCCTGACTTGGTAGCCCCAGATGTAGGTGTGATTTGCACTGAACTGGGTCAACAATTCTCTGTGTTATTTACTGCTTTCAATTCCTGTTTATTGTTAAGTTCTGTAGTCTGCTCAGTAGTGGATGTCATACCATCCACTGTAACATCGATTGTTTGATACCTAGAATTTCAACCCCATTTGAGTGAGGATTTTTCAAGTTATTACATCATGAAAGCATATGTGTGCTTATGCATCATGAAAGGACTTTCTTAGTGTTCAAGTTACTTTTATCACTCAGCCTCATTCTTTATTTGATACCAACATTTCATGCCACCCAAATGTTACCTAAAGAGGTCAAACAACGTACCATCGCACAGGTGCAAATTCATTTTTTTACCATTTAGGGAATTCACTTAAAACATATCACATGCTCATTCTCATTTACAACAACCATTACATTTCACTTCCTCGCCCTAATTTATGCTAAATGATGACCCAAAATGATGCTAAGAGGGTGTCAAACCCGTGTGACCATTTTAAGTGACTTTTTGATCAAGTTTTCAAATCAGTCATTCCTTTCATTATAGGCTTCAAAAATCAACCAATCCATCACATATAAAAGTAATGCAAACCCTAGAACGAGGGAGATGGGTCATTTGCTGCAAGAGAAGGTCATAATAGCTCAAGTTTGCTCCATTTTTCTCTCTCTTCGAATTGTGCATTTCCTTGCGGATTTCTTCCATTTATTGCTTCCATCTTGCTCAGAAAAAGCTCAAAAGTCCATTGGTGATCTTTTTTGGAAGCACAAGCAAGGTTTGAAGGACCAATAGAGTAGCTCCGATAGGTATTTTTTTCCACTTTCCAATCTATCATGTTAGGCACTTGTTTAAGCTCATACTGGTGCATCTGAAGTTCTTCCATGGTGGAGGCAATGTTTGAACGTGGCTTGTCTTGGCTTGGTTCATTTTCAGTTTATGACTGTCGCTTGCGCGAAAATAAGGTGCCGGCATGACAGAAGAGTCGCCACCTTTCGTTATTTATCCCTCAGAGCGGGAAAGGAAACGATCGGAAAAACCTGACGAAAAGGGTAAGACAAGGTCATCGCAACCATTGTCTGGGTTCAGGAGTCGGTTACGCAAGGGGAAGGTATTAGCACCCCTCACGTCCGTCGTACTCGACGGGATCCACGCTTATTAGTTTACTTGGACGGGTTGGTTTTATTCTATCTACCTATCAAGGCTGGCTGAAAAAGAAAAGAAAAATGACTCGGCAAAGCGTCGCGCTTTATGCCTACGTATTCTCATCAGAGAATGAGAAATCAGAGTCAACGTAGTTCGGCCTACGAAGGGTTACGGGGAAAAGGTTGCTCTCTAGGACATCGCATCCTATGCTTACGTACTTCCACACTGTATGGAAGATCAGAGCAAACGTAGTTCGGGAAACTACGGGTTATTTCTTGAAAGAAGTGTTTTTTATTGTGTTTGCGATTTCAACCGCACTAGAGACTATGACCTGAAAGTGAATGCGTCGCATGTCACCCAAAGGGTACCATACTAAACATACAGACTATGGAAAAGAAGCTCTCCCACGATCCTCTCTCAGATAGCTTAAGGCTCGTAACGTACGAAAGAAATCATTCATGATTACTGTATCTTAAACTGCTTTGAGATGAGAAGAGAACAGGCCCAACTAGGAGGGAGACTATCAAGTCCTACTGTTATCATGCCATGGATTCATCCTATGGTTGAGGTTTGAACAGGGAACTCCTAGAAGTTGACATGCATAGGTTTCAACCTAAAAGTCTATCATCAAATCCTCATCAGAGGAAATGAGAGTCCTAAGGGATCATGTCAATGATACACCAGAATAGACAAAGCATCAGCTTAACAGTAAAATGCATGCAATGCAAGTGAGGGAGGAAATGTGTGTGGGGCTTCAGCCTCCACAAGCTCGTCTCGACCTCAAGCCAGTCATGAAATAACAGAAATCATACTGAAAATAAACAACCTGCTATCAAGCAATATACAGATAAAAGAAATGAAGTGCCATCAGGCAAACAAACCACATGCTTGAGAAATGAATTCTACATCTAAGCTCTAATCCTAACCCTAAAGACAACCCTAATCAAAACTAAGCAAAGCCCTAAAGCAAAACCCTTCACAAAAGAAATCAATCTCAGTCTTCAAGCTTCAAAACAAGCTTACCAAAGAAAGGGAGCTAAGTAGGTAGACTCATAGTGTCTTCCTCAGGAAAGCACTAGGAGACTTATACTCAAGAATCATATCCTATGTGGCTCAACAATTGTGATCAGTTTACATTCCTCCTCAGGAGAAACTAAACTCACATGAAGGCTCCAACATCATTGGATATTTAAGAAATCCTACCTGAACTAGTGGAATTAAGTGAATAGACCCATAGGACCTTCCTCAGGAAAGTACTAGGAGGCTTCCACTTAGGAGTCGTATCCCATGTGGCTCAACAACTGTGATCAGTTTACATTCCTCCTCAGGAGAAATTAAACTCACATGAAGGCTCCAACATCATTGGATACTTGAGAAATCCTAGATGAACTAAGGGAACTAAGTGAACAGACCCATAGGACCTTCCTCAGGAAAGTACTAGGAGGCTTCCACTTAGGAATTGTATCCCATGTGGCTCAACAACTGTGATCAGTTTACATTCCTCCTCAGGAGAAATTAAACTCACATGAAGGCTCCAACATCATTGGATACTTAAGAAAGAGGTGAGAAGAAAGAATGAAAGTCATTCATAGTGCCTTCCTCAGGAAAGTACCATAAATTTCCTTCAAACTTCAGGATCTCAAACCTCACAGACAGGGAACAAGCTCCAAACTCTGGGTCTCTGGGTCTTGATCTTCAATCTTCTCCTTCATCATGCTCCTTGCAAGCTCTTCAAAACAAACTAAGCCCCACAACAATTCCCCAAAGCTAAACCCCAGAGACAGACAAGCATCACACAGACAGTCAATATATTCAGTCCTATTCAGAAAATATCTAAAAATACTAAAGCAAGGGGGGAAAAATCTAACACTCACTTACAAGGGTTTATCACATCTTCCCATAACATCCCTATAGGCCTATACCCAAAAATCAAGACAAAGCTCTCAAAAGAAAATGAATTACTTTACCTATGCATAACCTAAACCCTAATTTTGATACCCTAATGCTAACCTAATTAAGCTAATCAAATTTTAATCTAAAAACCATGAATTAAATCCTATGGGAAACTATGATTCAATATCTAACTATGCCAAAAAGAATGGCTCAAAAATCCTAAGGGAAGACCTTAATACAAATTCTACAAAATTGAGTACAAAATTAAACCTATTTAAAAGCTATTTAAAAGAATAATATGCTAAAAATATTAAAGGAAAATAAAATGCCAATTTTCTTTATTGATATTTTTCTAGACAAAATTATGAACATGTAGAAAAAACAAGAATTAAAAAATACTATTTTTCCTATTTTATATGAATTTTATAAACAAGAAAATATAAGAAATGAAAAAATAAAAGAAAATGAATTAAAGGGGAGGGGGTGTCAAACTTAATTGCGCCCAGTTCAATTCCAGATGGGCCAGGAATGTGGGAGGTGCAGATATCAACGAGCAAGGCCCAATGCGCTATCAAAATTTAAATGAAAAATTAAAAGAAAATTAAAAAGCCAACGGTATGAATAGCAACTAATTCTAGTTGAAACATGGATTGGGCCAATGGTGGGGGTGTGTAGAGATGGTTTCAAGTCTTGTAATTGCTTCCAAGGAATCCTCTAATGGTGTAGAGGTTTCTGTTTGCAAGAATCTTGAAGGAGAGAGCTTGTAGATGGAGAAATGGAATCTTGCTTGATTTTGAAGGAACCTTGAAATCCACTTCTCTCCCTCGGTCTTCACTAATGAATTCACCAACCTTTGATCACATTGTGATCCTCTTAATATATATTCATCAATGGAAGATCCTAGAAGCTTTTAGAAAGAGCTAGAATCTCATGGAAAGTCATGGAATTTCTCTTTTAATGACATGTGGTATCATCTCATATCATGCCTTAAGCCTTGTCATTTTGTGCCAAAATCTCCTTACAAGAGATATTGAAAGGGAATGTGTGAAAAAACAAGCTTGGTTTTGCCTTATGTGAAGTTTCTCAAAGTTCCTTAATATGCAAGCATGAACTTTACAAAGTAACCCCCATTTTAAGACCTCAAATCAAAAATCTATTTGAACCATTGTTTCTAAAATGATGTTTGGATTCAAAATGACATATTGGATGACCTATTTTGGATTTGTACATCTCCCAAACCAATTTCCAACTTGGATCCATTTAAGTTATAAGTCATTTTTAGGTCATTTTCAACCATTCTTGTAAATCCTTTCTACAAGCTTTTCCAACAAATCATGACCACTTTTCTAGGCTTAAAATGCCATTTTGAACAAATTTGATGTTTTGAGTTTTTCCATTTGAGGCTTGGAAATAGGAGATATGGCCTTTGCTTAAAATGACCTATAACTTCCAAATGACCAAAATACCCTTGTCTTGTTCAAACCATAAGTTGAGTTCTACAAATCCTATCAAGGACTTCTAGTACTCTCTAGAAAGCTAAGAAGATGCTCTTCAACATTCATGTTGACCAAGAGACCATAGGAATCATCCTACTAGGGCAAAAGTTGTCTGCAAGTTGGGTGACTTTCAAGGACCCAGATTCACACACCTCAGATGACCTGTAATTTGTCAAAACCATAACTTGAGCTCTGCACATCCTATCAAGGACTTCTACCACTCAAATTAAAGCTAAGAACAAGCTCTACAACATTCATGCTGTGGGGAAAATGAGATAACAATCATATCTCGAGCTAAAACTGCTTGGAAGATGGGAACCAAATTAGGGTTTTTCACTGACAATCCTTAGAAACCCTAACTCAAAACTTCTCAAACTCCTCAATCATGATGAGTTGGTCTATGAATCATCTTTATAACATCTCCATACATCATTCCATGATCTCATGGCCCTTGGGTTAGGTCTCAACCTCCTCCAAAACTTCAGCTGACCTAGGATTGACCCAGTCAAAACCCTAATTCTACCATTCATGGTTGAATCTTCTGAATTCTTGCACAATGACCTCTCTGGGCTTCATGATGGCTTTCAAGACATCTCATAGGCTTTCTCAAATCTTCAAGTTCATTCTCAAAGTCTCAGAATCATCTGAGGAGCTCCCACAGTTCTCAAGCTAGGAGACACACAACCTTGGTTTCAACCAATTCCTCTGAGGATCTCTTGAACTTTCTGATGAAGGTATCAACTTTCAAACACTTGATGGGTAAATAATTGTTGGTCAAATTTTGGGGTGCAACAGCTGCCCCTATTCAAACGGCTTGAACCTGACTGGGTGAGAAGCGAACGGCTCTCAGCCAATCAAGGTGCGAGACGGTTGAATACCGGTAAACCCGAAAATTTGCCAACTGCACAAGCACACGATACTCTGCGGGGAACAAATCTTCGAACACTGCAACACTAGCTGCTCAACAACTAGCTGGAGAAATACTGATCTGACGCCAACGTCAATTATCCACATTATCTTCTTCTGACATTGCCTTCAGACAACCACAACACCCAACATCGCCGCTGGAAGACTAAACCATCTGACATCGCCGTCGGACACTCAAAATACCCCGCATCGCTGCTGGAGAACTACATCTGACATCGCCGTCGAACAACCGAAATCACTCTGAGACACTCGACATCGCCGTCGTACAAACATCATCTCTGCTGGGGATTTAAAGAGTCTGACATTGCCGTCGAACAAACATTCAACCTCGTCGTCGAACACAAACATGATCTGACCTCGCCGTCAAAACAAACATTCAACCTCGCCGTCGAACACAAACACTGAACAATTCTGACTTGGGGTTCACCCCTGGTAAATGAAACAAAAGGTACACTTGCGTATTTGAAACTACTCCGCTGGGAATGAGAGACTCAACCAAGCACACTCTGATCTGGGGTTCTCCCTCAGAACTATAACGAACATCCAAATACTACTGCATACTGATCCCGCCGTAGAACTTCAACATCAAAGCTATATGAAACCCTGGCCTCTGGCCACTTCCAGCTTCAGCTAGAAAAAATCTTCAAGTATTTCTGAAGATAAGCATCCTTGGCCTTCAAGGATGTAAACTTTGCCTGTCGGCAACTCTGCAGGAGGTATCTTCGACTTCAGTCTGAAGAAAATGATCCTTGGCCTTCAAGGATACATGGATCTGCCTTCAGGTAACTCCGCCTCTGCTATAGAGCATCCGTGACTTCAGTCAGGGATATACTTCGGCCTTCAGTCCGAAAAATGAATCCTAGGTCATTCATGACCTTGGGGATAACCTTGCCTTCAGGCACCTTCGCTTCAGCTTGGGAAATCTGTGACTTCAGTCAGAGAAGTGGTATCCTGAGCCATTCATGACTCTACGGGGATTCAAACACTTTGCCTTCAGGAAAAACTCCGCTTCAGCTGGAGAAACATCTTCGACTTCAGTCAGAAGAAACACTATTCACTTGATCGCAATCAATCATCACCTCAGGACAACTGACTTGGTCTTCAGGCCAACACGGATCACTTTGCATACAAAAGCTGGATCTACAAACTTTTGAGCCCTGTCTTCAGACACACGTTGATTCATCAACAAGGAAATCTGAATCCACAGGAACCTTCTGATATCGCCTTCAGGCGTTTACGAAGTCAATCTTCAGATTAGACATCACTGTTGGAGCACACATATCACGCTGCTAAGGACTTTAAGAATCATCTTGAACAAACAAACTCCGTCGGGCACTTTCAAGAATCGTCCTGAACCGATAACCATTCTGGAGACTTTATTCTGTTAGGGATTCCAGGAATCTTCCTGGACAACTCTTGCTGGGAACTCTAGGTATCAACTTGAGCAACCAACTCGGGAGACTGCGCTGAGGTCTTAAGAATCATCTTAAGCAAACGGCCCTGCTGAGGGATTCGAGAATCATCTCGAACTGAAGGCTTCGCTGGGGATCTCAAAAATCATCTTGAGCGAGCGACTTCGTTGGGGAGAATGTCGGGAATCATCCTGAGCAACTGATCCTTCGGTGGGACACCTGTAAAACAAGAATGATAATAACCTAGATCATGTTTATGATGCATATGCTTCAGCGCGATGCCCCACACGGTGGAAATGCTATGCGTTTATGCTAAATGTTATGCAATCATGCACAATTCTATGCGTTTATGCTAAATGCTATGCAATCATGCACCATGATGCGATCCCGTCAGCAAAATAAATGCCGGGGGGAGCTCTCCGGTCAACGGGAGAGAACTACTCAAATAGAGGAATCATCCTGCCGAGGAGAACGTGAACATGCCAATATCACTCGGACTCTGTCTAGGGAATGATCTTCGGTTGACTGCTGCAGGGAAAACGACCTCAGTTGATTACTGCAGAGGAAACAACTTCTACGAGAACCTGGACCTACTGCAGGAAAGCGATGTCAATCGCGAGAGTAAACTGCGTGGCCGCCATGGCTACTTTTCTGGGGATAATAACTCTGTGGGGAAACAACTTCAGCTGCTCAACACTCCACTGGGGAAACAACTAAACATGGTCTGATCGACTTCCAAGGACTCGGCTCTCTTGGATATCTGCAAACTCGGCTGAGGAAGGAGAAATCATTCTGCTTCACTGGAGAGAGCACGACTCTGGGGAAAATACAGCACCAACTGTTTAACACTCTGCTAGGAAAAATCCACTCATGGTCCCAACTGCTACCAAGGATTTGGCTCTCTTGGGGGTTTGCGGACTCAGCCGGGGAGAGAAATCATTCTACTTCACTGGAGAGTACGACTCTGATGAAGAATTTCAATTTCGCTAGGGAAGAAAGAATCATCTGACTTCGGGGGAGAGTACACTTCTGCAGAGGAATACAGCCTCAGCTGTTCCAACACTCTACTGGGGAAGAGGAATCATCCAACTTCAGGAGAGAATACAACTCTGGTGGGGAATCTCAATTCCGCTGGAGACTTCAGTCTGGCACCATCAGTTACTGCATCCTTCGGCGTACGAACAGCTTCCTGCGAAACCCGCACTCGTGACCCGGTGCTGGGGAGACACCTGCTTCGGCGACTTTACTGGGGAAAACACGAGCTTCGGCACCCGAACACTTCTATGAAATCTGCACTTGTGACCCGGTGCTGGGGGAGAATAAGAGCTTCGGTGCTTGACTCAGCTGAGAAAATGACGTTCCTTCAGGATGTGTCTGCTTGGGGAAGAGAATCATCTCTGCCTGGGGAGACATATCAATGCTCACTTTCTTGCATTCAGATTCTATGGAGGAGAGACTACTGAACTCTGCTGGAGAAGGAGGACTCGTCCTGCTTCGGGGATATCAATCCTGGTCTGTTGAGGGGGAACAACCTCAAACCGTACATCTCTGCTGAGAAACAATCCTGATTCCACAACGTCAACACAGGGAACACAGGCTACCAATCATGGAGTCAAGTAACCGGTTAGGCGGTAGGATAACAATCCAATGACTGCAAGGCTTCTTCAGAAGGTTCAGGTTTTGGCAGGGTAATGACACGATTCCCCGATACTCAATTCTTGCAAGGGCGAATAAGCTTATTTGAACAACTTGCCCCAGTACAATTCAACTTGCCCCAATCCGACCTTCATTCTGAACCGAAAACAACTGGCCACCAGACAACTTTCGGATGGCTTGCCCCAATACCTGCACAACGGAAGGATTCATCCTCCACTAATCAACTCTCAGCATGGTCGGCTTCAATATCTCTGACGCAGTTTGCCCCTGAACGAGCGATGAGCGACTCAACATGCTCTGATTGAACACTGGAGGGATCTGCCCTCAAATTGCAAGAATTCTGGGTAACTGCCCCTGATTGGGTCTCGAGAAGATTCACTTCCGGCCAACCGCTTCTGGCATAAACTGCCCCATAATCAACTGATGCTCCGGGACTTGTCTTCGAACAAACTGCTTCCAAACTCACAGGAAGTCATTGCCCCAAATTCACAGGGTTTCAAAGCATACCACTCTGATCTAGACTGCTAACGATTCAGTCCTGGTTGGCTATTCTCTGTTGAAGTTCCTTCGTATCAGCTACTAACCTGCAATTAAAATTGTTTATTCACGAATGGTAATTTCAATGCAGTGTTCATGCAAATTTCGAAAAAATGTTGTACTGTCACTCATTTACGTGTCATGCTAGTGAGTGACGAATGAACCAAAGAGTTCAAACGTAGTGCTGATGTGATCATTGAAAAATACAATAAGGATATGATTAGTAAATCATGAAGGAGTCAGGTTGCTCAACCTTATCGTAATGCGCTCTCAGAATAAACCCTGCCTCAATTAGGTCTTTTAAGGGTTGTATCGTGGTCGGGTTCACGGTTCGTGAAACAAAGGATATTCGACTCAAATTATGATTTGTACCCACCCCTTCTACGTGATGATCTCCGATCCTAAAGTCCAGTTAACTTAACTCGAGCGCTCGCCTCTTCGAGAGGTATGTTGCACATTGGGAACAACTGGTTAAAGAATCCTCGAGGTGTTTCGGAGTGACAGTTACTCTTTTTTCGTTTTCGGTGTCTGTATCTACACGACTTTGTCCTTGTTTGAGGATTTTTCTTTTTTATAATCCTTTCCTTTTCATTTATTTTTTGATTCCCTAATTTTTGCCTGGACTGACTCCTTTTGAGTTCTTTTCGATTTTTTCTTTTGAAGTCCAGCGGGATGCCCTGATTTTTGCCTAAGTATTTGCTTTCTAGCTTTTTCCTTTTTTACTTAGTGAGCTTTCTTATTCCTTTTTTCTTTTGGAACAAGTCGTGCGACACTGGCTGTCTGGATTTATCCGAGAGGCTTATAACTGTCTCACTCTCGATTGGTGAGGTTTAACCATTGTGGTTGATGAGGTACGACCTCTGGAGAGGAATATGATGTGATTGGTCCTCGAAGGACAACACTCCTCTATAAGACTTGAACGCTCGATCAAGCTGACTGACAACTATCCTGCCCCGGGTTAAGATGTGAGGGTTAGAAAGTCCGAAAGAAACTCCTATTCCTCGGCTCGAAGTGGTTAACAAGGGATTCTCTTCCTTATCTCTCCGGTGTTTAGGGATTTGAAACAATGCCTTATACGTCATCGGCAAGGTTTTATCTGAAAGCAATACGATCATTGGTTATGAGTATTCAGTTTCATCATCCTCCCTCTGCTCATTGCTAATTGTCGTTACTGCGAAAATCGGCGCCGGCTGAACAGAAGAGTCGCCACCGTGCGTTATTTATCCCACGGGAGGGAAAGGAAACGCTCAGAGTAAACCTCGCACAACACGGGAAAGGTATGGTCATCGCAACCAAAACCTGGATTCGGGAGTCGGTTACGCAAGGGGAAGGTATTAGCACCCCTCACGTCCGTCGTACTCGACGGGATCCACGCTTGTTTTCGGGTATGGATTGTTATTTCTATCTACTCTACAGGTTAGGGGTTAAAAAGAAAAGAAAATGACTCGGCAAAGTATCGCACTTTATGCCTACGTATTCCCGTCTGGAACGAGAAATCAGAGTCAACGTAGTTCGCCTACCTACAGGAAAGGAGGGGAAGGTTGCTCGCTAGGATATCGCATCCTATGCCTACGTACTTTCACACTGCATGAAAGATCAGAGCAAACGTAGTTCGGGCCACGTACGACACAAGTCTGTTTTGATTGATTTTATTTCTTCTGAAAAAGGGTTTTCTCTGATTAGCAGTCCAAGCGGACAAAAATGACGTTTTGATGAGTTCACATTCTTTTACGGAAGAAGTGTCTTTTATTGTGTTTGAAATCTTATTGTGCTTTTCTGTTTGTTTTGAGAAAGAAGAGACAGAACTCTAACCTACGGTTGCGAAGGGAATCAATTTATCCTAATGTTATCATGCATGGGTTAAGATCTAGTGTCTATCATGCTCCTCTCTTGCACAAAGAGAAACAGCGATCCTAAGGGATTAGACGGAAACAGAAACAATATCAGATATATACAGTAAAGCGGTAAAATGCATGGATGCAACAATACAAGCGAGGCAAGGGAGTCCCTCTCAACCTCGAACCTGCAAAACAGTAGGCAAAAGTGAACAGACTTCACTTTCAACCCAACAGGGTAAATAGCAAACAATACAGTCCAGAAAACCAATCAATACATCAGAAATGAAATACAACAGAAAAATAAACAGCATCAGCAGCTCTGAAACAACATCTGACTTCAAGTCATCTCCAATCAGCTACAAGCTTCAGCAAGCATCCCTCACCATCTCCACAGCCTTCAAGCAAAGTCTTTGATCATCAATCTTCAGTCCACAATGGCTTTTCTTTGAGTCCTATCCTCCAAGCTGAGGGATCAATCACAAGAGTGAATTGGGTGTTAAGCACTTAGTTGACCACCAAGGGTGGCAAACCAACTGCTACTAACACATAAGATATTTTCTCTCAAGAGTTCTATCCCTTAGACAGTAGCACCAAGCCTTCAAAAGGAAGGGGGTGAGTGTCTTAGAGAGACTCTGTATCACAGAGAGGAATGGAGGCAGTCAAAACCTTCCATGTTTGAGAACCAAGCTTTCTAATCTAGAGCTCTGCCTAGCTCCTAAACCCTAATCTCCTCAACAGCTGCTAGCAGGAATCTCTTTATCAACTCTGGAAGTTGGTCTTCAAGCTCTGGATCTCCAGTGGCTTCAACATCACAAGTCTTCATCTCCCCCAATCCCCAGACAATCCCAATACCCACACAGACAAATCAATAATCCCCAGAGGGCACACCACACCAATCAATCAAATATAGTAGTAATACTAATAGCAGTAGGGGAATCCTAGTGATTTCTAAGGGGATCTATCCTATACCCATAACCCCTAAAGTCCATACCCCAAAAATCAAATGAAAATTTCCTAAAAGAATTAACTATCTCACCTAAGTTGATTTAAAACCCTAATTTTATTCATGTTGTTCACACCTAAAACTAAACACCTAAAATTAATTCCTAAAAATATGAACTAAATTGGATATACAAGCTAACAATGTCTATCAATCAACCTAAAAAGAATGGGTTAAAAATATTAAACCAACTAGTAGAACAAAAATTATCAAAATCATGTATGAAATGAAACACCTAAAATATGCATTTATTTGGAAAATATGGGAAAAATATCAAATAAAAAATAAAATGCAATTTTTATTTTTTATAATTTTCTAGACAGAATTATTGACCTATAGAAAAAACAAGAATCAAAAAATATTAATTTCTCATTTTTATATGATTTTTTAAAGATGCAAAAATATTAAAGGAAATAAAAAATGACAAAATATGGAAATTAAATGGGAGGGGTGAGAATAGCATCTGCGCCCTAGTTATGATCCAGGTGGGCCACCAGCTGGGAGGTGCGAATATCAAAGGGCTTAGGCCCATACGCGCTCAGAAAATGTAAATGAAAATTACCAGAAAAAAAAGGAAATCTTTGGTGCAAATAGCAGTAAAAGCATGTGCATTCCATTGGGCTCATTAATTGGGGGGTGGGGATATTAAAGTTTGGACCCAGCCCACGTGTTCCATTAATGAAACGATGCGTTTCGCTTCAGTCAGCTCCCTCCATTTCAACTTCAAATACGGACCGTTGGATTAGACTCAAAGTCATGGTCAAACGATAGATCCCACGGTCGTCCATCATCGTCCCCAAACATCCTCTAGGGTTTCAGAAAAAACCAGTCCCATGCATGACTTTCGAGCCTCTCATTCTCCCTCAATACACCATGAAAACGAAACTTGTAAAGACCAAAATCCCTCCATTTCTTCCCCTCTACAAGTCTATGCCCTTAGTTTGTACTGAAACTAGCCCTATAATAAAACCCGATGGATGGAAGTTCTGGACATACTGAATTGCACCTGGTGTGCATGATCACCAATCTTACTCAAACTAACCTAGAACGATCTACAGGTCATGGTGAGTATTCTGAGCCAAACATCTAACATTTTCTTGCCCAAATTCAGGAGTTCTTGATCATCACAGTTTCATCATCATTAATCCAATTGTCTCTAATGGCCATAACAGATGGGGTAAATGTTCCTCTTCCTAACCCTAACAATCTTATACCACTAATCTAACCTAACAATACCTAATCATAGAGAGAAGACAGAAAACACCAACCTGTTTATCAGCTATGGTAGTGGTAGTTGCAGGTGGATCCAATGCTTGTAATTGCTTCTAGATGCTCCTCCAATGGCGTGCTTTCTACTGTTTGCAATGGTAGTTGCTCAATCTTCTTAAATCACCTTATCCCCCTCTTCATGCAAGTTGGAGTGTAAACTTGGATCACCCTAACCAGCCACGAATTCCCCTCAATTTCCTTTGCCAATTACTCTATGATAATGGTGAATGATGATGATAACAGAAATTGAGATGATTGATGAAGTTTCAATGGAGTTTGAAGAGAAAATGCAAATGGGAGTGAAGGAATCAAAGTAGTGTTTGCAAGCTCAAAG
Organism: Lathyrus sativus; assembly: GCA_963859935.3. Taxonomy (NCBI): domain Eukaryota; kingdom Viridiplantae; phylum Streptophyta; class Magnoliopsida; order Fabales; family Fabaceae; genus Lathyrus; species Lathyrus sativus. The sequence goes on along the minus strand of OZ012741.1, from coordinate 693,534,120 downwards.
AATCACCAACCAATGCACAAATGGCTTCATTTCCTTATATAGGTGAGGATTAACAGAATGAGAAGCTTCTAGATTGGTCCTAGAGGGATCTAGAAACTTGTGGAACTTTCATGAATTTATCATTTGATGGTATCTTGAATCATCTCATATCATGCTTGCACCTTGGGTAAATTTGAGTTAAAATCTCCTTTCATGAGATATTAGGAGTGTATGCATGAAAAACCAAGCTTTTCCTTGCCTTGTGTTAAGTTTTACCATGTTGCCTTATGATGCAAGAAACAAATTTACAAAGGGAGTCCAATTTTTAAGCCTAAACTCAAAAATGTGGCTGAACCAATGTCTTTAAAATGATGTTGGGAATCAATTTGGTATATTGGATGACCCATATTGGATTTGTAGATCTCTCAAACCAATTTCCAACTTGAACTTTTTCAAGTTATATGCCTTTTTTAGGTCATTTTCCACCAACTTTGGTCAATTCTCATTCCACACATTTCCAAACTTTCATGACTTCTTTTCTAGACTTAAAATGGCACTTTGAGCAACTTTGATGTTGGGAAGTTTTTCATTTGAAGCTTCCTTGTATGAGTTTTAGGCATAGGCTAAGAATGACCTGTAATCACCAGATGACCAAAATACCCTTTGCTTGCCAAGACCATAAGTAGAGTTACATGAATCATATGAAGGCATACTATACCATTCTAGAAAGCTAAGACAATGAGGAACAATTATTATGTTGACCAGAAATTCATTTGATATCTCCTTGAGGGGTAAACATTGCTTGGAAGTCAAGTCACTTTCACAGGCAAAATTTCAGATACCTCAGATGACCTGTAACTTGCAAGGACCATAACTTGAGTTCTATAAATCTCCTTGATGTATTCCACCACTCAAATTAAAGGTCTTGAGATCCTCTACAAGTTACATGTTGGCCAAGGATCCATTTGAAGCTTGCATTTTGACTTATCTTGCTTGGAAATTTGACCAAAACTAGGGGATTTTACATAGAAACCCTAATTTAGAAACTCCTCTTCTCCTTGAATTCTTCTTGGCATATCACCATATCCTCTTCTACATGTCAAATGATGAACCCCACATCTCTCCAATAGACCTTAATGCCTTTTAATCAGTCAATTGACCTAGAGTTGACCCAGGGTTGACCTAGATGAAACCCTAGTTAACTGTCTTCAACTGCAATACCTGTGACTACACCAATGACTTGTCTCCTTCTCCCAATGACTTTCTAAGTCCTCCAAGATGTTTAGATACTCCCCATGCCTTCAATTCACAGCTCATACTTTCCTTGATGATCCCCAGGTACCCTCAGATAGGAGATAGATGAACTGCTTGATCCATTGACTTGATAGCTTCCCAATTCTTTCTGATGACTTGAATGAGATTGAATTTGAATAATAACCTCTTGATAGGCCTCTAGAGATGAGAATAATGATTGGTCCCCTGTTGGTTGACTTGCTATGCTTATGTTATGCAGATGAGTAGACTATGCACATGACTCTATATGCAAATGCTAATGATATTGAAACATAAACCAAGTGAATAAGGTTGAGAAAATTTTAGGGTGCAACAGCTGCCCCTATTCAAGCGACTTGGACCCGATTGGGTGAAGAGCCCGGAGCCTTCAGACATTCGCGATACGAGACGGTTGAATACTACGAAACCAAAAAATTTGCTAACCGCAGAAATAAACTGCGCCACTGCTTGGGGAACGACATTCATCCGCTGAATCTGATAGTTACGGCAACCCACTGATCTCGTGCGACCGTGTTGGGGAGTATTTGTCTTTCCATGTAAGGGATACCTGTTCCACGTTAGGAATAACACCGTCCCTATTAAGACTCACCTTTCTGCGTAAGGAGTAACCGTTCCACGTTAGGAATAACACCGTCCACGTTAGGACTCACCTTTCCACATAAGGAATCTCATTCTTTCCATCTAAAGAACCCTCTCCTCTTTCCACGTAAGGAATGCCATCTACTCGACTTGTCTACGTAAGGAACATATCTTCTTTCCACGTAAGGAATCAATTTTTTCCCTTTCCACGTAAGGAAACACCATCTTTCCACGTTAGGAATGACTTGCTCTGTCCACGTCAGGACTAAATTTTTCCGCGCAATGAAACACAACCTCGATCTGTCCACGTCAGGACTCCAACTTGATATGTCCACGTAAGGACTCACTCGTTCCACGTAAGGAATACAATCTCGTTCCACGTCAGGAATGCTATCTTTCCACGTAAGGAAACAACCTGATATGTCCACGTAAGGACCCAATCTTTCCACGTAAGGAATCACCTCTTTCCCCATAAGGAATACAAACTTTTCCACGTAAGGAAAACAATTTGATATGTCCACGTAAGGACTACATCGTCCACGTTAGGACCCACTTTTCCACGTTAGGAATAACAATCTTCTTGATTTGTCCACGTAAGGACTCCATCGCTCCTCGTAAGGAACACTCCTTTATCTGTCCACGTAAGGACTCCATCCTTTCCACGTAAGGAAACGCTTTTCGTCTTGATTTGTCCACGTTAGGACTCACCACTCGACTCGCTGAGGATAAAAACTTGTCTACGTCAGGACTCATACACCTTTGACCCACTGGGGAAGTGAGACTTTGTCCACGTCAGGACTCACATCTCAACCTGCCGAAGTAATAGGACCTGTCCACGTCAGGACTTGCGCGTCTTCGACTTGCTGGGGAAATAAGACTTTGTCCACGTCAGGACTCACACTTTGCCAACAACACGATGAAGGATAAATTTGTCCGCGTCAGGACTCTCGTATCTTGCCATCGCGAGGAACTACGACCTTGTCCACGTCAGGACGCGCATTTCACCATTACGAATAGGGACATCTGCTGGAAATAAAATGGTCCACGTCAGGACTCCAACACGAAGAGTAATCAACCTTGTTAACGTTATGACCTCACATTCAATCCACACCGAGAGCTCGATTCTGTCCACGTTAGGACTAGCACACATCGTCAATTTGAGGAAATGTCCATGTCAGGCCTCCACATTCCAACAATCTGAGAAATCGAACCTGCCCACGTTAGGACTAGCACCTCCCATCAATCCGGGGAAATAAATCTGTCCACGTTAGGACACTCACTTCTCTAGCACGGAGGAATCCCGTCAATAAAATTGTCCACGTCAGGACTCATTTCTCCATTGATCCCAAACCACAAACTTCTTAGCACTGACGTGACAGCAACTTCGGAGCTGACTCTACTGGGGATATCTGAAAACCAAACTACTGGATGCCTGCTCTGATAACCGGCGGTAGCCTCTGAAATTCTGGTTCATGAAACCTTTTAATGCTGGCGTAACAACAACTTTGAAGAAAGCAATCCGCTGATCGGACTAGAGAAACTTCAACAAGAACCCTGGCGGGGAAATAAGTAACTCTGCTTAGGGACAAAGAGAAATTTATCCTGCTGACTCTGTGATGAGTAGTGCCAAAGCTGACACTTCGTCGAATGTCTCACGCCGAGATTTCGAATGTTTATTGATTCACCTGAGCGAGGGCTCTCTCTACCTGCAAGAGAAACAATACTTGAAACAAAAGGTTAGCCATCCTGGTTTATGTTTCAACATGCGTATGTTTGATACTGACGCAATGCTCCATTCGACATGGAAATGCTACACGCTTGTTTGGTGGATACAAGTATGACACTATATGCCGATGCAAATGCAGACTCGAACTGCTGGGTACAGAAACTGCTTCAGCAAAATAAATGCTGAAGATAGTGCCAACTCCGCTGGGGATAGCCAGGTGCTACAGAATTATTCCAGCAAAATAAATGCTGGAAGAGTGAAGTCGCCTCAGCTGGGAAATTAGGAACTTAAACCAAACATCTCCTTGAAGTAACACCCTGCTGGGAATACAACTCTGCTGGGGAATAGCAGATGCGCTCGGTATGATCGGGCTTATGCTGGAGAGTGAACGGATATCACACGGTATTCTGACAAAATAAATGCCAGGGCCCACACGAACTCTTCCGGGGAGCGTCTTAATCTTCGAGTTCCACTGGGAAGACTGAAAACACTTGCAAAGAGAATTCCGCTGGGGATGGGATGATTCTCTCGGGAAAAATCCGCTGACTCCGCTAGGGGAGAGTAAATGACCCTGCGGGGAAAGGTAAACTGCCTGAATACAACTCACCGATACTAATCTTCTGAGGCTGGCCCACTCTGCTTGAGATGGGGGAATCCTTCTGGGGGACACCACACTGTCTGAACACAGCCTACAATCATAGAATTGCCAACTCTGCTGAGGATAAAGGGCTTTATTGGAGCATGCCTTCTAGATAGGCTACGACTAGCTGGGGACTTCTATCCTTCTTCAGGAAGAACATGCATGACCTGCGTGAGGGTCGAGTCTTTCGTTATCGCAATCTTTTGATCATCTTCCTCGTACGGTTATGAAACCTGCAACAACACAAACAAGACAAGACAAGCCTATACAACCAAATCGATTCAGGTTAGTGACATTATTTTCAGTTAATTCAAAGCTTTAGCAATTGTTGGCGAGGGCCAGTGATGTTATACACATGCTAGTTTCAATGAACTTAGGCGTTTTATCATGCACAAAACAGTAAAGAACCAGCATCAAGTACTGAATAACACATTTCATTGATTGGGCCCCTGAATGGGCGGAGTTTTTTGTACACGAGATGTAACTCCTGAAAAGAGGAAGCTACGCAAAGCAAATATACAAGTATGCACAAGAAGCATAAATATTTGACAAATTAAATTTTGTACACATGTCGACAACGGGATACAAACGAACACCACGAACTGATCCTCCCATGACTCGTCCGGCTCTAACGCTTTCCCGGTATCCACACTTCCGAAGAGATTGTATCTGATAATCGACCCCTCAGGTATTCTCCCGCACTGATGTTTACCACAGTATCAAATTCGGACCGCAGTCATTTGCTTTTCAAATCCCTAACTTTTGCGTGAACCGCCCTTTACGGGTTTTCAGTTCACCGGGATACCCTTTTTTGTCGAAGCCGCCCAGTGTAGGTTTTCAACTTCGCGGGTGTACATTTTTCAATTTTATCCCTAACTTTTGCCCGAACCTTTTATTCTGTTTTTGGTTCGCCAGGATGCCCCATTTTTGCCTGGACTCTCTTTTTTCTGTCCAGCGGGTCAATTTTAAGCAAAGTATTTTTTAATTGCGTCCGAATTCACAGGCGACGTAAAGTCTTCACCGTCCATGGTGGACAACAATAAAGCTCCTCCTGAAAATACTTTTCTGACAACGTATGGCCCTTCGTAGTTGGGGGTCCACTTGCCCCTGTGATCTGCCTGCGGCGGGAGAATCCTTTTCAGCACAAGGTCGCCCGTCTGAAAGCTCCGAGGATGTATCTTTTTATCATATGCTTTCTTCATTCGGCTCTGGTACAAACGACCGTATGCTAGAGAAGCTAGCCTCTTCTCATCCATCAAACTCAGTTGGTTCAACTTGTCTTTCACCCATTCTGCCTCATCTAGCTGAACATCTCGCAATACCCTCAGAGAAGGGATCTCAACCTCCAATGGCAATACTGCTTCCATTCCATATACCAACGAGAACGGGGTTGCCCCGGTTGATGTGCGTACCGTCGTACGATAACCGTGCAGAGCAAAAGGTAGCATCTCGTGCCAATCCTTATAGGTCACCACCATTTTCTGAACGATCTTCTTGATATTCTTATTGGCCGCCTCGACAGCGCCATTCATCTTGGGTCGGTAAGGGGAGGAGTTGTGATGTTCGATCTTGAAATTCTGACAGAGCTCCTTCATCATTTTGTTGTTCAGGTTTGAACCGTTATCCGTGATTATCCGCTCGGGAATCCCATATCAGCAAATGATATCTCTCTTGATGAATCTGGCCACCACTTGCTTCGTTACGTTTGCATAAGACGCCGCTTCTACCCACTTGGTGAAGTAATCGATTGCTACTAGGATGAACCGATGCCCGTTAGAAGCTGTCGGCTCGATCTTTCCAATCATATCGATTCCCCACATCGAGAATGGCCAAGGCGATGACATCACATGTAGAGGACTCGGGGGCACATGGATCTTATCATCATAGATTTGGCACTTGTGGCACTTCCTTGCGAACTTGAAACAGTCAGTTTCCATAGTCAGCCAAAAATAACCTGCCCTCAACAGCCTTCTCGTCATAGCATGCCCACCAGCATGCGTACCAAAGGTACCTTCGTGTATTTCCTCCATGAGCAGCTTCGCCTCTTTCTCGTCTACACAATGCAACAACACCAAATCGTGGTTTCTTCTGTATAAGACACCGTCTGGGTTCAAATAGAAATTACCCGCTAATCTCCTGAGAGTCTTCTGATCTTGACTGGATGCCCCAGCCGGATACTCTTTGTTCTTCAGGAAATTAAGGATATCAAAATACCACGGTTTGTCATCAGATGCTTCATCAATAGCAAATACGAAAGCTGGTCTGTCAAGCCGAGAGATAATGATTCTGGGAGCCTCGTTCCAGAAGTTGACTTTGTACATGGAAGACAACGTGGCGAGGGCGTCAGCCATTTGATTCTCTGCCCGCGGTACGTGATGCAATTCAACCTTGTCGAAGAAAGGCAACAATCTCCTTGCATAGTTCATGTAATGTATCAAGTTGGGCTGACGTGTCTCCCATTCTCCTTTTATCTGATTCACCACCAGAGCTGAGTCTCCGTATACGTCTAAATTCTTGATTCGCAAATCAATGGCTTCTTCAAGCCCCATTATACAAGCTTCGTATTCGGCTTCATTATTAGTAACGGCAAAGGTCAATCGGGCAGTAAACGGGATGTACGACCCGTGTGGCGTAGTGATGATTGCCCCTATTCCGCTACCGTAAGCATTCACAGCTCCGTCAAATATCATCTTCCATTTGGAACCCAATTCTGGTCCTTCGTTTGGCAACGGCTCTTCACAATCTTTCATCTTTAGGTACATGATATCCTCGTCAGGAAAATCAAACCTCATTGATTGGTAATCTTCAATAGGCTGCTCCGCCAGATACTCAGACAACACACTCCCCTTTATAGCCTTTTGCGAGATGTATTGAATGTCATATTCAGTCAAGACCATCTGCCAACGGGCAATTCTTCCTGACAACGCCTGCTTTTCAAATACATATTTGATAGGATCCATCTTCGAGATGAGCATGGTTGTATGATTCAGCATGTATTGCCTCAAACGCTTGGCGGCCCAGGCTAGCGCGCAACAAGTTTTCTCAAGCATTGAGTATCGAGATTCACAATCTGTAAATTTCTTACTCAAGTAATAAATTGCATGCTCTTTTCTCCCTGTCTCGTCGTGTTGACCGAGAACACAACCCATGCTTCCCTCAAGAACCGTCAAATACATGATCAAGGGTCTCCCTGCCACTGGGGGTATCAAAATAGGAGGCTCCTGCAAATACTGCTTTATTTTATCGAACGCCTTTTGACAATTTTGGTTCCATGTTACGGCTTGATCTTTCTTCAACAGCTTGAATAATGGTTCACACGTGGCCGTTAGGTGAGATATGAACCGGGCGATGTAGTTCAACCTCCCTAAAAACCCGCGTACCTCTTTCTCTGTTTTAGGCGTCGGCATTTCTTGAATCGCTTTTATTTTAGCAGGATCGACCTCTATTCCTCTTTCGCTTACGATAAACCCCAGCAGTTTACCCGATTTCACCCCGAAGGTGCATTTGTTAGGGTTCAGTCTCAGCCTGAACTTCCTAAGCCTTTTAAATAACTTCAGCAGATTCACCAGATGCTCTTCCTCCGTCTGGGATTTGGCAATCATATCGTCAACATAAACTTCGATCTCTTTATGCATCATATCATGGAAAAGAGTCGTCATCGCATGCTGATATGTTGCCCCAGCATTTTTCAAACCAAAGGGCATCACTTTGTAGCAAAATGTTCCCCAAGGTGTTATGAAAGTAGTCTTCTCCATATCCTCTGGCGCCATTTTAATCTGGTTATAGCCTGAAAATCCATCCATGAAGGAGAATACGGAGTATTGAGCAGTATTATCAACTAGCACGTCAATATGAGGAAGTGGAAAATCGTCTTTTGGGCTTGCTTTATTCAAATCTCTATAATCCACGCACATCCGAACCTTGCCATCTTTCTTTGGCACTGGTACGATGTTAGCAACCCATGAGGGATATTTTGTTACAGCCAGGAAACCAGCGTCCCACTGTTTTTGAACTTCCTCTTTGATCTTCACCGCCATATCTGGTCGAGTTCTGCGAAGCTTTTGTTTGACCGGCGGGCATTCTTCTTTCAGTGGCAGACGGTGCACAACCATATCTGTATCGAGCCCTGGCATATCTTCATACGACCAAGCGAATACATCACTATACTCTCGGAGCATTTCAACCAGTCTTCGCTTGATGTCACCCTGCAGTGCGGCCCCGATACGAATATTCTTCTCAACCCCTTCCGACCCTAAGTTGATAATTTCGATGACCTCGTCGTGAGGCAGAATGGCTCTTTCCTCTTGCTTCACCAACCAAGACAGTTCTTCAGGAACGTCACTATCTTCGACAACCTCTTCTTCGGCCTGAAATACCGGATGCTCAAAGTCGGGACGAGTCATAGGTGGTTCAAGGATGTCATCTGAAAATGTTATCCTGCAAAAGGAATGGTTAAGTGCTTCAAAATGCGTATAAAGCGAATAACCGTGTTGCCATTTTATTGAAAAATACAAAACAAGAAAGACAGGGATTACAGTATTTGCACATGAAAAAACGCCATTTATTTAATGATTAACACGCAATGTTCATAACAACACAACCCTAAGCAAATCCTGATGCCCCGGGCAAGACATCAGATTATTTAACAATTAATAAAGCAAAGCATTACTGTTTAAGAGTCACAGGAACAAGCTCCTGAATAGACCAGTTGCACAGTCTCTGTCCTGGCGTGCTTGGCTGAATCCAGGCATCCATATCACAGTCGCTGTCTCCTTCGTCAGACTCCGAAGCGGCATTGATGGTTTCATGACATACTTCACTGGCAGAGATGGTTATTGGCCCTCTGAAACGGGGTGCTCCCACAGCGGGGGTTGACGACGACGGTTGGTATCCCAGCCCGAACCGGTCCATCTTTACAGGAATATCCAACACTTTGCCCCAGCCCTTTGTTTCTTCTGCCTCCACTAGAGCTTGAGCTTCTTTATACAACGAGACGGCTATCTCCGACGCTTTGCTCGGCCCGGGACCTTTGTCCTCGATACGCAACCCTTCAAATGCCTGACAGGGTGTTTCGTGGATCTCTTCGTCGACCTCCACATATTTAAATGACGACAGATGGCTGATTAGGATATCTTCTTCTCCGCATACGGTGACTACGCTGTCTCCGACCATATATTTCAACTTCTGATGCAGGGTAGACGTGACTGCCCCAGCCCCATGAATCCAGGGTCTTCCGAGCAAGCAACTATATGCAGGCTGTATATCCATGATATAAAATTCAGTGGCGAACACCTCCGACCCCACCTGCAGAGGCAATGTTATCGATCCAAAGACTGTTCTTCGCGTGCCATCAAACGCTCTGACTACCAAGTCACTGGGCGTGCACAAGATTCCTCTAACATCCAGCTTCATCATCGCTTTCTTGGGCATCACATTCAAAGACGATCCGGTGTCGACTAATACATGTGACATTACTGATCCTCTACACTCGACAGATATGTGCAGCGCCATATTGTGATCTCTCCCTTTTGGGGTCAAATCGAAGTCGGTAAAGCCTAAGCTATGACCTGCATTCACATGTGCCAACACTCCTTCCAGCTGATTCACGGAGACGTCTTGGGGTACAAAGGAAGTATCCAGGACTTTCAACAAAGCATTTCTGTGAGCTTCCGAACACAAGAGCAATGACAAGATGGATATCTTGGAGGGCGTCTGTTGCAGATGCTCCACAATCTTATAATCACTTTTTCGAATCAAGCGCATGAAATCTTCTACGTCTTTCGATGCCGCTTCTTTATCGCTTGCTTGCACTGGGACATTCTCAACCACTTTCCCCTTTCCTTTCGCTAGTCTTTCGGCCTCCACCTCAGGCGATATGAAGATCCTACCACTCCTTGTCATACCTCCTGAACCAACAACGTTGTCTACCGTCTCGGCGGGCTGCCTATTAACATCAATCTTTATCCCGTCACAATACACCTCCAACCCATATGACCATGGGACTGCCTTCGTGTTCTCGTACGGGATTGGTCCGGCCTTAGTTATGGTGATCGGTGGTCACTGGACCGGTGCTGCAATAGTGATTGTCTTTCGAGGAATCGTTACAGTGGCCACATCACTCTGATCATCTGCTACCGCCCTTGCAGGCTCTTCAGTTGCTGCTTGGTCAAACTGCAATGTGCCTCCATCAATTAAAGCTTGAATGCCTTTCTTCAAATCCTCACACCCCCTAGCTAGGGTCCAGCATTCTAAGCAATACTCGTCACATCCTGGATAAACACCCCCTAGCAACAATCTGCTTTTTATCTCGCTCAGCGGTGTCTTTAAATCGTCGACATTCATAATCAGATTCAACCCTTCCTCAGTCAGAATGGCGTTCGCCCCATGATTAGGCATGGGTTTTTGCACTATATTCGGACCTGCCGTTCCGAAATTGATAGTCTTATTGTCCAAAAGATCCTGCACAACGTGCTTAAAAGCATGACAACCCTCTATATCGTGGCCCAGAGCCCCAGAATGAAACTCACAGTGCCTGCTTGCATCATAACCATACGGGGGAGTTCCCGTTATAGGTGCCAGAGTTCTCTTCTCTACCAGGTTCAAACCCAACAATGTCTGTAACAAATCAGCATAGGTTGAGGGAGGCTTCTCAAACACTCTTCTTGGTTTACCACCCTGGAATCTTCGCTGAGCCTGCTGTGCCCCCTGCTGTGGCTGCTGCTGCTGTTGTTGTTGTTGCATTGGCTGCTGCTGGAACGGTTGTTGTGGTTGAAGTGGTTGTTGCTGATATGGGATAGTAACACTCGCCATCTGCTGCGGCTGATGATATTGGTTTCGTCCCCTGCCTCGGCCTCGGCCTCGGCCTCCAAACACTGCGCTTGCCTCGCCCTGACGGCGCCCACCAAAAGCCTTCCTATTACTGCCAGATGCAGTTGATTCCTCAACCTGGAACTTTCCTTGCTTAATGTTACGTTCAATCTTTTCTCCCATCAGAATTAGGTCTGAAAAACTGGCCAGAGATGTATGAAACAACATGTCATGAAATAAGCCTGTGAATGTGCCGACGAACATGTCGTTCATTTCCTTGTCTTCTAAAGGAGGGCGGACCCTGGCAGCCATGTCGCTCCACCTTTGCGCGTACTCTTTAAAGCTCTCCCCCTTCTTCTGCGACAGCCCTGTCAATTGGACCCGATTGGGCGCCAAGTCGCTGTTATACTTGTAGTGGGCTACAAATGCCTCTGCCAATTGCTTCCATGTCTTGATATTAGTTGGTTCCAACCCCATATACCACTCCAGGGAAGGGCCTGACAAACTATCTTGAAAGAAATGCATTAGCATTCTCTCATCAGTTGAATATGCAGACATCTTTCTGTAATAAGCCCGCACGTGCACTTTCGGACATGTGTCCCCTTTATACTTATCAAACGCAGGAGCTTTGAATTTGATTGGCACCCTCAAGCCAGGTACCAGACCCATTGTTGCCATGTCCAAGCCCACAGCACTTTGGTTCAGGACCCCCCTCATCTGCTCTTCAAGGCATTTTGATCTTCTGGGAGTCATCCATCGGCCCTTCGAAACCTCCGCCGGAGAAAGCATCCTCCTGCTGATCCTCTTGCCACATACCATTCCCCGCTCCATACCCATCATATCCATTATTACGGCCAGCTCTAATTTGATTCATCACCGGGCCTCGGCCTCTGTTGCCGTATCCCTAAACACCCCCAGCAGGTCCAAAAGCCATTAACCCAGCGCCGTTTCCATTTCCGAAACCTCCGTAACCCTGATTGGCCACACCATAACCATCTTGCCCAAAGCCTTGAGCATTGAAACCATACTTCCCAGCGTTATCGAATCCCTGATCGTTGAACCCGAATCCAGTATTGACAAAGCCGTTGCCTCCCATATTATCACCCACATTGATATCACCAATCCCAACGTTATGGACAACAGTCTCGTTCCCAACTCCGACATTACCGTTCCCAGCAGCGGTAGCTTTGTTGACATTAGCAGCAGGTATATTGACTACAGGTGGAGCCACTGGCGTGGGAGTGCCGTCTCCATGAACAGTATCGACTCGCACAAACTGATGATCCTCGTTACCGTGACCAGCATTTCGGGCCAACAGAGGCTGGACCATGGCTTGCAAATTTTCCTGACCTTTTGCAATAGCTTCCATGGTCTGCATAAAGAGAGCTAGCTTCTCGCGCACATCTTGCATCTCGTTCTACATTTGATCCATGATTCTTCGACAGTTGGTGCGAGTGGAATAGCGGTGCGGGTGCTGATCTGCAATCCTGGAAATACCTGGTACAGAGCAGAAAATAAGACACCATCCAAAGATTACCTGTAATGCAATATGAATATGAATGCAATGCAATGTGTGTCTGTGCATTAGGGAAATTCATTCCCCGATTCTAGTGTGAAGGTGCTGGTGCAGTGACAGTGCTAACAATATAAAGATCGGAGCTGAATCACAGAAAGCCTTGTATATTGCAGGGAAATCAATAAGCCCGGAATACAATATCACTGAGAGTACAATCAAGAAGGCATGACCTCAACCAACAATCCTGGTGATGGTCAGCACTATGCAAATAAAGCATACAAGTTACTACATGAAATGATCAAATCCTCCCATAAGTCTGGTACTCTTCTAGCAACTTCTTGGTCTCGGGATGACTCGGTTGAGCAAGCAGCCCTTCAACAAGTTAGTTCCTTTTCTTAAGAACACGGCGCACGTCTTCAGCAGTTTCTTCCCATGCCCCCTCTCCGAAGCGATCCTCTAGTTTACGCTTCTGAGACACAGCTTCATCTCTGCCTTTGATGGCCTTGTTTAGTGCATTCTGGAGACTATACCGGGTCATCACTTCTTCTTCACACTTCTTGATGCTAGACTTCAACTGCTCCTCGAGGTCGGAAATTTGCTGCTTCAACTTATCTTCCCTCTTCTTATTGTTGGTGAGCGTAGCATTCCAAGTCTTATTGCAAGAAGAGATCTCTCGGTGAGCGATGTCAAGTGCTTTATTCTTGGATTCAAGCATGTCATGGGAACTTCTGAACTCTTGCCCCAGACGCTCACGCTTCTTCTTTTCCTCAATCAACTCAGCCCCTAACCTGTTCATTAGCTCTATCTGCTGTTGGAAAACATACACGACCTTGTTTTTCTCACTGCGTATCTGGGCTAGCTCCTGCTCTAACCCTTTGTTGACCTTCATCAAGGCTTCTTTTTCTTTCACAACTTGCTCGTAGGCCTCCCTAGAGACAGTAGTTGGCTCTGCTACCGGAATAGGAACAAGAACTGGTGCATCTGGAAATGGCATCCGCAACTGACTTGCTCTCTCCTGGATCCAAACCCTGTAAGGTGCATAGGCCTGACAGTCATTCTTCCCTAACAACGGCTTCCCTCTTCGGTTAATACGCGTCCAGGCATGCTGCAGCTTGGCTAGTAACTCCCCCCTCAAGTCTCCGGTGAAGTACAGAGATTCCTGTACTTCTTCCTCCTTTGGCGGGTTCTTCAACGCATATCCGAACTGACGGACCAACAGAGATGGGTTGTAGTTGATACACCCTTTCCTTCCTATCAGCGGGACATTAGGGTACCCCGAACAACTGAAGATAAGCTCAGATCCCAGCAGATCTCTATCAAACCACTCAACGTCCTCGGAAGATAGCCTCATCAGGCGCTCCGACCAGCTAGTTGTGGTTGCACTCTTCACAAAAGATCCCTTCATGGGAAGGTGGCTTTTAAACCACATATCCAGCAATGGTGCACAGAAATGAACATTATTTCCTCTTCCCTTCTCATTCTTGTAGTGCAGTGAGTGGTAGAAATCTCCGAGCAAGGTTGGTATAGGATTACCAGCGGCAAACAAGTAGAAGGCATCGAAGTCCACAAAATCCGGTACATTGGGAAACAATATTATGCCGTAAATGCACAGAGCCAGCACAACATTGAAGGCAATCCAACACCCGCTCTTAGCGTACTCCTGGGCTTTACCAATCAAGAACTGGAGCGAGAAGCCTGGCACTCCACGGGAAACAGTAGTCAACAGTTCAGAAGCATCCACATGCAAAGCTTTTGCCAAGTCCTCCGGCTTGGGCTTAACGCCAGAATGAATGAATGGAACCTGGTTCTGCACGGGTAACTCAGTAAACTCCACATACTCCTCAATGGTAGGTCCCATAATGAAATCAGCAAATGTAAAACATCTCAATGCAGGATCATAGAATTGCATCAAAGCGTACAGCCCGTCTAGCTCTATCTCCGTGGGTTTGCGCACCAATCTCAATAGTCTTCCATAGCTCATTCTGAAGCTCCTACGAACATCCTCATCATCCAGAGAGATCAACCCAAGCAGGGGAACAACATCAGGAGTAGGCAATTTGTAAGCAACTGTCCTTCTTAAGCTGGCCATGACCAATCACTCAGAAATCCGGACACTAGAACTAGGGAAATGCAAATGCACCTGCAGCACAGACACACGTTAGTGGGATGCAATGATGATGAGTATGCAAACAAATGCAATGCAAGTAACATGCAACGGGGACCAACTGCCGTAGCTGAATAGCCTGAGCCATATCAAGAAGTCTCAGATAGATTCTCTAGAAGGCCTCAAACCCTGGTCTCAGATAGTCCTAAAACAAGGCTCCAACAACGGCCTCTGACAGACCTCAAACCATAACTCCTACTGGTCTCTGGTAGACCTCAAATCACATCTCCAACTGGTCTTTGACAGACCTCAGAACACATCTCCAAATGGTCTCTGACAGACCTCAGAACACATCTCCAAATGGTCTCTGACAGACCTCATAACTCCCCATAAATACCCAGGATCTCTGATCAAAAAAATAACCGGTATCTGAAGGTCTAGTTACCTGCATAACCCCAAACCCTCTCACAGGTGGATGTCCTAGTAACTGACAAAGGTATGGCATCTTATGCGGTCGTCGGCGTCACAGACTTTCAGGGTTGATGATACGATTCCCAGAAGGAGTGGCATCATCAAATCCTGAAGAGGCCTCACTTAGCCAACTTCCAAATGATCGGTCCCCAGAGTCGACAATTCAACTAACCAGCAACCCACGCCAACCAAAGGAAGGGGCAGGAGGCCAGCCAGAGGAACCTCGTCTGAGTGTAGATTTCGCGGGACACCAAGGCAAGCAAAGCAAGCGGGCGCCAACTAATCTCTACTCTAATTCTAGGTGCACTCAAGCCCAGGTCCGGCTTCTCACTCAATATCAGAACACCCGTCACACCCCAATACAACAATAATAATCAATATATATAATGCTGAAAATAAAGGTCAGAAATATAAATCCATACAAAATCCTCGACGGGAAGACAAGCGTTAGGATTGACTCTCTTAAGGGACGTTGGATCCCAAATGCATAAGAACTATCGCAATCCTTAGCAGCCAGGGGACGTTGGGTCCCCAGCAGAGTCGCCAGCTGTCGTTACTGTGAAAATCGGCGCCGGCTGAACAGAAGAGTCGCCACCGTGCGTTATTTATCCCACGGGAGGGAAAGGAAACGCTCAGAGTAAACCTCGCACAACACGGGAAAGGTATGGTCATCGCAACCAAAACCTGGATTCGGGAGTCGGTTACGCAAGGGGAAGGTATTAGCACCCCTCACGTCCGTCGTACTCGACGGGATCCACGCTTGTTTTCGGGTATGGATTGTTATTTCTATCTACTCTACAGGTTAGGGGTTAAAAAGAAAAGAAAATGACTCGGCAAAGTATCGCACTTTATGCCTACGTATTCCCGTCTGGAACGAGAAATCAGAGTCAACGTAGTTCGCCTACCTACAGGAAAGGAGGGGAAGGTTGCTCACTAGGATATCGCATCCTATGCCTACGTACTTTCACACTGCATGAAAGATCAGAGCAAACGTAGTTCGGGCCACGTACGACACAAGTCTGTTTTGATTGATTTTATTTCTTCTGAAAAAGGGTTTTCTCTGATTAGCAGTCCAAGCAGACAAAAATGATGTTTTGATGAGTTCACATTCTTTTACGGAAGAAGTGTCTTTTATTGTGTTTGAAATCTTATTGTGCTTTTCTATTTGTTTTGAGAAAGAAGAGACAGAACTCTAACCTACGGTTGCAAAGGGAATCAATCTATCCTAATGTTATCATGCATGGGTTAAGACCTAGTGTCTATCATGCTCCTCTCTTGCACAGAGAGAAACAGCGATCCTAAGGGATTAGACGGAAACAGAAACAATATCAGATATATACAGTAAAGCGGTAAAATGCATGGATGCAACAATACAAGCGAGGCAAGGGAGTCCCTCTCAACCTCGAACCTGCAAAACAGTAGGCAAAAGTGAACAGACTTCACTTTCAACCCAACAGGGTAAATAGCAAACAATACAGTCCAGAAAACCAATCAATACATCAGAAATGAAATACAGCAGAAAAATAAACAGCATCAGCAACTCTGAAACAACATCTGACTTCAAGTCATCTCCAATCAGCTACAAGCTTCAGCAAGCATCCCTCACCATCTCCATAGCCTTCAAGCAAAGTCTTTGATCATCAATCTTTAGTCCACAATGGCTTTTCTTTGAGTCCTATCCTCCAAGCTGAGGGATCAATCACAAGAGTGAATTGGGTGTTAAGCACTTAGTTGACCACCAAGGGTGGCAAACCAACTGCTACTAACACATAAGATACTTTCTCTCAAGAGTTCTATCCCTTAGACAGTAGCACCAAGCCTTCCAAAGGAAGGGGGTGAGTGTCTTAGAGAGACTATGTATCACAGAGAGGAATGGAGGCAGTCAAAACATTCCATGTTTGAGAATCAAGCTTTCTAATCTAGAGCTCTGCCTAGCTCCTAAACCCTAATCTCCTCAACAGCAGCTAGCAGGAATCTCTTTATCAACTCTGGAAGTTGGTCTTCAAGCTCTGGATCTCCAGTGGCTTCAACATCACAAGTCTTCATCTCCCTCAATCCCCAGACAATCCCAATACCCACACAGACAAATCAATAATCCCCAGAGGGCACACCACACCAATCAATCAAATATAGTAGTAATGCTAATAGCAGTAGGGGAATCCTAGTGATTTCTAAGGGGATCTATCCTATACCCATAACCCCTATAGTCCATACCCCAAAAATCAAATGAAAATTTCCTAAAAGAATTAACTATCTCACCTAAGTTGATTTAAAACCCTAATTTTATTCATGTTGTTCACACCTAAAACTAAACACCTAAAATTAATTCCTAAAAATATGAACTAAATTGGATATACAAGCTAACAATGTCTATCAATCAACCTAAAAAGAATGGGTTAAAAATATTAAACCAACTAGTAGAACAAAAATTATCAAAATCATGTATGAAATGAAACACCTAAAATATGCATTTATTTGAAAAATATGGGAAAAATATCAAATAAAAAATAAAATGCAATTTTTATTTTTTATAATTTTCTAGACAGAATTATTGACCTATAGAAAAAACAAGAATAAAAAAATATTAATTTCTCATTTTTATATGATTTTTTAAAGATGCAAAAATATTAAAGGAAATAAAAAATGACAAAATATGGAAATTAAATGGGAGGGGTGAGAATAGCATCTGCGCCCTAGTTATGATCCAGGTGGGCCACCAGCTGGGAGGTGCGAATATCAAAGGGCTTAGGCCCATACGCGCTCAGAAAATGTAAATGAAAATTACCAGAAAAAAAAGGAAATCTTTGGTGCAAATAGCAGTAAAAACATGTGCATTCCATTGGGCTCATTAATTGGGGGGTGGGGATATTAAAGTTTGGACCCAGCCCACGTGTTCCATTAATGAAACGATGCGTTTCGCTTCAGTCAGCTCCCTCCATTTTCAACTTCAAATACGGACCATTGGATTAGACTCAAAGTCATGGTCAAACGATAGATCCCACGGTCGTCCATCATCGTCCCCAAACATCCTCTAGGGTTTCAGAAAAAACCAGTCCCATGCATGACTTTCGAGCCTCTCATTCTCCCTCAATACACCATGAAAACGAAACTTGTAAAGACCAAAATCCCTCCACTTCTTCCCCTCTACAAGTCTATGCCCTTAGTTTATACTGAAACTAGCCCTATAATAAAACTCGATGGATGGAAGTTCTGGACATACTGAATTGCACCTGGTGTGCATGATCACCAATCTTACTCAAACTAACCTAGAACGATCTACAGGTCATGGTGAGTATTCTGAGCCAAACATCTAACATTTTCTTGCCCAAATTCAGGAGTTCTTGATCATCACAGTTTCATCATCATTAATCCAATTGTCTCTAATGGCCATAACAGATGGGGTAAATGTTCCTCTTCCTAACCCTAACAATCTTATACCACTAATCTAACCTAACAATACCTAATCATAGAGAGAAGACAGAAAACACCAACCTGTTTATCAGCTATGGTAGTGGTAGTTGCAGGTGGATCCAATGCTTGTAATTGCTTCTAGATGCTCCTCCAATGGTGTGCTTTCTACTGTTTGCAATGGTAGTTGCTCAATCTTCTTGAATCACCTTATCCCCCTCTTCATGCAAGTTGGAGTGTAAACTTGGATCACCCTAACCAGCCACGAATTCCCCTCAATTTCCTTTGCCAATTACTCTATGATAATGGTGGATGATGATGATAACAGAAATTGAGATGATTGATGAAGTTTCAATGGAGTTTGAAGAGAAAATGCAAATGGGAGTGAAGGAATCAAAGTAGTGTTTGCAAGCTCAAAGAATCACCAACCAATGCACAAATGGCTTCATTTCCTTATATAGGTGAGGATTAACAGAATGAGAAGCTTCTAGATTGGTCCTAGAGGGATCTAGAAACTTGTGGAACTTTCATGAATTTATCATTTGATGGTATCTTGAATCATCTCATATCATGCTTGCACCTTGGGTAAATTTGAGTTAAAATCTCCTTTCATGAGATATTAGGAGTGTATGCATGAAAAACCAAGCTTTTCCTTGCCTTGTGTTAAGTTTTACCATGTTGCCTTATGATGCAAGAAACAAATTTACAAAGGGAGTCCAATTTTTAAGCCTAAACTCAAAAATGTGGCTGAACCAATGTCTTTAAAATGATGTTGGGAATCAATTTGGTATATTGGATGACCCATATTGGATTTGTAGATCTCTCAAACCAATTTCCAACTTGAACTTTTTCAAGTTATATGCCTTTTTTAGGTCATTTTCCACCAACTTTGGTCAATTCTCATTCCACACATTTCCAAACTTTCATTACTTCTTCTCTAGACTTAAAATGGCACTTTGAGCAACTTTGATGTTGGGAAGTTTTTCATTTGAAGCTTCCTTGTATGAGTTTTAGGCATAGGCTAAGAATGACCTGTAATCACCAGATGACCAAAATACCCTTTGCTTGCCAAGACCATAAGTAGAGTTACATGAATCATATGAAGGCATACTATACCATTATAGAAAGCTGAGACAATGAGGAACAATTATTATGTTGACCAGAAATTCATTTGATATCTCCTTGAGGGGTAAAAATTGCTTGGAAGTCAAGTCACTTTCACAGGCAAAATTTCAGATACCTTAGATGACCTGTAACTTGCAAGGACCATAACTTGAGTTCTATAAATCTCCTTGATGTCTTCCACCACTCGAATTAAAGGTCTTGAGATCCTCTACAAATTACATGTTGGCCAAGGATCCATTTGAAGCTTGCATTTTGACTTATCTTGCTTGGAAATTTGACCAAAACTAGGGGATTTTACATAGAAACCCTAATTTAGAAACTCCTCTTCTCCTTGATTTCTATTGAATTCTTCTTGGCATATCACCATATCCTCTTCTACATGTCAAATGATGAACCCCACATCTCTCCAATAGACCTTAATGCCTTTTAATCAGTCAATTGACCTAGAGTTGACCCAGGGTTGACCTAGATGAAACCCTAGTTGACTGTCTTCAACTGCAATACCTGTGACTACACCAATGACTTGTCTCCTTCTCCCAATGACTTTCTAAGTCCTCCAAGATGTTTAGATACTCCCCATGCCTTCAATTCACAGCTCATACTTTCCTTGATGATCCCCAGGTACCCTCAGATAGGAGATAGATGAACTGCTTGATCCATTGACTTGATAGCTTCCCAATTCTTTCTGATGACTTGAATGAGATTGAATTTGAATAATAACCTCTTGATAGGCCTCTAGAGATGAGAATAATGATTGGTCCCCTGTTGGTTGACTTGCTATGCTTATGCTATGCAGATGAGTAGACTATGCACATGACTCTATATGCAAATGCTAATGATATTGAAACATAAACCAAGTGAATAAGGTTGAGCAAATTTTAGGGTGCAACACTAATCATAGTGATAAAGTGGAGTGAATAAAATGCAAGTGTCAGTGCAATGCAGTAAATGAGTGACAACGACATAACTAATTCAGAAAAATGCATAGTCACTTTATTAATATTACCATTTGAAACATACAATGTTTAACAGCAAGTAGTAACTAACAGAAAAGAAACTATAAATGCAAATGGTAAAAAGTCCGAGGACTGCCAATGCTGAGGACGTCTGCCTGTCTGGATCACTGGCTTCTGGAAATAACCCTCTGAATCTGCGAGCTCAAACAGCTGAGAGGTTGTCACGTACAACCAAAACTCCATCTGGAAAGGAAATACACCCTTGGTCGATCAATTGTTGCACTTTCGCCTGAAAAGCCTTGCAATCTTCAGTTGAATGCCCCGGAGATCCACCATGGTAACCGCACTGAACATGAGGATTGTACCCTGGAGGGTAAGGATCGTGCACGGGCTTGAGAGCTTTCGGTTCCACCAAAGAATTCTGAATCAACTGTGGAAGAATCTGGCTATACGGCACAGGCACTGGATGGAAAGAAGCATTCCTTCGTTCTAAGTGGTTGCGAGGTCTCTTGTGATCCTGGTGTTGGTATTCTTTCCGCCCAGGAGCAAGAGGTCGTCGTTTCTGAGTGGCAATGGTCCCTTTTTTAGGCGCTTGCGTCCTTGAACTTGATCCGGGTAGAAACTGCGAGCGAGGCGATTCAACCACCAAAGGTCGCGGGACATATTCAAGATCTTTCTCAGCTTCAGGCAAAGGAGTGGAATCATTCACCTCTTCTGCAGGGTACGGGATGAACTTTCCCGATGCTCTCATGCCGCCCGGCACAAGCCTAATTGTCCTTGAGTCAATAAGGTCTTGAATCTTATTCTTGAGAGCCTTACATGTTTCAACATGGTGCCCCGGTGCTCCTGAGTGGAAATCACAATGTATGTTGAGATCAACGTCTGGTGACACGTCACCTGGTGGATCCGAGGTCCGAAGCTTGAGAACACGGTTCTGAACCAACAGTGGCAACAGCTGGGCATAACTCACAGGTATTGGGTCCACAGCTCTATCAAGTAGCTTCTTCTTTTGATTATAACCTTCCGGGTTATTCTGAGATGCCCGACGCGGTTGCTGACGAGACAGGTCTTGAGCTTCATGCTGTGCAGAGGATCTGTGAGGTCCGTTTGGCTTCAGCACAGGTGGCACTGACGGTAACGGAGGAAGCACTTTGGGCTCCACCTTGGGTGCTTGACCACTCTCCTTTTTTAGCATACTTCTCACCACTCCCATGAGAAAGCTCAACTGATTCTGCAGCTGCTGATTCTCTTCTCTGAGTACTTGCTGATCCAAGCGCACTGCCTGTATGTCATTCATGACCTGCCCCAACTGGCTTTGGATTCTCCCCAACTCAGCTTGTACCTGCTCCATTAGTCTGAGCTGCTCGATTCTGAGTCAAACCTGCAAACACAAGGGTTAGAAGACACGCCCCGGCTTCTGTCATGCAAGATGAATTATGCTAATGCCATGGGTGTCTGTACGTTCAGGAGATCACCCCTAATTCAGGTGTCAACGTGCCAACATAGTGTCCATGCAATGATAAGAAAATATCTCATATTGCTCGGGACACCAGAATCAGGGTACGAAACGCGCCTGCAGCACAAACACATGCTAATGGAATGCAAAAATGAATATGCGAACTAATGCAAAATGCAGTCATGCAATGATATCCGGGTAACTGCTGTGGAGATTTCGGGGTCAATAATCACTGATGAGAAGAAAACCCCGGTGTAAGACCACTGATCTGATCTGCTAGGAACAACCATCTGATAGGACCATATACATAGGATCAAAATTCTGCTCCGTCGAGAACAAATGTCCGATAACAAGGACCCCGGATGTATGATCAAGAAATATCTGCTGATGAAGTCTTCAGACCCCAAATCAAAAATCTGCCCTATCAAGAACAAACATACAGCTGCTGATGAGATCTTCAGACCCCACTCAAAATCTGCCCTATCAAGAACAAACAACATCTGTTGATGAGATCTTCAGACCCCACTCAAAATCTGCCCTATCAAGAACAAACCACTGATGACGATACTCTGATCAAAACCTGCTCTATCAAGAACAGACATACACCTGATAATAAGGTCCTCTGATCAAAACCTGCTCTATCAAGAACATACAAATCTACAACTAAGAACCCTGGTACCAACATAACCGATCCACTGTCAAGAAAACCAAGTAGTCTGGAGGTCAAAGTTTCCTGCAGTAAACCCAATCCCACTCACCGGTATGGACCTAATCCACGGACAAAGGTACGACATCCTATGCGGTCATCAGCGTCACAGACTTTCATGAGTGACGATACGATTCCCAGAAGGAGTGGCATCATCAAGTCATGAAGAGGCCTCACTTAGCTGACTTCCAAATGATCGGTCCCCAGAGTCGACAATCCTCACGTCTGGACTCCCCTCAGATCCTCAGGACCGGAAAGGAGCACCTCTGCAAGAATCTCGTCTGAGCGCAGATTTCGTAGGGAACTGTTCCTGCTCAGCAGACAGGTTCGTCTACTACTCTCCGCAACTATGTCTAGGTGTATACTCAAGCCCAGGTCCGACTTCTCACTCATAGTAACATCCCTCTCCCACAGCAGCACAGATAATCATATCAAACTGGAAATAGAATGCGGGAAATAAAGTGCGAGAAGTAAAAATGCGATAAATAAACGCAACCCAACAGGCAAACATACAAGCGCTAGGATTGACTCTCATAGGGAACCGGAGAACCAGAGGTTCTGGGTTCTGTCCCCAGCAGAGTCGCCAGTTGTCGCTTGCGCGAAAATAAGGTGCCGCATGACAGAAGAGTCGCCACCTTTCGTTATTTATCCCTCAGAGCGGGAAAGGAAACGATCGGAAAAACCTGACGAAAAGGGTAAGACAAGGTCATCGCAACCATTGTCTGGGTTCGGGAGTCGATTACGCAAGGGGAAGGTATTAGCACCCCTCACGTCCGTCTTACTCGACGAGATCCACGCTTGTTAGTTTACTTGGACGGGTTGGTTTTATTCTATCTACCTATCAAGGCTGGCTGAAAAAGAAAAGAAAAATGACTCGGCAAAGCGTCGCGCTTTATGCCTACGTATTCTCATCAGAGAATGAGAAATCAGAGTCAACGTAGTTCGGCCTACGAAGGGTTACGGGGAAAAGGTTGCTCGCTAGGACATCGCATCCTATGCCTACGTACTTCCACACTGTATGGAAGATCAGAGCAAACGTAGTTCGGGAAACTACGGGTTATTTCTTGAAAGAAGTGTTTTTTATTGTGTTTGCGATTTCAACCGCACTAGAGACTATGACCTGAGAGTGAATGCGTCGCATGTCACCCAAAGGGTACCATACTAAACATCCAGACTATGGAAAAGAAGCTCTCCCACGATCCTCTCTCAGATAGCTTAAGGCTCGTAACGTACGAAAGAAATCATTCATGATTACTGTATCTTAAACTGCTTTGAGATGAGAAGAGAACAGGCCCAACTAGGAGGGAGACTATCAAGTCCTACTGTTATCATGCCATGGATTCATCCTATGGTTGAGGTTTGAACAGGGAACTCCTAGAAGTTGACATGCATAGGTTTCAACCTAAAAGTCTATCATCAAATCCTCATCAGAGGAAATGAGAGTCCTAAGGGATCATGTCAATGATACACCAGAACAGACAAAGCATCAGCTTAACAGTAAAATGCATGCAATGCAAGTGAGGGAGGAAATGTGTGTGGGGCTTCAGCCTCCACAAGCTCGTCTCGACCTCAAGCTAGTCATGAAATAACAGTAATCATACTGAAAATAAACAACCTACTATCAAGCAATATACAGATAAAAGAAATGAAGTGCCATCAGGCAAACAAACCACATGCTTGAGAAAGGAATTCTACATCTAAGCTCTAATCCTAACCCTAAAGACAACCCTAATCAAAACTAAGCAAAGCCCTAAAGCAAAACCCTACACAAAAGAAATCAATCCCAGTCTTCAAGCTTCAAAACAAGCTTACCAAAGAAAGGGAGCTAAGTAGGCAGACTCATAGTGTCTTCCTCAGGAAAGCACTAGGAGACTTATACTCAGGAGTCATATCCTATGTGGCTCAACAACTGTGATCAGTTTACATTCCTCCTCAGGAGAAACTAAACTCACATGAAGGCTCCAACATCATTGGATATTTAAGAAATCCTACCTGAACTAGTGGAACTAAGTGAATAGACCCATAGGACCTTCCTCAGGAAAGTACTAGGAGGCTTCCACTTAGGAGTCGTATCCCATGTGGCTCAACAACTGTGATCAGTTTACATTCCTCCTCAGGAGAAATTAAACTCACATGAAGGCTCCAACATCATTGGATACTTGAGAAATCCTAGATGAACTAAGGGAACTAAGTGAACAGACCCATAGGACCTTCCTCAGGAAAGTACTAGGAGGCTTCCACTTAGGAATTGTATCCCATGTGGCTCAACAACTGTGATCAGTTTACATTCCTCCTCAGGAGAAATTAAACTCACATGAAGGCTCCAACATCATTGGATACTTAAGAAAGAGGTGAGAAGAAAGAATGAAAGTCATTCATAGTGCCTTCCTCAGGAAAGTACCATAAATTTCCTTCAAACTTCAGGATCTCAAACCTCACAGACAGGGAACAAGCTCCAAACTCTGGTTCTCTGGGTCTTGATCTTCAATCTTCTCCTTCATCATGCTCCTTGCAAGCTCTTCAAAACAAACTAAGCCCCACAACAATTCCCCAAAGCTAAACCCCAGAGACAGACAAGCATCACACAGACAGTCAATATAATCAGTCCTATTCAGAAAATATCTAAAAATACTAAAGCAAGGGGGAAAAAATCTAACACTCACTTACAAGGGTTTATCACATCTTCCCATAACATCCCTATAGGCCTATACCCAAAAATCAAGACAAAGCTCTCAAAAGAAAATGAATTACTTTACCTATGCATAACCTAAACCCTAATTTTGATACCCTAATGCTAACCTAATTAAGCTAATCAAATTTTAATCTAAAAACCATGAATTAAATCCTATGGGAAACTATGATTCAATATCTAACTATGCCAAAAAGAATGGCTCAAAAATCCTAAGGGAAGACTTTAATACAAATTCTACAAAATTGAGTACAAAATTAAACCTATTTAAAAGCTATTTAAAAGAATAATATGCTAAAAATATTAAAGGAAAATAAAATGCCAATTTTCTTTATTGATATTTTTCTAGACAAAATTATGAACATGTAGAAAAAACAAGAATTAAAAAAAATACTATTTTTCCTATCTTATATGAATTTTATAAACAAGAAAATATAAGAAATGAAAAAATAAAAGAAAATGAATTAAAGGGGAGGGGGTGTCAAACTTAATTGCGCCCAGTTCAATTCCAGATGGGCCAGGAATGTGGGAGGTGCAGATATCAACGAGCAAGGCCCAATGCGCTATCAGAATTTAAATGAAAAATTAAAAGAAAATTAAAAAGCCAACGGTATGAATAGTAACTAATTCTAGTTGAAACATGGATTGGGCCAATGGTGGGGGTGTGTAGAGATGGTTTCAAGTCTTGTAATTGCTTCCAAGGAATCCTCTAATGGTGTAGAGGTTTCTGTTTGCAAGAATCTTGAAGGAGAAAGCTTGTAGATGGAGAAATGGAATCTTGCTTGATTTTGAAGGAACCTTGAAATCCACTTCTCTCCCTCGCTCTTCACTAATGAATTCACCAACCTTTGATTACATTGTGATCCTCTTAATATATATCCATCAATGGAAGATCCTAGAAGCTTTTAGAAAGAGCTAGAATCTCATGGAAAGTCATGGAATTTCTCTTTTAATGACATGTGGTATCATCTCATATCATGCCTTAAGCCTTGTCATTTTGTGCCAAAATCTCCTTACAAGAGATATTGAAAGGGAATGTGTGAAAAAACAAGCTTGGTTTTGCCTTATGTGAAGTTTCTCAAAGTTCCTTAATATGCAAGCATGAACTTTACAAAGTAACCCCCATTTTAAGACCTCAAATCAAAAATCTATTTGAACCATTGTTTCTAAAATGATGTTTGGATTCAAAATGACATATTGGATGACCTATTTTGGATTTGTACATCTCCCAAACCAATTTCCAACTTGGATCCATTTAAGTTATAAGTCATTTTTAGGTCATTTTCAACCATTCTTGTAAATCCTTGCTACAAGCTTTTCCAACAAATCATGACCACTTTTATAGGCTTAAAATGCCATTTTGAACAAATTTTATGTTTTTAGTTTTTCCATTTGAGGCTTGGAAATAGGAGATATGGCCTTTGCTTAAAATGACCTATAACTTCCAAATGACCAAAATACCCCTGTCTTGTTCAAACCATAAGTTGAGTTATACAAATCCTATCAAGGACTTCTAGTACTCTATAGAAAGCTAAGAAGATTATATTCAACATTCATGTTGACCAAGAGACCATAGGAATCATCCTACTAGGGCAAAGGTTGTCTGCAAGTTGGGTGACTTTCAAGGACCCAGATTCACACACCTCAGATGACCTGCAATTTGTCAAAACCATAACTTGAGCTCTGCACATCCTATCAAGGACTTCTACCACTCAAATTAAAGCTAAGAACAAGCTCTACAACATTCATGCTGTGGGGAAAATGAGATAACAATCATATCTCGAGCTAAAACTGCTTGGAAGATGGGAACCAAATTAGGGTTTTTCACTGACAATCCTTAGAAACCCTAACTCAAAACTTCTCAAACTCCTCAATCATGATGAGTTGGTCTATGAATCATCTTTATAACATCTCCATACATCATTCCATGATCTCATGGCCCTTGGGTTAGGTCTCAACCTCCTCCAAAACTTCAGCTGACCTAGGATTGACCCAGTCAAAACCCTAATTCTACCATTCATGGTTGAATCTTCTGAATTCTTGCACAATGACCTCTCTGGGCTTCATGATGGCTTTCAAGACATCTCATAGGCTTTCTCAAATCTTCAAGTTCATTCTCAAAGTCTCAGAATCATCTGAGGAGCTCCCACAGTTCTCAAGCTAGGAGACACACAACCTTGGTTTCAACCAATTCCTCTGAGGATCTCTTGAACTTTCTGATGAAGGTATCAACTTTCAAACACTTGATGGGTGAATAATTGTTGGTCAAATTTTGGGGTGCAACAATGACACAAAAATTTAAGCACCGATTTCTTCTAGTTTTAGGCACCTTTTTGAAATTCCATGACCATATTCATGTTCTATGTGAGTTCCTCTTCAAAATGATGTAGTGAGTTTGCATTTTTATGGCATTTTACAGTCTTCTCCGACGATGATGGCCGAAGAAGACGATCGGGGTAGGGTTCCGGTTTCCCACATGTGTGATGATGTGTTTGTTGATGTATCTGTTTGACCTGAGTGCGTGGCTTTGGACTTGTTGAGGTGGCTGCTGACATGTTTAAGTGAAACGGTGCGTTTCACTTGTTTTCTGATTTTTGTATTTTAATTGGGTGGGCCTAGCACATAGTTGCTTTCTGGACCCCCTTGTTTTTGGCCCAAACGTGCTGTTAGCATGATTCATGTTATTTTATTTATTGCTGATGCATCCCATTCTCTTTCTATTTCTTTTTTTTAAAATTTTATTTTCTTTCCTTTTTCATTTTATTTTTAATTGTTAAATTTATTTTTAAAACTAACAAAAATATGTTTCTGTTTATTTAACATGTTGACCTATTTTTCATAATTTTTATTTTATTTTTCATTTAATTTTACTATTTTTAATTAATTTATTTTGAAAGATGCTTTTCCATATTTACCCTTAGATTAGGGTTTGATGTTTGATGCTTTGTGAAGGCCTTCTTGGTCCAAGTTTTCTACCATATTTTGATACCTAAATTCTTAATTTTTTAATGATGTTGTGGTGTATGGTTGATGCATTTTTTTAATCATTTCTTGATTGGTTTTATTAAGCCTCGACTCATGCTCGATTAGTAAGGTATCTTGAACTTGTTGATTGGTTTTGATTGATCACTTGTGCTATTATTTTGAGGAACTTTTTCCCACTTGTTCTTGACTATGTTACCATGAGATAAAGCCTTTAACTTGCATTTATTATGTCATTTTTCTATTTTTGATTGATGCCTAAGTGTGACTTGTTTTTGGGTTGAAAATGCATGAGACTTAACCTAGTTTGAAACCACTTTGCTTACTTGTGTTTAAGTGAAGCTTGATTTGATTTGTTGATGTGATAACATGTTGTCTTAACTTGGTTTGAGCTTTGATTTAACTTTCATTTGATAATTTTTTCAATTTGTGCTTGAATTTCCAAGTTGTGGATGTTTTGATCATGTTTCTTTGTTGTTCTTGGCATAGTTTCTTGAGAATGTTTCTTGAATGATCTAATTGATGCTTGATGATTCTTATATTGACTTGTTTAAGTTTCTGACCTTCATGTTTAGAGGTTCTTTGCATGATCACTTTGTCTGATTTACTTCACATAATCATTTGTTTCTCTTATTGATAACTTGAGGGATGTTTGCCTAGCCTTTTGTGCATGAACTTGAGGTTGATTCTTCTTGAATTTGGTTGATGTTTTGGATTTTAATATGATGTGTATCATTTTAACATGCTTCTAACCTTGTTTTGCCAATTTACTTTGACTTCCTATCTTTGGGTTTGGTTTGGCATGTGAGCCCATTCTTGTTGCTTTTATATGTTGTGTATGTTTACCATGTGTGATAAATGATTGATGTTTTCTTGATGCCTTTTAAGTTTAAACTTCCATGTATGTTCATAATGTTGGATCTTATTCTTCATCTTGCATTCCTCTTTCTTATTTTTCTTTTCTTGAGATTTGTTTAAGTCTTGAGCTTGCTTTCATTTGTGATTGATTAGTATGGTGTTTACTTGTACTTGTTCACGTGATCCCTTAGTATTCCTAGTCCCACTTAATTTTTGATTAAGTTGAGAGTAGGAGAGACATTAGACTTTCAATCCTTTGCATGACAACAATTAGGATAGTTTCTCTTTGACCTCAACTTTAGGTCCATCACTTGTATGATAACATTAGGTAGACTTCCCTTTTATCTCAATCTTAGGATCATTTTGTATGATAACATTAGGATCCAGTTCCCTTAGTGTTTTCTTTTCACCTTTGAGTCCTTTCTTTTCTCATCTCAAAACAATTCTAACATATTTAATAAAGACGATGAACATTATGCGCCACGAGCCTTAAGAATATGAGGAATGATGAGTGAGGGGTTTCTCCTTACTTGTCTAGAGTGTTTAGTGTATGTCCCGTCTAGGGGAGATATGCGACGCATTCGTTCATATATCATAGTCTTTAGTGCAACGTGAATCCCAAATCAGTTAATTAATTTCTCCAAAACTCATGAACAAAATTTAAACTTTTTATCCTTCGGGATTGTCTTTCAAACTCATTTTCAGAAAAGAGTACGTTACTTTTCTGTTCTATTGCAAGCAGACATCGTCCCTAACTACTGGAATGGAAACTTAACGTCACTCATAAAAAACACTTAACTAACCTGTGGTTTAGCTCCCGAACTACGTTTGCTCTGATTTCTCATACCAGATGAGAATATGTAGGCACAAGACGACAAAGTCTTGGCGAGCACCATTTTCCTCTTTCCGTAGTTAGCCGGACTACGTATGCTCTGATTTCTCATACTAGATGAGGATACGTAGGCACAAGACGACGGTGTCTTGGCGAGCAACCTTCCCCCCATCACCCATAGTTTTCCAAACTACGTTGACTCTGACTTTCCCATTGCACGAGGAAATACATAGGCATAGGGCGAAAATATCTTACCGAGTCTCCTTTTCTTTTCCCTCGTTCTGTTTCTATTTAGCAGTAGGCTTTAGATAACTCCTCTTTTGATTAGACAATAAGCGTGGATCCCGTTGAGTACAATGAGCGTGAGGGGGTGCTAATACCTTCCCCTTGAGTTACCGACTCCTAAACCCAAGATTTGGCTGATAACCTTGTCTTCTCCCTTCTTTTAGGTTTTCTTCGACCGTTTCCTTTCCCTGTGTCAGGATAAATAATGTTCGGTGGCGAATATTCTGTTTTTTTTCTGCTGATTGTGTTTTTTTCGCAGTTGCGACACCTTCCACTAGAATTCAGAAAGATCATCCTAAATAGCTTATAATAGGATATCCAAATGGTGGAATAATGACCAGATCAAGAGAAGTTGTTGCTGGTGCTTAAAGACGGAACCCAAGAATGTCAAGAAGGCCTTGACTGATGAATTCTGGATCAATGATATGCAAGAGGAACTAGAGCAATTCAAAAGTCATGGAGCCTGAGATCTTGTACCAAGACCTAAAAGGTCAAATGTTATTGGTACAAGATGGGTGTTTAAAAACAAGTCTGATGAGCAAGGTGTGGTCACTAGAAACAAGGCTAGACTTGTTGCTCAAGGGTACACACAGATTGAAGGAGTGGACTTTGATGAAAATTTTGCTCCTGTTGCTAGATTGAAGTATGTTAGACTATTACTTGGAGTAGCTTGCCTGTTGAAATTCAAGCTATTTCAAATGGATGTTAAGAGTGCCTTTCTGAATGGATACTTGAATGAAGAAGTATATGTGGAACAACCAAAAGGATTTGTTGATCCTACATTTCTTTATCACGCGTTCAAATTGAAGAAGCCCTTGTATGAGTTGAAACAAGCTCCAAGAGCTTGGTATGAAAGGCTAACTGAATTCCCCGTCAACATGGATACATAAAAGGTGGAATTGACAAAACTCTCTTTGTTAAAGAGAGGGATGGAAACCCCATGATAGCCCAAATCTATGTAGATGATATTGTGTTTAGAGGGATGTCGGATGAGATGGTTCAATATTTTATCAAGCAAATGCAATCTGAGTTTGAGATGAGTTTAATGGGTGAATTAACCCACTTTCTTAGTCTCCAAGTTAAACAAATGGAAGACTCCATATTCCTTTGTCAAGGGAAATATGCAAAGAGTATTGTGAAGAAGTTTGGCTTAGAGAATGCTAACCACAAAAGAGCTCCTGCTCCTACACACTTGAAGTTGTCTAAGGAAGGAAAGGGTGTTAGTGTTGATCAGAGTTTGTATAGAAGTACGATTGACAGTCTTCTATACCTTAATGTTAGCATACCTTACATAACTTTTGTTGTAGGAGTCTGTACTAGATATCAAGATGAGCCTAAAGTCAGTCATATCAATCAAGTCAAAAGGATTCTGAAGTATGTGAATGGTGCATGCGACTATGGTCTATTATATTCTCATAGTTCTAATTCCATCTTGATGGGATATTGTGATGCTGATTGGGCCGGTAGTGCTGATGATAGGAAGAGCACCTCTGGTGGATGTTTTTTTTCTGGGAAACAACTTGATTTCATGGTTTAGTAAGAAATAAAATTGTGTTTCTTTATCTACTGTTGAGGCTAAATACATAGTTACAGGTAGCAGTTGTTCTCAAATGATATGGATGAAGCAAATGCTGACTAAGTATAATGTCACACAAAATGTCATGATACTTTTCTGTGACAACTTGAGTGCTATAAATATTTCAAAGAATCTTATTCTGCACAGCAGGACCAAACATATTGACATCAGGAATCACTTTATTAAAAATCTTGTGGAAGACAACGTTATAACATTGGAGCATGTTGCCACAGAGAATCAGTTAGCTGACATCTTCACTAAAGCCTTGGATTCTAATCATTTGAAGTGTTAAGGGGCAAGCTTGGGGTTTGCCTGTCTGAAGATTCGTAGCAGTCATTGTGGTGTGGGAATACTACTCGTGTAAGTGTATATGTGTTCCCACCAAATAGAGAGAGGTCTTCTAAGACAACTCTCATCTATAGCGTTTCTTTTCAATAATATCCTGATATTCATATGATGAGGCTACTGAAGATGATATCTGAATGTAGTCTTATTTTTTTGTGGTTATGTAATGGCTTAATTCCCAAGATACTTTTTTTAGGCACTTCATGTGCTTGTTATGTACATTTATCTTTTATGTTATTGTTTAGTTTTTTAGTTAGTTTAACTACCATTGTCATATTATGGCTAAAAATGGGGAGTAATACTAACTTTGCTAACCACTTCGCTGCTAACCACTGACTGTTGCTTTGAGGGGAAAAGTTCTATTCTAGTGCTGCAGAAGAAGAATTTGATTGAGGGAGAGGCTTTAGAGTGTTTAGTTTAGATTATTCCACTGCTATTCTGATTTTTGGCCTCTAACTTTGTGTTTCTGCTTGCAAGGGTTATTTAGTTAGTTTTAGCGAAAAATCTGCCAAAGAGAGAGATTGATGAGTCCAAACTTTTGAGGTTGGCATCAATTTTGGTAAAACTAATTTGACAGCTAGATGTTAGACAAGATGTTCTAACATGAAGAATTAATTGAAGAACAAGATGTTAGACAAGATGTTAGACAAGATGTCATATCATGATGATTCGACATCTATGTATGTTACTTTTCTGTTTTTAATTATGTTATTTTACTTCCAGATTTGAGATTATTCTGGGAATATTTGTTTATCCTATGTGGCGTTCAAGATTGAGGAATCAGAGATTCTATAGGAATCTGAAGATGTCATTTTCTATGTGTGGAGTCACTTTAGGAAACTTCGGATTGAAGAAACTATTCTTTTGGAGAATCAGTTGCATTTTATGTGTAACAAAATTGTTGTGTTTTTGAAGCCAAAATCCAGTCTAGTTTATGGTTATAAATAGGATGCATTTAACCTAAGAAAAGTGTGGGAAAAAATACTTTGTTGCTTAGTGTGTTTAAGGTTTGTATTTTGTGAGCCTCTCTTGTGTCGTGTTGATATTTGAGTTGGAATGTTTGAATTGAGTTGTAATTTCTGTCATTGTTGTGATGTAAAGGGAATTGAGAAGGGTCTCATACCTAGGAAGAGTCTTAGGTAAAAATTAAGCACGGGTAGTGATTAAGTGATAAGTTGTAAACTGGAGGTTGTTTAGCTTAGCATTAATACTATCTAATAGATTTCATTCCTGGCTTGGTAGCCCCCAGACGTAGGTGTTGTTGTTCATCAAGCTGGGTTAACAATTAATGTGTGTTTGTTTATTTTCTGTAAGTTTTGTGTGTGTTGTGTCTTGTCATTGTTCTTAGCAGAGATCAAGTGTTCTGACATCTCTTGGGACATCTGAGATCTATATACCAGAATTTCAAGTTAGAATACCAGACTCTCCTATGGAGAAGGGAATTTATAACGTGCCCCCAACGCTGGGCCAACGGTCATTTGCTTTGGGCTGGATTGCAAGGCCCATAACAGATGACTGCCAGGATCCTACGTGGCGGTAAGGAAGACCTGCGTATGGTCTTAGTCATGGATCAACTTCCCCATGAACTCCGGGGAGTGGAAGACCAGCTCTTTCGGACGTGGGTAGTTGGCTGGTGATGTGTTTCCGCGTGGGGAGCATGTGGAGAGCGTGTGCAGAGTGTGGCCTCCAATGAATATTCAAGTTTGGGCCTGTATTAGGCCCTCCCCGACCTAATGTTGAATTGGGCCGTGCCCGGCGGTGGACCAGCTGTAGGCCTAGTCCACAACACTTTTCTTTATTTTTCATTTTTTCTTATGCATATTTTCTATTTGAAAAATATGTATTGTCTAAAGTGTTCGTTGAACAAGACTTAACATGATATTAAAAGAATCAAACTGTGATCCTCTATCTCGTATTCATGTTTATTTTTCATCATTATTGGTCAAATCAAGATTCTCCTTCATACATACATTACTACATATGCCAAAATATCTCTTTCCAAATAGGATTTTTCCCAACACACTATTTGCAACATTATCACCATCTATTCAAAAAAGTATCTTGTGTCAACCTTTCATCGGTTCACTCAAGATTTTACCATATTTCTTCATACCATATAATAACTAAAAGATCCATTTTTTCTTTCATTTATGTTTTAATTTTCTCTCTCATTCCCTTCGCTCTCTCCTTTCTTCATCTTTTCCAATTCATTTTCAAACTCAAACCTAATTCCCTCACTATTGCAACCTTCATCTTCCATCTTCCATCTTTTAAATCACATTGTCATTCTACCATCATCACAACCTTCATTTTTTTCATTTCCTCTTCAATATAAACCCTAATTTCACCACCCTATAAACTTCATCTTTTCCCTTCGTATTCACTCTCAAACCCTCTTTCTTCACCAATGATGGTTTCTCCTAACCCTATCTTTGAACCAACACCATACATATCTCCCTATACATTGTCTTCACCACATACTTCTACCACCACCACCACCACCACACCTTCAACTAATACTCACAACTACTAAGATGACATGCTAGACCCATATTTTATGCACTCCAGTGATAATTTGGTTTTGGCCATTGTTTCTCCCCCTCTTAACAGTTTCAACTATCACTCATGGTCTAGAGTTATCCTTATTGCCATGCACTCCAAAAAAAAGTGAGTTTCCTTTATGAAACCCTAGCTCGACCTGCAAAAGTTGATTGACTTTCACTTGTATGGGATAGATGCAACACTATGGTTATGGCATGGACAACAGACTCTATATAAGGAGGCATAACTCAAGGCATCCTTTGGATGGTCATAACTCACGACATATGGGTAGAAAATAATGATCACTACCATCAAGGCGATGTTTTTTGAATCTCTTAGCTCCAAGAAGAGATCTTCGACTTTAAACAAGGAGATCAATCTATCACTCAATACTATACGATACTCAATAAACTAGGGTGAGAGTTGGAGAATTTTTGAGCCTACTAGCATGACATTGCACAACCAATTGCGCTTGTGACCTCATTCATACCATTATCAAATACAGAGAGACCAACTATATAATATGATTTCTCAAATGCCTTAATGATTAGTACACACCATTTAAGTCTCAAATTATGCTAATGAGCACTCTTCCCTAAATTATCAAGGTTTTCTCGATGCTCATCCAATAAGAGCGCTAATTCATTTATCTTGCTAGTTACGAAGAGAATATTCTCACCAATTTTTCCAAATTCAACAATTGTTCCCACAACCAAGATTCCACAAACAATGGATTTCAATAAGGGTATGGTAAAGGGACAAAGGTGTGCAACTACTGCAACAAATCAATGCATACAATTGAAGTTTGTTTCAAGAAACATGTGTTACCTTCCTATCTCAAGAAAAGCACCATCAATCAAGTTTCCACTGTTACTAACAAATTGGATGAAGATCAACAAGAAGCCTTAAAAAGGATCCCAAAAATGGCATAACCCCATATTTTTTCACAGTTGAACAACATAAAACATTACTTGTTATACTACAACAATCTTCACCTTCAAGTTCATCCAACATTCAACAGTTCCACACCTCAGTAAGCAACTCTTCAAGTATTTCCATTTCAACTTTCTCTTTAGATAACAACAAAATTTGGATATTAGACACTGGGACCATTGATCATGTGTGCCATTGTCATTCTTTATTTCACACTCTAGTTAGCATACCCACCATCATTTTCAAACTCTCAATGGTGCTACCCTTAATACTAACAAATCTAGCACCATAAAGTTCAATAATGAGTTTTATCTTAAAAATGTTTTATACATCCCTAACCTCTTTACTAATCTTATCTTTGTTCCTAGATTAACTAGTTCCCTGAATTTGCAATATCATTTTTAACTCCAGTCATTACATTATACAAAAGAACCTTACCTTGAAGGTGATTGTTGCAGCTAATTTCCACCAAAGCTCGTACTAGTTTAGCTTCCCTAATCACATTGATAAAGCTATGAACACCTCCCTTAATATTTTTAATAAATGTAATTTGTGGCACTATCGTCTTGGGCACCCATCCCACATTATCGCCACTCATGTTAATAAAATTTCCACTTTATTTTATTTTGTTACACATAACCCCTTGCGATTCTTGCTTTTATGCTAAACATGAGAGATTACCTTTTTTCTACTAGTTATACTTTTTCTACTTCTTGTTTTAACTTGATGCACATGGATATTTAGGGCCCATACTCTACTATATTTATGCTTGGTCATAAATATTTGTTAACGTAGATGACCACAATAGATTTTGCTAGATCTATCTCATGAATGTTAATTCTGAAGCTATGAAACTTCTTAAATCTATTGTTTCTCTTACTAAAACCCAATTGTATAAGAGTGTCAAAACTATAAGGATTGACAATGGTCTTATATTTTTCTTAAAGACTTTTATATGGAACATGAGATCCACCATCAAACTTTTTGTATTGGCATTCCTCAATAAAATGGTATTGTTGAGAGAAAGCATCAACACCTTTTGGGTGTTGCCAAATCTCTTATCTTTCAATATCATTTTCCAAGTTTTTTTTGGCTCATGCTCTATCTCACGCTATTTTCTCAGTAAATATGCTTCTCCAAAAAATTTAAACTCAAATCTCCTTTTTTTTCATTATGTGTAACAAATTACCAAATTATTTTACTTCAAAATTTTGTGGTTGTCTTGTATATGCTACTACTTCTAAACAAGGTAGAACTAAGTTTTACTATAGAACTAGGAAATGCTTATTCCCAGGTCATAAAAATGGTGTAAAATGTGATATTCTATTTGATTTACATGAAAAAGTTGTTCCTCTCAAGAGACATTATTTTCATTGAAAATATTTTCCCAACCCTGATTCTTCCCCTACTCCTCACATAACCTTTCATTGTATCAACCAGCCTATACCCTAAGATTACCCACAAGAATGCATTCACAATACCACACATCTCAATATTCCCATTACCACACCCTAACCTACCACCACAATCGCCACCACTCTGAAGGTGAGAAAAAACATAAGAAGGGGGTTGAATTGTATTCTCTTTTACAAGTTTATTCTATTTTTACTCCTGATTAATCTAAATCAGAATCTGCACACTCAGTTCAGAGTTTGAATCAGACTAACTGAGAGTCTGAACTTTTGACTATCTTTATCAGATTCTGCAATAGATTCTGACTCAGAGGTACACAAATGATAACAACGGAATATTATTCAGAAGCAAGTAAAGTAAATGCAAGAGACACAAGCAATTATCTTGGTTCCTCTCACAACCTGAGAGTAGTCTAATCCCCTTGCACTTCCAAGAGATTTCCACTATAACCAAACTGATTGCAAATACTGAAGCACACAAGCAAGAGACTTCCAATGCTCAAGCACACAAGCAAGATACTTTCTTTGCTCAAACCCACAAGTAACAAATGTCTATGCTCAAGCACACAAGCAAGAGACTTTCAATGGTCAAATACACATGCAAGAAAGTTTAAATGCTCAAGCACTAAAGCAAGAGACTTATGACTCTATAAGAAACTATTAAGAGATTTGGGTAATAACTACACTTGATATGGAATTAAAGGTGTAGACAGGATACAACATAGAAAGACTCTAAGAATTAATAACTTCTAAAATATACAAGTGTTAAGATGTTCAAAGTCTAACAAATTTGACAAAGTAACTTCCCTTTGATTTTCAAGGTTTAGAGTCTGTAGCAGTGTTGTATTGTAGATTGGTACTCTTCTTCTTCTTCAGGCCTGTAACTCCTTATATAGAGAGGAGAAAAGTGAAGTTGGCTACTTTTACCAAAAGGTTGGGCTAGCTTTGTGCTTGATTAGACACATCAAGAAAGCACCTTTCTGCAAAAGGAATTATTTGTTGAAGCTCGGACAACAAAGAAGATATTTTTCCTAAAGTATTCACATGATCAAAAAGTCTTTGAGTCTTTCAGATTCTCCTGAATTAAAGAGACTCTACTTCAGAGGTTGACAATCTTCATACTTCAGTCTTCAGAGGCTGATCACTTCAGAGTCTGCTTCTTGGTTTCTGAAGCTTCAGAGTCTAGGTCACCAGAGGCTAACTTTATTCAGAGTTGACTTCTTTAGAGTCTATATCTTCCATTGGAACCAGAGTCTTCATAAGTGGTTTTTAGAGACAGAGTGTGGTCTTTAGATGCAGATTCCTCAAGCAACTCTTCATTTGTTCTCAATCATATAATTTTGCATATTTAACAGATGTTAGAATACCCAATTGTTCTTTAAATACTTTGTTATCATCAAAACCCAAGGGATATGGTATTGACCATTTTTTCTCTAACAATCTCTCCCTTTTTTATGATGAAAAATATTAGTATTTAAGAATAATGGTTGTTAATTTAATTAACATGTTGATTTCATGGTATGAGGTTTGTAAGCTCTCTTTGAGACTGATAGTTCAGAAGGTGAGGTTTGTAAGTTTCTCATAAGTTCTATCCAGGTTAATTAAATTCCCTTAAAAGCACAATAAAATTATTCTTCATAAATTAAGCAACATTAAGAGTAATCATCAGATTCAGGTGCTTAAATACTCTCTATCTCCCCCTCTTTTGTCATCAACAAAAAGATAAATAAAAAGACAAAAAATATACTAAAGAAAATTAAATGTACGGGAAACAATCAGATCTGAATAAAAATAATTAATAGTCCGGCTTTGTTCTTCTTTTGTCATCAGTATAAAAAAATGTGCAAGTAAAAAAAATGTGATGTCAATAAATGACTTGAGTGGTTGGAAGATGTTTTGTAACTCACGAGATATTCCAAGCTACTTCTTTAGTCAATGAGATATAAGACTCAAACCTTGAAAAGGGAGTCTGAAGACCAAGATGCATCTTTTTCTTGATTTCATTGGTACACATTAAACCAGACATATCTCACTTATTTCCACTTTCTCTATAAAAGTCAGCTTTAGAACAAACGAAAAGTCCATTCCTCCTTCTTTCATAAACTTACTTCTTGATCAGAATGAGTAACTCAGAAGAAAGCTCCAAGAAAGGTTCTATTGAAGAAGTGAAGAAATGAAGAACTAGAAGGATGACATAATCAGTTCTTCAAAAGGTGTTGGATCTTCTGTTGGGGCATCCAGAGTTGGAAGGACTACGGAGACCAAGATGAAGAGATCTTCTGTTGTATAAATAATTTTGCAAAGAAAAGGTTAATAGCAATATCTTAATTTAATTTTGAATTGAGGGCAGACGTACCCATTGTGAGGCTGATTGGGGAACTGCCTAAAAAAATCATGGTCTCTCTCTCTCTCTCTCTCTCTCTCTCTCATCTCTCTCTCTCTCTCTCTCTCTCTCTCTCTCTCTCTCTCTCTCTATATATATATATATATATATATATATATATATATATATATATATATATATATATATATATATATATATATATATATATATATATATATATATATATATATATATATATATATCTTTATCACTTTTATTGTTGATTTTGCAATTTATTGAGTTCATCATTGTTTGATCAATTCGATTGGAAATTGTTTTCTATTATCTTTTAAAAGCGTTATTGTTGATATAATCATAATTGCTTTGATTGTGATTAGATTTTAACATCAACAAAACAAATTAAATTTCCAATTGCTTTCGATTGCACACCAAGTGTTCGATAAATTGTTTGTGCATATTTTGATTGTGTTTTGTTTCATTGGATATACAAGTTATGATTAGCATTGTATTTAGTTGATTCGTAGCTTGATCATTGTTAAACATTTACGTTCGTTATCATTCTGTTTGGTTTGCGATACGTATATTGCTTTTCGATAGTAGGTTCGGTTAGACGATTCAATCCAGGTCGTTTTTCTATTGTGCCATATTTTTTTAAACAAATTTTTGCCAAAAATTTTGGCTGTAAAATTTGTGATCTATTCACCCCACCTCTAAATCGAAGCATATCGTTTAACACATTGAAAGTTATAATTTACCACTGCCTCATTTGATTTGTATCATAAGAGTGTATGATTTAAATCACAACACACTTTGACTCGAATCATAAGAAGTGGGTGATTTGAATCATGGTGTTGAACTTTGACTCAAATAATAAGAAATGGGTCATTCGAATCATAGTTGTTGTGAATAAGATACCTTGAAACAAAGTATAAACGGTTTCTTAATGATTAAGAAACACACAAGTGTTAGGGTTAATAAAGAAAACAAGGTAAAACAACAAGGAACAACAAGGATTGGTTATAAACTGTTATTCTTTCCTTTCTCTTAGAAACAAGATTACAAGTATACAAGAATAAAAAATAACCTCTCTCTCTTAAAATTAGGATTTTATCTTTTTATTTTTCCTTATGCCAAGATTGAGAAACTAGCATCCTATTTATAAGAAAAATAGCACACTAACCTAATGGGCTTTTTAACAATTACCCATTACAAGCTAACTTTGGGTACAAGTTAACTTAAACACTTGGGCTTACAAGCAAGGCTCAATCCAATATGCTAACAACCTAGCAATATTGACTAATGCATGTTAGAACAAACTTCGACTACAACATGCATTATCTTCGACAGCAACATGCGAACAGACTTCACCTCATGCTTAATTCCTGTCGAACTAGAAGCTACCCTTCGAACATACTAGAGTTCGATCCAACATCTCACAAATCTCCACCTTTGATCTAACTCTATAACATCAAGAAACTAGCTTTCTTGATGCAGCTTTATCAACTGCATACAGTGGAAAAACTTGCAACTGGGCAACATCTTGGTGATCATATCAGCAGCATTATAATCTGTCAAAACCTTCAGCACTTGGACTTCTCCACACTCGATTACCCCTTGATGAAATACAGCCTCACATCAATGTGCTTGATTCACTCATGATAGGTTGAATTCTTCGACAAATGTATTATACTTTGACTATCACATTTAACAGTGATAACTCGACCTTGAAGTTTCAACTCCTTTGCAAAACCTTTAAGCCACAATGCTTCCTTCACAGCTTCAGTTAGGGAAATATATTCCGCTTCAGTGGTTGATAAGGCAACGATTTTATAAAGTGTTTCTTTCCAACTGATTGTTGTCCCAAACATAGTGAACACATATCCAGAAATAGATTTTCTAGAATCCATACAACCTGCATAATCAGAGTTGACATATCCTTCTATTGCTGCTTTACTATCTTCACCCAAGGCTCCACCATAAATTATGACTCTATTCAGAGACCCATTTATGTACCTTAGAATCCACTTCAATGCTTGCTAGTGAGCCTTTCCAACATTCGTCATGTACCTGCTTACAAGACTTACTGCATATGCTATGTCGGGTCTAGTACAAACCATAGCTTACATCAAAGAACCCAATATATTAGCATATGAAATGCTATTCATATAAGTTCTTTCAACATCAGTGTTGGGACACTGATCTATACTCAGCTTGAATTGAGGGTTTGTCAGAGTCACAACAGGCTTTGAATTCGACATACCAAACTTTTCGAGGACCTTCCGTAGGTATGCCTCTTGAGATAAGCATAACTTCGACTGCTTTCTATCTCTTTGGATGTCAATCCCAAGAATCCTTGATGCAGCTCCCAGATCCTTCATGTCGAACTCCTTATTGAGTCCAGCCTTCACCCTCATTACCTCTTCGACATTGTTGCTTGCTATTAAAATATCATCCACATAGAGCAACAAAATAACAAATGAATTACCCGGTCGAAATCTAAAGTAAACACAGTGGTTGAACTGACTTCTGATGAAACTTATCCATGCCATGAACTTGTCGAATCTCATATTCCACTGTCGAGGAGATTATTTTAGTCCATATAAGGATCTATTCAGCTTTCACACATAATCTGCCTTCCCTTTTTTGACATACCCTTCAGGTTGCCTCATCAGGATTGTTTCATCTAAGTCACCATACAAGAACGCAGTCTTCACATCCATCTGTTCCAGTTCA
Organism: Lathyrus sativus; assembly: GCA_963859935.3. NCBI lineage: Eukaryota > Viridiplantae > Streptophyta > Magnoliopsida > Fabales > Fabaceae > Lathyrus > Lathyrus sativus. Next base: position 693,491,824 of record OZ012741.1, on the reverse strand, counting down.
AGGTCGAATTGTGCCACTGTGGCAAGCAAAATTCGAATGGATATTTGCTTCACAACAGGAGAGAACACATCATTAAAGTTGACACCTTCTTTCTAAGTGAACCCCTAGCAACCAATCTTGCCTTGTATCTCTTCGACGTCACTCCTTTGATTCCTTCCTTAACTTTGAAAATCCATTTACAGCTAACTAACCTGGCTCCAGCAGGTTTCTTGATTAGTTCCTAGGTGTTGTTATCATGAAGATATTTCATCTCATCATTCATGGTCTTCAGCCATTCAGTCTTCTTTCGATTCCTCATAACTTCCTTATAGTCTCTCGGTTCTTCGTTTAGAACCTCACTTGTAGAGATTAAGGCATAAGCTAAAGGATCTGCATACCCAAGTCTCTGAGGTGGCTTGATGACTCTCCTCGATCTGTCTCTTGCTAGCATGTAGTCATTATCAGTCTCCTCATCTTCGACAACATCTTCTGTGTCTTCTTCGACTTCATCTGGGGTACGTAAGTCAGCATCAACATGCTCCACCTCAACAGGAATCTCTCCATGTTCCAGCTCTTCGTCAGCATCATCAGTTTTCTGGAAAGCCATCTCTGCTTCATTGAAAATTACATCTCGACTTGTGATAAACCTCCTATGACCTAGCTCTAGGCACCATAACCTATAAGCTTTAACTCCTTCAGGGTATCCCATGAACATGCATTTCAGAGCTCTAGGTTCGACCTTGTCTTGCCTAATATGAGCATAGGCCATACAACTAAATACTATCAATCTGTTGAGACTAGGTGGATGTCCCGACCAAACTTCTTCAGGTGTCTTCATTCCCAAGTAAGTCGAGGGACATGTATTTATCAGGTAAGCTGTTGTCGAAACAGCTTCCGCCCAAAACAGCTTCTTCAATCTAGAACTAACCAACATGCATCTAACCCTTTCAAGGATTGTTCGATTGAATCTCTCAGCTAAGCCATTTTGTTGAGGAGTACCTGCTACAGTCTTATGCCTTGCAATCCCAGACTCAACACTGTAACTGTTGAACGCTTCGTCGCAGAATTCAAGGCCATTTTCGGTTCTCAACCTCTTAACCTTTCTACCAGTTTGAGTTTCGACCAGAATCTTCCAACTTTTGAAATTCTCAAAAGTTTCATCCTTCCTATTCTAAATGAATACCCATAGCTTTCTGGAATAGTCATCAACGATGGATAGAAAATACCTTGCACCTGAGTATGAAGGATTCCTTGCAGGTCCCCAAAGATCAGCATGAATGTAATCCAGGGATCCATGTGTTCTTTGCTTGCCTTTGTTAAACTTCTCCCTACAGGATTTACCAAATACACAAGATTCACAAAACTCTAACTTTTCAACTTTGTCACCTCCTAGCAGGTTCTGCTTCCCCAATTCGACCAAGCCTCTTTCGCTGACATGGCCCAATCTCATATACCATAATTCTATTTTCGACACAGGTTTCATGGATGCAACATTTTTCGAACCACTTACAACCTCAACCTCAAGGGTATACAAGCCTTGTTTCTTCACGTCTCTCAAGACTTCCTTCGACCCCTTCATGACTCTTAGGATACTTTTCTCTCCTTGAAAAACATATCCCTTCTTGTCGAATTCACCAATAGAAATCAAATTTCTCTTCAAATCAGGTACATACCTTACTACAGTCAATAACCTAATTGACTCATCATGGAGTTTGAATCTCACAGATCCAATACCTGCAATTTTGCAAGATTTTTTGTTTCCCAGCAGCACAGATCCACCATCTTGATTGCATTGCTCCTCGAATAATTCTTTGTTTGGAGTCATGTGCCAAGTGCATCCTGAATCCATAATCCACTCTTTTCTCGATTCGCCACTTGAAACCATAAGAACATCAGATGATTCGAAGTCATCTTGAACAATGGTTGCGTTGCCATTACCTCCATGATCTTTCAGGCGTTCAGGGCACACCTTTCTTGTGTGACCCTCCTTTTTATAGTGATAACATCGAATACCAGATGTTTTGCCACTATATGATTTTTGTTAACTTTTACCTTTTTTCTTGTCGAACTTACCATCCTTTCGCAAAAATTTCCCCTTAACGGCCAAACCTTCGCCCACCGTTGAAGATTTATGCTTCTTTCGTTTGTTCAAGTCCTTAGAATACAAGGTTGATTGAACTTCTTCAAAGGTCAGGGACTCCCTTCCATACAAGAGAGTTTCTTTGAAGTGAGCATGATCTTCACATCAATATTTTCAAGATCAAGAATCAGCTTGTTGAACATATCCAACTGCTCAGCCAACACTTTGTCGATTCAGGTAGAGTTGATTCACCAGAAATTTGGTCATGTACAAAATTTTAAGTTTCGCCCATAATCCCGATGATGTAGTCTCCTTTGATGCCTGTCGAAGAACCTTATCACCAAGGCTCAACAATATTGCGTTATGGGCTTTCTCGATTATGTCTGTCTTTTCTTTTGCCGTTAACGTTGCGTTCATGGCTGCCTCACCCTTCAACGCTTCCAAACGACCTTGTTGAACCAATATGGCTTTCATCTTCAAGCGCCACAGACCGAAGTCATTCACTCCGGTGAACTTTTCAATCTCATACTTTGTTGAAGACATCTTCTCCCCGCTCACCGCACCAATTTGTTGTGAATCGGATACCTTGAAACAAAGTATAAACGGTTTCTTAATGATCAAGAAACACACAAGGATTATGGTTAACAAAGAAAACAAGGTAAAACAACAAGGAACAACAAGGATTGGTTATAAACTATTATTCTTTGCTTTCTCTTAGAAAGAAGATTACAAGTATACAAGAATAACAAATAACCTCTCTCTCTTGAAATTAGGATATTATCTTCCTATTTTTCCTTATGTCAAGATTGAGAAACTAGCATCCTATTTATAAGAAAAATAGCACACTAACATAATGGAATTTTTAACAATTACCCATTACAAGCTAACTTAGGGTACAAGCTAACTTAAACACTTGGGCTTACAAGTAAGACCCAATACAATATGCTAACAACCTAACAATATTGATTAATGTATGTTAGAACAAACTTCGACTACAACACGCATTATTTTCAACAGCAGCATGCGAACAAACTTCAACCTCATGCTTAATTCCTGTCGAACCAGAAGCTACGCTTCGACCATAATAGATTTCGATCCAACATCTCACAATGGTGTTAAACTTTTACTCGAATCATGATATCAAATCTCCTACTTTTCAAACTTTGATTCAAATCATACCTTCATAATTTGACTAAAAAAATCTTGTTGTCTATTGTTTTCTTTTTTGTGCCTACCCTCTAACACTATATTTTACCCTTTTTTTTTTCTTTTTTATATCATATACATGAAAAAAAGAAAAGAAGAAAGTGTGTGACCAAAAGAATTAAAGATTTAAACCTAATGGATCCATGCAACAAGATAAAACTAATTAAAGATTAAATAAAACTAGCTAAATATAAAATAAAAACTAATCAATCTAATACTTAATACAAATTATTTTTAATACTATATTAGTATTACAACATAATTTTTTATAGAATATGTTTCACAAGGAGGTCATTTTCTATTGCGACTAAGTTGAACCATGTGAAGTTGTTAGCTCTATTTTTTAGCTCATCCATATCTCCACCTCACAATAATGATGATCATTAGGTGATTACAATAGTGATAATGATACTAATACAATAAACTTTTTTACTGTCTTCTTGACAAGTAAAATACAAAGAAATAATTGAACTCAAGAAATAGAACTAAGCTCAGAGACTTCAATCAAACTTTAATAGAAGATGACTTCAAAACAACATCATTCTATCACTAAGTTTTTTTAGTATTACTTTTTTAATATCTTTTTATGTTATTATTTTAAATAAAATTAAAATTATATTCTTTAAAATTATAAAGTCAAGTTGTAACCAATAAAACAACACCTCTTAGTTAGATATGAATTAGTCAAACAAAGATCATCACTCTATGTAGAGTTAGTTAGATAAGAATTAGGTTATTCCTTGATCACAATGATCAAAATCTCTCCCTCAAATTACTCTCTCTATTCTTTTATTCATTCTCTCAGTTTCATCGCTATATGGCATTTCCGGCTACAATTGTTGTTCTTCCTTTAGGCACTCTTTTCATTCTTTCAGGCCTCATTGTTAATGTAATTCAGGTAAAATTCAATCCATAATCATTCATTATATATCATTGATATCATTTTACGTAAGGGTTTTTGCATGCACGTGCATTTTTCATTTAACTTCTGTGTATTCGGATCTGGTAATGAAGAAACTTTAAGAAAAGTAAAAAACAAAATGAAACTGATTTAGCTATTATGATACATATTGACATGAGGTGTCATACAATTGTATCTTGCAACGTGTTTGTTTCATAATATTGAAAAATTTCCATGTAAACTATATATATATATATATATATATATATATATATATATATATATATATATATATATATATATATATAGGTTTGATATTATTTGAAAAACTTAAGTCACTCTACATGGCTATTCCACATAGTGATTTCTTATTTATTTTATCGTCAATGATATTTAATGCTGTTTAACCGGTCCTAAATTTTCCGTGACATATATTTAGCTATTTCTTGATCACAAAAATTAAAAGAGAAAAAAAAGTCTCCCTCTCAAACTATTCTCTTTTTTCTTTTATTTGATTCTCTCACTTTATTACTTCGAAAATCTCAAACTAAATTAATAGATTAGAGATTGTATCTTGCAATCCTGTTTAGGGTAGTTTTGTTATATATAGTGGATTCTAAATTCGGAAAAAATGAGAAGATTGTGTTAGAGTGTTGACAGCCAACATGTTTAATTTCTATAACATGGATCAACTACAAAATAATATAAATGTTAGGCCGTTGTACGTAGGCAACACATTGTATGATTATAATACAATGTCAAAAAAGTAAGTGTTGTTGCATCGCCGCCCAAATGTAGTGAAAAATAAGTAAGGATTTCCATATTTTTGTGAATGAGTGTGGATAAAGAAGTTAATTCATGAGAGGAGGTTTTGTTTTGGATCATGGAATATATGCACACTTACCAGAAAACTATGAAAATAGTGGACCTCACGGTTAGAAGGAAGATCAGTTTTATGTACCTACAAGAAACCAAGTTAACAGGTGAAAAAGCAAAATAATTACACAACTCGAGATTTAAATTTTGGTACACCGAAAAAATTAGGTCAGGAATTAGGGTGGAGATTATTGTGGACAAGAAATTGAAGAAGGATATTGTGGATTTGAAAAGAATAGGAGATCGAATCACAAGCTTGGAATTTGTAGTGGAACAAGACACCTTTAATGTTATTAGTGTTTATGTACCTCAGATTAAGTTAGCAGAACACCTTAAAATAAACTTTTAGGAAAATTTAGAAAGCTTACTTCATGATATACCTCAAGAAGATAAGCTTTTCCTAGGGGGGGGTGTCCCAATGGACATGTAGGCGGCATAACAAGAGTTTTTTAGAGCGTGCATGAGAGGTTTGGCCTAGGGGAGGTGAATGCAGGAGGTATATCTATCTTGGAGTTTTCATCGTCTTTGGATCTTACTATGGCAAGTACATGACTTAGAAAAATAGACGAACATCTTATCACATATAAAAGTGGGGTGACATATTCTCTGATATATTTCTTTCTTATTAGGAAGTCCAATAAAAAGATTTGCTTGGATAATAAAGTTATTTTGCGAGAGAGCTTGACTACCCAATAGAGTTTTGATTATGGATTTAAGAATTAAAGGGAGAGTAAAAAGAAGAATTCATATGGTAGCGCCAAAGATCAAGTGCTGACATTTAAAGGGTAAAAAACAAGAAATTTTCAACACATGATCTTGGAGGAAGAGTTTGAACAACTACAAGGAAGTAAAAATGATATGTGGTTTAAGATGGCTCTAGAGATTAGAAAAGTGGATAAAAAGACGTTGGGTGAATCAAGATGTTTTGGACATAGGAGTAAAGAATCATGTTGGTGGAATAAAAATGTCTAGAGTAAAGTTAGAGTAAAAAATAATTGATTTAAAAATTGGTCTGTGTAAAAATGCTTAAACGTGGGATAAGTACAAGAAATGTAAGAATGAGACCAGGAAGACGGTGAGTGAAGCAAGAACCTAAGATTTTGACGAATTATACCAATCTTTGAGAACCATGGAGGAAAAAAATCTATATATAGGCTTGCTCAGGAAGAGAAAGAAATACTAGAGATTTGGATCAACTAAAGTGTGTTAAATATGAAGAAGACAAAGTTTTAGTTTAGGATAAAGATATAAATGATGGATGGAAGGCCTATTTCTACAACCTAGTTAATGAAGGATATGATATCTCACCGGACTCTAGTAGACTTGACATTAGAGAAGGAGATCGAAACTATAATTACTACAGTCGAATTCAAAAATAGGAGGTAAAGGAATCATTGAAAATAATGAGTATCAATAAGGTTGTTGTACTAGATAACATATTGAAGTGTGGAAAATTCTTAGAGATATAGATATTGAGTGGCTCACCAAACTCTTTAATGAAATTATGAGGTTAAAGTGCATGTTGGATGAATGGAGAAGAAACACTTTAGTTCCAATCTATAAGAACAATGAGATATACAAAATTGTGCAAATTATAAGGGAATTAAGTTTATGATTCATACCATGAAGTTATGAAAAAGATTGACTGAACGAAGATTAAGAAAAGAGACTCAAGTCACCGATTTGGTTATGCCTAGAAGATCGACCATGCAAGTGATTTATCTATTACGATGTGTGATAGAGTAGTATTAGATGGAGGGACAAGACCTGCACTTAATTTTTATTGACTTGGAGAAGGAATATGATAGAGTGCCTAGAGAAATTTTGTGGAAATCCCTTAAGAAAAAAAGGATTGCTTATATTCGAGCTATCCAATATATGTATGAAAGGGTATCGACTAGTGTGCGGACACAGGGTTGAGAGACGGACGATTTTTCCATTACAATCGATTTTTCATTGAAGTTCAACCCTAACCCCCTACCTTTTTACCTTAATTTTAGACGTACTCACATAACACATCCAAGAGCTAGCACTGAGATGCATAGTTTTTATAAATGATATAGTTCTTATTAGATAGTCGAATGAGAATTTAAATGAGATGTTGGAAATTTTGAGACGAGCTTTAGAGACGTATGATTTTCGCATAAGCAAGAGTAAGACTAAGTATATGACATGGAAGTTCAACAAAAGAAGAAATGTTTCTAACTTAGAGGTGAAAATTGGAGATCATATTGTTCCTCAAGTCACTCGGTTTAAATATCTTGGATCCGTAATACAAAATGATAGAGAAATAGAATGGAAAGTAAACCATCGAATTCAAGACGTGTGGTTGAAATGGAGAAGGACAACAGGTATTTTATGTGATGCAAATGTACCACTCAAATTGAAGAGAAAGTTTTATCAAATAGTTGTAAGACCTATGATTTTGTACGAAATAAAAAGTTATGCGGTTAAGAATCAACACGAGAATAAAGTAAGTATAACAGAGATGAAGATGTTGCGGTGGATGTATGGTAAGACTCGACGGGATAAAATTAGAAATAAAATCTTAGAAGGAATGTTGGAGTAGTGCCTATAGTATAAAAGATAATGGAAAATAGACTTAAGTGGTTTGAGCATGTAGAGAGAATACTGGTAGATTTTTAGTAAGAATGGTAGACCAGATAGAGAGAATACCGGTAGATTTTGTAGTAAGGATGGTAGACTATGTGGAGAGAAACAAACAATTAGAGAAATATAAATACCTAGAAAGACTATCAAAAAAGTTATTAAAAAATATCTCAAAATTAATGATTTGAATAGAAACATAATACTTGATAGAAAATTACGGTAAAAATTGATCCATATAGTCAAATTCTAATTAATAAAATAATGCTTAGTTGTTAGTTGTTGTTATAGGGATTGTATCTTGCAATTGCAACTTGTAAAAGAAATTCTTATTTTTTTTAATGCACAATTTCCCTAATATCGAAAAGTAAACAATTTCTCAAAATTTGCAGGTTGTCATCTATGTTCTTTTTCGTCCAGTATCAAGATATCATTACAAAAAAGTAAACAAAGTGCTCACAGAAGTACTATGGTTAGAGCTCATATGGCTGGTTGATTGGTGGGCAGGCGTTAAGGTTTGTTTGATCGATACTTTCCGTCTGATTATAGACGTGTGCCGACTTTATAATGTAGTCGACTGCATGTCGACTGCATGCTACGTGTTGGATTAAGAATATTGGTAGGCAAGAAGAAAAATCTTACTAGTTGAATGATCTTGATGTTGCAGATTGAACTATATGCAGATTCAGAAACCTTTAAATTGTTGGGTAAGTTCTTATATTTTATTTTTTTTCTTTAACATTTTGTTGCAACAAGATCTCATAAATTTGCATTTGAGAGAATTTTAGGTAAAGAAAATGCACTTCTGATATGTAACCACAGGAGTGACATTGATTGGCTTATTGGATGGGTTCTAGCTGAGGTAAATTCTTTCATGTTCTAATATAATTTGTTAAATTACATCTTTGTTTTGATCTTTTATTTATATCATATGGCTTCGTGTGTGACAGCGTATGGGTTGCCTCGGTAGCGTTGTCGCCATTATGAAGAATGAAATCAAATATCTTCCTGTAAGTATTTGTAATCATCTCTTCGCAACACAACTGATAAGGTTTCTGATAGGAATATCTAGATTGAATCCAATGCAAACCACACAAACCGGGACGGATATTAATCTTTTGCTATGAAAATTCGATCTTAACTGATCTATGCAGGTTCTAGGTTGGTCAATGTGGTTTGCTGATTTTCTATTTCTGGCAAGAAATTGGGCTAAAGATGAACAAACACTGAAGGTAAATCAAAATAAATCATCCTAATATATGTTTTAACAGAATGTTTTTATCAGAATTTTATTCATATCTCTCTTGATTTTTGTTGGCAGACAGGTTTTGAGCAGCAAGTGCGAAATCCGGTGCCTTTTTGGTTGGCTCTTTTCCCCGAAGGAACTCGCTTTACACAGACAAAACTTATAGAAGCTCAGGAATTTGCTAGGTCTAGAGGAATGCCTATACCGAAAAACGTTTTGGTTCCTCGTACTAAGGTGAACAACATTTTGATTTTGCTGAAGCTGATAAACATCTTTCACTGCTGATATAACCTTTCTCCAGGGTTTCGTCACAGCTGTAATGCATACATGGACATTCGTTCCAGTCATTTACGATTGCACGTTTATAGTTTCGAAGACTGAGCCTTCACCTACAATGTTGAGAATATTTCAAGGCATTCCTTGTACGGTAAGGTTGTGAAAACATTGACAGAAGTTAACGATGCAATTAACGATATCTGGATTATCCGCAATCCTACAGTTGGACTATTCCTCTGCTCTTTTTTTTTCTTCAGGTGAAGGTTCAAGCCAAGCGGCACAAAATGGAGGAACTTCCGGAAACAGCCGATGGCATTGCACAGTGGTGCAAAGATCTTTTTGTCGCCAAGGTATTACGAGTAACTTAAATGTTAAGTTCCTAAAGAGAATGCGAAACTTATAACACTTTCTCACCAATCAGGATGCTTTACTAGAGCAATATAATACTACCGGCATATTCAGCGAATTTGAACTTCAAGAAAGTTGCCGGCATAAAAGATCTATAATGGTAAGTTGACATGTTTGGCTCGAGTAAAAAGGTTTACCAAACAGGAAAAATTACTGATGCAAATTATTAACAGGTTGTGCTAAGTTGGTCTTGTCTCCTTGGCTTCCTTCTTTACAAATTCTTCAAGTGGTCTTCACTCCTATCCACGTGGCAAGGAATTTTGTTAACGGTGGTTTTCCTGATTATCGTGTCAGCTGTTATGGAAACACTCATTCATTCATCTCAATCAGAAAGTTCTAAACCTGCCGATTTACCTATACAAAACCCCATCAAGCAGAGGCTTCTTCATAGATAAGCAAAAACTCACCATGAATTAATGTTAATCCCTTTACATGTCTTTATCTCAGTCGGCAACAACATATGTACATTACATGTTTCTTCGTCCGTAGCTTTTTGGTTAGAAAATGCAGGATTTGTTTAGGTAGAATAATGTCATTGATATTCAAACTAGTTCGCTCCTAGCGCGTATTATAGCAACATAAATATGTCTTTTAACGTAAATTCATGTATCAGAAAAGTATTAGTAATGGTAAGGAACTGGTGATCAATGAAAAAGAAAGAAAAATCTGTCAAAATTTAAATACTATCATTTAGATGAACACATTGCATGGCCCTATTTTACGAATACATTGATAAGTCGTATACATGTCTGAAATCCTTACAAAGTATAGACGAGAAATCACAACACTGGCCTCTTCCTTAATGTCCTTAGTTTTGTTTCACCTTCATGGCTGGTATATTCTTAGCAAAAACTCACCGCTTTAACTTCTTCGAACCTTCTTTTTGCTGCTGCAAAATTTAGCATCATGATATATTTTACTGATTAGAAGCTAAAGAGGGGTAGCAAATCATGATAATTGATCTTTTTTGCAGCTTCATGCATTATCATTAGTCACAAAATTTAGACATCTTAGATCTATCATACAAAAGAATCGAACTTGTTGCAGCTTCATGAATCATAATAAATCGGATAGTCCAAAAATATAAGAAAGACAGTGCATACCGGCTTTGAATCAGTGGCGGTTGTTGGAGAGGGTGTTTTAATTTTACCACTACCAGAGACAACCTCGTCCATGCTTTGTCCCTGTCGTCTGTATCTACCACCAGAAGCAACAAATCCAGGGCATGGTCTGTAAGCCTTTATGGGCCACCATCCAAAGCCAGGCACAGTTGCAATCCCGCCTTGCATCCTTCCTTCACCATTGCATCCTCTCTCTATTTCTTGTTTTCCACATGCTTTACAACCACTGTTAAAACATGTTCAGAAACTATATACCTTAAAATATGTTGATGTTTTTCTACATGACAGAGACACTCTATATTGAAAGTTTGTCGTTAATAGGTAATACTTGAAAAGTTTTGATTAAAAAAAAGAAAAGGAAAATGGATGGATGATACCTTTGTTGGGTTGAGGATTTTGATTGATTGGGAATAGCAAGTTGTTCTTCTGGTGAAGAAGAAAGGAGGGAAGTTGGAGTAGAAGAAGGAGAACACTGTGAGGGAGGAACAAGAATCTTAGAAAAACAAGGGGAAGTAGTAGCTGACCATGGATTTTTTGGCTTGTGCAATTGAACCTGATGATAATGTTGAGGAGTTGGAACCGAAAGGAAAGCTATTGTCATTCTTTCTCTCTCCCTCACTCCCTCAGTCTCTCTATTTGGGACAGAGTAATGTGAGCCACTCTTTTAATTCTCTACTTATCCTAAATTTCAAGTATTTTATCAGTGTGAGGATGTTAAAGAAGAGTTGAGATTTCTTTTCTCAAGAATTAAGGCACAATTTTAATCCAATTCCGAAAGAAAAAAAAACAGATTAATAAGACTTATGTTTAAAAAATAGATATAGTAAATTTCTCTTTCATATAAAGTGCTTCATTAATAATAATTTTACCAAATAAAATAGATTTTCAGCTATAAATATCTATTTAATCGTCAAAAAAAATGAATTAGTCCCTTTTACATGGGCAAGTTGTCCGTGCAGTAGTAACATTCCTACAATATTTCTTAAACAATTTGACAATAAGAATGATAGAATCGTTGTAAGGGGATTAATGTGCAAGGAAATGCAAAATTGTGCCCTTAAAAACACAGTTAAAGGAATAAATAAAAAAAGTGAAATTTTACTATTTGAAAAAAAAAAAACAGTATTTTGACTTTTAAAAGTTGAATGAGCAATACGCTTTCTACAACAAAATCATCATTTGTTAGCACAAGTTTGGAAAAATCTCTCAGCAAAAAATGTACACCCTACTAAAATGCACGCCAAAGTTGGAGTATGCTTTTGCATTAGCTCCCGCAATTGCGGCTCGCCGTCCGTTTTGATTCACAGGGAATCTTTTCCATCGATCTTTTTGTGTTTACTAATCCATTAACTCTATTTTTAACTCTTTTGTAGCCCATTGCAATTTCCTGTATTATATACAGTATGAAAACAAAAGATTCAAAGCTCAACAAAACTTCCAATTACCAAAATAATTTCAAGCATCTTGCTTCTGCAAATAAACCTTTTCTGAAACCAGTATCAGACATAATAACATATCATCTCTCTTACTATTATTATCCATGCATAATTTGTTGCTCTACATCCCCATTCATCACAGAACTGTGATGATGAACCATATACCACCGTCCATTATGGAACTCAAACACATTTGTTACATTGAACGGCCCTGTATCCATGTCAACATATGTTTTCATGGTAACCCAAGCCATGTCAGCCAAGACCCGAGCTCGTACATCCCGAACCTGAAAGTTCAATCCTTGCTCCCAGTTGAAAACGAGTTGCCAGCCCCGCATTACTCCATTATACCTGTAGCACGGAATATTGGGTTCTTTAACCGTGTTTATTCAGAGCAGAATGACAAAAATTACAATGAAATGCAAAGAATTGTCCATATAATTTCACAAACTTGCAAGATCTCTAAAAGAAACTATTTATCAAATATATAGGTCTATTCTCCAATACCTTGAGTACCCGGTCCCTAAGTTACCAAAACCCAGTTTTATTGACCTGAAGCTAATACTTGAGAATTCAGTCAAAATATCTAAGCTAGAAAAACAATAAAAAATTTGAACTGCTCATATTTGCTAGTACTCTAGATTAGATGTCTCTAGCACGAGGAAAACCCCTGCCTAATAGAGAGTTAGCAAGGAAGAGAAAGAGGGGAAGGAGGTCAAAAGTAGATAACTACTAGGGACCATATCATACTGCCCTCTTTTCTAAGGGTCTATTAAGGAGGAGGATTTTGGAGGATTAAGTCTATATCTTAATATATGTTTAAAATTAGAGAAAAGGTTTTATAATTTGCCTAATCTAGACATGAAAAATAAACCTTCCCCTCCCCTCCAAAACCTTCCTCTCCCTCTCAAACAGATCCTAAATGATTGTCGTTTCAGGTTGTTCCACAAAAAAAAATGAATGAATGAACGAGCATAACAGTTGTATAAAATTATCCTTATTAACCATTGGTTAATAATAGTATAATGACTTGAGAGTAGTGCATACAATATTACTTATGAGTGATATTGGAAAAAGCAAAATTAATTGTCTTGAAAACAACAATAAGAAAAATGTTCTGAAACAACTGTCATTTAGGAAACGGAGGGTGTAAGATGTTCTTTTATATCCTAAAAATCATCTAAGGTTCTAAGTGGAAACAGAGGGGTAAGATGTTTTTTTATATTCTCTTGTATCTGACTTAGATATAAAAACAAGACAAGTCCAGATTGAGTATCAGTTACAAAAATCAGTGACCCTAGTCAACTATAAGCATCCAAGAATTTCTGTCAATTTTATATACTTGGGACCTGACAATCTCTTTCAAGTAATACAGGGTATATCGTATAAATGCCATAACCAAAAACCAACACACGACAACTTAAACAAAAATATGAAAAATGGATAATTTTATAACAGAAAAAGATCATACCCTGAAAAAAGTTCTCCTGAGGCATGGATGCATTTCACATAATCTGCATTGAGCCAAAAACGACGCATTGCCGGAATGGACTTGTCTCTTACAATATTGAAAAATTCTGTATTAACAATCACAATTGCTCTTGTAGCAGCATAGTAAGCCTTCCACCCATTTCTTGGTGTGACGCTACTTTGTTCCAATGTGAAGTCCTAAAAAAATATTTTAAAAAGATTAGATACACATGGCAAAATGAGAATCACAAATGGAACAACCAAGAAACAGATGGAATAACCAAGAAACAACGCCGCACAAATCCACTTTCCTCTACAACCTAAACCCCACATTTTAAGGGCAATAGCAATTTGAAAACAGGACAATACAGGAGTCAAGTTGAAGCCCTAATGAGTCAATTATCCCATACCCTGTTTCTTCATATTCTCAAACACCTACGTTGAACACTCTAGGATTTCCAAGTATCTGAGAAAGTCTATTGTAATTTTTCCAACTGAACTAAACAAAACCGAATATAAAAATTCCAGTATCGTCTGTTGTTTTCTAAACCTAGAAATTGAAAAGGGCAAAAAGAAACATGAAGAGCAATGAATTCACCTTGTGATAAAGGGCTTTCCAGGCATTATCATCATTAGCAGCCTTCCGCATCAAAGAATTAGTCATGGAAAGCCGACACAAACTCGGATAATCCAAATAACTAAGAGCGTGCGTAGTAATCTCTGGAACAAGCTCCTCCATCATAGAACAACCACTTCTCCGATCAGTCAACACAACCGGCGCAGGAGAAGGACTGATCTCCATCATTTCCGCAACACTTCCGTTCAAGTACGGCACAGAATCTTGAGAATCGGAGGAAGCGCAGTTGCAGTGGTGGAACGGCGGCGTGAATCTGGTGAGTGAAAACCGAAAGGAAAACGGTCGGATGAGAGAGAAGAGCGCGAGGAAGAAACAGAGGGCGGTTACTGCGACGGCGAGGATGAAGGGTTCGGAGAGAAGGGAGAACATATCGATGCATAAGACATGAAAAATTGAGATTCGAAGAACATGAAAACCCTAGATTGGTGGAATTGGAAACCCTAAATTTGAAGAGAGAAATGAAGGGGGAAATGGAAAAGGGTAATAGTAATAATAAGAAGAAAGAAAAAGAGTGGAGTTGAAATTGTAATTGGAGAGAGTGGATGCTACTCGCTTGCTTGAGTGCTCTCTCAATCACTGAAAGTATGAACCCAACCGTTCACCACTGCTGCGTTCATGTTGCCTTCTCCGTCAAATGCGAGTAGTAACTAGTAACAATGTATTTTATTTTATTCCATTTATTAAAACTATTTAATTATTGCAAATAATTTTATTGATTATTGTATAATATTTTTCAAATAATTTTATTGATTATTGTATAATATTTTTCAAATGATTTTAATATTCTAAGGTTATAATATCATTTTTTAGTTACGAATTAGCCCATCAAATATTAAAATAAGGAATTAAACTCTCATGACTAAAAGATATGTATATTATAAAAATTTTAAAATTATATAATATGATATGATATGATGTTAATGGTTACTAACCTTGTTTGAAAGATAACATGATTCGGGTGATGAATAGTTAGGGTTTCACTCAGGCGAGCTTCGATCATTATTTTCGTTGTCTTTTTTTCGTCTATTGAAATATGAGTCAACTTTTTTACTGTTGAAAATATAATTCTATGTGTCAAAGCAGTATTTTCGACAAAGTTTGTTGTCGTCGAAATGTTGTGTGTCGAAATGTCGAAGAATGTCTCGACAAAATTGTGACTTAGCTTTATTTTGTTTGTTTAGTTGAGTTAGTTATGTTAGTTAGGGTTGCTTGGTGTGCAAGCAAATCTAACCTATAAATAGGGAGTAATCATATTATTGATTGCAACTGAAAACACAACAGAAGCATGGTTGAATAAAATTCTTAGTTTGAGAGCAGAGAAAAACTCTGCTGAAACAAATTCTTCTTCCTTCTCTTCATAAACCTTAACTCATTCTCTCCTAATTATATTTTTCTTCTTCCATTATCATTGTGCAGCAGCGATATAATCTTGCAACCAAAGGTGGTTGATTCGCTCGACTGAAGAGTGAAAAACAAAAGGAATAATCAATCAAGAAGATTGATTCTTAATCATCAAGATTTGGTTCGGAATTCATCAAAATTTAGTTCGAAATTCATCAAGTTATGGTGAAATTCTTGAACGGAAATCAAATGTATTTCCAACACCTACAAAAAGAAATCAGGTCAATAAAACATCTGCTAAAAATAAATAGTAATAATTTCATAAGAATAACACTTAAATCATAAACCATAAACCTTACTAATTCAAAAAACTCATCAACGTGGGATAATATGTCCCATATATAAACAAATATTTCATCCATATCGTACGAAATTTCTCCTAGAACACGACTGTCTCCCTCTCCATATCACTAAGTTTCGCTAGAAGAAAGCACGTGATGAACAGGGGTCCGCCTGTCCTCAAAGATAGCCTCGAGCATTGGGCGTCGCCTCTAACCCTAATAAACGTATCCTTTCAGTTTTTATAATTGAATATGTATGGGGAAAGCAACGTCCTCCTCGGGGTGGAGCTCACAGAGACCGCGCACCCCAAAATATTCCTTTCGCCTTGTAGAATGAGGAGAATATCCCAACAGTGTGTTTAATATCCAAGCCCCAGCAGAGGATCTAAAATCTTTAGATGAATGCCTGACTATTCGAATATATATAGAAATGGGTAGCACCTTGATAATATCGAATTCGAAGATAGTAAAAAGGATGTTTGATACGTGCCAAAAATATGTAAAATATATTAGCACTTATTAACTTAATTCACAAGTAATCAATGAAACCCCCTCCCCCAATTTATCAAGAAAATTTAATAAAAAACATGTATGAACTTTTTAACTATGTATATACAAAGTACAGGCAAAAAGGACCAAGAAAACACTAAAGTGCATCATTCAAGCCCCAAAGATGGTTAAGCCATAAATGGGCAGCAAAAGTTGGCTAAGGAAGAAACATGCAACAAGCTTGCTTAGCTAGAAATGAGCAACAAAAGTTGGTAGAAATGGGCAGCAAAAGTTGGTTAAGCCAAAAACAGACACAAAGCACGTTAAGTGAGAATAGGCAACCAAAAAGACTCCATATCTAAGTGATTTCAAGACTAAGTTACTTCAAGGTGAATGTAGAGTTTATGAACTAATCGAGGATGGTGATGTGCCATCCTCTCTCAAGCCTATAATATGTGTGTCATGTTCAGTTCAAAGGGAGTTTCTGTGGAGATGAAGATCGAAGGCGAAAGCGATGCTCGAGGGGTCGCTGCAGAAGCTGCCCAAGCCATTTCTTTTAAGGTTTTACTCTAAATCTATGATAAGTAAGCATAGTTGATTCTCTTTTACTGGATTATATGTAGTCATCTTTATACTCACATATTAATTATGGTAATGACGCTTTATGTAATTCTACTTAAGCTTTAATATTGATAATTCTTCGTTCATAATGCTTGTTTTTAATTAGCTACCTAAAACATGTTTTCATGGTACGACTTAATATACGAGAGGTTTTGGTCGTCACTAGATCCAAGTATACACTTATTGGATGCTAAGGCCTAGAGATAGGTTAAGGTTTAATGTCTATTTGATATCAATATATGTATTCATTGTTTGAACTTAATATTGTTGTATTTAATAGTGCGAGTGATGAGTTATGATGAGTGAAACAGGTGAGCGTATTAATATATAAGTAGAAGAGCATGTGTGACCAATGGTTATACATAAGGATAATGATGATGATGATGATGATATCTAACCCCAACAAGTTTTTTTCATTATTAACACCAAAATCTCATTTTATTTTTCGCAGCCAAACAACATTAAACAACTCTTACTTAGAATCATAAAAGTTGTTGAACTAAAAAATGCAATAAGCCTATGTGGATACGATAATATTGCACTTTTTATTTGCACTGCAACAAAATGGCTCAGTTTCTGAGAACTAGCATTAGTTTTTAAACATAATAAGATAATTTTTATCATTTTAAGTATTCGGTGAAACTAGCAAGAGTGATGCAATTCATAATTAGAAGGTTGACATGAAGGAGGTCAAATGCTATTGTTGTCAAAAGTTTGGTCATTATGCTTAAGACTGTTACTTCAGCAAAAACAATGGTGATGACAAGGGCATGGATCACTTGCTCATGTTAGTATGAGTGATGTTTAAAAGTTCATCTTGTGGTTGTAA
Organism: Lathyrus sativus; assembly: GCA_963859935.3. Lineage (NCBI taxonomy): Eukaryota > Viridiplantae > Streptophyta > Magnoliopsida > Fabales > Fabaceae > Lathyrus > Lathyrus sativus. Next base: position 693,473,960 of record OZ012741.1, on the reverse strand, counting down.
CATATTTGCCTTCAGATAAAGAAAATGTTTGGTACCTTGACACAAGTTGCAACAATCATATTGTTCTGGACTGGACTGAGACCTGCCCCTCAGTCGACCAGGCCCAACCCAGTACCACGATGGAGAGGCCCAACAAGGCACAATCCTCCCCTGTCGGGCACGCACCTCAACAAGGAACCTCAATCTGGCATGTCATTATCTTGCACGGGGAGAGCTCACGCGCTTTCCCCACGAACTCCACGTGCTCCCACGCGGGGACACGTTATCAAGAAACTACCCACCTCCGAAAGAGTCGGTCATCCCACCTTCCAAAGATCACGAGGCAGTTGATCCAGGGAAAAGAACATGTGATGGTCTTCCCTACGCACGTAAGCCCTGGAAGTTACTTGAGTTGGGCTTGGCAATCTGGCCCAACATAATGTAACGGTTGGCCTTGCGCTCAGGACTCATTATAAATACCCTCTTTCACTAGAGGGTCATCTATCTTATTCTTCATGCCTATTCTCTTTGTACTTTCTCTTTCTAAACTATGTTACTCACTTAAGCATTGGAGTACCTTGCAGGTACACCCCTTCCTCCTCTACAATACCGGTGAACACAAGAGCTCACAACGCGTGGCAGGCTACTGATTCCTTTCTGATTAGGTGAGATCAGTGGCGCCGTCTGTGGGAACTTTTTACTCCCCCGTTCTTTCTCATATCCAAGCATAAAAGCTCAAGAACCAAAGTAACTTTCAACTTCCATTTTGATCATAGCCAGCCCGCGCGACAATAATGCTTCGGAAACCGCCTTCGTCCCTTTCTCCAACGAGGACGGCCACGACCCCATTGTGATCGTTCGCAACTACGAGGGAGACTACAGGGATGGGCGCACTGCCTATCCCTCCTTGGAAGATGCGGTCTTTAATGACGTTCGATGCTTCGATAGCCCGGCTGTCTACCAGCCCATCCCGGTGCCAGCAGGCACCAACCCTACCATGATGGCTTTGTTCGCGGCGATCAATCATACCAACCTGATGATCTTCCAACAGAACATCCAAATAATGATGCTCGAAAAGGGAGTGACCATCACGCTCTCCCCCGCAGAGACATCGTCGTCCAATTTCCAGCAGCCCCTTTCCTCTATCGCGAAGGACGCAACATGTCGACGATTCTCGGAGCCTTTATCCCCGACTAACTGGGCTTCACCCTCGTTTGGAGCGACCACAACCAATGGCTTCCTAGAAGCACGACCGATTACCTACCTAGAAGGAGAGACACTCCCCAGCTCACAATAAGAACAAAGTCGAAGGAGGCGTCACTAAGCCAAGAGCCCGACCGAGGAGTCTTCCCCAACGAAACAGAAATAACCGAGGATCACTCTCCCCCTTACTGTCACCTGTCAGGAGTGACGAGGACGTCCAACACTCACCATTATGTAGGGCCATCAGAGAGGCCCCACCGCCCATCGGGATGGAGAAACCCCCTCCCTTGGCAACATACGATGGCACGACCGACCTAGGCAACCACTTAGAAAGCATCAATGCGATGCTCAACTATCGAAATGTGTAGAGAGACATCAAGTGCATGATTTTCCCCACTACCCTGAAAAAGGGTGCCATGACGTGGTACAAACACCTCACACCCGAATGCATCACCTCCTAGAGCAAACTGAAGAGGCAGTTCTCCAGGCACTTCACAGCTTCCTGGCACCATCCGAAGACAGAGGCGGCCCTGGAAGCCATTATCCAGAGGAGGAATAAACCTCTTAGAGATTACATAGAGAGGTTCAACCGAGAAGCCTTCCAGGTGTCCACCATGGATGATATTGAAGAAATTCCTGATCTAGAGAGGAATACGACCTCACTCCGACTTCTTCAAAGCCGTCGGGATTGAACGATCTTTTCTCCTCAAGGCCCAATCATACATCTAGTATGAGAAGATAGAGGCCGCCAGGGGCGCCAGGCATGAGTACGCTGCTTCTCCTCAACGAGGCGGGGAAAGAAGAAGAGAATACCGACCCCGCGAGTAGAGGGGACCAATGGGTCGGTTCACCGGGTACACGCTGCTCACAGCTCATCGAATGTAGTAATTTGGAATTTTAGAGGGGCGGTGTCCGTTTCCCGAAATCGACGCTCTCGAAGCCCAACATGGACAAATCCAAATGCTATTGGTTTCACCAGAGTCATGGACACATCACGGAGGATTGCATCTACCTCAAGGATAAAATCAAGATCTTAATTAAGGAATGGCACCTAAAACAGTACACTCTGAGAGATGAGGCTCCCCGACCTGAGACCCGCGAAGCCAAGAGGGTTGAGGATGTGACACCACCCTCCGAAGAATCCGGAATGCAAGTCGCCCTGTGTGTCTCCTGACCAGAGGATTTTCTCCTCCTCAACAAGCCCGCCAAACCATTATCCGCCCACAATCCATGGGAGAACTACCCCGCCACCTTAGTCATATCCAGGGGGCCCAATAAACTCTTAGTCGGGTCGGTCAAGAGGAAGTTCAAGGAATTGATCGACAAGAGCTCGAAGACAAATGCTACCCTTGACAAGTTCAAAGGTCAATCGAACCTGATCACCTTCTATCTCGAGGAGCTTCCCGGGGGAGCACCAAAATCCAGCATTCCCCTCTTGATAAAGGCTCAGATAATGAACTTCAACGTGCACTGAATCCTCGTCGACCATGGGAGCTCGGTGGATATAATGTATGCCCACTTGCTCACGATCCTACAGCTCGACAAGAGCCACCTGACCCTGTATGTAGGCTCTGACCTACAGGGCTTCAACGGCACCACCACCAAGCCTTGGGATACGTGGAATTGCTCATCACATTCAAGGTTGAGGAGGCCGCCATACAGGTGAAGGTCTGATTCTTGGTGATTGAGTGCCCCTCTTTGTACCAGTGCATCCTAGGAAGGCCGACTTTGGCTGAACTGACTGTGGTACCATCTAAAGTCTGCCTAAAGACGAAATACTACACGATCAGAGGTCGGGTCGTCACCCTCCATGGGGACATCGAGGCGCCTAGGAGATGTTTTGAGGCCGCACTCAAAGGGCTCAACTCGATCAACATCAACCCCAAGTTGACCGGTTGACTGCCTCGGGATGAGGAGCAGAAGCCACTTCCTTGTGTCAACTCTGTCAACCTCGACAGCTGCTTCCTCAGCAAGCAAGAGCAGAGCGCGGAATATGAAGATGCGCCTCCAACAGAAAATAGACAGTCGTCTCACCCAATGCACATCATTCTAGATGGAGACTTCTAGATCATCACGCTCGAAGATGACCCTGGAAGAAGCGTGAAGATTGGCACGAGAATTCTCGACCTGGCGAGGAAGCAGCTGAAAGCCTGCCTCCGGGAGAATGCCGATCTGTTTGTGTGGAGCGTAGTGGAGATGCTCGGCCTCGATTCTGATGCAACATGCCACCACCTCGCCATAGATCCAACCACTAGGGTCATAGTTCAATGTAGGCGTAGGCAGTCTCCCAAGAAAGCGGAGGCTGCTGAAAAAGCTGTAAAAGACCTCATAGAGGCAAATTTTATATTGAAATCCCAGTACACAACCTGACTGTCTAACGTTGTACTAGTTAAAAAACATAATGGAAAATGGAGGATGTGTGTTGACTATACTGATCTTAACCAGACATGTCCTAAAGATGCGTACTTTAACACCTGCGGTGAAAGAGGACGGTGGTTACATGTAACACCCGTGGGCGAGGGAGTTGTTGTCGGTGTCATGAGGCATGACAATGAGACACTCCTAGCAGCTTCTAGGGGAAAACCGAATTCACATCCGAATGAGAGGGATCCTGAGGCTATGCAGGTATGAGACTGCATGGTTGAATGAAGACTTATAAGGATTAATTGGTACTACCTATACCAACAAGATGCATCTTCTTTTCGGTAGCCCGTTCATAAGAACTCCATAGTTAAGCGTGCTTGACTTAGAGCAATTCTGGGATGGGTGACCTTCTGGGAAGTTTCCCAGGAAGCGTGTGAGTGAGGAAAAAGCATGCTGAAAAGACCCATGTTGGTTTGTGGGATCAGTCGGTAATCCTAAAAGCAATATGGGGCGTTACAAATGGTATCAGAGTCATACCTCTCCCAGTACGATGTGGTTCGGGGACGAACCAAGCGGAAGCTGGTGGGCATGTAACACCTGAGGTGAAAGAGGACGGTGGTTACATGTAACACCCGTGGGCGAGGGAGTGGTTGTCGGTGTCATGAGGCATGACAATGATACACTCCTAGCAGCTTCTAGGGGAAAACCAAATTGACATCCGAATGAGAGGGATCCTGAGGCTATGCAGGTATGAGACTGCATGGTTGAATGAAGACTTATAGGGGACGAACCAAGCGGAAGCTGGTGGGCATGTAACACCTGAGGTGAAAGAGGACGGTGGTTACATGTAACACCCGTGGGCGAGGGAGTGGTTGTCGGTGTCATGAGGCATGACAATGAGACACTCCTAGCAGCTTCTAGGGGAAAACCAAATTGACATCCGAATGAGAGGGATCCTGAGGCTATGCAGGTATGAGACTGCATGGTTGAATGAAGACTTATAAGGATTAATTGGTACTACCTATACCAACCCGTTCATAAGAACTCCATAGTTAAGCGTGCTTGACTTAGAGCAATTCTGGGATGGGTGACCTTCTGGGAAGTTTCCCGGGAAGCGTGTGAGTGAGGAAAAAGCATGCTGAAAAGACCCGTGTTGGTTTGTGGGGTCAGTCGGTAATCCTAAAAGCAATATGGGGCGTTACACGTACCCGCTACCTAACATCTGTAAGAGCACAGATTGTGTCTTAGTAATATCTCTAAGTTTTGATGATAACATTAATGATAATTTGTATACAAGAATTATACTCTCTAAATTTGTTCTAAACTGTTTTCTACAGGCACAAAAGATTTTAATCTTAAAGAGCAAATTTGATGTGAACAATAAATTCTGAATGGCTCAAGAGCATCTGAAGATTAGAAGAATCTGAAGTATAAGAGCTTAGTCATCAAGATTCTGAAGATACAACACGCTGCATATATTATCAAGAATCTGAATGAAAGAAGACTCTGAGTGAAGAGACTCTGAATGAGAGAAGACTCTGATCTGAGTGAAGACTCTGATCTAAGAGCATGTTACGCTTCAAGCACACAGCTGCACCAGACTCTGATTCAGCAACATCTGAAGAACATCTTAGGCTCTGAAGTTTCCAGAAGATTCTGAAGACTGAAGACTCTGATATTGATTGTTGATCTGAACTATCTGAAGAATTATTTGAAGAAGATTATTTTAATATATCCGTTGGAATATGCCAGCAAATCTTTCCTTAATTGGGATAGACATAAATCTCTGCAAGAAGATTATTCCTCTGATACATTCCATATATGGTAAATTCACAGCTCAGCAGACAATTGCTACACCCACATTTTGTGCGCCGTCTCTCTGCTGCAATAGTACAAAGGACAGTACTATTTGATATTGGAAATATCTTCTCCAACGGTATTATATTCTCTCCAATATTCAAGTGGCTATATAAAGGATATCATAGCACTTTCTTCAGTGACGAAGACGAAGTTTGAAAAACTTACTCTCAAGCGAAGAAACTCTCAAGCTCTCATATTCTTTATAGTTCATACTTTGTTCTAAACTTAGAGAAATAACACAGTTGTGTTTATAGCTTTCATAGAAGCAATTTATTACTCTTACATTGTATTACATTAATTTGTAAAGGAAGTTTTCCTTAAGAGGATCTAGGTTAGATCAGTAGCTCTTGAGAAGACTAAGAACAGTTGTTCTTAGGTGTTGCTATTTGTAATCAGTTGATTTGAATAGTGGATTAAGTCCTTGTTGAGAAAGGCAAATCACTCTTGAAAAGGGTGGACTGGAGTAGTTGAGTTCAACGAACCAGGATAAAAATACTTGAGTTTTTATCTTTGATTATTTTCTGTCATACTTATTCAACCCCCCTTCTAAGTATTTTCTCACCTTCAGTTGGCATCAGAGCTCCGGTTCTGCGTGTGCATTCACTTAACCGTGACAGATAAAGATCCAGTGAGAAGAATACTCTGTTATTTATTTGGTTGCTAATATGGGTGATATTCCTACATCAAGCAACAAATATGAAGGAGACAGAATCAACACCAAACCTCCAATGTTTGATGGAGAAAAATTTGATTATTGGAAAGATAGACTTGAAAGTTTTTTCTTGGGGTATGATGCTGATCTCTGGGATTTAGTCATTGATGGATATGAACATCCTACTAAGGATGGCAAAAAGATTGATAGAAAATCAATGACTGAGGAGCAGAAGAAAGAATTCAAGAATCATCACAAAGTCAGAACCATACTTCTTAATGCAATCTCTCATACAGAGTATGAGAAGATTACCAACAGAGACACTGCTCATGATATGTTTGAGTCTCTCAAAATGACTCATGAGGGAAACTCTCAGGTGAAAGAAACAAAGGCTCTGGCGCTGATACAGAAGTATGAAGCGTTCAAGATGGAAGAATCTGAGAACATTGAGACTATGTTTTCCAGATTTCAGATTCTAACAGCTGGGTTGAAAGTTCTGGACAAGGGCTACTCAACATCTGATCATGTCAAGAAGATCATCAGAAGTCTTCCTACCAGATGGAGACCTATGGTGACTGCATTGAAGCTGGCCAAGGATCTGAACAAAATCTCATTAGAAGAACTCATCAGTTCTTTGAGAAGTCATGAGATTGAGCTGGAGGAAGATGAACCCCAGAAGAAAGATAAAGGTAAATCCTTAGCTTTTAAATCTAACAAATCTGTTAAAGCTTTGCAGGTAAATGAAGAAAGCTCTGAGGAATCTTCTTCTGAAGAAGAAGATGAACTATCCATGCTGTCCAGAAGGATCAACAAACTCTGGAAGCACAAAGGGAAGAAGTTCAACAACTTCAGAAGATCTGATCAAAAGAGAGAATCTTCTGGACACAGAAGATCTGGCAAGAAAGAGGTCACTTGCTATGAATGTAAAGAACCTGGACACTACAAGAGTGAATGTCCCAAACTTCAAAAGGAAAAACCCAAAAGGAAGTTTGATAAAAAGAAAAAGGTTCTGATGGCTACATGGGATGACTCAGATGAATCTGAATCATCTTCTGAATCTGAGGAAGAATGTGCAAATGTTGCGCTGATGGCCAACACAAATGATCAAGATGAAGGAACGTCATCATCTGAATCTGAGTCAGAATCAGACTCTGACTCTGAAGAGGTATTTTCTGAACTCTCCAGAGCTGAACTTGTTGAAAGTTTATCTGACATGTTGGAAAGCTACAGCAAGATTAAACTCAAATACAAGAAGCTGAAAAGCAATCTTGAATCTGAGATTGATCTTCTGAGAACAGAACTTGTTGAGCAGAAAGAAATAAATTTAAAACTCAAAAATGATTTAGAAACAACTCAACAAGAATCTGATACTGAAACAGAGTCAAGTGAAAATATTTTAGAAAAATATGACTCCAGTTTTAAAAGATTCCTCACTAAAAGCATAGACAGAAGCAAAATGGCTTCTATGATCTATGGTGTTAGTGGGAACAACAGAAGAGGCATTGGATGTGAATCTTCCTCTGGAAGCAATCCAAAATCTGTTGATAAACTCTTCATCAAGAAGACTCCTCTGTATTCTCATTTTAAGTTTGGTCATCTGAATGATATTAAACATACAAGCTCTGAAAAGAGTACTTATGTGTTTAAGCCAAGGGCTAGCCAGAATAAACACTATGTTGAAAAACAGAAGTTTAGGCAAAACCACAGAACATCTAACCCCAAAGGACCCAAGAAGATCTGGGTACCTAAAAGTAAAATAATACCTGTTGCAGATGTTCTTAGCAGCAAAATCCAGACACCAATCATGGTACCTGGACTCTGGATGCTCACGACATATGACGGGCGAAAGGTCTATGTTCCAAAGCCTGGAACTTAGATCTGGAGGGGACGTGAAATTTGGAGGGAACCAGAAGGGCAAGATCATTGGCTCTGGTACAATAGGTAATGGTAACCTACCCTCTATTTCTAATGTTCTGTTAGTTGAAGGATTGAAACATAATCTATTGTCCATAAGTCAATTAAGTGACAGTGGTTATGATATCATCTTTAATCAAAAATGTTGCAAAGCTGTATGTCAAAAGAATGGTTCAATCCTATTCAGTGGAAAGAGGAAAAACAACATTTACAAAATTAACCTTTCAGAACTTAAAGTTCAAAATGTAAAATGCCTTTTATCTGTGAATGATGAGCAATGGGTCTGGCATAGAAGATTGGGACATATTAATATGAGACGTATATCTCAGATTAATAAACTCAATCTGGTCAGAGGACTCCCTAATCTGAAGTTCAATTCAGATGCTCTGTGTGGCGCATGTCAAAAGGGAAAATTTTCAAAATCTCATTTTAAACCAAAAAATGTTGTTTCCACTTCTAGACCATTGGAATTACTTCATATTGATCTGTTTGGACCAGTGAAAACTGCATCCATCAGAGGCAAGAAGTATGGGTTAGTCATTGTAGATGACTACAGCAGATGGACATGGGTAAAGTTTCTAAAACACAAGGATGAGTCTCATTCTGTGTTCATTGACTTCTGCAATCAAGTCCAGACTGAAAAAGAATGCAGAATTATTAAAGTCAGAAGTGATCATGGTGGTGAATTTGAAAACAAATATTTTGAAAAATATTTTTCTGAAAAAGGAATTGCACATGATTTCTCCTGTCCTAGAACTCCACAACAAAATGGAGTTGTAGAGAGGAAAAATAGAACATTGCAAGAAATGGCCAGAACCATGATCAACGAGACAAATCTGGCAAAATACTTTTGGGCAGAAGCAATAAATACAGCATGTTATATTCAGAACAGAGTGTCTGTAAGACCTCTTCTGGAAAAGACTCCCTATGAATTGTGGAGAAACAGAAAGCCCAACATTGCTTATTTTCATCCATTTGGATGTATTTGTTATATGCTTAACACTAAAGATCATCTGAACAAGTTTGATTCCAAAGCACAGAAGTGTTTCATGCTTGGTTATTCTGAACGCTCTAAAGGCTACAGAGTATTCAATACTGAAACACAGATTGTGGAAGAATCTATTCATGTTAGATTTGATGATAAGCTTGGCTCTGAAAAGCCAAAGCAAGTTGAAAGTTCTGCAGATAGAGAAGTTATTCTCACAGACTCTGAAGGCTCAGAGGCAGACAAGACTGAAGACAAAGACTCTGAAGCAAACCCAGATGCTACGCCTCTAACTTCCCAACTTGACAATCTGCATATTTCTGAAAGACCAACAGTCAGAGGATCTTCTTCCAGAATGAAAGCTTCTCATCCAGAGGATGTGATAATTGGAAAGAAAGATGATCCAATAAGGACAAGAGCATTTCTCAGAACTTCTGAATCTTCCTTCTGTGGCTTAGTGTCAATTATAGAACCAACATCTGTTGATGAGGCTCTGGAAGATAATGAATGGATTTTAGCTATGCAAGAGGAGCTGAATCAATTCACAAGGAATGAAGTCTGGGATCTGGTTCCAAGACCTAAAGGTTTTAATGTCATTGGAACAAAATGGGTTTTCAGAAATAAACTTAATGAGAAAGGAGAAGTTGAAAGGAACAAAGCAAGATTGGTTGCTCAAGGCTACAGTCAACAAGAAGGCATAGACTACACAGAAACATATGCTCCTGTTGCAAGGTTAGAGTCTATACGCTTGCTTATTTCATTTGCTGCACAACATAACATCACTCTTTATCAGATGGATGTTAAAAGTGCTTTTCTTAATGGAATTATAGAAGAGGAAGTGTATGTCCACCAACCTCCTGGTTTTGAAAATGAAAATTTTCCAGATCATGTTTACAAACTGAAAAAATCTCTTTATGGACTAAAATAAGCTCCCAGAGCTTGGTATGAGAGGTTGAGTAATTTTCTTCTGAAGAAAAATTTCATCAGAGGAAAAGTGGATACCACACTATTTTGTAAAACCATTAAGAAAGATTTGTTGATTTGTCAAATTTATGTAGATGATATTATTTTTGGATCAACAAATATTATGCTTGGAAAGGAGTTTGCTAAATGTATGCAGGCAGAATTTGAGATGAGCATGATGGGAGAACTGAGATTCTTTCTGGGAATCCAAGTAAATCAGACTCCAGAGTGCACCTACATACATCAGACCAAGTATGTTAAAGAGCTTCTGAAGAAGTTTAACATGCTGGATAGCAAAATGGCAAAGACTCCAATGCATCCTACAAGCACTCTAGGTAAGGAAGAGGTAAGTAAGAAGGTAGATCAGAAACTCTACAGAGGTATGATAGGATCTCTTCTTTATTTGACTGCTTCTAGACCAGACATTCTGTTTAGTGTTTGTTTATGTGCTAGATTCCAATCAGATCCTAGAGAATCACACTTAACTGTTGTTAAGAGGATTCTAAGGTATCTGAAAGGTACTGCTAATGTTGGTTTGTGTTACAGAAGATCTGACGAATATTCACTAGTTGGATTCTGTGATGCTGACTATGCTGGAGATAGAGTTGAGCGCAAAAGTACTTCTGGAAGCTGTCAGTTTCTTGGAAGTCATCTGATCTCGTGGTACAGCAAGAAGCAACCAACAATTGCACTATCAACCACAGAGGCAGAATACATTGCTGCTGCTGGATGTTCCACTCAGATGCTCTGGATGAAGAGTCAACTAGAAGATTATCAAATCTATGAGAGTAATCTTTCTATCTTCTGTGATAATACTTCTGCTATATGTTTATCCAAAAATCCAATTTTACACTCTAAGGCCAAACATATTGAGATTAAACATCATTTCATCAGAGACTATGTTCAGAAGGGTGTAATAAATTTAGCCTTTGTTGATACAGATCATCAATGGGCAGATATTTTCACAAAACCCCTTGCTGAAGATAGGTTTAAGTTTATTCTGAAAAATATTTGTATGGATTTTTGTCCAGAGTAATATTTCTCAGAGTCAACTTCTCAGATGCTAAGTGTTTAACACTCTGAAGTATTTCATCTGTCTTGCTTGTTTAATTTATCTGTGAATTATTTTTTTTGTGTGAAACTCTGAACTGACCATCTCAGAGGATCTGAAAGTTGAAAACGTTTCATTTCTTAAGAGTTATAGAATCACATGCAAGCAAACACGTGTCACTCAGAATCTGAAAAGATGGAGTACACCTACTGATTATGACGTTTAAGGTATTGCTTTGAAAATCTCAATCTGTCTTGATTTTCCCCCAAATGTCATATCATAATTAAAAATGATTACTTTTCATTTAATGCAAACGTGCGTATGTGTCCTATGTGTGTCTGTTGTGTTTCCCATGCTTGCTTTATTTGTCTATATAAACCATTCTCATAACACATTCACACTTTTCACATTCTCAAACACATATGCGCTTTTGTTTGTTGTTCTCTCTCTTTGCAAACCCTAAAAGAACTCAGAAACCTTCATCTTCTTCATCATCGTCAACAATGGCATCTACTTCAAACGCTGTTACTACCAAGAATGCTACCACTTTCAAACAACCTCAACCTTCTGAACAAACACCACAAACACAACTAACCCAACCAAGCAAACCCAGAATCCCTGATGAAGCAGAATTGGGATCACGTGTTTATACTCTGTTAAGAGATTTTGATAAGGATAATGTCTCAGACTTTGCTGACATTATGGATGTTTGCATGACTACTATGGACAAAGAGGCTGCTGACGCTGTTTGGAAGAAATATCTTTACAGACTGAATAGGGAGGCTTTGAAAATCAGGACTCAATGTCTTAGATTGTCAAAAGTAAGGTTTGCTGCTTATCAAAAACGGATTAAGAGAAACACTCCTCCTATTCTTCTTCTAGAAGCTCCTCCACCTCCAGAAATTCCTGCACCTGATGTTACTCAGACTGTTTCAGAATCTACTGTTTCAGAATCTACTGTTTCAGAATCTACAGATCTTCAGAAGGATGTCAAAGAACTTAAGGATTTTATGGTTGATCAAAAGAAAACAAATGAAGAAATGAAAACTTGGATGGCTAAGCAAGATGAAAATTCAGAAAGGATTACAGCACTGCTGCAACTCATTGCTTCTCAACAAGCCTCATCTGCTAAACCTACTTGATGTTTTGCACAAGTTTTTCATGTTTTGCTTTGTTTTGATTTTCTTCTGATATGTTTTGTATGCTTTTATCTGAATCTGGATGTTCTCTTGACTTATTGACAATGATCTTTTTGCTTATCTGGATATGTGTTTCTTCTGCATCTTTACTGTCTTTTAAAATTCTTTTTGATTATGACAAAAAGGGGGAGAAACAAAATAGAATCTGATTGTTCAAATCTATAAGCAATTATCTGAACTAAGTCAGACATGTTACTAACATTCTTTGAATTTAAGTGTCCCAGATATTATTAAAAAATCTGACAAATTTCATTGAAGTTTTTCCTGAGATCTATCTTTTCAGAACCTGATCAAAAATAGCTAAATCTGAGTAGACCAGACTCTGATATCTAACCTTGAGTACTATGATCTAAAAGATAACTCAAGACAGGAAATGGCAAGATAAACAACCAGGTGTTCTGAAGTTGTTCATCTGGCATCAAGCTTTAATATGGCATCAAGCTTTGACTCTAGAAGTCAAACATATGTCAACCAGGCTTCAATCAGGCTCTGAATCTGAAATGTACTCAACCAGAAAGGGAAGTATCTAATTCCATTAGAGTATTCATTTCAGGGGGAGATTGTTAATCTCAGGGGGAGTAATTTTAATTCATATTTTTATTGAACAAATTTCTCATGTTTTGTCATCATCAAAAAGGGGGAGATTGTAAGAGCACAGATTGTGTCTTAGTAATATCTCTAAGTTTTGATGATAACATTAATGATAATTTGTATACAAGAATTATACTCTCTAAATTTGTTCTAAACTGTTTTCTACAGGCACAAAAGATTTTAATCTTAAAGAGCAAATTTGATGTGAACAATAAATTCTGAATGGCTCAAGAGCATCTGAAGATTAGAAGAATCTGAAGTATAAGAGCTTAGTCATCAAGATTCTGAAGATACAACACGCTGCATATATTATCAAGAATCTGAATGAAAGAAGACTCTGAGTGAAGAGACTCTGAATGAGAGAAGACTCTGATCTGAGTGAAGACTCTGATCTAAGAGCATGTTACGCTTCAAGCACACAGCTGCACCAGACTCTGATTCAGCAACATCTGAAGAACATCTTAGGCTCTGAAGTTTCCAGAAGATTCTGAAGACTGAAGACTCTGATATTGATTGTTGATCTGAACTATCTGAAGAATTATTTGAAGAAGATTATTTTAATATATCCGTTGGAATATGCCAGCAAATCTTTCCTTAATTGGGATAGACATAAATCTCTGCAAGAAGATTATTCCTCTGATACATTCCATATATGGTAAATTCACAGCTCAGCAGACAATTGCTACACCCACATTTTGTGCGCCGTCTCTCTGCTGCAATAGTACAAAGGACAGTACTATTTGATATTGGAAATATCTTCTCCAACGGTATTATATTCTCTCCAATATTCAAGTGGCTATATAAAGGATATCATAGCACTTTCTTCAGTGACGAAGACGAAGTTTGAAAAACTTACTCTCAAGCGAAGAAACTCTCAAGCTCTCATATTCTTTATAGTTCATACTTTGTTCTAAACTTAGAGAAATAACACAGTTGTGTTTATAGCTTTCATAGAAGCAATTTATTACTCTTACATTGTATTACATTAATTTGTAAAGGAAGTTTTCCTTAAGAGGATCTAGGTTAGATCAGTAGCTCTTGAGAAGACTAAGAACAGTTGTTCTTAGGTGTTGCTATTTGTAATCAGTTGATTTGAATAGTGGATTAAGTCCTTGTTGAGAAAGGCAAATCACTCTTGAAAAGGGTGGACTGGAGTAGTTGAGTTCAACGAACCAGGATAAAAATACTTGAGTTTTTATCTTTGATTATTTTCTGTCATACTTATTCAACCCCCCTTCTAAGTATTTTCTCACCTTCAACATCGACAAACTCGCCGACAATTCTGTAGGTTTTAAATTGTTATCGTTTATGAACGCGTACTCGAGATACAACCAAATCCCCATGGTGAAGTCTGACAAACAGTACACTGCCTTCATGACCGAGTTAGGCAATTATTACTATAATGTAATGTCTTTCGGTTTAAAGAACGTCGGCGTGACCTACCAGCGGATGATGAACAAAGTCTTTCTGGGAGAAATCAAGGATATGCTCGAAGTTTACATGGACGATATGGTCGTGAAGTCACGAGAAGAGGTCGACTACACCGCCCATCTCAAGCAGGTCTTCGAGACAGCGAGGAAGTTCAAAATAAGGTTCAACTCTGAGAAGTGTATCTTCGGCGTATGAGCGAGCAAATTCCTCAGATTCTACTTAACAGAACGAGGAATATAGGCAAACTCAGACAAATGCATAGCTTTCTCCGAGTTCTCCACGCCGAACATAAAAAAGTTCATCCAGTCTCTAAACTGGATGTTCGCCTTACTATCACGTTTCGCCGCCAAGTCTGCCTAACACGCCCTTCCCTTCTTCAAGCTCCTACGCAGGAAGGCCGCATTCAAGTGGACTGAGGAGTGTGAGCGGACCCCTCCACCTTAAATAAGTTCTCTCAGAACCACGCATACTGTCAAGGCCTGAGGTCGGGGAAACCCTCTACATATATCTTGTCGCTACGAAAGTCATCAGCGCAACGTTAATCTGCGAGACCTCCGAAGGACAGAAGCTGATATACTTCACGAGAAAAGCCCTCAAAGGCCTCAAACTCAGATACCAGCATATCGAAAAGGTCGCTCTAGCCCTCATTAATGCGGCCAGGAGGTTATGATTCTTGGCCCACACGATCATGATCAGAACCAACCAGCCCGTCAAACAACTGCTCAGGTGGCCGGACATGTCGAGAAGTATGCTTAAATGGTCACTCAAATTCTCTGAATTCGACGTCTAATACGAGAGCAAAAAAGCCCTCAAGGTTCAAGTCTAAGCCGACTTCGTCGCGGAGATGACCTCCATTGAGTCCCCGACTCTCGGGGTACACAAATGGACCATCTTCGTCAACGGCGCCTCCAGCTCGACTGGGAGTGGAGCAGGAATCATATTGGAAAACAAAGAGGGCATCCAGATAGAAGTCTCTCTCACCTTGGAATTCCCAACGCCGAACAACCAAGCCGAGTACGGGGCGTTTCTCACAGGACTCCGCCTGGCCGAAGACCTTGGCGTGAAGGAGGTAAAGATCTTCACCAACTCTCAGCTCGTGGCCTCCCAGGTACGGGGAGAGTTCCAAGCCAAGAACGACAACCTTGCCGAGTACCTCTCCTTGGTAAAAGAAAAAATAAAAAGCTTCAATTCCGCAGAGGTACGCCATGTTCCACACGAACATAACGCCCAGGCAGATATCCTGTCGAAGTTGGCAAGCACGAAGAGAAAGGGCATAAACAAATCCGTAATCCAGGAGGTGCTCTCTAGCCCCAGCATCGAGAAGGACACAACGATTGTTGAGGTAAACTCTATCGATGATAGTAACTGCTGGATGACCCCTGTTTACACCTACCTCAGCACAGGGCGACTACCCGACGATGCCAAAGAGGCGAGTATGGTCAGGCGTTGAGCCTGCTCATACGTCTCGATCGAGGATAAACTATACCGACGGGGATTCTCCATTCCCCTTCTTAAGTGCGTCGACAAATCCAAGGTATCGGGCATACTCCAAGAGATCCACGAAGGAATCAATGTCCAACACCTTGGCGGAAGATCACTTGCCTGCAAAGCCCTACGAGCAGGATACTATTGGCTTGCCATGCAGCAAGATGTGAAAGAGCACGTCAAGAAGTGATACAAATTCCAACGGCACGAGGACATGCACCTGGCCCCGCCAAACGAGCTCAAAACACTCTTGTCATTGTGGCCGTCTTCCTGGTGGGGGATGGACATCCTCAGGCCCTTCACCATAGAGTCATACCAAAATAAATATTTGATAGTCGGCGTCGACTACTTCACTAAGTGGATAGAGGCCGAAGCCTTAGGCAAAATCACGGCCCAAAACATACTATGTTTCTACAAACGGAATATACTTGCCCGGCTCGGCGTACCCCAAGCCATCTTCACCGACAATGGGACACAAATCACCGATAAGAACTTCTATAACTTCGCCACCAGGGTGGGCACGAAGCAACACTTCACCTCGGTCGAACATCCGCAGACAAACGGGCAGGCCGAAGCCGCGAACATGGTGATTCTACGCGACCTGAAGCGAAGGTTGGGAGATGCCAAGAAGAGGTGGGTCGAGGAGCTACATAGCGTACTTAAAGCCTACATAACCACCCCGCATTCGACAATCGGGGAGACCCCATTCCGACTAATCTATGGAACTGAGGCAGTCATTTTGGTGGAAATATGAGAACCCTCCAGGAGAACCGAGCCCCCCCTTGACGAGGAGACAAACGACGAGGCCTTAAGGGAGGAACTCGACCTAGTCGAGGAAATAAGAACGTGGGCATCCCTACGGGAAGCCTCGATGAAACAAAGGATAAATTTGTGGCATGACGGAAAAGTCATCAAGCGCAAGTTCCAATTGGGTAGCCTAGTCCTACGAAGCAATCAGAAGGACTCGCGCAAGGGCAAACTCGTCGCGAACTGGAAGGGCCCCTATCGAGTCCAAGACAAAGTGGGCAACATGGCCTATTACCTTGAAAACATGCACGGGGAAGAACTTGCTCGACCATGGAACGCTGAAAAGCTTAAGCAATACTTTGCGACCACAAAGGGTGCGGCATGATAAAAGTGTGACTCCTAAATTTAAAACAAAGAGACAAGAGTCTGCCCTTTTTATGTACGAGCAAAGTTTTGATCCGACGAAGACCCCTCAATCGAGCTCCACCGTTGTCGTACCAGTAAGGCTGAACGCCCAGCTCGCGATGGGAAGTTTACGCCGCGGGGCAAAAGCCTCGACCAAGGTCTTAGCTCCGTTATCGATTGAATACCAACTTCAATCACCCGACCAGTTCCCTGCATGGTCGGTCACAATACGAGTTGAGCAAAACCCCCGATGACGAGCAAATAACACGTTATTCCATACATGAAAAATATAGAAAATAGAGCACACATAATATAAAAGTAAAAATATTACATTCCCAAAAAAAGGCGGGCATAGCCCATTGTTTAAATGTTACAAAATGGCACACAGGCTAGAAAAAAACACATCAAAAATGGTACGCGGGCCAGAAACAAACACATCAAATATGGCATGTAGACCAGAAAAATAGAAATATTATAAAAAGCACTAAACAACTTCATTTTCCTCGTGTTCACCGCTCGCCGCAGGTTGGCCGTTGTCTTCCTCGTCGATTACTGGCACGACCACGCGACCCTCGACAACCTAATAAAAAAGGCATGTCCCTTCAGTGACGAATTGGACATCCAGCTTCACGATCCGAAGGTGCTCCACAACGCAGTTAAAGCCCACCTTGAGAGCCCCTACACAGTCCTACTCGAGCTCCAGAATCCTCGACACCAAATTAGCCTGAGACGCCATGAACTTTTCCTTGACGGTCTCATCTTCAACAGGCCGAGAAGTCGCCTCCAACTCAGCAATTCTCACCAAGAGCTTTGTCCTCTCCTCTTCGACGACCTTCACTTGCTTTTCCACTTCACCATAGAGCTTGAGCTGGATGGAATTTATTTCCTTGGCCTGGTCGAGGTCAGCCTCTAGTTTGCTCCTCTTAGCCTCAACGGTCACAAGGTCATCTTGCAGCTTGGTTAGCTCAACCGAAGGGCAGGTCTCGTCATTGAGGACCAAATTCGTTTCAAAGACCTGCATCACTGCGTCCAGGTCCTCCAATAAGGCTTTCTTCCTCGTCTTCCAGTCAACGCCCAAGATGGCCTTGGACTCAACATCACTCACAACCAGGGAATTAGCCTCGCAGAAGAAATTGGGATGCAGATAACATGGCGGGAACACAAACCTTTCCTCAATATTACCCTTGGTAAGATCGACAGTCTCGGGCTCACTGACCCGCTGCCTTTTTGACGTCCCCTATGAATATGAAGGTTATCTTCATTAGGGGAAGAGGATGAGCCTTCAGGCCTATCGTCGAGATCGGGCATTTGTTGTACTTGGGAGACTCGCCCCTTGCCGACGTTCTTTCCGCCCTTGCTGACCGCCAGCTTCTTTACACGTTCCTACATGCTCGATATTCCGCCTGCAAAAGAAAAAAAAAACAAGTTAGCAAACCACAAACCAACAACAGAAACACAGAGAGAGCCCGAGCGAGAGGCGGACCCACTACCTAAAAACCGCAAGGCTTCCTCCTCTGACGCACACTTGAGGAGGGCTTTCGTGTTAATCAACTGCAACTCTCGAAGAACCTCCCCGCGAGAGTCGAGGATAAAATTCCCGTTCGATATGACATATTTCGTGGGAGTGAAACTGGAGACACATGCGACCAACTTCTAGTAGGGCCTCCCGGTCATCAGCATCCAACGAGCCCGACCTTACTATGTAGCTTCCCGTGCCTTTTGTCAAAATACTCTTTTGTCCATGTCAACGGGAACTTCGGCTCTAAGACCTTCTTCGGTTGTCCGTCTTTCTCCCGGACCAGGAGGTCAAACAGTGAGTTCATGGCCGTATGGATAACGTACTTGAGAATGTAGTATCGGTCTTTGAAGGTACGGATAGAATCTAGATACACCCAAAACAGTCTCCTCGGTTGCTTCAAGGACACCCATATGTGTTGTCCCTCGAACGTCTGTCATTGAAGATAGAAGATGCGGAAGAAAAGAGTAAGTGTGATCTCAATGTTGAAATACCGAAATACGAGCTCGTACGCCCGCAAGAATGAGATCGCATTGGGGTGGAGCTGCGAGGGCACTAGCCGCAGACAGTCAAACATTCCCCGTTGGAAATCAATAAAGGGCAAACGCAAGCCCGCTTCTCAAAAGTTTAATTCATACATAGGGAACCTCATCCCTTTAAAAGACGAACATATCCAGTGGTTTGCTCGAGGTTTATACACCTGTCAGTTCATGGGGTATCCCTCACAGCGGTCCTCTACCGTGGCGTAGGAATCAGATTCATCCACGGCAAAACGAGAAGAAATACTCAAGGGCTCCTGCCCGGCCCAACCCGCGATAGTCTGTTTTTACTCCTTGCCAGTCTGCACTATCGGGGAATCAGGCTCGTCGTCAATCTCAACGACCCCCTCAATCCATGCAACCATGTTTACCTAAAAAGTAGAGAAAACAGTGAATTTGACACTCTAGATCAAATCCACCCTTCCACCGCAAATCAAGTGAAAGGGAGAAGAGAGGGGCACCTCTAGAGGAGGATCTCCCCCACCTCGACAGGCGAGAATCAGGTCCCCGAGACCTTCGTCTAATATCCCCGGGGATCCCATCCCAGGTCCTTGAGACCTTTATTAGGTCCTTGAGACATTCATCTTATGTCCACGGGAATCTCATCCCAACTCCTCGGGACCTTCATCAGGTCCTCGAATCACTCATTCTATGTCCCCGGGGGCTTCATCGCCAGTCCCTGAGGGCTTCATAAAAAATAGTGCCAATTCAAAGAAGTTCTAGCATATTCGTCGAAAACTTCATAGTTTCCCCAGGACCTTCATCAAGTCCACCGGAGAAACCATCGGAAAATGGAAAAATAAGAGTAAAATGGTTGTGACTTACTTGGTACGACGACTCTGGGAGGACGAGACGACGGAGGACGACAAATGTCTTGGAGAAAATAAAGGAGGAGCGCGAAAAGGGAAGAGAGAATGTCTTGAACAGAAGAAGGGAAGCGTGAGACTGAAACAGACGCAGCCCATAACGCTTCGTACCCGTTCGTCTTTCCCTCGTGCTCGGAGATCAAGCACAAAAGCTCACGATGCGTGGCAGGCTAATGATTCCTTTCTGATAAGGTGAGATCATATATGATAAGTAACAAAAACTGGTTTACCAAGTTATATGAATCAGTTAAAAGATCAATTCAATTTACATACAACATCATTGTGACATCAGAAGGAATATGCAATATTAGGGTGAGCAAGAAGGATGAGCATGAAGCTACCATCAATGATGTCTTCTATGTTGCTTAAATGGTAAGTAACTTGATCAATTTGGGTCAATTACTTGACAAGAATTAAACAACGAAGCTTGAAGGAAGGGAACTCAAGGTGTTTGATAAAATGTATAGGTTAATTTTGAAGGTAACTTTGTCAATCAATAAGACATTCAAGGTCATAATAAACATTCTTGATCATTAGTGTCTTACATTAACCATAGCTGGAGATAAAAATTGGGTTTAGCACCAGAGGTTTGGCCATATCAATTTCAGGAATCTTAGCTTTATGTACAGGAATAAGATGATGCATGGAATTCCAAGGATTGAAGTGCCAAAGTAGTTATCTAAGAAATGATGCATAGCCAAGTATACTAGGAAGCCATTCAAACATGACTTGCCAATGAAGTCACGACAGAAGTTTGAGATTGTGCATTCAAATGTGTATGATCAATTTGAAGTAAAAGCACTAAGAGGTAATGTTATTTATTTACCTTCATATATCAATTCACTGGGCATTTATGGATTTACTTGTTGGAAAAGAAAAATGAAGTTTTCAGCAATTTTAAGAAATTTAAATTGTTGTTTGAAAAACAAGTTGGACACGGAATCAAAGGTTGAGAACTGATGGTGGTGGTGGTAAGTATGCCTTACTTGAGTATGCTCGGTTTTCCGAGAAGGAATGGATTGAGCGTGAAATCATAGAAACACACACACCTTAGCATAATGGCATTGCTAAAAGGAAGAATATAAGCATCTTAATATGGCCAGAAGCATGCTCAAAGCAAAGCAGATGCCTAAGAACTTCTAGGGTGAAGCCACTTTAGCTGCAGTGCACATCATCAATAGATGTCCAACAAAGAAGTTGAACAATAAAACACTTCATGAATCTTTGTGAGGTTTGAATCCAAGTGTGGGTCATCTCAAGATTTTTGGTTCACTATACTTTAGAAATGTTCCTGAACAACTTAGAAGAATGTTAGATGATAGAAGCCGCACTATGGTTATGGTTAAATATCATTCAACAAGTGCCTACAAGTTGTTCTCACCAACTAATAAAAAGGTGGTAATCAAAAGAGATGTGGAGTTTGATGAAAGCAAATATTATAATTGGCTAAAAATTCTAGAAAATCCAGTGCAAGAAAGTGAAAGTTCAAGCCACAAACTACTCTGCATGATGAGGAACATGTTGAACTTGTTTATCCTGAAAAACTCAAAGAGTGAGAAGATCAAGTAGGATAAGAACTTCATTAGTCAGGGTGAATGTCTACGAGGGATTTCCATATCAACCTATCTAGGAAAATGGTGAACTTATTGAAGAAGCAATGATGGCTCGATCAAAACCAATTAATCATGTTAAAACCTTACAAGGTGAGAATTGGAAACTTGCAATGAATGAGGAACTCGAGGCCATTGAGAAAAATCAAACATTGTAGCTGGATAATGTTAGACGATGGAAATGATCTAGAATGCGGTTGAAAAGATCACTAATTTATTACAAGGGTCGGCGCTTAAAAATTTGGTTTTTAAAAATTGTGCGGAAGCGGCTGAGGATACAAATCGTCTAAATGAACCGTTATCGAAAAGATCAGATATGCGACAAGCCAAATGGAACAACAAATCCAATGAGAGACAAAATTAATAGTTTGATGATTATTCAATACAAATAAAAACGCTTTAGAGTGTCCAATTTCCAATGACTTATAAAGTGTAAATTTAATTTGACAATAAAGCAAACATTTTGTGTGCGATCAATGTATCCGTTTAGAAAAGCACTCTTTACATCCATTTGAAATAATTTGAAATTTTTAGCACATGCGTAAGCAAGCAAAAGACGTATAGCCTCGAGTTGGGAAACAGGAGCATAATTTTCCTCATAGTCTATACCCTCATCTTGGTTATACCCTTGCGCCACTATGCACACTTTATTTCTTGTTATGACTCTATTTTCGTCAAGTTTATTCTAAACACCCATCTGGTGCCAATAACTCGATGGCCTCGCGGAAGGGGGACAAGGACTCAAACCTCATTCCTTTAAATTGATTTAATTCCTCTTGCATTGATGAAAACCAATTTTCATCGTGTAAGACTTCTTTAGAGTTTTTAGGCTCAACCTGATAGACGAAAGCAAAGTGATAACAAAAGTTACTTAGCTTGTATCACGTAATTAATCCCTTTGAAATGTCACCGAGTATGTTGTCAATAGGATGGTCTTTAGAAGACTTCTAAGCTGGAGGAAGATCATCGTTGTTAGTAGGATGATCCTCCTCATATAATTTTAGACATGATATGAGATATCGAGAACACCAAGTTCCCTACGGATGTTAAAGAAAGGATCTGTCGCAAGTGGTTTTGTGAAAATATCAACAAGTCGATACTTGGTATCAACATGCTCAAACACAATATCACCTTTCTCTACATGATCCCTAAGTAAATGATGGTGAATTTCAATATGTTTCGTGCGTAAATGTAGTACAAGGTTTTTGGTTAAGTTAATGGCGCTTGTATTGTCACACAAAATGGGAATACATTCAAGTTTAATATTGAAGTCGAGTAATTATTGCTTGAGCCACAAGACTTAAGCACAATAACTATCGGCCATAACATATTCTGCCTCGGCTTGACAAAGCAACTAAAACTTTCTTTTTGCTATGCCAACTCATTAAAGAATTTGAGAAAAAATGACAAGTGTCACTCGTGCTTTTCCTATCCGATTTGCAACCGGAAAAGTCCGAATTGTAATAGCCAACCAAAGAGCAATCATTTCCCTTGAATACCACGGTCCATACTTTGGAGTACCATATAGGTATCTAAGTATGTCTTTGACAGCTTTTAAATGTGATTCCTTGGGACATGATTGATACATAGCACACATACATACACTAAACATGATATCCGATCGAGAAGCAATAAGATAGAGTAGAGAACCTATCATACCTTGAAATTTCTTTACATCCACATCCTTACCATTCTCATCTTGATTCAGGTTTACACATGTAGACATTGGAGTATCAATTGCTTTAGATTTAGCCATGTAGAAGCGCTTGAGTAGCTCATAGCAATACTTCGTCTGACTCATGAATGTTCTTTCTTCAAGTTGATTGATTTGCAATTCGAGGAAGTAGTTTAGCTCCCTCATCATGCTTATCTCGAACTATCCCTGCATCAACTTAGAGAATTCCTTTATGATATTTATGTTAGTAGATCCAAATATTATATCATCTACATATACTTATACCAAAATGAAGTGTTTTCCTTGATGTTTAATGAAGATATTTGTATCAACCTTCCCTTTTGAGTACCCTTGGTCTAATAAAAAATTTCTAAGATGCTCATATAAAGCCCTAGGGGCTTGCTTGAGACCGTAAAAAGAAAGTTTAATCTTATAAACATGATCAGGATACTCATGAGATTCAAAGTCAGGAGGTTGAGCTACATATACCTCTTCATTAATGTATCCGTTTAGAAAAGCACTCTTTACATTCATTTGAAATAATTTGAAATTTTTAGCACATGCATAAGCAAGTAAAAGATGTATAGCCTCGAGTCGGGAAACAGGAGCATAATTTTCCTCATAGTCTATGCCCTCATCTTGGTTATACCCTTGTGCCACTATGTGCACTTTATTTCTTGTTATGACTCCATTTTCGCCAAGTTTATTCTAAACACCCATCTGGTGTCAATAACTCGATGGCCTCACGGAAGGGGGACAAGACCTCAAACCTCATTCCTTTAAATTGATTTAATTCCTCTTGCATTGATGAAAACCAATGTTCATCGAGTAAGACTTCTTTAGAGTTTTTAGGCTCAACCTGAGAGACGAAAGCAAAGTGATAACAAAAGTTACTTAGCTTGGATCGCGTAGTTAATCCCTTTGAAATGTCACCGAGTATGTTGTCAATAGGATGGTCTTTAGAAGACTTCTAAGCTGGAGGAAGGTCATCGTTGTCAGTAGGATGATCCTCCCCAATCTCCTTAGGATAGTGATCATTTTTCTCCTCAACTTTCACTACTTCAGGTTGATCAATCCCTTTTTCAGTGTCTTTGAGTATGTCTTATGAAGATACACCTGCACCATGAAAAGGAATACCTTTTTTGACATTTTTCGGATAAGATTCATCAAAAGTAACATGTACAGATTCTTCAATAGTAAGCAACCTCTTATTAAATAACCTATATGCCTTACTAGTTTGAGAGTATCCAAGAAAGATACCTTCATCGACCTTTGAATCAAATTTGCCAAGGTTCTCTTTACTATTATTCAACACAAAACACTTACAACCAAAAACATGAAGATGTGATAAATTATGCTTCCTTCCTTTTAAAAACTCATATGGACTTTTGTTGAGAATAGAACGGACAAGCACCATATTCAAAACATAACACGCCGTACTAATAACATCGGCCCAAAAGTATTTAGGAAGGTTACTCTCATTGATCATAGTTCTTCCAAGTTCTTCCAAAACAAGATTTTTACATTCCACTAATCCATTTTATTGAGGAGTATGTGGTGCTGAAAAATTATGATCAGTTTCATGCTTATCACAAAATTCTTCAAAGAGGTGGTTTTCAAATTCACCTCCATGATCGCTTCAGATTGTAACAATGTTTGTATTCAATTTATTTTGAGAGAGCTTAGCAAACTTCTCAAAAGATGAAAAAGTACCACTCTTGCTTGCTAAGAAAATAGTCCAACAAAACCTAGAATAGTCATTCACTATCACAAAACCATAGTAATTACCACCTAAGCTTTTGATCCTAGATGGTCCAAAAAGATCCAAATGGAGGAGTTCAAGGGGTCTCATTGTAGAAACAACATTTTTAGATTTAAACGAGATCCTTGTTTGCTTCCCCATTTGGCAAGCATCACATAAGTGATATTTTGACAATTTTATTTTGGGTAGGCCGACTACTAGATCCTTAGAGGCTACTTTATTTAGCAAATTAAAGTTGGCATGCGCTAAACGCCTATGCCATAGCCATGAATATTCACTCATGGTGACAAAACTTTTGTTACTACTTAACGATACTTCACTTAAGTCAAGCATATAGACATTGTTAACCCTCGTGCCTTTGAATACATCATCTTTATTATCATTATGTTCAATCATGCAACAATCTTTTGAAAGTGAAACTTTATACCCTTTTTCACATAATTGACTAATGCTAATTAGATTGTGTTTAAGATCATAAACTAATAGCACGTTTGAGATAGTAGTAGAAGAGGGATTACCTACACTACCTTCACCGAGTATAGGTCCCTTGTTATTATCACTGTAGGTCACGAATCCTTTCTTCTTCGTTGTAAATTCGATGAATAAGGAAATGTCTCCCGTCATGTGTCTTGAACATCCACTATCGAGAAACCATATTCTCTCCGTAGGCTCAAGACATTGTACCTATACAATTCTAACAAGGGAAATAGGTACCTAATTTTTATTGGGTCCTTGGATGTGAGTGAACCTTTGGTTGCATTTGGGTAACCATTGGAAAATACCTTTAGGAACTAAGAATCTCCTAAATCGGCATTTGGCAATGGTGAGACCCTTCTTGCAACAATACAAACTAGTACAATTAATATAGGAGTTACATTTGTTATCTTTATCTCTAATCATATATGTATACTTTTGATATGGATTATTCATACTTTCTCTAAAATATGACCGATCAATAGCAAATGTGACTTTAGGTTTTAGAGCCTTGTCTAATTTGGCTTTAAGAGATCTAACCTCCTTTTGCCAAATATGACAAGTTTCACAACCCCAATTTAACCAAGTACTTTTGTACTCCTCAATTTTAGATTTTGTTGCTTCCACCATAAAGTTTTTAAAAGCTTCTAATTCCTTTTCAGAATTGAAAATCTTTTTCTCTAAATGTGTAAAAAAATTCTTATTTGAAGCTAAGTGTTTAAAAGCTTCTTTAGCCTCATGGTGTAAAGTATCAAAAGCCTTTTGGAATTCCAAATGAAACATTTTATTAGAGTGATCATATTTAGAGTGTCTTACCTCTTTCTTCTTTCTTTGATGAGTCATGATACAAAGGTTGATGAATTCGTCTTCATTGCTTGAGCTATCTTCACTAGAGGACTCACTATCACTTTTCTAAGCAACGTATGCCCTTATAGATTTACCTGATTTCTTTTGTTGACAGTTATTCTCCTTTCTTTTGTCTTTCTTTATCAATAGATAATTCAGATTATAATGATCGGTCTTTCCAAAATTGTAGCATGACCATTTAAATTTTCCACTCTTCTTGCCTTCATTCTTAGAGGACTTTGATTGTCGTCGGAAGTTGATAAGATTCTTGTCCGAGTGTTGAATAACATTTTTCCAGATATATATATTATATCTTCTCACAAACAGTCCCATATCTTTACTTGTATCTTCCTTATCATCATTAGATTCACTTCCACTTTGCTCTTGTGTTGAGGACTTTGAGCTAGAAGCCTTAAGATCAATAGACTTCTTGTCTGTGTCTTTTACCTTCTCTTTCTTTTCCCTTTTCTCATGTTTGTCAATACTTATGAGCACTTGCTCATGTTCATTAAGCTTACCAAATAAAGTTGTGATGTCCAATGTAGTGAGATCATTGGCTTCCTTGATCGTCATGACCTTTGGTTGTCATTCCCTACTAAGACACCTTAAAGTTTTATTAGTAGCAACTTGATTGGAAACAGGTATTCCAAGTGTATGTAAGCGATTGATTACATGAGAAAATCTCTTTTGCATTTCAGCAATGGTTTCACCTTGCTTCATGTGAAAGAGATCAAACTCTTGTATCAAAGTATTGATTCGAGCTAGTTTGACATCATTAGTTCCCTCATGGGAAAATTATAATGCGTCCCACATAGCTTTAGCAGTAGTATAATGGGAAACTCCATAATATTCATCAACTTCCAAAGAAGATATTAGAATATTTATAGCTTTCTAATTGTAACTATACTTTTTCTCATCTTCTTCATTCCATTGTGTATTGGTTTAGGCACAACAATATTATTCACATCGATCGTGGTTATTTCCATAGAACCATTTTGAATAACGTTCCATACCTTTCTATCAATGGAGTTGATACACACACGCATACAATCTTTTCAATA
Source organism: Lathyrus sativus (assembly GCA_963859935.3). Taxonomy (NCBI): domain Eukaryota; kingdom Viridiplantae; phylum Streptophyta; class Magnoliopsida; order Fabales; family Fabaceae; genus Lathyrus; species Lathyrus sativus. The sequence goes on along the minus strand of OZ012741.1, from coordinate 693,446,782 downwards.
ACTATAATTTTCACCTGTAAAAGTCGGTGCTCTATTGTAAGCCCTTTTTGGTTCGTTAGCCATTTTCTAAAAAGTTATATGTGAATCACTATATGAACCGGTGCTTGTGATACCACTTGTTAGACGATGACAATGATATAGAAGGGGGGTTGAATAGATCACTAATTTATTACAAGAGTCGACGCTTAAAATTTTGGTTTTAAAAAATTATGCAGAAGCAACCAAGGAACCAAGTCGTCTAAACGAACCGTCATCGAAAAGATCGGATATGCGACAAGCCAAATGGAACAACAAATCTAACGAAAGACAAAATCAATAGTTTGATGATTAATCAATACAAATAACAACATTTTAGAGTGTCCAATTTCCAATGACTTATAAAGTGTAAATTTAATTTGACAATAAAGCAAACATTTTGTGTGTGATCAATTCGTCGAGCACTTGGTGTGCAAAACACCCCAAGTGTTGTTTCCCATGTAATGTAAGTGCAGAATTTTTGCAATTACAATCCAAGTCATTGTAATAAGTTTTCAAACCAGATTTTCAGCACTACAACATAATTTTATTGATCAATTGATATTACACAAACATTAATAATTCAATGTAAAGAGATAGAGAAAGAGAGAACAACATCGAATTTGTTTAGGCAGTTCCCCTTTCGTCCTCGCTTAAGGTACGTCTGCCCCCAATTCTAAAACTAGAATTGAGATATATATTATCTTGTTGCAAAAGTTTATATAAGAGAATCAATAGTCACCACACACTCAAACTATGTCTTCTCTCCCCTTGATTCAAGATGAATCAAGTGCCTCGGACGTGTTGAACAAACCTCTAGTTACCGCTACTTATCTGAACAACCCCACCGGTCTTCAAATCTTTCACTCGTATGATTTCGATCACACGTTGTTCGAACCCAAATCTTCCTTGCACAATCCTCCGGTTAACATTACTTGATTGAACGAACCCACCGTTCTTCAATCCCCTTCGCTCGGCTGAATCTGTGAAGAAAAGATTTGTGTAACAAACCTCAAATCCTCAAGATTTTGGAGAATAAAACCCTAACGATTTTATTTAAGAAAAGCCCACCAAAATCTCAACCCAAACCGAGATACACAATCCTACGTTTGGACGTTATCACCTCAATGATGCAAAAAATTAACAAAAATTGTTATGTATAATTATTGAGAAACTGCAAGAATGAGGATGAAGATGATGAGAATAATTTGGTGTATATCTTTCACTTTTCTTGTTGTATGTTAAAAGGATGAGACAAAATGTATATACATATATGATGCCTTGACCAACTAACAAATATAACAATAATTTGAAGTGAGACAGATTAGAAAAATAGCAAGAATCTAGCGAGCGGTCGACCTAAGCTTGAAGGGGGTCGACCTGAGCACACCCGAGAGCAAGACTATGCAAAAGTTGAAGTTGTGCGTCGATCAAAACAGGGTTCATGCGTCGACCCAAGCTTGCCTAAAAATTACAAACACAAAACTTATAGTATGAGTCGACCAAAGGGTCGACGCGAGCACACTCGAAAGCAAAGGATAGAAAATCAACTTATATGAGTCGACCAGAGTAGGGTTTTAGTCGACTCAAACACCTTAAACTTTCAAAAATGAATTTTTGCTCATAGTTTGGTCCACCTAAGCTATGTTTATGCATACCTAAGTCACCTAACATGATCAAATACACACAAGACATATATGAGACGCTCCTATATGTATAGACATGTGATTTTAGAATATTTTGTGCATTGTAAAGTATGAATATAAGCTAAGAAGCGATGATACCGTACAAATTACAAAGTACGAATTAATACACGTTTTGACATCATTAAATAAGGACTAAGGCACATTGCCCTCACAGCTAAGAACTTAAGCAAGAAAGCAATCAATGTAAAGTGAGTTTGCAAGATGAAGTTGAAGCCAAATGATTGATGGAAATGAGAAAGTTAAGAAATAGGAATTAAAAAAGGTATTAGTCGTGTAACTCAGTTTTATGCATGTGATTACTAATAGTTTTTCATGTGGTTACTAATAGTTTAATATGGGATTATTGATAATTCTGCATGTGGTTGTTGATAGTTTAGCATGCGATTAATGATAGTTATACATGTGGTTAATATTAACTATGTATGTGGTTATTATCTAGAAGCTAGTTAATTAGTAGTATGATCCTATATAAAGGATGCAACACATGTTTATAAAATTTAATTCTCTTAATCAATTACATTCCAATATACTCTTCTTTCTCTCAATCGTTCTCTAATTCTCTCTTTTATCATCATTTGTCAAATAACTTAAACCACAAGTTAACCAACAAGAATAACTATTACTGATTGAAATCATAATTCTTATGATACTTAAAAAAGAATGATCTTTTTTATGTCAAATTTACACTCTCAAGCAAATTGATTAAAGTTTATTAAGTCTTAAAATTAGTTTTTTCTCTTATAACAATTTATGTCTTATACCTTGTATAATTTTATGTTTTAGAAATAAAAATTTGTATTCTCATTTTATTTATATATTTAACTTTTTAATTTATTATTTACTCCACTAGATTAGAAAATTAAAACACAATCATCATTGTAAATCTGAATCTATCGAAGTTCACAAATCAAATTTAAATTTATTGTTGGCAATACCAGTTTTATTATGGTGAAATTTTTATGATGGAACACACAATTATAAGTTTTTGAGATTGTTTTCTCAACTAATTTGATTTAGAGTTTTTTTTGTTTGAAAAAGCATTTTATAAGTATCACATATCTATTAAAAATGATATTTAGCTTCTTGTAGAAAAATGGAATTGGTAAATTATTTTTTAGAAGTCTAAAGTTAATACTTTTGAGATCACAAATTTTAAATAAAATATTAAGATATTTATTCGCATTAATAAGTTAACATACTATCATATGTAAGTTCTCCTTTAACATACAATTATTTTAGATCAATAACTTAACACTTCTTATCTAAATGAACTCTGTGTGTTGTGTATGTTTCAATTGTTCCAATATAATACTCTAAGACGGGTCTTAAAATAATATTGAAAAAATATAATTGATATGAATCTTATTCTTAAAGATATAACTTGAACAAATAATTAGATACTTAATTGTAACACAGTAGATTGACTATCGGTCGATATATTAAAAATACAAATATTAAAAGGAGAGAATAAGAAGTTGAAATTGTGAATTGGAAGTTCAAATGAATAATTTATAACAAATTGTTATCTTGATCTTCGTATAAACCAATATGAATTATAAGTTTGAAAGATTATTCATTTTTAAATTTTATAAAACTAAATACTCTAATAAAAGTTTATTCTTTTATTGGACAATCCTTGAAACCGTGTATAATTGTAGTAAAAAAGTCGGTTCCAATATTAAAAGTTTTCTACCAAGAAAATGAGATAACTAAAGATGATTAAGGTGAGAATATAAAATTTTTAAGAATACTTTGATATAATTTATTTTTGAGTTCCCAGAAAACTAACTAAGCACCTGATATTTATGAAAATAAAGAGATCTTTATAAATTATTTCATGAATGAAATAAGGTGAAATCTGAATTAATTGAAACAAAGTGAAATTAATGTTGAAAATGTCTTTGTAAATAATAACAATGTTAAAGGTGATAAATGATATCGAGAATTGTGAATCAAAGTCTACTGAGGATCTTAGACAAAGTGAAAATTAGCTAAAATAAAAAGATTCAATTGAAGTAAAATTAAACTTATTTTATAAGCAGCGACAAATTTTTAGGCATTTCATTTGAACACCTCAAAGTGTGAAATCGATTGATACAAATGCATTTTTGTGGAAAAATAATATAAAAATGGTGAAATTGTGATATAAGAAGATTGATTTGTTGCTTAATTTTTTTTCAAAGAGCTGATATTGATTTTGATAAAACATATTCATATGTAGTCGATGCAAGTAATTTTCGATATTTAATTACTCTTGTAGTATATTAAAGACTTATTTTACACATGATAGATGTTGTAATAGCTTATTTGTATGACTCACTTGAAAATAAAATTTACATGAAGTTTTATAAAAGGTCCGAGACATAATTTTAGATCTCGAAAATATTACTCAATAAAATTGAATTAGTCACTCTATGGAGTTAAAACAACTTATTTAGTGAACAATTGCTAAGGAAGAAATATACAAATGAATCTATGTCCTTGTGTTTTTAGAAAAAATTTAAAAAATTATTTTCTATAATTTTTATGTTTATGACATAAATATTTTAGAATTCCTAAAAGAGATTGTAAAAATTATAAATTGCTTAAAGAAATAATTTGAGACGAATGATTTGATATATATATATATATATATATATATATATATTCTTGGATTACTAATTGAATAATATGATAATGAAAATTTTCTACACCAAGAAACATATATATGAAAAGTGATAAAATATTTTTATATGAACAAATCTCATATTATCTACTCCAATGATTATTAGATCATTAGATATGGAGAAAATCTTTATAGGCTTTGAGAAGATGATGAAAAATTATTTAGTCTTGAAGTACCATATCATAGAAAAATTCGAGAAATTGTGTCTTTTGATATCAATTGCTGTCAATTTAGTTGAAATATATAGTTCTTCACATACACGAAAACATCGGAATTAAATCTGACATATACTTTGTTACTTAGAGTTGCAGGTTACTTATCAAATCCTCATTATAGTAGATAAAAAACAGATTATTTGTTTATTTGGGATGATATTTCATCGAAATTTGTAAAACAAACCATAACAACAATTTCGTTAAATCATGGATAATATTTAATACTAAATGAGACAAATCGAAAATGTATTTGGTTGAGAACTCTAATTCAACACATACAAGAGACTTTTGGTTTGTCATTCAAAAAATAAATACAACAATCATGTATAATGATAATATTACATATATCGCTCGATTGAAAGATGACTACATTAAAAAAAATAAACAAAATACAATTCTCAAAAATTCTTTTTCACTCATAATTTTTAAAAGACCGGTTTTATAAAACATATAACAGATTTGTTTATGTAATAATCACAAAGTCACTCTCAAATAAAACTTATAATCAACTAGTAAAAATAAATTGGTCTCCGTCATTAAATAAATAATCATTCCGTCGAGAAAAAAATAAATTTATATTACCATTTTTCCTTCATTAAGATTTATACATCTTATAAATAGAATTTATATCGTTGTATAATGTGATACTTGTAAATACCATAATAGAAAGATTTTGATTTTTCTCTTTCTAAACTTTTACTTATTTTTGTTTTAATTTATAACACTATTGTATTATTTATTGCAATATAGTTTTTTTTTTTCTGTTTTTGTTTTAGTCTCTTTAAATTTCATTATTAGAATGAATTCAATCTTTGCAAATTCAAAAGTTCTAAGTTTTTAATTACACAATAACAAAATAATATTTCCTCCATTTCAAACAAACTAAATAATACAAATGATACATGCCTAGGGTATACAAAACACGCATAATACAGATGCTATGGACAATTTATAGCTGAACAAAATACATATCCTTCTGTTCTCATTGACAAGCTTCGAATGCAGCCTTTCCCCAGTGCAAATTCCAATTCTGAAGCACTGATTGGCCAAAAAATCCAGTAACTAAATCTTGTTTAACAGAATTGAGAAAGATCTCACACGGTTTCTTCCTTCGATTGAGTTTGTATGGCGTACTCCATATTGCGCGCTTGTTCTTTCATGAAAAGAAGGTTGCTAGGACTTTCCTCCTCCAAAAGATGTAAAGGTGTTTGAGGAGGGTATGTGTTCAAAATGAAGTCTATTTCCTCACCACTCATTTCCTTCTGATTGAGAAGAACCTACAATGCAAATTTATATAAGAAAAAGAGCGCAACACAGAATGTTTGTTGAATTATTTTCAGTTTTCACCAGTGGTATGAAGCCGGTATAATATCTGCTAGAACAGAAACTATTTGCAGAGATTATACTACAGTTAAGTTACTGAAATATGTTTGAATTCACTCATAAAGCGCTTTTTTTAGCAATTCACGAACAACATAACTCAGATCTCACTCTAAACTTACCTTAATTGTTTTAAGCAAAGCTGCATGGTGCCCTCTTAGGAGAGACACTGTCTTTCGGTACATGTCATGTAATAATTCGTCAGATCTTTGTGCAACTTGAGCCTCAAGATTAAAATTTAGGGGAGGGCCAATCAGGCCGTAATGATTATAAAGAGACCCTTCAAAATCCAGCCTTGGTCCGACAAATTTAGCTGGCTTCCTCCAACCGGGCATTTCTCCGTGTACAACCATTGGATCCTCCAAATTCCAACTGCAAGTAAAAAGGGAGAAAGGAGCGCATATGACACATGAAACTAAGCACAAAAGTAAATACAAAATTATAAGCGGTTATGCTAACATGGTTAGTATTTTGCGAGCAAGCCAGGATGCATGTGCAAGGTATTCAAGGGAGGCTTTTGATGTGTCACGCCCATAGATGACCTCCTCGGCAGCTCTACCTCCAAGCAGAACCTGTAAATCAAGACAGATTCAAACTGAAATAAGTAACTTTAAGGGCGAAAAATTAGGAAGCAACTTCATATACTCAGTAATTTACATGCCTGAAGACGATGCAACAATTGAGGCCGGCGTTCAAACACATACGATTCATCATCCAGCCGCTGGAAAACCAATTGAGATAATGTCTGCCATGTGGTATCTTTTTCTATTAGTAAATAATAATAACAAATAACCTTATGTATATAGAAATCAAACAACCTTAACTAGATAATATTTCAGATTGGCTCCTAGCGGACTTTTCTTCCTATTCATTACGATACAGAGCTTTGATTTCAACTAAAACTTTCAATAGCCATATATTTCCAATTTTACAGTATACCCTACATTCCCAGTCTTTTCTCTCCTAATCCACACACTTGGATTATCATACTATTTCATTCCAGATTCTCCAATGTTACAGTAGTGAAACTGTGTATCGGTATCAGATTTTCTTTATTAATTTGACATATAGGTATTGGCAATTTCTCAAACACTGAGCATAGGAAAGATAGAAAAAAATGCATCTAGGAGATAGTTGATGATAACATATAGTGAAGGAAGCTGAACAAGGACCTGACCACGAGGTACTATTGAGATGCGATCGCAGTATTCAACTTTCGCATTCTCATATCGCCGGAGAAGATGAGAAGTTATTGCAACCCCCACTTCCGTAGTTGCTCTACGACACTGTCCTTGATAACCTAATTCATTTGCAAGATACTTAGGTCCCACGGTAAGTCTATCAACTGCTTCATCCATATCTGACCGAAGAATCGAGCTATGTCGGTTCCTGACAGCCACAAGAGCTGCCTCTTGGAGCAATTGTGCTAATCTTGCTCCAGACCATCCTGGGATTAATAAATTTGTTCAGAGATTGAAATGAAAATCAAAGTTAAGACAAAGAGTCTGTACCAGGTAGGTTCTGAGCATAGCTGAACAAATCAACAGAATCTGACAGTTTTACTTTGGCAGCATGAATTTTCAAAATATCAAGTCTTCCTTTTGCATTTGGAGGTAGAATCTTGATCTACAGGAAGAAAAAACTAAATGACCATTAACAGTGTATTGCCACTAAAAGAGAGAGAAAGAAATCAGTAACTCAGCCACAGAAAGAAACCTTTCTATCAAGGCGACCTGGTCGAAGAAGTGCAGGATCTAACAAATCCCTACGATTGGTGGCAGCTAGAAATATGATGCCCTTTCCAGTATCAAAACCATCAAGCTCAATCAACAATTGATTCAATGTAGTTTCTCTTTCCTGGGTTGCTGCGTTATACTTGTCTGAAGACTCCTCCTTGAAAGTACCCTGTCGCCTGATCACACAAGTTCACAATCAGGTGGGGAGATTGCTTAGGGGGGTTAGCAAGTAAATTGTAAAACATGCAACAACTCTAGCTTAAGAACTGTAGCAAACAATCAACTACCATGAACTAAAGTAAAAAGTAAAAAACTATTTTTACAAAAGAAGTTCAATTGCCTTTCCTTTCTCATTTGTAAAAACAGCATATGTGACAACCAATACCTAGACTAGACTAACCAATACATTAACATTGCAAGTAACCCAACAGTTCTTGCAATTTACTTTGTATACAAAGCTTACAAACCTATTGGGAAAATTTAGGTGTCTAATGGTTTTAAAATAAAGTTTGATGTTCAATTAGGATTCAGAGTTTGCTAAGTGACACCCGCCACTTCATTTTGCTTAAGGTCAATGTTCGGTAAGGATTCAGGGTTTGCTAAGTTCCTCACTCATCACTTCATTTGGCTTAAGGTTGAGTAGTGTGGATGTTATAAATTCATTATTTCCACTAAACATGTGAACATGCCTGGACAGACAAACAATGCACACAAAATATATACTAACAATTAACCATTGTTATTATTCCCTAACAATTTGCCATTAAAAAAAAAGACAAACAATGCACACTGTTCATAATATAAAATCACAGTCATACCTAGTAGCCAATGCATCAATTTCATCTATAAATACAACTGATGGTTTGTTTACCTGCAAAGAGAAACAAATATTTGAGTACTCATCAATCACTAACATATAAACCTGAAACTTTACAATGTACACCAGTTTCAAAAAATCAAACGGAAAAACACTTTATACTCTCGGCTATATCACATGTTCAGCACCACCTGTCCTTATGCCACAAACCATCCACCCATTTTTAGCAACACGTGAAGCAGCAATTATGAACTTACCAACAAGAAAACAGAGGAAGAAGCAAACTTAATGAATATCCTTCTTAATATCATTTCTCCTTCTAAAGAGTGAGGAACTGAAGGATTATTATTATGTTGATTAAACAAATAACAATTCATTGAGGAATGAACAGTAGAAAATTATCATATGAATAAAAGGTCATTGAAAATGTTCAATATATTTGATATTTGATTAAACAAAGCAAAGAACATGGACATATATTGTTTCTTTAAGTGATCAATACCCTTAAATGGTTACCTAACCATTCACGAGAACTAAAAGACTTTGACCAGAACAATGCATGCAATGCTTTATAAGTTAACTTTACATAGCTTGGAGAAACAATAAGGCATGATTCAAGAATGTGACTACATTAGCACTTAAGCATCAATACATTGCTTAAAAAATAGTAATGCTAGGAACACCCACTTAACCACTCTCTTTCCAGCACTCACTTTTTTATTGGGCAAAATCATGTGGGTCCCACAACTTTATGTGAGCCCCATATTCAAAATGGTGGGAGCCATTCTCGCAATAAGCGAGTGAGTGTTGGGAGAAAAGAAAAGTAATCCTAGCACTCCACTTAAAAAAATCCAGAAAAAGAAGTAGCAGAATCACCTTGGCTCTTTTAAACAAATCCCTAATACGCGCAGAACCAACACCAACTAAAAATTCCACAAATTCTGATCCAGCCATTTGGTAAAATGGAACACCAGCTTCTCCAGCTATAGCCTTGGCTACCAAAGTCTGCAAAAGAAGGACAAAACTAACACATTGACAAAACAAATTCTTACATCCAACATAACTTGGGAATAGATATCTAACCTTGCCACATCCAGGTGGGCCCTCCAGAAGAACACCATGTGGGGGTTTGATCCCCATTTTATCAAATAGCTCGGGATTTTTTAGGTACCTCACCAACTAAAGAGAATAATACATAACCACCATAAGTTTTCATCCATTAGAATAAACTGTAAGAGACTACTAAAACGAGGCATAAAAGAAAGAAAAAAAAGAGGGAAAATCAGGGAAATAACTACTGAGGGGGGCAAAGTTGTATTATTCAAAATAATTAAATAAAATCGCTAAAATGTTTATAAGTTATGGCTTCTTCAATGTTTTCTTTATGCAGTTGCTTATGTAATTAAGTGTTATAGACTGTTCATAATTATTCACAGCCACACATTAAGTTGAAACTTTCATATTTGTGAGCTGCTGAACCAGCCGAGAAAGCAAAATGGGATGTTTTCTGGGTCTTGTAGAGTTGCATAAATCAATGGGCTAGGACTATATGGGCGGCAATTGCCTGCAGCCCAAGCTTCTGTTATGAATGAACTGGGGAGGGAGGGGGAAGTTAAATGGTGGATGGGGGACCCTAGGTTGAAATGAGTATGGTAAAGCAATATATAAAGAGAAAAGGGGACATACCACATCAGTGTAAACTAGTTTTACACTGACGTCCAATGACAATTCAAAATTGTGATTATTTTGAAATTGCAGTTACAAAGTGGGCTTATCCGGCAGTATCGTGAGTTCTCATTGGATGTCAGTGTAAAAATTATTTTACACCAACAATGCATCTCCATTAAACTCATAAATTCATTTAAAAGATTTTTTAAATTGGGGAAACCAGCACCCCCCCCAAACCTCTCTCCTCCCATTTATCTATGTGTGGTGGAAAGTATTTTGACAGCAGAAGAGACTAACATGTAGCATTGGTCAAACAACAACCTTCAAGAATACTCAAAAAATAAAAAAGAGAATATGTTATCATCAAAAGTGTTCTAATTCTTTGGAATACTTTAACTGAAACATATCTGCACCCTACAAAAGATCAAGTTCAATAGGTCAAGATTTTACTCTACATCATTGTATAAAAGAATTACCTCTTGAAGTTCATCTACAGCGTCGTCAATTCCAGCCACGTCAGAAAACATTACTCCAGTTGAACCCTGAAAGAATGTTATTCCAAACCAGCAACTAAGAATGACATTAAAAGACTTTGACTAGAAAAATAAAAATAAAAAGATTTTAAGAATGGAGAAATTAATGTAAAGATAGGCATTAACACACATCAACACGAGCTTCAGCTTTTGATAACGAGAAGTTCATTCCCTGCCATAGATCCTGCATATTGAAGAATGAGTGTACTTATCAGCCAAGTCTATTGAACAAAATTGGCCCAAAAATTCATGCATAACTTTGAGTTAATCACTTAGTCACATCACCTACCCACTTCCTGAAGTTTTTGGGTTTTCTTGAAAGAGTGAAGCGAACAAGAAGGACCATACCCACACCTATAGGCAGGGCTATTGCCAGGATTTGGAGAGTGGAAGATAAACCGCCAAAAGTGAAAAGCTCATATATCTTAGACAGAAGACCGCCATCCACGATAAGGTCAAGAACTCTATCCCGAACACTGTCCATCATTGAAAGAGCAACTCCAAGAAAAATCTTGAGAATTGGTTTGGCTAGAGGCCACACAACATAGCTAGTTGCAGCAAATATAAAACTGGTAACAACGAATACTGCCGCTGAAAGGAAGCCACCCACTAGAATTGCTGCTGAACCCACTACTGCTGTCACAGCTCCAAGCTCAGCCACCACTCTGCTAGATATGGAAGATGCAACTGGATGAGGGTAATCTGACACCTTTCCCACCCAAGACTGCAATAATATAATTTCAGAGTTAAAAGAACAATTATTATATGATCATCCAAAAAAGGATTTCATCCCCACTGCGCTGAATGACTTAAGCTCTGAGTTTATAACTACAAACTATGCAAGAAAATATATAGTAACTTGCGGTTTATATGGTTTGAAAATGTATAATCTTAATCACTGAGGATAAGCAAAATTGCAAAATCGCGGGATTTTACGATTCAAATCGGATTTTAACTACCATGGAAAAAATGCTTTCTGTTTTCACTTTTAATTACAAAACTAAAACCTTTTTACTGTAACCTTTTTTCAGTCCATTTCCTATTTTCAACGATATGTACATGAAACAATAAAAACATCAAAACAGGTAGCAAGTTTTGTAATAAAAAGTGAAAATATGAAATAAAAAACAAAACATTTTCATAAGCTAGGCGTAACCTTGGAAAAAGAAAAGGAAACTTTAAACAACAAAGCTAATTGAATTTCCTCTATTAGCACCAACAATGTCAATGTCAATGCATCATGTACTAAATCATTTCAAGAATGTTAAAAAATAACTAGATCAACAACCGTAATGCGTGGAATCTCTATCTCATATCGTGGTCCAGAATATTCCTCCAAAACCGCTTGAGCTTCACTGGTATCCGCCCTAAGAACCCTACAACATTTCACACACACACAGTCTATCACAGCACCACGACGCACACAGAACAAAGTGTATAAAACCAAAACCATATACATATAAACAAAGACATAAACTTTTTTTTTAATCTTTTACCATTTGTTCGCTTGCAATCTTTTATCACCGGGAATTTCCTTCAATTCCACAATGTAATCCCTATAGTCAAATCCATAATCTTCCGTTGAAGTAACCAACTTGATTTTATCCTTACTCAATGCTTTAGTAAAGTCCTCAACACTCATTCTCGGTAAAGTTTTCAAATTCTCATAGAACTCTTCCTCTTCAGACAAAGGCTTAACCAAAATTTGCTCCGGCACATACAGTTTCCCTTTATACTTCTTAAGCAATTCATTCAAATACACAGAATCTTTCTCTCCAGTCTCATCACTCTCACTCTTCCTCTGAGAACTCTTCAAGCTCTTCAACAACGCATCAAAAATACCCTCATTTGATTTTTTATCCAAATTCTCTTTTTGTTGTGAAGTGTATAGCTTGTTACCGATTAGGTACTTGGGCGGGACTTGGCTGGGATTTTCCTCCAAGACGCGCTTCACGAAATCATCGGAGGTGGATGAGGAAGAGGATTTGCAGAGAAATGTGAATGGTCTCCGAAGAAGAAGTTGCCGCGTTCTGGTGCGATTGGAATGAAGGGTTGTGTGGCGGTGAGTGTGAATGTGATAGGAATTGTTGTTGGGGTAGCAGAGAGTGTTCATGTTGTTATCGCAAATTCATGAGAGGGTGAATTAACATGTGGTACTGAAAGGGTTCATTGAGTTAGGGTTTGGAGAATGATGAAGAACGCAAATGCGAGAAGAAGAAGAAGAAGAATGGAAGAAGAAATTGTAAAAATTCTAATCTGCAACTGGTTTCATTTCCCACCCAATCCGATAAACCTCATCTGCATGGTTTTTCTAACCGGGTACGGGTACCCTGAATGTATAACCCATTTTTGTGCAAAGGTAGAAGGAATCAATAAATAAAATAAAAGACTAATAACTCATTTAAATTTGTTCATATTTTGATATTATAATATCAGTGGAGTGGAATAAGAGTGAAATGTATCGGAATGCACTGAAGTCGAATAAAAATTTCATTCAATGGTTTGTTAATTTTAGAGCGGAATAATGCAAACTCTTCATTTCGTCTAAATATGAGAGAAAGAAATATCATGATAATGTGAAACATCCCATAATTTTTTAATGTCTCTTTTAAAGCTTTTCAAAGGACTCTATTATTGAATCTTCAACCATTTTTTTCTTCAATATTTAAGGAGCTAAAAACTTGAAGAATATACCGGACACAAGAACACAATAACAAAGGACTACACGTTGAACATGCTAATACACCACGATTGACAAACAAAAGAGAAGCTACTCTGTCAAAATTTTAGCATAGGCTAAACATAGGATTTCTTATCCTTGTATATCTTATAAATCCTTAAGTTTTAAAAGAGTCTTATTGCATTGTATTATTTATATACCTTTGATTGTATATCAAGTGTATTCACCCAACAATCATTAATCTCATAGGTAGATTATTAGAAGTCTCTTACTGAGTGTTTTAGCAAGGAAGTTTTGAGCTTGTGTGCTTGAGCAAGGAAGTCTCAAACTTTTTTGTTTGATCAAGGAAGTCTTGAGCTTGTGTACTTAAGTAAATAAGTCTCAAACTTGTGTATTTGAGCAAGGAAGTCTTAGGCCTGTATGCTTAAGCAAGGACGTCTCAAACTCGTATGTTTGAGCAAGGAAGATTTGAGCTTGTGTGCTTGAGAAAGAAAGTCTCAAACTTGTGTGTTTAAGCAAGGAACTCTTAAGTTTGTGTGCTTAAGAAAGGAATTCTCATATTTTTGTGTGTGAGCAAAGAATTCTCTTGATTGTGTGCTTGAGCAAATTTTAATCTTAATTGCTATAGTGAAAATCTCTTGTAAGTGCAAGGGGACTAGTCTACTCTTGGTTTTTTAGAGGAATCAGGATAACTATGTGTGTTACTCTATCTTTATTGGATTTTATATTCGTTGCCTATCTTTAACTAACTCAGATTCTATAACTTTGTGCTTAGAATCTGACTTAAGAGTTTTTAAAAGAAAGAAAAAGGAAACACAATTCACCCCCCCCCCCCCCCTTCTTGTGTTTCTCCCGTCTTTAGTTGACGTCAGAGCATGGTTTGTGCTTAGCACTTAACAGTGGTTGAGAAAAGATCTTGAGAAAAATATATTGAAATATGTCTCAAGTTTATGAATTTGGGAATAGTACTCTTATTCCACATGTTGCTATAAATCATGATTATAGCAACCCAAAAAAGAACAACTATATAGCTAGACCTCCAACATTCAGTGGAGACTCTACTGAGTTTGAATGGTTGATGAGTAAGATGTATGATCATATCATTGGTCTTAATGATGAGTTGTGGTATATTCTAGAAGATGACATTGGTATTCTAGTCAATAGGGTTGGATTGGTGTCTGGTAGAAAAGTCATCACGCCAACTTAGAAAAAGGTATATAGAAAACATCATAGTGTCAAAGGCATATTTGTTGATGCTCTACCTCATTCAGAGTACATCAAAATCATTGACAAATTTGTTGCTAAGACCATTTTCAATTTCCTATGTGCTACCTATGAATGAAATCAACAAGTCCAGGAATCTAAGGTTAACCTTTTGGTTAAACATTGTGAGTTGTTTAGAATGAAAGAGGATGAAGACATTGAAACCATGTTCTTCAGGCTTTAAGTTGTTGTATCTGGACTTCGAGTTCTGAACAAGAGATATACTACATCTGATAATTTAAAAAATATTCTTAGGAGTCTTCCTGCCATATACATACCCAAAGTGACAAATATACAAGAGGCTAAAGACTTAAACACATTAAGTCTTAAGAATCTCGTCAATAACCTTCATAGCCATGAGATAGAGCTCAATGGTGATGAACTTGTCAGAAATTCAAAGCCTTTTGCTTTGAAATATGTTGCTAAAACTATAAGGGTTTCTCAAGTGTGGGAGTTTGAAGAAATTTCTCTCGCATAAAATTCTGAGGATGACTCAGATGATTAGGAAATGCCCTTCGTCATTAAAAGATTTCAGCATGTGAACAAGAAAAAAATTCTTTGGCTGAAGTAGTGGCTTTAGAGGATCTGGCTCCAAAGAAAATAATGATGATCAGAAAGGTTGCTTCAATTTCAATAAGCTTGGTCACTTCATTGTTGAATATCCTGAAATACAAAAGGACGAGCCAAAGAAGAGAAGCTTTCATAAGGATAGCTTCAAAAGCAAATTCAAGAAAAGTCTCATGGCAACATGGGATGAACTTGACAATGAATAAGACTCTGAAAAGGATGAAGAGCAAGTCAACCTTACATTAATGGCTCTTACATATTCATAAGCAAAATTTGGCTTAGAGTCTGATGAAGAGGATGATGTATTTTCTAAACTTTTCTCATTCTGATTTAACTACTTTTGTCCAAGAGCTTATGGGAAGATGTCAAGAGAAATCCAAACACATGAAAATACTGAAGAAGTAATATGACACTATCACAACGGGAAAAGTCATTGAGATTAAACTATTGATTAACTTAACTCAGAAAAGCAAGAGTCACCATCGAAATTTATTGTTTCCAAAGGGAAAATTTTGAACAAAACCCACAAAAAGCAAAAAGCTAAAAAGTAATATCTGGATATGGGGGTTGGTTATGCAAGGGGAAGGTATTAGCACCCCTCACATATGTTGTACTCAACGGGATCCACTTGCAAATATGTGTTTATATAAATCCTTAAGTCTTAAAATAGTCTTATTACATTGTATTATTTATATACCACGTATGTTTGAGCAAGGAAGATTTGAGCTTGTGTGCTTGAGAAAGAAAGTCTCAAACTTGTGTGTTTAAGCAAGGAACTCTTAAGTTTGTGTGCTTAAGAAAGGAATTCTCATATTTTTGTGTGTGAGCAAAGAAGTCTCTTGATTATGTGCTTGAGCAAATTTCAATCTTGATTGCTATAGTGAAAATCTCTTGTAAGTGCAAGGGGACTAGTCTACTCTTGGTTTTTTTAGAGGAATCGGGATAACTATGTGTGTTACTCTATCTTTATTATATTTTATATTCGCTTCCTATCTTTAACTAACTCAGATTCTATAACTTTGTGCTTAGAATCTGACTTAAGAGGTTTTAAAAGAAAGAAAAAGGAAACACAATTCAAACACCCTCCCCCTTCTTGTGTTTCTCTCATCTTTAGTTGACATCAGAACATGGTTTGTGCTTAGCACTTAACAGTGGTAGAGAAAATATCTTGAGAAAAATATATTAAAATATGTCTCGAGTTTATGAATTTGGGAGTGGTACTCTTATTCCACATGTTGCTATAAATCATGATTATAGCAACCCAGAAAAGAACAACTATACAGCTAGACCTCCAACATTCAGTGGAGACTTTACTGAGTTTGAATGGTTGAAGAGCAAGATGTATGATCATATCATAGGTCTTAATGATGAGTTGTGGTATATTCTAGAAGATGACATTGGTATTCTAGTCAATATGGTTGGAATGGTGTTTGATAGAAAAGTCATCACGCCAACTTAGAAAAAGGTATATAGAAAACATCATAGTGTCAAAGGGATATTTATTGATGCTCTACCTCATTCAGAGTACATCAAAATCATTGACAAATTTGTTGCTAAGACCATTTTCAATTCCCTGTGTGCTACCTATGAATGAAATCAACAAGTCCAGGAATCTAAGGTTAACCTTTTGGTTAAACATTGTGAGTTGTTCAGAATGAAAGAGGATGAAGACATTGAAACTATGTTCTTCAGGCTTCAAGTTCTTGTATTTGGACTTCGAGTTCTGAACAAGAGATATACTACGTCTGATAATTTAAAAAATATTCTTAGGAGTCTATCGGCTATATACATACCCAAAGTGACAAATATACAAGAGGCTAAAGACTTAAACACATTAAGTCTTAAGAATTTCGTCAATAATCTTCATAGCCATGAGATAGAGCTCAATGGAGATGAACTTGTCAGAAATTCAAAGTCTTTTACTTTGAAATATGTTGCTAAAACTACAAGGGTTTCTCGAGTGTGGGAGTTTGAAGAAATTTCTCTCGCAGAAAATTCTGAGGATGACTCAGATGATTATGAAATGGCCTTCATCACTAAAAGATTTCAGCATTTGAACAAGAAAAAAATTCTTTGGCTGAAGCAGTGGCTTTAGAGGATCTGGCTCTAAAGAAAAGAATGATGATCAGAAAGGATGCTTCAATTGCAAGAAGCTTGGTCACTTCATTGTTGAATATCCTGAAATACAAAAGGACAAGTCAAATAAGAGAAGCTTTCATAAGGATAGCTTCAAAAGCAAATTCAAGAAAAGTCTCATGGCAACATGGGATGAACTTGACAATGAATAAGACTCTGAAAAGGATAAAGAGCAAGGCAACCTTGCATTAATGGCTCATACATATTCATAAGCAAAATTTGGCTTAGAGTCTGATGAAGAGGATGATGTATTTTCTAAACTTTTCTCGTTCTGATTTAACTGCTTTTGTCCAAGAGCTTATGGGAAGATGTCAAGAGAAATCCAGACACATGAAAATACTGAAGAAGTAATATGACACTATCGCGGCGGGAAAAGTTATTAAGATTAAACTATTGATTAACTTAACTCAGAAAAGAAAGAGTCACCACCGAAATTTATTGTTTCCAAAGGGAAAAGATCGAACAAAACCCACAAAAGCTAAAAGATAAAAGCTAAAAAGTGAGATCTGGATATGGGGGTTGGTTATGCAAGGGGAAGGTATTAGTACCCCTTACATCCGTTGTAATCAACGGGATCCACTTGCAAATCTGTGTTTATAAAAAGTTGGGTTGTTTGTTGATTGATTTTAAAAGAAAAGATATTTTTTTGTATTCGAGTGGAAAACTCAACTTACTATCCACAAGTATGAGGAAATGAACATTTGTATCATCTTGGTATGGAGAACTTTTACTTGGACTTTCTCACAAGTACATCTCAACATTCAAGTAGAAAATGTCAGTCATTTCTCAGCATCTTGTAGAAGTATAGTGGTTTGCATCACTACAAGAATAAACTAATATTTAATCTTTTGAAAAATGCTCTTAAACGAAAAATGCACAAAGGCATAAAAATGAGTTTGATGAGGTTTGTCTTTTTTAGAAGTTTTTAAAAGAGCTTGAATATGCTTAAGTGTTTTAGCATTTAATAAGGAAAAAAAATTTGGATCACTTGACGAAGTCAATGTTTATTAAGAAGTGGGAAGGGGATTAAGAGACTATCTTAAAGCATAAAATAAATGGTTTCATTGTTAGGTAGCCCAAGAGAAAGCCTTTGTGTGTGTAAGTGTACTAACCACGAGAAGAGGTAGGCATTTGACATTGGCTAAAACCAGCATTCATTTCCCTTTGGATTGAGTCACAAGATGAACAGGCAACATGCACAAATGAATATCAAAAAAGAAACAAATGAACAATAAGGTCACAGATTCACAAAGAAAGCATCAAAGTCTTGAATTAAGGATCAAAGGTATCAGATGAAGTGTTATGTCTCAGATGAATCTCACGGTCTTAGATAAACTCTAAAGTCTCATTTACTACTTCAAGCAAAGGAAAGCCCTAGATCCTAAGTCCATAGTCCAAAGTACTCCTCAAGCAAGGGATAGTGACACACAATCCAAAACATCATATCAAAGTTTTTTTCAAGGTCTTAGTCATTTTTATCATGTTTTTTTGTTCTTTTTTTAAATAAGAAAGAAAAAGAATATATAAAGATAAAAGACAAAAAATTAAAACAAGAGCGTAAATGCCATGAATGTGAATGTTATAAAAGTAAATGATATAAAGGTTAGCACTAGGAGTGTTTGTGGTTCAGTTTGAATCGATTTTGAAGCAAAATGTCATCCGATCCAAAGATAAATTTACTTGCGGTTTGGTTCAGTTTTGGATGATTGGTTAAAAAAATCCGATATGATCCAATCAAATTTCTTGCGATTTGATTTAGATCGATTTTTTGGATATCCAAATTACATATTATAATTTTATTAATATTTTAAAAACACTAATAAATAATAATGATATAATATATAACATATACTATATTAAAAGTCAATATTACAAAATGATAATGATCGATTATGATTGAAACAAAAGAAATAATAAAAATTAATAGATTAAATCAAACTAATAGATAGTATTTTATAAAAATATATAATCTAATAATAAATTAACACAACATATTATACTAATAAAAAAAATAAGTATAAAAATATATACATGTGGTTCAGTTTGGTTTGAATCGGTTTTGAAAAATCAATCTGAAATCCAATCCGAACCGATCGGTTTTTATAAAATGACATCCAAACACATCCAATAATTTTCGATTTTTTGCAGTTTTCGATTTTTTGGATCGGTTTGCGGTTTTTATTTGGATCGGTTTGGATTTGAACACCTCTAGTTAGCACAATTAATATGTCAATGTTAGTATTAGTGAGAATTTAATTGAGTCGGGATAATTTAACGCTATGTTAAGCAATCGTAAGTGGGCTTATGTAGAAGTCACACTTATCTGAGGCCGGTAATAACAATTTATGTGTTCAAACATGTTAGAGAAATGATACAAAATCATTTTCATAAAGCAATGTAAAACAATAGTTAAAATAAAGAAAAAGGAGATGGATAAGAGAAAAGAGACGGGGAAGTTAAATAAAGGCTCAAGCAATCATTAAGGATCATTTATCAATAAGTCAAAGGTCTCAAAGAAATGATCATCAAGGGATAACCTATCTCTGATGCAAAGTGTCGCAGAGGGTCCAAATGGTCATTTGTTAACATGTTTGAACTAGAGAAGGTTCAATCAACAAAGAGATCATCAACCAAAGACTTGAAATATTGAAAATATGTTCAATTAAGCTATCATCAAGAGACAAGTTCAAGACCTTCCCAAAATTGAATAAAACCAAAATAAAAAAGGATTTAATAATAATTTTAAATGGAAATTAAAAGAAAAATGCCAAAGGTGCTTTAAAACACCAAATAAATGGTTGAGAAAATTATGAGAAGTCAAAAATATTACAAATAAAAGAATCTCAAAAGTTGGATGCAAAAATATTTGAAAATGCCTAAAAATAAAATGCAAAATAAAAATTAAATGAAAATAGAAGAAAATATGAATTAAATGCAAAACATGGTTTTAAAAACTATGCAAAAAATATGAGGTAGGAAATATCTTTATGAAATCATGACAAAAATTGGAGTAAAAAAATATTAAAAGTGATTTAAAATTAAATCAGAAAAGAAAATAGAAAATAAAAGGAAAAAAACAAGAAAATAATAAAATATTTGAAAAAAAGGGTGATACGGCTAGTATACGTGTCAAAGAGAGAGCGGCTGGAATTTAAATTTCACACGCGAAATGAACTTCATCTTCAATCTTGGTTCGATTTTTGCAAATCTTTGAACTCATATTTTTAGCACGAATCAACCTTGGATTTAAGTGCGCAACACATCATCATTCACATCTTTCTGCATCAAGCAATTGATTTGCTCTGATCATATCGAATTTGCTCAAATACGTGAAGAACCCTAGTTCTTCAAAGTAAAATTAAATGACTAAATCAAAAGTTAAATTCAAGGTAGAAAAAGACTTTCAATTAGTGAATCAAAACGAACACACTGGTAACTTGTTTGTTCAGAAATGTTACTCGTAGCTACCTTTTTCAGTTGAAGATCGAAGGTCCAACAATGGTGAACTCGAGTTGCAGGTTGCATGAGGTTTCAAGTTGTTGTAATAGTTCAGTTAGCTTCAAATGATGTCGATAAGTGATTCTGGGCGAAGAAACAAAACTAAGAGAGCTTGAATCAAAGAAATGATGAACTGGTTTTTTGAGGTATCAGGTTCAAATTATTTCAAAGTTTCTTTGGCTGATCAAGCTTGAAAATGAAGGCAAAATGATCCTCTATATATAGGAAATTAAATGGTGAGCTCACACATGTGGTTTGGATCTGAAATTCGTGTGAGCTAAGGTTGGAATTTTAATTTTGCAACCGTGTGAACATGAGGCATGCAATGTGTGAATTGGCACTTGAAACAAGTTGTTGTGTTTGATTGCACACATTTTTGGTTCACAAAGAAGTTGCACATGTGCTTGTGGTCCCAGATTGAGATTGAAGTGAAAACCATGGCCTGAAACTTGTGTGGAAAACAAAGTTCATAACACCATGTTTAAACTTAGGCCAAGTGGAATTTAGTTGTGCGTTTTGAAATTTTCTTTGTGCCAAATGTTCTCCTCATTACAAGGAATCAAATGCAAAAAGAATAACATCAAAAGTATGCTTGGATTGAAAATGACATTTATTCATAGTTGGGGTCGTGGCCTGAAATTCTAGGTCAGGCATTAGGTCGACCAGGTCTTGGGCCTATTTTTGTGCACACATGGGCAGTTGAGCAAATCTCAAAATTAATAGATTTAGAGGTTGAATTGTTGTTTTACCCTTAAAACAATGTTGTAGAGGAGTTCAAATGTGTCATTTAGCTCAAACTAGATTCCAAAAATGCTGAAAAATGAAGAAGTTATGGTGTTTGGACCAAGTGACATGCCATACTTGATTTTGGGCCAACCAAACATGTGCCAATTTGTGATTTCTTGTTATTTTCTTACATCCAAAGGCCCATTGATGAACACTTGGACACCAAATGAGGGAAACTTGATTCCCTTTAAAAAAATTATGATTGCTTGAGAATTGGATGGAGATGGCATGGAAATAAACACATGAGCCATACTTGAATCATCTTTGAAATCATGCATCAAACTTAAACCTTTCTTGATCAAATGGTGTTGAATGAAGCTTGACATGCATGTGACCTAAAATTATAGGCCATGTCTTGAGATGAGAGCTCTTGTGAATAATTTGTTAATCGAACTTTGAATTTTAGAAACCAAGCTTGATCCATTGATTGCAAATCCCCTACCTTGTACAATAAGAAAAGAGGAAATAACACATATTTTTTATATTTTGGATAAGGTTAGTGATGTTAGAATACAAGTAAGAAAAAGACACAAAGGTGCTTGGTGATCTCTCCCCAAAAGCAAACCCAAAGAGAGGGGGTTAGGAGGATATTATGCTTGTGATTTTGATGAGATACAAATGATATGAGAGGTGGAATCTTAGGGGTAAAAATTAGGGTATGACAGATACCCCTGTTTAAGTTCCTTAAATTTGAAGATATGAAGATTGGAAATCTTTGTATCGATGGGATTGAAGATACTTAAATAGAAGACCCAATTTTTAATCCTAAGATATCGCACAATGCTTATGATATGAATGCAAAAGATACGAACTCTGCAGGGAAGATGCTATGGGAGACACATTTTGCGTAGACGGATTAAAAATCTGATACTTCTGGAGAAAAACTTGAAGGGATCCCAATAGGGAGACATAACTCACTGGGGAGGGATTAACATTGTAAGGGCCCGTACTAGGGAACATACTAAAGTATAGCCAAAAGCGAAAAGATAGCAAGCGACAAGGGAAAACTCCACTAGGGAACATGCAACAAGGAAGAAATAATAAGTTTATTGAGGAGTCAACCCTGAGTAGTCAGATAGAAAAAGCAAATACTATTAAATCATATTTGAAGGTAGTAAACAGGACAATACTGACTCATAGATGACGGTAGACTATAAAATCATAGTCGAAGGTAGTGGCAGGATTTGAATTGATAATAAGCTTCCCATAACTTTCGATCTTCCACCTTGAACGAGGATTAACTTCTTCTTTAACCAAATCTTCCACTTGGAAAGGGTAATAAACCTCTCATGACTTTTGTTCTTCCACCTGGAACCGGTCTTAGTTTATTCTTTAACCAAGTTTTCCACTTGGAAATGGTAATAAACCTCCCATGACTTCCAGTCTTCAACCTGGAACGGGTTTTAGCTTCTTTTTTAACCAAGTCTTCTACTTGGAAAGGGTAATAAACCTCCCATAACTTCTGGTATTCAATCTGGAACGGGTCTCAGTTTCTTATTTAACCAAGTCTTCCATTTGGAAAAGTTAATAAAGCTCTCATGACTTTTGGTCTTCAACCTGGAATGGGTCTTACTTTCTTCTTTAACCAAGTTTTCCACTTGGAAAGGGTACCAAACAAGCTTTCCCCGATTTCTGGTCCTCAACCTGAAGGATTCGTTACTTGCTGGAGATTGATATTTGAATTTGATTATGGATTGCAATAGGCTTCTCAAATATAGATACAACCACCTGTTGGGAAACGAAACAATATTGACTTGATTTGTTGAATCACAAGTTTATCTATTGGGAATGACTGTAGAGATTGTCACTTGCTATTGAAGTAATAATTGATATTGCTGGGAATGAACAAGCTTCTCAAATAAAGAGACTGTCACTTGTTGTTTAACCAAAATCTCAGAGAATACTAGGGCAATAACTATTGAAAAATTGAATTATTCCCACTGAATGAGTATTCTCTGTTGAGGAGAACAAGATTCAAAAGGCGCAAAGCATGCCTTCTTCGGGTAGTAAAAATTAGTTTGATCTTAAGAGGTATACTAAAATTTCCAATAATTAAGAGGTATACTAAAATTTCCAATAATTAGTTTGATCAGAATCTTATTCATACGAATCTTAGTGGATGATTACATTTGATTTCGATGTGTAGGTGGGTTGAAAAGTGTGGTCTGAGTAATATGGGATTCGGCAGAGAAAAAAGCACTTATTGTTACTTTTCTGTTGCTGCAAGTTTAACATCCCTCCCTCACGACTTTTACGTTTGAATGCTTATAGCTAAAACTACAATTATAATCACAGTTACAGATGATTTCTTTGATACTGTTGGTTCTCTCAATGAACTAGAAATTCTCACCGAAGCAGTTCAAAGGTACATAATCAAAATTTGTTTCTAATAATTGTTTTAGATTTCATATATAATAATGATATATGTATTTTTTGTAAATAATAGATGGGATAGTAGAAGCCTAAGTAGCCACAACAAAGTTATATTTGATGCACTTGATGATCTTGTGAGTGAAGCTTCTAGAAAATATCTCCAACAAGAAGGAACATGTGATGATATCTTAGGAGACTTCACATTGTTGATGCAATTGCAGAATTCTTCACCATCAAATGAATGAAATCTCATGAGAAGGAAGATATTTTCATAGAGTTGCCAACTGATACTAAACCTGAAGTTGCAGTGATGTTACACACCTATAAAGATATTTTTCAAGCTCCATCATCTCTTCCCACTGTCAGAGCACAAAATTACACTATACCATTATTGTAAGGCTCAAATCCTGTTAAGGTTAAACCTTACAAGTACCCTCATAGTCAGAAAAATCAGATTGAGAACATGGTTCAGGAAATGTTGCAGCAAGGGATCATTCAACCCAGCAAGTATATTATGAAGCCTGTTCTGAATTATAAACAATGTATCAAAAATATAGTTTAAACTCCTAAACAAGCAAAGGACTCAATCAAACAACAAGCACAATAGAGAAAGCAACCGCCGCAGCTAGACATGATCACCGAAAACAAAATCGAGCCTGACATCAACTCAGGACAAAACCATTGAGTTAACAGCACACTAGATTTCAAATAAAGGTCCTATACCAGAATTTGCTACCGCAACCCTTCAGCATCAAGAAACTCGATCCGACACGTCCACACAGATAAATAATCCATTTTTCTTACATAAATTTAACTCTCAAATAGAGAAATCTAACACATAATGCTTAAAATCCAAACCAATTAAATACAAAATTCAGAGTAAAATCCAAACCAGGATCCGATTCAGAGTTTGAGAAGACAAACCTGTAAAGATTCAAATTGATGGTGGTTGCTTTGACGGTGATTCAGTGATTTGCAATGACAGCGTCAGGTTGAGAAAAATGTCAGTTTCCCTCTTTCTCCAAGGACGTGAGCGGAAAATTCTTAAAAAGAAGTGAAAAATACGTGGAAAGAATTCTTAGTTTTTGAGGGAAGATGAAATTTTGGAGCAGGACGGTTGGATATCACCGTCACGGGTGAAATTTTGACAATTTTGAACGATAGCGACTGTAGCTTCCAGTCATAATACAGTTTTATTTTAATAAAATTTTTTATTTCTCTATTTTGATTGAATTATTTTGTTTATTTGATATTTTATAA
This sequence comes from Lathyrus sativus, assembly GCA_963859935.3. Taxonomy (NCBI): domain Eukaryota; kingdom Viridiplantae; phylum Streptophyta; class Magnoliopsida; order Fabales; family Fabaceae; genus Lathyrus; species Lathyrus sativus. The sequence continues at coordinate 693,421,484 of OZ012741.1, read as the reverse complement.
TATTATGATTATGAGTATATATAGTTTAATTTTATATTTAATTTGTATTATAAAAATTGTTTTTAAAATTAAAGTTTTATTTTGAGTATATATATTATTTTTATTTTTATGTATTTTAAGTTTAATTTATTACTATAGTTATATTTTATAAATGATTTTAGTCATTTATTTATTTAAAATACATAGACTTATTTAGATCCGCCATTGGTCATAGTTTGTGTTACTGGGTTTAAGGGGCGACAGTTGCTCTACCGCCGGGACATAAAATTTAGGGCGACACTTGAGACAGTCATGAACTTATTTGTAGGACGGCTTAATGATAACAGTCGTAATATTTAATAATCTTTTAAAAATATAAGGATGGTAGGTGTATACTGTCGTGAAACGCGTCTCTATATTAGAGTTACGATAGTTATCAAGTAACTGTCGCAATTTTTGTGTCGTAAAACTCTAATTTTCTTGTAGTGTGGAGAAAAACTTGAAGGGATCCAATAGGGAGACATAACTCACTGGGGATGGATTAACATTGTAAGGGCCCGTACTAGGGAACATACTAAAGTATAGCCAAAAGCGAAAAGATAGCAAGCGACAAGGGAAAACTCCACTAGGGAACATGCAACAAGGAAGAAATAATAAGTTTATTGAGGAGTCAACCCTGAGTAGTCAGATAGAAAAAGCAAATATTATTAAATCATATTTGAAGGTAGTAAACAGGACAATACTGACTCATAGATGATGGTAGACTATCAAATCATAGTCGAAGGTAGTGGCAGGATTTGAATTGATAATAAGCTTCCCATAACTTTCGATCTTCCACCTTGAACGGGATTAACTTCTTCTTTAACCAAATCTTCTACTTGGAAAGGGTAATAAACCTCTCATGACTTTTGTTCTTCCACCTGAAACCAGTCTTAGTTTCTTCTTTAACCAAGTTTTCCACTTGGAAATGGTAATAAACCTCCCATGACTTCCAGTCTTCAACCTGGAACGGGTCTCAGCTTCTTTTTTAACCAAGTCTTCCACTTGGAAAGGGTAATAAACCTCCCATAACTTCTGGTATTCAATCTGGAATGGGTCTCAGTTTCTTATTTAACCAATTCTTCCATTTGGAAAAGTTAATAAAGCTCCCATGACTTTTGGTCTTCAACCTGGAATGGGTCTTACTTTCTTCTTTAACCAAGTTTTCCACTTGGAAAGGGTACCAAACAAGCTTTCCCCAATTTCTGGTCCTCAACCTGAAGGATTCGTTACTTGCTGGAGATTGATATTTTGAATTTGATTATGGATTGCAATAGGCTTCTCAAATATAGATACAACCACCTGTTGGGAAACGAAACAATATTGACTTGATTTGTTGAATCACAAGTTTCTCTATTGGGAATGACTGTAGAGATCTCCACTTTCTATTGAAGTAATAATTAATATTGCTGGGAATGAACAAGCTTCTCAAATAAAGAGACTGTCACTTGTTGTTTAACCAAAATCTCAGAGAATACTAGGGCAATAACTATTGAAAAATTGAATTATTCCCACTGAATGAGTATTCTCTGTTGAGGAGAACAAGATTCAAAAGGCGCAAAGCATGCCTTCTTCGGGTAGTAAAAAATTGCTGCAGGGGACCAAGGTTCAATCCAAAAATGAACTGGAGAGAAGCGCTGAACATGACTCTACCTGCTAAGGAGTGAACTCAACCAGGATTTGTTTCATCCAGACAAATAAGTTGGGAAGGAAAACTGAAACATAGTTTTTCCACGAGGCATAATCTCAGTGGGGAGACAAAAGAGTGAACTCTCCCTGGGGAAAACACCAACAGGAAAGTAAATTTGGAAATACCAAGGATGTGTTAATAAACACGAATACGCGTTCAACTATGCTTTGAATGCTTTATGAATGCATGAATGCATGCAATGTTGTGCTTATGCTGACAAAACAATACACTTAACAAACTAGGAAACCAAAATCAATAAACTGGATACTCGGCCAAATCTCAACTAGATGGAGACTCTTCTACAAAGCTTGTCTTTTGTCCCACCTTCCAGGACAGAGGATCTTTCACTGGGGAAACTTAAAACAAAGAAATGTTTAGAGACCAATAAATCTCTGAGGACACGGAAATTTTTTGCTCGTTTCGCTGTGAAAGGAACCGAATATCAAAATTGTAATACCAAAAATGATTGGAAGAAACCTAATATCTGTCAACAACTTCATTGGGGAAAACCAAATTATCAGACTATGAATTACAATACCAGGGAATTTGAACTCCACACTTTAAGACTTTACCAATCTTGAACAACGACCAACATTCTTTTTAGTTTATTCAAAAGTCAAAGGGAAACATTTTGTAATTTTAAAAAGTTGTTTATTATTAAAAATTTGTTTCAAAAGTTATTATAAAATATAAGTTATATTTTGCAAGAGAAACAAATATAATAATTGAAATTAATTGGTAAGAAATCAGGATTTTATTGATAGAATGGTAGTCCGCAAAATACGTGACTCCATGGATCATTACAAAGTTTGGAAAATGGTAAATGGAAAGGCTACATTGAAATACAATGACCACTATTCTCCCTATCTGTTGCACCCCAAAATTTGCCCTCACAATACAAGACTTTGTGTTCCAAGAAGGTTCACAAGGTTCACAAAATTCATAATTGGTCAGAAGAGTTGACAATTCCCTCAGACAATGCACCTCCTAAGCAGTGCATCCAAAACTAGGGTTTTGACTTTAATCAGGCTAAATGGACTTCCAAGACTTCAAGTGAGCTTCATAACATCTTATATGTGTATAAGAACCCCCATGTCAAGTTTCAAGACTTTTCTCAAAAGTTTGCTCAGTCAAATGATCAAATAAGTCAAAAGCAGTCAATGCAGTTAAAAGGTCAAACTGAGGTCAACTGTGGTCAAACCAAAGTCAAACTTCATGATTTTTTTTGCCAACATCAAAGAGAGGTTGGGTGAGAAATATTATCATAATAACTGTAATACCCCAAATTTTGCCCTAAGATTTGTCGTCGCATTTCATTGCATTTAATCAATTACTAACAAATTTGTGTAGTCGTTTGACTTTTTGCAGGTAAATATCATATGGCATGCACTTTTTTTCTAAAAAGTAAAAATGACACAATTGGCAGGAGGACATGTGTAAGGAGTTATGAGTGTGAGAGGTTGAGAGTTCGAATCTCACCTTTGGCATTTTTTGTTGTTTTTATTATTTTTACTCTAAATTTTTCTATCTTTCATTAAAAAAAATAACAAAAATAGTTTTTTATTATTATTTAATTATTATTTTCGTATTTTAATTAAATCATTTTTTAAAATATTATTTTTTTCACTTTTTTCTAAATTATTCATAAAAATATCCAAAAAATCATAAAATAAAAAAATATTGAAAAAAATTTTGTTCTTTTTATAATATTTTTTATTTTAGGAATCAATAGGATTATTAGTTTTTATTTTAAGTTTATTTTAATTATTTTAAATTATTTAAATTTTATTTTTTCTTAACTAATTATTTAGTTTGGGCTTTAAAATGGGCTTTAGGGACATTATTGACAATTTGGTGTTAACCCTAATTTGTTCCCTATATATACATGTGTTGCCTTGTTGGAAAAAAAGGGGAGAATGAAAAAAACCTAAGAGGAGTGAGTGCCGTTTGCCGTTATTTAGTTTTCTTCTTCATCCATTACTATTGTTTCTTTTTCTTCATCGTTTACCGTTATTTCTTTTCCTTCATCTATTACTGTTGTTTCTTTTTCTTCATCTTTTACCGTTATTTCTTTTCCTTCATCTATTACTGTTGTTTCTTTTTCTTCATTTTTTACCGTTATTTCTTTTTCTTTATCTATTACTGTTACGTTTATATATATATAATTTTTAAATTGTTAGAGTTTATATATATAAGATTTTTGATCGAATTATGTCGATACGATGTTTGCACATTTGTGTGCATGACGCGTGACATTTGTGTTAGTTCGATCTGGTTGCGATGATCGCATTTTTGTGTGAGCAATAATACTATTTTTTGCTTAATTTCCTTTTCTTTGCGATAAATTTTGTTTCGTCCGATTTAGATCTGGTTGCGATGAGCGCATTTCTGCGTTAGCAACATTGTTGGGTTATTTGGCACATTTAAAATTCATTATTGCTTTATTGTTATTATTATTATTATTATCATTATTATTATTATTATTATTATTATTATTACTATTGTTATCATTAATTTATTAAAATTTGTTGTAATATAAAAATCTGTTTTTTTAAAATAAATGACATTAACATCTTTTTTCCAAATTAATATGAAAACCTAATTTTAATTTTCTATATGATTCTATGTATATATTTATTATAATTCTTGTAAATTTTTGTAAATAAAATTAAACCTTATAAACACTTAATGTAAAATTTTGGTGAATGTGATTATTGATTAGTTAAAATTTGTTTTCATCATAATGTGTAAATATTTTTCTTAATAATTGTTAATATATAATTAGAGATAATTAAATTTTTGTAAATGATTAAGAAATTTATAATTATGTTATATTTAGAACTTTATATTATAGTAATTATTTAATCATTTATGTTTCTAAATAAAAATCAAATCTTATGTTTAATCACGTTATTAATTAATTATTATTGCTAATCATATTTTGTTGCTTATTATTATTTTGAAATTTCTATCTTATTATTTTTCTAACTTTGTCTATTTTTCTCATTATTATTGTTTCAACTAATTATTTTCACTAACTTTATATTTATACTAACCTTATTTAATTTTTCTTATTATTTACTAACCCTAATATTTTATTTGCTTATTTGTTATTTTTTTTATTTATTATAATTTTGTAATTGCCTCTTGGATGTAAATTGTAATTACTTAATTATTATTATCATTATGGTTAGTAATTAGGGAGTGCTAATATGTATGATATTTAAAAAAATAAATTAGATCATTTTAATATAAGATAATTAAATTAAACATTTCACACACGTAAGTCGATTTTAATCGCCGTCTCACTTCTTAAGGATATCCCTCAAGTTGCCTATGAATATTGGTTAAGTGGGGTGTATAAAGCAAGTCCCTCAAATAGAAAAATCATCAAAGTCCCTTATGGTTGTCTTTACGAATCGAGTCCCTTTCGAAAAATGATGATGGTCCCTTATATGTGCTTATTACATCCCACAATGGCCTTCAAAGTCAAATTGTCCCTCACATGTCCCTTAACATCCAAAGTAAGGACTACCTACTCCATTATAGTAGGGATAGTCTTACTAAGGAAAGGATAAAGAATAAGAAAGACCTTAAAACATTAGGGTAGGCTACTCCTAGATACTTGCTCACTTCAAAACTTTTTCACACTTAAACAAATTTTCAACAAGTTTTCAAACAAGTTCTTAACACATCCTTACATGGATTATTTATTAACTATTCTGAAAATTTTCTATTCACACACTACACTTTCAAAACAATTCAAAAGTGAGCTTAAGTACCTAAGAGCCCATGGATAACCATGGATGAAAAGGGTGCTAACACCTTCCCTTTTCATAACCTACCCCCCGGACCCAAAATATTCTCTAAGGTCTTTCCTGTTCTTTTATAACCTTTCCTTATGGATAAAATAAAAGTCGGTGGCGACTCTTGCTATCCGCAACATTGTTTAAAGTCAGTTCTCCCACCGTGTTACAGAACTGGCGACTCTGCTGGGGATCTATTTAAGAGGGGTACCCTTAGGAATTAAGATCACTTTAAATTGTTTGCCTTGTTTGCTTTATTATTATATTGTTGGGGTGCTCTTATGTGTGAAAGGTCCTAACCCGGATCTAGTGTACCTTAGGTAAATGGCAATAGACCAAGGAAACTGTACGACGTATATCGATACGGTTGATCTGGTGGCCATAGTTAGTGCGACTTCTTGGTTGGTGCTTATATTCCTTAAGTCAAGTTGAGGATAATATTGAGGCTGCCATATGTTGTCAATGCACTAACTGACTTTTAGAACCCTAGTTAACTCATCTTGGCCTTTAGAAAGTAGTGAGGTAACCGGCTTTGGTGCAGACTGAAGTTGGTTGACACTCGATACTACGCTCATTGAGATCTTAAACTTGGAGGGTTTTGGTTGGCAAGTAAGTTGCCTTCTGATCAACCACCCTTGTGAAGGATCAATGATATTGAGATCCCTTAGAACCCGGTTACTTTTGTAGGACAGGATGAACCATCTAATTTCAGGGGAGGGTACTTACTTTTAAACCTCATGCAAGCCTCTAAACCTAGGGCAATTGTGTGACTTGTTTGTGTATGCCACATGTTTGTGATTGAACATAACATCATGACATCATCATGCATCATAAGCATATCATTTTCCCTAACCATTTCAAGGACCAAAGGATTTATCTTTGTTCTTTGTTGCAGGTCATGGCTTCTACTCGTAGAAACACCATCAGGATCAACTTTGTAGGGATACCTGCTAAGCTCAAGGAGTTGGTTTCCCTAGTGCCTGATCATTCCCAGTTCAACAAGAGACATGGTCACTTATTGGATCTAGTTACTTCAGGGTTCAGTGAAGACATGATGAGTGTGCTGTTTCAGTTCTTTGACCCTAAGCACCATTGCTTTACATGTCCTGATTATCAGCTGGTTCCAACCATGGAGGAGTTCTCTAAACTTCTGGGTATACCTGTTCTTGATCAGAAGCCATTCACAGGCTTAGAGAAGGAGCTTAAACCAGAAGTTATTGTTGCAGCTCTACATCTGAAGAAGTCTGACATTGTTCTAGAGACGAGAAGTGGAATTAAAGGTATTCTTGCCAAGGTATTAGTGGATAAAGCTCAAATGTTCTTGAAGGCTATGAGTTACGATGCTTTTGAGGAGATCTTAGCCTTATTGATTTACGGCTTAGTGTTGTTCCCCAATCCTGATCAGTTCATAGACGTTCATGCCATCAACATATTCCTGAGTCACAATCCAGTGCCTACCTTACTTGGAGACATCCTACATTCTCTTCACACCCGTACTACCAGGGCAAGAGGAACTGTGATGTGCTGCATACCTTTACTTTCTAGGTGGTTTATTTCTCACCTTCCTCGCTCAGTAATGAAGAATGAGCAAGGGTTCAGATGGTCCAAGAGGATCATGTCACTTTCTCACTCAGACATCCATTGGTGCTCCAGATCTATGGAGAATGTCGCCATCATTGACCGTTGTGGGGAGTTTCCTAATGTGCCACTTCTAGGCATAAGAGGAGGCATCACCTACAACCCATCTCTAGCTTTACGACAGTTTGGTTACGCCCGGAGCGATGGTCCATATGACATGTTGATTCAGGGCATTGTGTTTGACTACGACAACGATCTTCAGGGTTACCGTCGGAGATTCATACGAGCTTGGGGAAAGGTAAACAGGATTGACAGCAAGACACTGGAGCCTAAGTACACCATTCCTATGGAGGCTTATCTCAGATGGGTACGATTTCGTGCTCAGACACTCATGATGCCATATCCTGCCATCCTACCAGTTACCATGGAACCTGTTGCTGAAGGAGACACAGCTTATACCATCCTTCACCCAGACATGCCTACTGATATGGAAGACTTGCAGAGATCATGGATCCAACTGAAAGAGCAAAGGGATACTTTCGAGGCTCATTACAAAGCAAGCCAAGCAAGGATCCTAGAGCTAACAAAGCTACTTCATGAGGAACGAAACCTCAACTCATACCTCAACACAAAGAGGAAACGTCCATGGGAGACTTAAAACCCCATCTTTTGTACTTATTTCGTTTTCATTTTTTGTAAGCCTAAAAGGCAAAACAAGTTATTACTAATAAAAAGTTACTTTCTTGTTTGTTTAAGCAAATTTAAATCCTGCGGTCCTTGAAAACATTGCATATGCATTCCCATATCATTGCATCACAGGTTTATAATTGTGCACATGTTTCTCATCTTCTCGCTGTTTATTTCAGCAATGGCTCTTGAACAATCAGTTAAGGATCTCCAGGCACAGAATGCACAGTTCCAAGAGCTGATCCTGAACCTATCCAAGGGGCAGGATGAATTGAAGACACTGCTGGCCAAGAAGACTAAGAAGGCTAGAAGGTCTGCTGGGTTGCTCAACATGGGAAGAAGGTTCAAAGGTCCTGTCAAGACCAAGGAACATGTTGAAGACTATGAATCTGAAGAATCTGAGCAGGAGAGAGGCATTCTCCACAACACTATGGGGGACTCTGATTCTGAGGCTAACTACTACCATGAGCCTAACAAAGACAAATTCAAGATGCTGGTGGATAGAATGGATGCTATGGAATTACAGAAATCATCTGGGCTGGATTTTGAGGATTTGAGCTTGATATCTGGGGTGGTCATACCCATTGGGTTCAAAGTTCCTACATTTGTTGTCTATGATGGGGTCTCTTGTCCCAAATTGCATCTGAGGTCTTATGTCAGAAGAATGCAACCCCACACTGCTGATAAAAAGTTGTGGATCCATTTCTTTCAAGAGAGTTTATCTCGAGCTCAGCTAGAGTGGTATTACCAGTTGGAGAGTGTCAACATCAGAGATTGGAATGACCTTGCTGAAGCTTTCTACAAGCAGTATCAATACAATGCTGACTTAGCCCCCACTCGCATGCAGCTTCAGAGCATGTCTATGGGTGCCAAAGAAAGCTTTAAGGAGTATGCTCAGAAGTGGAGAGACTTAGCTGGAAGAGTTCAACCCCCTTTGACTGATAGGGAGTTGGTTGATATGTTCATGTGTACGCTGAATGGTCCGTTTTACAGTCATCTCATTGGAAGCTCATCATTTGGCTTCACTGAGTTGATCATGACAGGAGAGCGAGTAGAGAATGGTATCAAGAGTGGTAAGATCCAAGTGGGCACTTCTTCATCAGGTGCTGCAAAGAAGCCTCCCACTGGGAAGAAAGAATCTAATGCTGTGTATGGTCAGCCTGATCGTAACAGAAGGCATCAGTCTGTTAGTGCAGTTCATATTTCGAATCCAACTCCTGCAACAACAGAGCAGCCTCAGGGCAACCAACAGAGGGCTAGAAGACAGTTCACGAAGATCAACATGTCAATGGCTCAGGCATTGCAACACTTGTTGAAGGCTGAACTTATTACCCTGAGGGAGGCTCCTCAGAATCCCAATGTTACCTCTCCCAAGTACAATCCCAATGCACGATGTGCATATCATTCAAACTGTCCAGGGCATGATACTAATAACTGCTGGGTCTTGAAGAACAAAATTCAGGATATGATTGATGCTGGAGAAATTGAGTTTGATCCACCAGGTACTCCAAATGTGATTACAGCTCCAATGCCAAATCACGAGAAGACCGTCAACGCCATTGATGAAGATATTGATGAAGATCTGCATGTCTATTCAGTTATGGAGTTGAGCACACCATTGTCTGTTATCAAAAAGAGGTTAGTACAAGCTGGGATCTTTCCAGGTTGTCATGAAGATTGTCTATATTGTACCTATAAGCCGGATAGTTGCTTCATTTTGAGAGATGGGATTCAACATCTCATGGATAAATATACTATAGTGTTTGAAAAAAGACCAGCATCTGTAGAAAGTATGGTGGATCATCTGACTCAGGGTAAGAAGATTGAAGAGGTTGACATGGTTGACAAAGTACCACTAAGAATCACTTCAAAGGGTCCCATTAAAATCACTCATCAGGGCCCAATCAAGATTATTGCTGAAGGTCCTGTGAAAGTTGTTGCTGAAGCCAGAGTAGCTCCTCTGATCATTACCACTCCTGGTCCTATTCCTTATACATCTGACAAAGCTGTGCCTTGGCACTATGGGTCTGATGTTTACATCCATGGTGTCAAGCAGGAGCCTTTACCTGATATGCCTGTTGACATTGATAATATTGCTGGATCTAGCAAGATCACTCGTAGTGGAAGAGTCTTCTCTCCTCCAGTTGCTTCTAAGAGTGCAGTTACTCCTGCTGTTACTTCCACCACTGATGCTCGGGGCAAGGGTCCTGTTATTGAGCCTGTATCTACTGATGTGCCAGCTGCTGATGACCTCTCTAAGCAGATGGAAGAAGTATTGAAAATCATTCGCAAGAGTGATTATGATATTGTTGATCAGCTGGGGCATACTCCCTCAAAGATTTCTATGCTCTCCCTGTTATTATGTTCTGAGGCTCATGCCAAGTCATTGATCAAGTTTCTAAAGATGGCTCATGTACCCAGTGCAATTTCTGTGGACCAGTTTGAGAATTGTGTTGCTCACCTGACCTATGACAACGGGTTAGGATTTTCTGATGTTGACTTGACCCCTGCCAAGAGGGATCATAACAGGGCCTTGCATATTTCAATTGAATGCAGGGGCACCACCCTGTCTCATGTGCTGATAGACAATGGTTCCTCTCTGAATGTGTTGCCTAAGGAAGTCCTGAACAAGCTGAGTCCTGAAGATACGGTATTGAAGCCCAGTAATGTTGTGGTAAAGGCTTTTGATGGTTCTAGAAGAGTAGTGCATGGGGAAATTGATCTTCCAATCAAGGTTGGCTCTCAGGTGTTTACCGCTACATTCTATGTGATGGATATTCGTCCTTCGTACTCATGTCTGCTTGGTCGTCCCTGGATCCGTGGGGCAGGTGCTGTGACCTCCACATTACATCAAAAGTTGAGATATCCGGTGAATGGAAAAGTTGTTACTGTCTTTGGAGAGGAAGAATACTTTGTCAGCTATGTAAACACTTTCAAGTATCTGGAAGTAGAAGGTGAATACATTGAAACTCCATGTCAGTCATTTGAAGTGGTTCCCTGGGCTGTTAAGGATTGTGTGACTCCTCCTGCTGTGAAGAAGGTTCCTGTGGTCATCAGAAACCCTCCAACAATGGCAATGGCCTCCCTCAATGATGCAAAAGCTGTGGTAGAAGAAGAGTCCCAGAAGGCTGTCCGTCGTGCCTGTGCTGTTCGTATCACCAATCAAGGGGTTATCAATGCTGTGGGAGATCAAGATGAAGACTACAACTTGGAGGCATGGATTTTTCCTACTGTGGGTGCTGGACTCAATAATTGGAAAGCTGAAGATGTTATCCCTATCTCCTTTAGTCAGGAGTAAATACTATTACGGTGTTATGTTTTTAAATTTATAATTTCTGGAACAATTAAAACTTTCAAGCCATGTGCCTTACCCGGGGCACAATGGTGTGCTTATTACGGGTTATCATTTCATTTGCATACTTCATTCAATAAAATCAGTGGACGTTTCGTTTTCGTAAATATTGTGTTCCTTGTCTTTCTTTTTCTTTTATTTTTGCTTTGTCAGCTATGTGTTCTTACACACACCCACGTCACTAAAATACAGATCCTCATCCACTCTGGATCCAGTTGATAACAGTTCTACTATTGCCAATTACAATTTCGAGAATCTGATCTATCAAACTGAAGACGGAAACGAGGACGATTGTGAAATACCTGTAGGGCTTGCTAGGTTGTTACAACAAGAAGAGAAAGCTATACAGCCACATGAAGAGCCAGTCGAAGTTGTGAATCTGGGAACTGAAGAAAATAGAAAAGAGGTCCAGATAGGGGCTGATTTAGAGAACAGTGTCAAGAGCAGGTTGATTCAGATGCTACGTGACTATGTGGAGATCTTTGCTTGGTCTTATGAAGATATGCCAGGGTTGGATACAGACATTGTGGTTCACCGTTTGCCAGTGAAAGAAGATTGTCGTCCAAAGAAGCAGAAGGTTCGTCGTATGCGTCCTGAAATGTCAGAAAAGATCAAAGCAGAGGTAATGAAACAGTTCAATGCAGGGTTCTTGGCCGTAACTTCTTATCCTCAGTGGGTTGCAAATGTGGTACCAGTTCCTAAGAAAGATGGTAAGGTACGTATGTGTGTAGACTACAGAGATCTGAACAAGGCTAGCCCGAAAGACGACTTTCCACTTCCTCATATCGATATTCTGGTAGACAACACTGCTCAGCATAAGGTATTCTCTTTTATGGATGGTTTCTCTGGTTACAATCAAATCAAGATGGCACCTGAAGATATGGAGAAGACAACATTTGTGACACAGTGGGGCACCTTTTGCTATAAGGTAATGCCATTTGGTTTGAAGAATGCAGGGGCAACATATCAGCGTGCTATGGTAGCTTTGTTTCATGATATGATTCATCATGAGATAGAGGTATATGTGGATGATATGATAGCCAGATCTCAGAATGAAGAGCAACATCTTGATCATCTGCACAAGTTGTTTGAGAGGTTGAAGAAATACAAGTTGAGATTGAACCCAAACAAGTGTACTTTTGGAGTTAGATCTGGAAAACTCTTGGGTTTCATTGTCAGTGGAAAAGGTATTGAAGTGGATCCTGCAAAAGTGAAAGCTATACGAGAGATGCCAGCTCCCCGTACTGAGAAGGAGGTTAGAGGTTTCTTGGGACGATTGAACTACATTGCAAGATTTATTTCCCAATTAGCTACCATCTGTGAGCCAATCTTCAAGTTGTTGAAGAAAGATCAGGTGATGGAATGGAATGATGAGTGCCAGACTGCCTTTGATGAAATCAAGAGATATTTGCTAGAACCTCCAATTTTAATGCCACCAGTTGATGGAAGACCCTTGATTATGTATTTAACAGTATTAGACAACTCAATGGGGTGTGTATTGGGGCAACATGACGAGTCTGGTCGAAAAGAGCAGGCAATATACTACCTTAGCAAAAAGTTTACCGACTGTGAAACAAGATACTCACTGCTCGAGAAAACTTGCTGCGCTTTGGCATGGGCTGCTCGCCGACTAAGACAGTATATGTTGACCCATACTACCTTGTTGATTTCGAAGATGGATCCAATCAAGTACATATTTGAGAAACCTATCTGTGACTAAGAATGTTGTGGCTCGGTTCATTAAGAATAATCTCATATGTAGGTATGGTATCCCTGAAAGGATTATCACTGACAATGGCTCTAATCTGAACAACACTATGATTACTGATCTCTGTACGCAGTTCAAGATTAAGCACCACAACTCTTCTCCGTATCGTCCAAAGATGAATGGGGCAGTTGAAGCTGCTAATAAGAACATTAAGAAGATCGTACAGAAGATGACTGTTACTTACAAGGATTGGCACGAGATGTTACCATTTGCTCTGCATGGTTATCGTACTACAATACGTACTTCAACCGGGGCAACCCCATTCTCCTTGGTCTATGGTATGGAAGCAGTTCTGCCTATTGAAGTTCAGATCCCCTCCTTGAGAATTATGAAGGATGCAGGCTTGGATGAAGATGAGTGGATTCAGACTCGACTTGACCAGATAAATTTGATTGATGAGAAAAGGTTAGCAGCAGTTTGTCATGGCCAGATGTACCAGAAACGGATGATCAAAGCTTTTAACAAGAAGGTTAAGCCAAAGGTATATCAGGCTGGTGACTTGGTAATCAAGCGTATCATATTACCACAGGGTGATCCTAGGGGCAAGTGGACTCCAACATATGAGGGACCATTTGTAGTCAAGACAGTGTTCTCAGGAGGTGCCATGATATTGACTACAATGGATGGTGAAGACTTCCCACAACCTGTAAACGCAGACATAGTTAAAAAATACTACGCATAAAAAGAGACCCGCTAGGTTGACAGGCCTAGGCAAAAATAAGGGCATCCCGGCAAACCAAAAGGGTTTGGGCAAAAATTAGGGATATATATATAAAAAGATGTACACCCGGCAAGTCGAAAACCTGAAAAGGCGGCTTGGGCAAAAAAGGGTATCCCGGTGGATTGAAAACCTGAAAGGGCAATCCAGGCAAAAGTTAGGGATTAAAGCGTATGACTATGTCTCGTTTGGATCACTCATGAAACTGCAACCAGTTGTACTACTTACTCAAGCTCAAACAGATGAAGCTCAATCCAATCGTTTCCGTCTCAACAGCAAGAAGATGAGATACTTGAGTGGCAATAGTAGAATTGAAACTCAATAGGATTATTTCCCACATAGCTGATTCTTTTTGTAAAACTTCATGACAAAATTCTCTTACTAGGGTTTATGTCTCCTTGTACAAACTTACCCGTGTATAGGTCACTTTTGATATAAATAAATTCCATCTTTTAAATCCAGATTTACTTTTACCCTATTTACATAAGCGAAACGTCCATTGGTTGTGTTTGAATGTATGTATGCCTTTGAATATGATTGATGTTTACCAGAAATGCATGTATGCTTTTAATATGATTGATGTTTAACAGAAATGCATGAAAATGCAGTAATAGTATTTACTAAGGACGAACGAGGGAAGGATTTCAACGAAGCTTCGCCGGTTCATCTTTACAAGACAATTACAAACCATCAGTAGGACTAATCCATTTTCACAAAGTCTAATCTCCCCTGGAATTTATATCCATCTCTTTTATCCTCATACGGATATACGGGAAATTACTTTCCAATAAAGGCACGATGAACGAAGACGGGATGTTATACTTATCCTACTATCAAACGAAAACGAAGGTTATCTATACCCTACTATCCCCAACAACCGAAGGTTATCTATACCCTACTATCCCCAACAACGGGAGGTTATCTATACCTTGTTATCCCCAGCAGACGGAGGGTTATGTATTCTTCAACAACGAATCGAGATTTATTTTCCTTGGCCAGCAGTTGTTATACAAGGATATCCAGACACTTCCAGCAGTGTCATAGCATACATACATCATTTACATCATACCATAACATATATGTCTATAGTACATTACCTAAGTGCATCATGTCATACATGCATACATAAAGCATAAACTAATGTTGTTATACAGAATGCTACCTTGTTTTCAGGTTAATTATCCAACAAACAAGCTTATGATCTTTGGGACTGCTTTATTGTAACCTCAGGGTTACTTTATCCTCCTGATGAGCTTCTTATTACTTTGGGACTGCTTTATTGTAACCTCAGGGTTATTTTATCCTCCTGATAGCCTCTCATGACTTCAAGACTGCTTTAGAGTTACTGATTGCTCTATCCTCCTGAAATCATCCTATTACTTCAAGACTACTTTAGAGCTATTCATTGCTCTATCCTCATGAGGTCATATTACTACTTCAAAACTGCTTTAGAGCTATTCATTGCTCTATCCTCCTGAAGCCATCTAATTATTTCAAGACTGCTTTAGAGCTATCCATTGCTCTATCCTCCTGAAATCATTACTTCAAGACTGCTTTAGAGCTATTGATTGCTCTATCCTCCTGAAGACATATCACATTACTACTTCAAGACTGCTTTAGAGCTATTCATTGCTCTATCCTCCTGAAGCCATCTTATTATTTCAAGACTGCTTTAGAGCTATCCATTGCTCTATCCTCCTGAAATCATTACTTCAAGACTGCTTTAGAGCTATTCATTGCTCTATCCTCCTGAAATCATTACTTCAAGACTGCTTTAGAGCTATTGATTGCTCTATCCTCCTGAAGACATATCACGTTATTATTTCAAGACTGCTTTAGAGCTATTCATTGCTCTATCCTCCTGAAATCATTACTTCAAGACTGCTTTAGAGTATTCATTGCTCTATCCTCCTGAAATTACATTATTATTTCAAGACTGCTTTAGAGTTATCCATTGCTCTATCCTCCTGAAATTACATTATTATTTCAAGACTGCTTTAGAGCTATTCATTGCTCTATCCTCCTGAAATCATTACTTCAAGACTGCTTTAGAGCTATTGATTGCTCTATCCTCCTGAAGACATATCACGTTATTATTTCAAGACTGCTTTAGAGCTATTCATTGCTCTATCCTCCTGAAATCATTACTTCAAGACTGCTTTAGAGCTATTGATTGCTCTATCCTCCTGAAGACATATCACATTATTATTTCAAGACTGCTTTAGAGCTATTCATTGCTCTATCCTCCTGAAGCCATCTAATTATTTCAAGACTGCTTTAGAGTTATCCATTGCTCTATCCTCCTGAAATTACATTATTATTTCAAGACTGCTTTAGAGTATTCATTGCTCTATCCTCCTGAAATTACATTATTATTTCAAGACTGCTTTAGAGCTATTCATTGCTTTATCCTCCTGAAATCATTACTTCAAGACTGCTTTAGAGTATTCATTGCTCTATCCTCCTGAAATTACATTATTATTTCAAGACTGCTTTAGAGCTATTCATTGCTCTATCCTCCTGAAATCATTACTTCAAGACTGCTTTAGAGCTATTGATTGCTCTATCCTCCTGAAGACATATCACGTTATTATTTCAAGACTGCTTTAGAGCTATTCATTGCTCTATCCTCCTGAAATCATTACTTCAAGACTGCTTTAGAGTATTCATTGCTCTATCCTCCTGAAATTACATTATTATTTCAAGACTGCTTTAGAGCTATTCATTGCTCTATCCTCCTGAAATCATTACTTCAAGACTGCTTTAGAGTTATTGATTGCTCTATCCTCCTGAAGACATATCACGTTATTATTTCAAGACTGCTTTAGAGCTATTCATTGCTCTATCCTCCTGAAATCATTACTTCAAGACTGCTTTAGAGTATTCATTGCTCTATCCTCCTGAAATTACATTATTATTTCAAGACTGCTTTAGAGCTATTCATTGCTCTATCCTCCTGAAATCATTACTTCAAGACTACTTTAGAGCTGTTGATTGCTCTATCCTCCTGAAGCCATTCTATTACTTCAAGACTGCTTTAGAGCTATTGATTGCTCTATCCTCCTGAAGCCATTATTACTTCAAGACTGCTTTAGAGCTATTGATTGCTCTATCCTCCTGAGGTCCGATTTATCACTTCAAGACTGCTTTAGGGTTATCATTATTGATCGCTCTATCCTCATGAAGACATGCTGTTACATCAGTATTACTCCAGACTCCTGACAGCTCTCATTATACTACTGAAGAACTTTCCCCTAGTGGCATCTTTAAGCCCACTCAATCATGTTCAACCAACCATCAATATCACTCCATGCACTGGTGAGTGCAAATTTTTGGGCTTTTGTGTTCAATCCCCTTCAACCTTCCAGGTTACGACTGGCAAATATACCAATCTAACCCCTCAGGTTTCAGAAAATTGAACAGGGGCAGCTGTTGCACCCCAAAATTTGCCCTCACAATACAAGACTTTGTGTTCCAAGAAGGTTCACAAGGTTCACAAAATTCATAATTGGTCAGAAGAGTTGACAATTCCCTCAGACAATGCACCTCCTAAGCAGTGCATCCAAAACTAGGGTTTTGACTTTAATCAGGCTAAATGGACTTCCAAGACTTCAAGTGAGCTTCATAACATCTTATATGTGTATAAGAACCCCCATGTCAAGTTTCAAGACTTTTCTCAAAAGTTTGCTCACTCAGATGATCAGATAAGTCAAAAGCAGTCAATGCAGTTAAAAGGTCAAACTGAGGTCAACTGTGGTCAAACCAAAGTCAAACTTCATGATTTTTTTTGCCAACATCAAAGAGAGGTTGGGTGAGAAATATTATCATAATAACTGTAATACCCCAAATTTTGCCCTAAGATTTGTCGTCGCATTTCATTGCATTTAATCAATTACTAACAAATTTATGTAGTCGTTTGACTTTTTGCAGGTAAATATCATATGGCATGCACTTTTTTTCTAAAAAGTAAAAATGGCACAATTGGCAGGAGGACATGTGTAAGGAGTTATGAGTGTGAGAGGTTGAGAGTTCGAATTTCACCTTTGGCATTTTTTGTTGTTTTTATTATTTTTACTCTAAATTTTTCTATCTTTCATTAAAAAAAATAACAAAAATAGTTTTTTATTATTATTTAATTATTATTTTCGTATTTTAATTAAATCATTTTTTAAAATATTATTTTTTTTCACTTTTTTCTAAATTATTCATAAAAATATCCAAAAAATCATAAAATAAAAAAATATTGAAAAAAATTTTGTTCTTTTTATAATATTTTTTATTTTAGGAATCAATAGGATTATTAGTTTTTATTTTAAGTTTATTTTAATTATTTTAAATTATTTAAATTTTATTTTTTCTTAACTAATTATTTAGTTTGGGCTTTAAAATGGGCTTTAGGGACATTATTGACAATTTGGTGTTAACCCTAATTTGTTCTCTATATATACATGTGTTGCCTTGTTGGAAAAAAAGGGGAGAATGAAAAAAACCTAAGAGGAGTGAGTGCCGTTTGCCGTTATTTAGTTTTCTTCTTCATCCATTACTATTGTTTCTTTTTCTTCATCGTTTACCGTTATTTCTTTTCCTTCATCTATTACTGTTGTTTCTTTTTCTTCATCTTTTACCGTTATTTCTTTTCCTTCATCTATTACTGTTGTTTCTTTTTCTTCATCTTTTACCGTTATTTCTTTTTCTTTATCTATTACTGTTACGTTTATATATATATAATTTTTAAATTGTTAGAGTTTATATATATAAGATTTTTGATCGAATTATGTCGATACGATGTTTGCACATTTGTGTGCATGACGCGTGACATTTGTGTTAGTTCGATCTGGTTGCGATGATCGCATTTTTGTGTGAGCAATAATACTATTTTTTGCTTAATTTCCTTTTCTTTGCGATAAATTTTGTTTCGTCCGATTTAGATCTGGTTGCGATGAGCGCATTTCTGCGTTAGCAACATTGTTGGGTTATTTGGCACATTTAAAATTCATTATTGCTTTATTGTTATTATTATTATTATTATCATTATTATTATTATTATTATTATTATTATTATCATTATTATTACCATTATTATTATTATTGTTATCATTAATTTATTAAAATTTGTTGTAATATAAAAATCTATTTTTTTAAAATAAATGACATTAACATCTTTTTTCCAAATTAATATGAAAACCTAATTTTAATTTTCTATATGATTCTATGTATATATTTATTATAATTCTTGTAAATTTTTGTAAATAAAATTAAACCTTATAAACACTTAATGTAAAATTTTGGTGAATGTGATTATTGATTAGTTAAAATTTGTTTTCATCATAATGTGTAAATATTTTTCTTAATAATTGTTAATATATAATTAGAGATAATTAAATTTTTGTAAATGATTAAGAAATTTATAATTATGTTATATTTAGAACTTTATATTATAGTAATTATTTAATCATTTATGTTTCTAAATAAAAATCAAATCTTATGTTTAATCACGTTATTAATTAATTATTATTGCTAATCATATTTTGTTGCTTATTATTATTTTGAAATTTCTATCTTATTATTTTTCTAACTTTGTCTATTTTTCTCATTATTATTGTTTCAACTAATTATTTTCACTAACTTTATATTTATACTAACCTTATTTAATTTTTCTTATTATTTACTAACCCTAATATTTTATTTGCTTATTTGTTATTTTTTTTATTTATTATAATTTTGTAATTGCCTCTTGGATGTAAATTGTAATTACTTAATTATTATTATCATTATGGTTAGTAATTAGGGAGTGCTAATATGTATGATATTTAAAAAAATAAATTAGATCATTTTAATATAAGATAATTAAATTAAACATTTCACACACGTAAGTCGATTTTAATCGCCGTCTCACTTCTTAAGGATATCCCTCAAGTTGCCTATGAATATTGGTTAAGTGGGGTGTATAAAGCAAGTCCCTCAAATAGAAAAATCATCAAAGTCCCTTATGGTTGCCTTTACGAATCGAGTCCCTTTCGAAAAATGATGATGGTCCCTTATATGTGCTTATTACATCCCACAATGGCCTTCAAAGTCAAATTGTCCCTCACATGTCCCTTAACATCCAAAGTAAGGACTACCTACTCCATTATAGTAGGGATAGTCTTACTAAGGAAAGGATAAAGAATAAGAAAGACCTTAAAACATTAGGGTAGGCTACTCCTAGATACTTGCTCACTTCAAAACTTTTTCACACTTAAACAAATTTTCAACAAGTTTTCAAACAAGTTCTTAACACATCCTTACATGGATTATTTATTAACTATTCTGAAAATTTTCTATTCACACACTACACTTTCAAAACAATTCAAAAGTGAGCTTAAGTACCTAAGAGCCCATGGATAACCATGGATGAAAAGGGTGCTAACACCTTCCCTTTTCATAACCTACCCCCCGGACCCAAAATATTCTCTAAGGTCTTTCCTGTTCTTTTATAACCTTTCCTTATGGATAAAATAAAAGTCGGTGGCGACTCTTGCTATCCGCAACATTGTTTAAAGTCAGTTCTCCCACCGTGTTACACTATCAACTTTGAATTCCTGTACTTTAGCTTCCGTTGAGAGATTGGGTTAAGAATTCCTTATTCAAGTGATCAAGCCTTTCCTGACACAATTACTTGCCATAAAATCCCTAACTTTTGCCTAGATTAGCATTTCGAATTTCAAATCCATCGGAATGAATTATTTTGTTTATGTCTCTAATTTTTGCTTGGACCGCCCTTTTGAGTTTTCAATCCACCAAGATGCTCATTTTTGCCTAAGTCGCCCTTTCGGGTTTTCAACTTAGCAAGTTGTTCTTTTGAAAAGTTAGGCGAAGTATTTCTTGACTGCATCGATGTTCACTGGACGAGGGAGGTCCTCACTATCCATAGTTGTAAGAATCAATGCACCACCAAAGAAGGCTCTCTTGACAACATATGGGCCTTCGTAATTGAGAATCCACTTGCCACGAGAATCATTGTGGATAGGCAAGATATTTTTTAGCACGAGGTCGCCTTCTATGAATTCACGAGGACACACCTTCTTATTAAATGTTTTCTTCAATTAGATTCAACTGGTCATATGTGTTTTGACACCACTTAGCTTCTGTCAACTTGGCTTCCATCAAGACTCACAGTGATTGGATATCGACTTCTATAGGGAGCACTGCTTCCATGCCATAGACTAAAGAGAAAGGGGTTACCCATGTTAAAGTGCAGGCAGACGTATGCTATCCATGCAAAGAAAAAGGGAGCATCCCATGCCAATCCTTGTAGGTTACAACCATCTTTTGCAGGATTTTCTTGATATTCTTATTTGTAGCTTCAACAACCCCATTCAAGTTGGGTCTGTAGGGTGAATAATTGTGATGTTCAATCTTGAAACTTTCGTAGAGTTTTCTCATCATCTTGTTGTTCAAGTTTGAACCATTGTCAGTAATGATCTTACTTAGAATACTGTATCGGTAGATGATTTGATTCTTGATAAATTAGACCACCACATGTTTAGTCACATTGGTGTAGGATGTCACTTCAATCCATTTGGTGAAGTAATCAATAGCTACTAGAATAGACCAATGCACGTCTGAAGCTTTGGACTCAATCATGCCAATCATGTCAGTTCCCCACATAGAGAAAGGCCACAAAGACGAAATAACATTGAGTAGAGTCGGAGGCACATGCACCTTGTCTGCATAAATCTGACATTTATGGCACTTTTTAATAAGTTGACAACAATCAGATTCCATTGTCAACCAATAGTAACCAGTTCTAAGCATCTTCTTACCCATAGAATTTCCATTGGCATGAGTACCGAAGGACCCTTAATGTATTTCTTGCATTAACATGCTTGTTTCGTATCTATCCACGCATCTGAGCAAGACCATGTCGTAAATCCTTTTGTATAAAACATCTCCATTAAGAAATAAGTTGCACGCTAATCTTCTTAAAGTCTTTTTATCTGTATTAGATGCCCTAATTGGGTATTGTCGATTCTGGAGGAAACACTTGATATCATGATACCACGGTTTATTGTCTTTTTCCTCTTCTGTTGCAAACAAATGAGCAGGCTTGTCTAGACGTCTAATTGTAATTTGCGGGGCCTCGATGTGGAAATTTACCTGGTACATGAAAGACAAGGTGGCCAAAGTATCAACCATTTGATTCTCCTCTCGAGGTATATGATGGAAATTAACTTTATTAAAGAAAGGCAACAACTTCCTAGCATAATCTTTATATGGGATCAAATCCGGATGACGAGTTTCCCATTCACCTTTGATTTGATAACTAAATCTAAATCCCTAAAGACATCAAGATTCTTGATTCTGAGATTAATGGCTTCTTCAAGGCCAAAGATACATGCTTCATATTCAACCATATTATTCGTACAATCAAAACATATCCTTGCAGTAAAAGGAATATGAGAGTCTCAAGGAGTGATTGTAATTGCTCAAATTCCATGACTATATGCATTAGAGGCTCCATCAAACATTAAACCTCATCGAGTTCCAGGTTCTGGTCCATTCTCAGGACCTGGGTCATCACGATCTTCAACTCTAATGGCCATAACATCTTCATCAGGAAAGTCAAACTATATAGGCTGATAATCTTCAATCAGTTTATGAGCTAAATGATATTCCTACACACTTCCTTTAATTGGCTTTCTGAGTATGATATTCAATGTCATATTCTGACAATAACATCTACCAATGGGTAATTCTTCCTGTCAGCGCAGGATTCTCAAAAATGTACTTTATAGGAACCATTTTGAATATCAAACAAGTAGCATGGTTCAACATATACTGCTAGAGATGTCGGCAACCTATGCCAAAACACAACAAGTTTTCTCAAGCAAAGAATATTAGGATTCACAATCTGTGAATTTCTTACTCAGGTAATAAATAACATGCTCTTTCTATCTGTCTCATCCTGTTGTCTGAGGATACAACCTATCGAGCCTTCCAAGACTGTCAAATACATAATCAAAGGCTTCCTATCCACTGGCGAGATCAAAATAGAAGGCTGAAGCAAGTAGTCTTTAATACTATTAAAGGCCTTTTAACAATATTCAATCCACACAACACTTTGATCTTGTTTTTTAAAGATTGGCTCATACGTGGTAGTCATGTGAGAGATGAATCTGGAGATATAATTCAACCGTCCGGGGAAACCTCTGACTTGTTTTTCTGTTGTAGGTGCAGGCATATCTCAAATGGCCTTAACTTTATCTGGATCCACTTCTATACCTTTCTGCTTGACAATGAAACCCAAAAACTTTATGGAACGAATGTCGAAAATGTATTTGTTTGGATTCAAACAGAGTCTATATTTTCTCAAACGTTGGAACAGTTTTAGCAGATATTCCACATGATGCTTTTTTGTCTTGGACTTAGCAATCATGCCATCAACATATACGTCAATTTCCTTGTGCATCATTACATGGAATAAGGTAGTCATATCCCTTTGGTACGTAGCACTAGCGTTCTTCAGGTTGAAGGGCATCACTCTGTAGCAGAATGTTCCCCATGGGGTGATAACATTGTTTTTTCCATGTCCTCGGGTTCCATCTTGATTTGATTATATCTGAAAAAACCATCCATAAAAGAGAAAACATTGAATTTAGTTGTATTATCTACCAACATATCAATGTGTGGCAGAGGAAAATCATCTTTTGGACTTGCTTTATTCAGATCATTATAGTCTATGCACATTCTGGTTTTTCCGTCTTTCTTTGGAACTAGCACAATATTGGTCATCCATTAAGGATAAATAGATGTGACAAGAAAACCGACATCAATTTGTTTCTGCACCTTTTCTCTAATCTTGATAGCCATATCAGGATGAGTTCTTCTCAAATTTTACTTCACGAGCGAACATTATAGTTTAAGCGGCAGTCAGTGCTCTATAATATCAATATCTAATCCTGGCATATCTTGATATGACCAAGCAAATACATTGACATACTCTTTCAACCCCCTCTTGACATCTTCACAAAGCAGTGCCTCAATCTTGACTTCTTTCTTGCTCTCTTCATAATCCAGGTTGATTAATTAGACAGGCTCTTTGTATGGCTGGATAGTCTTTTCCTCGTGCTCAAACAGCCGAGTAATCTCTTTCGAAATATCATTGTCTTTCTCACTCTCTTCTTCCACTTCAAATACTGGGAATTCAAAGTCGGGAGAGGGTGCAAGGTCATTGTTTTCAATGGGTTTATTGCTTATTAGTCTGCAAATAGTTTATGCTTTATTTTAGAAACAGACAAATGCGAAAGTGATATGCAAATAAATGAAATTATTTTTAACAGGTCTTTTAGTTACCATTTTTCAGAAAAATGCAAAAAGAAAAACACATTGGATAATAAAATGTCTTTTATTAATGATTTTAAAATATGAAACAAGGGCGCCTGAACAATGTCACTTTCACCTTAGGCAGAGTGAAAGGAATTATTTGAAAAACACAAAACAAATTACTTTGACAATTGAAAGACACTAGGAACATCCACGGCAAACCAATTTTGGCTAGTCCATCCATGCGCCACAAAGCAAGGTCATTATGGACCTGAATCATCTTCACTGATGGTAACAAAAATTGGATTTCCAGGATGAATAAAACCAGCATTGTGGAATACCTCTTGAATATGTCTGATAACAGCTTCATGCTTCAATGCTTTTCTAGCTGCATATGGTGAGAACCTTAAACCAACTTTGTTTTTATTCTCAGGAAGCTCAACAATATGTCCCCAACCTTCTGCTTGACCACTCTTCATAACCTGCTGTAAATTTTTCAAATAAGCAGTAGATTTCAAGGGCTTGGAATAGGTTTCCAACAACTTCCTCATATGCGTATATGTATCAGAAATAAGAAAGATGGCTGACTAGCAAGGCTTGTTCACTGTAGACAATTACCAGCTTACCATTCTTAACAAACTTGAGTCTCTGATGAAGAGTTGATGTTACTGCCTCTGCATCATGTATCCATGGTCTTCCTAATAAACAACTATATGTCGGGTAGATGTCCATCACATGAAAAGTAACTTGGAAAATCTGTGGACCTATCATCATCGAGAGATCCACTTCACCAATTATCATCCTTTTGGAACCATCAAAAGCTTTGACCATAACCCATTGTTTCTCATATGAGCACCTTGATAAGCCAACTTAGACATAGTGGCTTTCGGCATAACATTGAGCGAAGAACCAGTATCAACCAAGACATTAGACAAAAAGTCCTCTCAGCACCTAATAGATATATGCAAAGCATAATTATGTTTCTTACCTTTCGACGACAATTATTCATCACTGAAGCTCAAAACATTATAGGTTGTAATATTTCCCACTACGCCATCAAATTGATCCAATGTCACATCATGATCCACCTAAGCTGGTTCTAACACTTTCATAAAAAATTTCCGATGAGCCTTGAAATTCAACAACAAAGATAACACTGATATTTTGGACGAAGTCTAAAGAAGTTGATCTATAACCTTATAATCACTTCTTCAGATTAGTATTAGCAACTCTTGAGCATCGTCATTCCTCTTGGATTCATCGAACGAGCCAACAACTACAGGCTCTTGATTAACCACAACTAGATCTTTACCATGCACTTCCTTACTTGTTGACACA
This sequence comes from Lathyrus sativus, assembly GCA_963859935.3. Taxonomy (NCBI): domain Eukaryota; kingdom Viridiplantae; phylum Streptophyta; class Magnoliopsida; order Fabales; family Fabaceae; genus Lathyrus; species Lathyrus sativus. Next base: position 693,396,224 of record OZ012741.1, on the reverse strand, counting down.
AAATCAACCTTTTAGAGAGCTGCTGAAGTAAACATACGACCACTTCTAGTCATACCACTGACATCTGCTATATTCTCAATTGATCGAGTTGATTCAATCATTACCTCTTTACCATTTTCCAACATAGTAGCATTATAACTCCAAGGGACAACTTTGTCAGATTCATACGGAATCGGTCCCGGCAAAAAAAACCACCAAGAGTCACGACACTCTCCTTGCTCTGACAAGTGATACAAAAAATTGAGCAGTCATCTTTCTTTTTAACCTTTTATTAAAGAGTTCTCATCGCCTTTTGCACAAGGAAATGTTTTGCTCTTCCTTTCTTTTTGTAAGTGTCATCTACCTTTTGTAACGGAAAATCTAATTACCCCCATGTCAAGTCATGTTTGCCTTTTACAAGACGTATCTCTGACTTCTGCAGAAGAATATTCATATTACAGTTGCACCCAGATTGTTTTTGTCAATGCATCATTTTTCTACTCTTGGATTCCTGTAGGGATGCCCCCACTACCAGGACTGGAAAAGCTTATCATTGGAAGCTCATACTCATTGAAGCATACTAAACATTGCATATCATGCATATCATGACATAACCCTCATAACTGACTTGTCCTCATAACAGAGTACCTTGTTTAAATCCCCAACAGACAAACTTACATCATGTTCGAATCGTAGTTAAATGGGGGTTTTGTTATCTTCTTCACAAGGATTATCTGATATCTTAATGCTTGTCTTTCAATAGTTTACAGTTCTAAGAAAAGGGGTTTCAAGTTTTGGTCATAAATTTTCACAAATTTTAGTAGCAAAGCTGGTAAATTCTAAAGTGTTTGATTAACAAGATATATCAAAAGTAGTTTTAATCTACCCTAACTTATACGTATTCTTTCAATCTTGCATGTGAAGGCAAATCCGATTAATATCATCATATATCATCTCAACACCGTCTATCTCTAGAGCAGCGTCGTGAGAAATAGTGTATTTATCGCTACACGGTCTCTCCATATAACAACCAATATATAAGCTTTAAGTTTAATACAAAGCGAATATCAACCATAGACTAATATCTCCAATCTATAAATTGATAGATGAATATTTTAGGTCAAGTTCCATAAAATCTATGTCTAGAGTTTTACAAAATAAAAATGGATTATTAAGAACAAAAATATTCATCATATATTAATCATCACTTGTTCACATATAGGGTCAATCAAAAGAAATACATAAAGCTAAGGTAAACTATCTCTACCTTTGGTACAAAAGAAATTAGCTACCTATAACCATGGTAGCTTGCTTTATAATTAAAGAGAGAAGATGAATGAGCATCCACGTCGAAGAATCAAACTCGGATGTGAATCCAGCTTCTATTTACAAAATCTCCCTTTTGGTGAAGAAATGCTTAAAATATAAGTCTATATGTTAAAAATGGGTTATTCTCCCTTAAAAAGTGTGAAAAGTACTTATATAATACAAATAGAATCTGCCAAGTTCACCCAGCGAACTCCACTTTATGGCACCTGAAGTGTCTCTGAATAGTTAAAACGCCCCTGAGGAAATATATGAGTTCTCTTATTGAACTATTCTTCACCATGCGAGCTACTTTGCTACAAGTTTGCACACCGAACATAGCGTCCTTTAGTTACTGCCTCAAAACTGGGTGGTTCGCTAGTCCTTCACCACAACCTCGCCTAGCGAACATTCACTTCAAGTTTTCCCAACAAACATAGTGCTATTTTCTTTCTTCCTCTAAATTGAGAGGGTTCGCTGGGGCTTCGCTAACACTTCACCCAGCGAACATTCGTTGCTGATCCCCGCTGGCTGTTCGCCCAACGAACATGCTAAAACTTCACATTTTCTTTAGCTTCCTTCTCGAATTAATTGTGTCTTACTTCTTTGATAGATTGTGCCTAAATCATACACAATAACACACAAATCAAAGCAACCAAAGATATTTGCACGTAATTGAAGAATAACATGAAAACATAGAATAAATCCAATCAAAACATAACAAATGAGATGAAAAATGCCAAATATAATGGATTAAATTAAAGAATGTTTGGCATTTAACACATCACCATCCCATAAACCCCAAAAGTAAAAGCCACAATACACTTACACTATATCCTTTCCCTTTCTGCACGACAAAAAATTATCGGCAATCTAGTATTTAATCCTCTTTTACCTCGAATGCCTGAAATTCGTTGCTTTTTATACCTTCAGGTCCATGAAGATTAAATAAGGGAAGCTATCATAACCTTATTTTTCACCCTAGCTTTTGCATCATATCATCTCATTAACATAGCATTTGATCCTTGGTTCCTCTATAAATTAGGGTTTGCATTGGTTTCATATCATCTAACCAAGACATCAAGAGATGTGGTACTTGTTTGTTCTTCTTTGTGTTCATTTAGGTGTCCAATATTGGAGTGAGAAGCTCATGGTCAAGACAAGTTTACTATGGCATGAAAGGTCTTATTATGGTAAAGGAAGATTCAAAATTGATTCATTGATTCAAGAATGGTTCATATGTTTATTTCCATGCCACTTTCATCAGATTCACAAGACATCGTCCAATTATAAAAGTGTCCATCAAGTATTCTTTATTTGGTGTTCACATGATCATCTTTGAGCCTTTGGATTCAATATCATAACAAAAACCACAAGTTAGTGCATGGTTGTGTGGCCTAAGTCCAAGTATGGCATACCATTTTATCCAAACACAATAACTCTCTCAATTTTAATCTAATGAACAAGATACTTTAAGAAAAATGTCACAAATGAACTCATATAAAGCTTTTCTTCAAGGATCAGACATTAATTCAACCTCTAAGGACTTCAATTTTGAAAGTGACCAAGTTGCCAAAAGTGCCCAAAACCTTGCCATGACCCCTACTTTCCCCACATGCCATTTCCAGCTGAAGCATCCAATTGACAAGCTTCTTTGTGCCTTTTGTTATGTTCATGGCAAGGATCATTTGTCCCAAGTTTGGTTCAATTAGCATTAGGGAATTAAAAGTTATGATGTCATGAACATGAGGTGTCAAACTGGCCAAACATGCCAAAACTTGGTTTGACCTAATGCCCGACCTATAAACCAGGTCACAACCCCAACTTTAAATCAATGTTATTTTCAATCTAAACATACTTTTGATGTAACTCTTTTTGCATTGAATTATTTGCAATGAAAGGAACATTTGGCACAGACAAGAATAATAAATGCACGAGGGAATTTCAGTTGGCCTAGCTTCAAACATGGCACCATGTACTTTGCTCTTTGCTCAAGTTTCAGGTCACAAAATTCATTCCAAATTTAATCTAGGACCACCAACCATGCACAACTCAGTTATGGACCTAAAATACATCTGAACAAGCATAAAACGACTGGTTTTAAGTGCTAATTCATGCTTTTTATCCTTCACCTCATACGCTTTACAAATCACAAAAACACAACCCTAATTCGCATGAATTCAGATCTAATTCACACGTTCCATGACATCATTTCATTTCCTAAAATCAGAGGATCATCTTGCCTTTATTTCCAAGCTTGTATAGCCAAAGAAACTCTGAAACACTTAAACCCGATACCTCTTCCAAACCAGAAATCCATTTTCTTGATTCAAGATTGTTTTGCTTCGAATCTTTGCCTAAAATCACTCATCAACATCATCTGAAGCTAACTGAACCATTGTTGTGCTTTGAAGCTTTCTGAACTAAGCTCGCCATTTCCATCATTGTTAACCCCTGAAGGTCGAACTAAACTAGTAAAAATCAGTACCATTCTTGAGCAAACAAGTTATCAACGTGTTCGTCTTGATTCACTAATTGTTTCCCCTATACTACCTGGAATTTATATTGCGTGTTAGTCAGTTAGTTTTACTCAAAAAAACTAGGGTTCTTCGTGTTCTTGAGAAAATCCTCTTTGGTCAGAGTCAATCATTAGCTATGATGCAAAGAGACATGAAGGATGATAATGTTGATGCTGAAACATGTGAAGTTTTACCTTTGTCGCTGCGCAAAAAATCACAGAGTCGCCACTGAACTTTATTTATCCAAAAAGGAAAGGGAAACATCAAGAAAACCCCAAGAGGAAGGATAAGATGGTCTCGTAACCAAGATATGAGTTCAGAATCCGGTTATGCAAGGGAGAGGATTAACACCCCTCACATCCATCATACTCGATGGGAACCATTCGTTTGTATTATGTGTAAGGATGTTTGCTAAGGGTTTATGCTTTCTATGAATGCATCATTAAAGGGGAAAAGGTTTTTAAATTAGTGTGCTCATAGAGGATTGGGGCCCTCGTGCCTATGTATCCTCATATTGTGATGACAAAATAAGAGCTCCATAGTTTGAAGAACTAAGGTAAAAGTGAAAGAAGGTTACTCGCCAAGATCTTGCAATCTTGTACTTACGTATCACTATGGTGCAATAAGGAAATTAGAGCTCTGTAGTCCATGGAACTAAGGGTGTGTTTGTTGATTTTAGTGAACGATGTTAACATTCTCATTCTAGCATTAGATTTTTTCGTTCGCACGTAAGGAGGCTTATGCTTTAGCCTTTGTTGCGGTAGAATGGAAATAACATGCCTTTTTATGAAAAAGGTTATGATTTGTTCCCTCGAGGTAATATGTCACATTTGATTGATGATATTGATTTAATGGGAGAGATAAGTCCTCGAATAGGAACCCCTGTGGGTAGTACTTAATTATTTACCTCAAAAGGTTTGCTTTGAAAGATGTGTGGCAAGTATAGTCATGTCTTCATATTGAAAGATGAGTATAAAGACCACACACTCTAAATGAGCATCCTAATATTTGAAGAAGAAGAAGTTTGCACTCAATCTTCTCTCTTTAGTCCAATACGAGGAGGACATTACTCATTTTATATAGGAAGTGTTTTACTTTAGAAGACAAGTGTTTAAATAGTGAACCCTAAATCTAATGTCAAACACTTGGGATAGGACAAGGCCTTTACCTAACCACTCCACAACCATTCCAAGTTTGTTTAGAAAAGATTTTGAAAATGCACTTGGTACAACAGGAGTTGTGCATGTTGTAGTCGAAGTGTGTTCAAACATGTTTTCGAAATATGTTAGCTTTGTGTTTAAGTTAGCATGTTGAATTGGGGCTTGCTTGTAAACCTAATTGTTTAAGTTTGTTTGTTGCTCAAGTTAGCTTAGTAGTTTATAAATAAGTTAGTTCTTTCTGGTTGTTGAGAGAGGTTAGTTGTTGGTATTCACTTAGTAGTCTTAATTGTTAGTATTTACTTGTAATCTTTGAACCCTAGTTGAGAAAGAGAATAGTAAAACAGTTTTAACCAATTATTCTTCTTCTTACTTTTTCTCTATCTTTTGTAAAACCTAATAGGGTTTCTTGTATTTGTTCAAAAAACTCAATTTCCCCCCTCGTATTTTGATTTGTCCTTGACGACATCAATTCACTATATATATATATATATATATATATATATATATATATATATATATATATATATATATATATATATATATATATATATATATATATATATATATATATATATATATATATATATATATATATATATATATATATATATATATATATATATATATATATATATATATATATATATATATATATATATATATATATATATATATATATATATATATATATATATATATATATATATATATATATATATATATATATATATATATATATATATATATATATATGAAGAGAGTTTTACATGGTTGAAAAGAAGAAATTGTAAAGAAGAGAGTTTTACATGGTTGAAGTTGTGTTTAGTGATTTGTGTGGTTTATGGTGTTGTTATGGATGATTATGAGTAAAAAGTTTGCATAATAGGAATAAGATGTTTTATGTGAGTGAGTATGAAAAAATAAAAGTAAGATATATGTGTGGATTGGAAAACTGATCTTACCTTATCAGAAAGAATCAATGGCCTGCCACGCACCGCTGAATTGTTGTTTTCACCGGAGTTGTGGAGAATGATAGGGTGTACCTGCAAGGCATTCCGATGCTTAAGTGAGTAAAGTATCAGAGAGAAAGTAAAAACAAAGATTAGGTGTGAAGAAGAAGTTACCCGACCCTCTAGTGAAAGAGGGTGTTTATAGTGTGCCCCCAGCGCATGACCAACGGTTACATTATGTTGGGCCAGACTGCCAGGCCCAACCCAAGTAACTTCCAGGGCTTATGTGGCATAGTGAAGACCAGCACGTGGTCTTCCCCCTAGATCAACTACCCCGTGATATTCAAAAGGTGGGTTGACCGACTCTTTCGGAAGTGGGTAGTTGCTTGATGACGTGTCCCCACATGGGGGAGCACGTGGAGAACGTGGGGGAAGCGCGTGAGCCTCCCTGTCAAGGGAGTCGTCTGCCTGACATATATGTCTTGTTGAGGCTCGTGCCTGACATGGGGAATTGAGCCTTGCTAGGCCTCACTAGTAGAGCGTTAGGTTGGGCCTGCCCGACTGAGGGGTAGGTCCCGACCTAGTCCTGAACAGGAGCCCCCCAAGTCATTGCTTCGAGGTGGAGGAATGACGACTTAAGGATAAGCCTAGGTCGAGGAAAAATAGGAAAGGTGGTCCCATGACCAGAAGATGGGGTCGAGAGTCGGGCTTGTCGGAACATCATGTCGGGGAGGCGAAAAATGACCGAGGCGCTAGCTTTCTAAGCTCGAGGGAAAACGAAGGGGAACGGTCAGTCACGGTTGCCACGTGTCAGGAGTCCATTGTCTCTCCTAGGGTGGCTAGCCGTAGGGGTGCTTGAGTGCCTAGGGACGCTTCGAGTTTCGTGCTAGGCTTATAAATAGGCTAGGGCCTGTCCCTTTGTCTTTCTCTCCCAATTCTAATGAACATAATCTTTCTTGCTCCTCCACCGTCTATGTTATCGTGCAATCGCTGTCGCTGTACTGTCCGCCGCGAAGTCCGCTGTATCTCTACTCAAACTACTTACCAAGTAAGTCTGTTCTTCAATTCCTTCTATTTCTTTATTTTCCGGCAACTCCTGCGGCGGGAACGATGAGTATCGAGGAGGCTACGGGTTTTTTGGCGATTACGGAGAAATTCCCTTGAACAAGGGCGGGCTTAGGATAACACTTCTGGGGATGCATAATAGTTCTAGATGGACTCCCTGGGGACATATGATAGGACTGAATGAGTACCTTGGGGACATATGATAGGTCTGGGTTAATGCTCTTGGGATATAGATGAACGTCCCGGGGATATACGGTAGTAAATAACACGGGGAAGCGGATGTCGAGGTTGAAGGAGTTTAGGTCGTAGATGTTGTCCCCTTCGCCCTTTCACTTGAGTTGTGGTGGAAGGGTGAATTTGATCTTGAAACGTCGAGTTCACCATTTTCCTATGCTTTTCAAGTGAATATGGCTGCGTGGATACCTAGAGTCATAGAAGTCGACCAAGAACCAGAGTCTCCGACGACCCCTCTCATCGAGGGGCAGAGTCGGACATTCGAGGACTAGGTTGGGGAGGAGCCCTTGAGTACACCTTCCCGTTTTATCGAGGATGACTCCGACGCACTTTCCATGGTCGAGGATCGTCGTGAAGGTTCCTTTGTGAATTGGCAAGTGTATAGGCCACGGGCCCACCATCAGATCTACTTAAACTATGGGAAGATGCGATTTCCCATGTATGAATTTTGCTTTCGCGAGGCGGGACTCCGACTGCCCTTCTTAGATTTCCAAATGGGGGTCTTCGAATGGTTGAGGCTGGCGCCTTCGCAGTTGTACCTCAACGCAATTACCTTTATCTGGGCATATGAGCTTATCTGTCGGCACCTTCGGATCGAGACCGCGCTTACTCTGTTCTTTTGGCTCTTTCATCTGTAAAGACAAACGGTCAACGGTCGACAGGGCTGGGTGTCCTTGAAGAAGACGAGGAGGTTATTCAGGGCATATATGGATTCTGTCCTGACCTTCAAGGATCGATTCTTCGTGGTTAGGCCCGTGTCTCATCAGGCCTACACCTCGTTATTCTGTCGTAAGGTCTGGGAGGTGGACGGGCAATAGGAAGAGGTTATGGTGCCGAGGGTTCCACTGGATTGGACATAGGAGCACTTCAAACAGAGCACGAATCACTATATCGTGCGGGCAGGTACTTTGGACATGGAGGACCAGGTGGGCTGCCAAAGGTTGGTGGCCTTCGTGGCCAGCTTCAACCCGACAAAATGCATGACGCTCGACGGTAACTTTGTCCTCGACAAAAACAGGAATATTCTCCAGGAGTTGAGGCTCATTAATATGAAGGTATTTCTCGAATGTGCGTCTGATGAGGAGGCCTTGCGTCTGTTAGGTAGTGGGTCATCCTTTTCTTGGCTCGTTCTAGGGTCATCTTCTTCCTGGCCCATTTCAGGCTCTGTTATTCTTGTGTTTCACTAACCCTTTGCTCTTTTGTTTTGCAGGGAATATGTAGACTATGTAGGAACGTGTGAAGCGACTGGTGGTCACCAGATGCGGGACGAAGGGTGGCAAAGGGAGGGTCTCCCAGGTGCAACAGCTTCCTAGTGCCGAGCAAGGAGGAGCAGGCTCTTCAGCGTCACCGCAGTGGATCCAATCTCCATTGTTGCAAGGGACTCCGAAGAGGGTGAGAATCCACGGGCCGGAGACTCTCGTCGACCTTACTGAGGGAATAGTTAAGGAGGGGTTCCTGATTCCCCCTTGCCATTTGCATCCTGGTTTCTTCCACGGGGTCAGGTCTCCTATTGTGTCTGCCGCGGAGGCGGAGGCGATTCTCAGAAATAGTCGGGAAACGAGGAGAAAGAGATTGATCAAGGACTTGGCTGCGATGATGCGGGTCTTCTCGACGGCCTTGGCTTTGAGCGACGAGGGTTGCTCCTCTACTGATCTTGCCAAACTGCAGGGGGACCTTGCAGCTGCCGAGTCGAAGATAACAAAATTGATTGTCGGGCTGGACTTAGCCAAGGAGGATAACACCGCCCAGCGCAAACGGAACAACGAGGCTGATGAGTAGTTGAAGGCTGCCAGGGAGGACAAGTTGAAGCTGCAGGCGCGGATCACGGAGTTGGAGGCTGCCCTTCGTCCTGTCGAGGAGAAGCTCCTGACTTCTCGGGCTAAGCTGGTGACAAGGATTTGGGAGCTCGAGCAGGATTGCTTGGGTGATGTCGAGGTTGGCTATGATAGCACCATGGAGAAACTCAAGATAGTGAACCCCGAGGTTGATCTCATCACTAAAGGGACGAGACCCTATCACCAGGTTGTCTACGGACGGGTGGTAGCGACTGGAACCGAGGATGACGACGACAACCCGACTACCGAGGAGGAAGAGCGGGAGGGGAAGAAGACCACTTAGGGTTTGTTTCAGTATTTTCGGGTCTGCGTGCTCGTGTTGATTTTTCTGGCTTTCGCGCCTATTTTTACTTTGTGATGTATTTTCGGGCCGACGTGCCCTTTTTATGTAACTATGTACAATGGGTTCTGCCTGCTTTCTTTGAATGAATCTTGATATTTTATACTTCGTGTGCTCGTATGTTTATTATTTTCTTTTATGTATGAATGTTGTTTGTTTGCTTGCTCGACATTCGGTGTAACCGACTGTGTGGGGAACTAGTCGGGTGGTCGGAGATGGTACCCGACCGATTAGGGGTTAAGGTCCTCGACAAAGGCCCTTCCCCGGGTGTGAACCTTCCATCGTGAGCTGGGTTCTGCCCTACTAGTACGACAACGGTGGAGCTTGGTCGAGGGATCCCTACTAGAGCAAGGGTCGCGCCCGCACACGCAAAGGGCTGACTCTTCTCTTTTTTATTTTAAAATTAGGAGTCGCGGTGGTACCATGTCGCGACGCTGACGGGTCGCGGGTAGTGTTTAACTGTAATACTGTTTAAGTGTTTCTGCATTCTATGGTCTAGCAGGTTTGTTCCCTTGTAGGTTTTTGAGGTAGTAGGCTTTGTTGCCCATCTTGTCCCAGATGCGGTAGGGGCCTTCCTAGTTTCCTACGAGCTTTCCTTCGCGTGAGTCTTTTTGGTTTCTTCACAAGACCAGGCTGCCCGTTTGGAACTCACGCCTGATGACTTTGCTACTATGATGCAAAGTTATCCTTTGTTTCAGGGAAGCTTCTCGCAGGGATGCTTCTGACCTGATATCTTCGACAAGGTCGAGTTCTTCCCTAAGCACCTCGTCGTTTGCCTCCTCGAGAAAGGGGGATTCAATTCTCCTATAGGGTTCTCTTATCTCGACAGGGATCACCATTTTTATCCCGTAGGTCAGTCAGAATGGGGTTTCTTTGGTCGTGGAGTGCGGAGTGGTCCGGTAAGCCCATAGGACACTGTGCAGATCCTCAACCCATCCTTTCTTGGCGTCTCCCAGCCTACGTTTCAGCCCGCGTAAAATCACCTTGTTCGCTGCTTCCGCCTGCCCGTTTGTCTGAGGGTGTTCGGCCAACGTGAAGTGTTGTTTGTGCCTAGTCTGGCGACGAAGTTCTGGTCGGTGAACTGCATTCTGTTGTCGGTGACGATGGCCTGGGGCACGCCGAATCGGGCAAGTATGTTTTGCTTGTAGAATCATAGTATATTTTGGGCCGTGATTTTGGCCAGAGCTTCGACTTCTATCCACTTGGTGAAGTAGCCCACACCGACTATTAAATATTTGTTTTGATAGGACCCGATGGTGAAGGGTCCGAGGATGTCCATTCCCCACCAGGTGAATGGCCATGATGATGAAAGTGTTTTCAGCTTGCTAGGTGGGGACAAGGTGCATGTCCCCGTACCGTTGGCGTCTATCGCACTTCTTGACGTGTTCTTTTGCGTCCTGATGCATGGTGGGCTAATAGTACCCTGCTTGTAACGCCTTGCGGGCGAGTTCTCTCTTGCCTAGGTGTTGGGCGTTGATCCCTTTGTGGATCTTTTGGAGTATGCCTGACACCTGGGATTCGTCGACGCACTTAAGGAGGGGAATGGAAAATCCTCACCTGTATAGCTTGTCTTCGACTAGGACGTAAGAACATGTCCGACGCCTAACAAAGTTTGCTTCCTTTGAATTGTCGGGAAGGCTCCCCGTACGAAGGTACGTATACACCGGGGTCATCCAGTTGTCGGTGTCGCCAATGGTATTTACCTTGGTGGGTGTTGTGTCCCTCTTGATGCTGGGGAAAGGGAGGACCTCCTGGATCACGGATTTGTTCCCACCCTTCCTCTTCATGCTAACTAGTTTGGACAAGACATATGCTCAGGTGTTGTGTTCGTGTGGGACATGCCTTACCTTCGTGTAATGAAAGCCCTTCATTTTTCCTTTTACTAAGGACAGATACTCGGCGGGGTTGTCGTTCTTGGCTTGATGCTCCCCTCGCACCTGGGAGGCCACGAGCTGGGAGTCTATGAAAATCTTTACCTCTTTGGCACCCAGATCTTTGGCCAGACGTAAGCCCGCGAGAAACACTTCGTATTCGGCCTGATTGTTCGATGTCAGGAATGCCAAGGCGAGGGAGACTTCTATCGGGATACCTTCTTTGTTTTCTAAGATAATACATGTTCCACTTCCCGTCGAGATGGAGGCGCCATCGACGAAGATGGCCCATTTGTGTGCTCCGGGTGTCGGCGAGTCCGCAGAAGTCATTTCAGTGACAAATTCGGCCAGAACTTGGGCTTTAATGGCCTTCCTGCTTTCATACTGGATGTTGAATTCAGATAGTTCGAGCGATCATCTGAGTATTCGTCCCGACATATCTGGTCGTCTGAGTAATTGTTTGATGGGCTGGTTAGATCTGACTACTACCATGTGGGCCAGAAAGTAATTTCACAACCTTCTGGCCGCGTTTATGAGGGCCAGGGCGAACTTCTCGATCTGCTAGTACTTGAGCTCAGGGCCTTAGAGATCTTTGCTCGTGAAGTATATTGGCTTCTGCCCTTTTGGCGTTTCGTAGATCAATTTCGTGTTGACGACCTCCGTGGTGATGATGATATATAAGTATAAGGTTTCCTCGATCTCCGGTCTTGACAGTATCGGTGGCTCCGAGAGGACCTGTGTGAGATGGCGGAGAGCCTGCTCGCATTCCTCGGTCCATTCGAACACGACTTCCTTGCACAATAGTTTAAAAACGGGGAAGGCGTGTTGTGCGGACTTGGCAACAAATCGTGACAAGGACGCGAGCATATCGTTTAGTGACTAGATAGACCTCTTTGTGTTCGGGGTGGCAAACTCAAAGAAAGCTTGACACTTGCCAGGGTTGGCTTCTATTCCTTGTTCCGTTAGGTAGAAACCAAGGAACTTGCCTTCTCGCACGCCGAAGGTGCACTTGTTGGGGTTGGACCTCATCCTGCACTTCCTCGTCATTTCAAAGACTTTCCGGAGGTGAGCGGTATGGTCGACCTCGTCTCGCAACTTTACGATCACGTCGTCCATGTAGACTTCGAGCATATCGCTGATTTCTCCTTAGAAGACTCTGTTTATCATCTTTTGATAGACCGCCCCGACGTTCTTCAGGCTGAAAGGCATTACGTTGTAGTAGTAGTTGCCCGACTCGGTCATGAAGGTCGTATGCTACTTGCCGGACTTCACCATGGGGATTTGATTGTATCTCGAGTATACATCCATGAACGGTAGAAGTTTAAAACCTGCAGAATTATCGACGAGTTTGTCGATGTTAGGCAACTGGTAAGCGTCTTTGGGACACACCCGGTTGAGATCAGTATAATCAATGCACATTCTCCATTTTCCATTCATTTTCTTAACAAGTACAACGTTGGACAACCAGGTTGTGTACCGGACTTCCGAAATAAAATTTTCCTATAGAAGGTCTTTTACAGCTTTTTCAGCAACCTCTGCTTTCTCGGGAGACTGCCTCCGCCTATGTTGAACTATGGCCCTAGCGGCCGGATCTATGGAGAGGTGGTGGCACGCCACGTCGGGCTAGAGCTTGGGCATCTCGGCAGCACTCCATGCGAAGAGGTCTGTATTCTCCTGGAGTCAGGCCTTGAGTTGTTTCCTCGCTAGGTCGGGCAGGCCCGTGCCGATCTTCACGCCTCTTTCGTGGTTATCTTCTAGCATGATGAGCTCGAAGTCTCCATTTGGGATGGGACGTGTTGGATGGGGAGGGGGGCTTCCCGTTGTCCTCTAGAGGCATGTCCTCGGGGTCTTTGCCTTGTCTCTGCTTGCTAGAGAAACAACGGTCGAGGTCGACATAGTTGACGTGCGGGAGGGGCTTTGGTTCCTCAGTTCGAGCTGGACGGTTGGCTAGTTTGGGGGCGATGTTGATGGAGCTGAGTCCTTTGAGTGCCGCCTTGAAGCATCTTCTGGCTGCTTCAATGTCTCTGTGGAGGGTGACGACCCGCCCTCTGGTCATGTAGCACTTCATCTTCAGGTGGACTATCGACGATACTATGGTCAACTTGGCTAAGGTTGGCCGTCCCAGGATGCACTAGTACAACGAGGGACACTCGATCACCAAAAAGTGGACTTTCACCAGTCTGGCCGTCTCTTTCTACCCCGAAGGTGACGAACAGCTCCACATATCCCCAAGGCTTTGTGGTTTTGCCATTGAAGCCTTGGAGGTCATAGCCCACGTACGGGGTCAAGTGGCTCTCGTCTAACTATATGGTGGTAAATAGATGGGCGTACATGATGTTTACTGAACTTCCTTGGTCGACCAGGATTCGACGGACATCGAAGTTTGCCATTTGTGCTCTGATCAGGAGAGGAATGTTGGTGTTGGGTGCCCCTCCAAGAAGCTCCTCGAGATAACAGGTGATTGGGTTCGATTGCCCTTTGAACCTGTCGAGGGTAGTGTTCGTCTTCGAGCTCTTGTCGATGAGCTCCTTAAATTTTCTCTTGACAAACCCGACCGACAGCTGGTTGGCCCCCCACCCGATATCACTATTATGGTCAGGAAGTCCTCCCACGGGCTGAGGACGGTCAGCGATCTGGCGGGCTCGCTGAAGAAGAAGTCCTCTGGTCGGAAGATGCATAGGGCCACCTGTAGTCCTGCTTCATCGGAGGGAATTGACGCTTCTTCGACCTTTTTTGCCTCGCGTGTCTCAGGTCGAGGGTCTTTTCCTCTCCGAGTGTATTGTTTTAGATTCCCCTCTTTGATTAAAATATTGATTTCATCTTTGAGGTGAATGCAATCTTCTGTCACGTGTCCATGACTCCGGAGGAACCGACAGTATTTAGACTTGTCCGCGTTAGGCTTCAGGGCTGTCGGTTTCGAGAATTGTACACCGCCCCTCTGAAACTCCGAATTGATACACTCGGCCAGGATGCACTCGCGGGGAGTTGTGAGTAGCGTGTACTCAGTAAACTGACCTGCTGGTCCCCTATGCTCGCGAGGGCGATCTTCGCGCCTTTTCTGCTCGTGTCGTCAAGGAAAGCAGGCGGGGTTTCTTCACGCCTCGCGCCTTTGGAGACTTCCTGGTTGCGCCTGGCTTGGGCGGTGTTTGCAGCCTCTATCTCCTCATACTCGACGTATGACTGAGCCACATGGAGAAGGGCGTTCAAGGTAAGGGGACGTACGAGGCTGACGACTTTGGCGAAGTCGGAGTGTGGCCTTATGCCTCTCTAGATCAAGAATTTCTTCATGTCGTCCATCGTGGATACTTAGACAGCCTCACGATTGAACCTCTCAATGTAATCTCTAAGAGGCTCGTTCTTCCCTTGGATAAGGGCCTCTAGGGCTGCCTCTGTCTTCAGATGGCGTCGAGACACTGTGAAGTGCCTGGAGAACTGACGCTTCAGTTTTCCCCATGAGGCGATGGAGTCGGGAGCGAGGCATTTGTACCACACCATGGCCCCTTTCCTCAAGGTGGTGGGGAACAATCTGCACTTGATTTCTCCCGGGATGTTTCTTTAGTCCAACATCACGTCTATGCTTTCGATGTGGTCGTCCGGGTCGGTCGTCCCATCGTAGGTTGCCAGGATCAGGGGTTTTTCCATCCCGATAGGCAATGGTGCTTCCCTAATGTCCCTGCAAAGTGGTGAGCACCGAGTATATTTGTCGCTCCAGACAGGTGATAGAAAGAGGGAGGCTGAGTCTAGGTGGTTTCTTCGCCGGTGTGGACTCTTCGGCTGGGCCCTCGGTCTAGAGGAGGCTGTAGCGACTTTGTTCTTCTTCTGAGCCGGGGAGCGTCACTCTTCTCGAGGAGGTAACTTGTCCCTCTTGTGAGAAACCGTCAGATGGAGTCGCTCAAGACGGGGACGACACCCTGCCAGTCGGGGAGATGGGCTCCTGGAGTCCTCTATATACCGTGTCTTCTGTGGGGGAGGCGTGGAGGAGGAGACAGACTGGGAGAAACTGGACGGCGGTGTCTCCACGGGGGTGGGGTGGGGGTGGTGAGGAGCGCGACAGTTGTTTCCTCTCGAGCACCCCTATCAGTTTGTTCTGCCCGAAGATCATCAAGTTGGTTTGATTGATCGCCGCGAATAGGGCCGTGACGGTAGGGCCGGCGCCCGCCGGAACCAGAATGGGTTGGTAGACCGTCGAGTTTTCAAAGTGTTGGGCGGCGTTGAAGGTTGCGTCCTCAGGGGATGGGGAGGTGGTGCGCCCGTCCCTCTGGTGATCTTTTTCATTATGGGCGGGTAGCGTTGGGGTCGCGGCCGTTCCCATTGGAGAAGGGGGTAAAGGCGGATCCCGACGCATTGTTGTTAGGTGGGCTGGCCATGATTGAGATTAAAATGTTGGAGGTTGCTTTGGTCACTGGGATGCTATGCTGGGATAGAAGGAGGGATGAGGAAGCAAAGGTTTCCCATAGACGACGCCACTGATCTTATGTGATCAGAAAGAATCAATGGCCTGTCACGCGTCGCTGGATTGTTGTTTTCACCGGAGTTATGGAGAAAGAGGGGGTGTACCTACAAGGCACTCTGATGGTTAAGTGAGTAAAGGATCAGAGAGAAAGAAAACATAGAGATTAGGTGTGAAGAAGAAGTTACCTAACACTCTAGTGAAAGAGGGTATTTATAGTGTGCCACCAGCGCAGGTCCAACGATTACATTGTGTTGGGCTAGACTGTCAGGCCTAACCCAAGTAACTGCCAGGGCTTACGTGACGTAATGAAGAACAACACGTGGTATTCGCCCTAGATCAACTGCTTTGTGATCTTCGGAAGGTGGGTTGACCGACTCTTTCGAAGGTGGATAGTTGCTTGATGACGTTTCTCCTCGTGGGGGAAGCGCGCGAGCCTCCCCGTCAAGGGAGTCGTTTGCTCGACATATATGCCTTGTTGAGACTCGTGCCCGACAGGGGGAAATTGAGTCATGCTGGGCCTCACCAGTAGAGCGTTGGTTTGGGCCTGCCCAACTTAGGGGAAGGTCCCGGTCCAGTCCAGAATATGGTTGAAGTTGTGTTTAGTGATTCGTGTGGTTTATGGTGTTGTTATGGATGATTGTGAGTAAGAAGTTTGCGTAATAGGAATAAGATGGTTTATGTGAGTGAGTATGAAAAAAAGAAAAGTATGATATATATATATATGTGTGGATTGAAATACGAAAGTAAAAATGAGGTGGTACAATGATCTTCAATTTTTTTTTTGGACTTTTACTAAATGCTTCTTTCTCATTTTTCAATGGTGGCTTCTTAAGAAAATTGAGAGAGAGAATTTGATCCTTAAGCGTTGTTTCGGTTTCCGCCCTCCTCTTCATAAGCAAATGAGGCAGTAACAATATATACTAGGGGTGTTCATGGTTCATGAACTGCATTGAACCGAACCACATTTATGGTTTAGTTCAGTTTGCAATAATTATTTCAATAAAAATTCAATTAACTACTAAAATAGTTACAATTCAATTAAAAACTAGTTTAGAGCTAGTTTATATTTATAAACTAATTTATAATCAACTTACAATTTTAAACTCTTTTAAAACCAAATTTTTTAACTTCATAAAAATTAAAAAAAACTTTATATTAAAAAAAATATTCTTCATAATATTTATTTTCAATTTTTTTTTATATATTTTGTATTTTCAAATAAAAAAGCTTTCTCGTTTTTTCGAGAAAAACTTGATTTTTTCATGTTTTTGAAAAAAAACTTGTTTTTCACATTTCCAAAAAAATTGAGTTTTTTGTATTTTCGAAAAAATATTGAATTTCCGTGTTTCAAAAAAACCCGATTTTTTCTTATTTTTGGAAAAAATTGATTTTGTTTTTGTATTTTCAAAAGACTCGAATTTCCGTATTTTTGAAAAAACTCGACTTTTTTATATTTAAAAAAAAAACTCGATTTTTTTTATATTTCTGAAAAAAAACTCGACTTTTCCATATTTCTGAAAAAACTTGACTTATTCATATTTTCGGAAAATTTGACTTTTTCATATTTCTGAAAAACTCAACATTTTCATATTTCTAAAAGAACTTGACTCTTTCATATTTTCAAAAAAAAAACTTGAATTTTTCATATTTTCTAAAAAACTCAACCTTTTCATATTTAAAAAAAACCTCGACTTTTTCATATTTCCGAAAAAAAGTCGACTCTTTCATATTTCCGAAAAAACTAATTAATTTATATATCTAAACCAGTTTATAAAAGAAAATTGATTTTGAACCGATTTTAAACTAAATTTGAATTGCTTTAATTAAAAGGTTCAGTTTTTTATAGTGCAATGCAGTTCAATTCAAGTATACAATTAAGTTAACCATATTTTTGAACTCCCCTAATATATATTTTTAGAATTTTGAAAATTTTTAATTCCAAAAACACCATTTTAGATATTTTTAAGAGATAAAATGAATTAAAACTAATTAACTCAAATAAAATTAAATACTTTAAAATAATCAAAATAAAATCGAAATGAAAATATAGTTAATCCTATTTATTTTTTAGGAACATATTAACAAAAAGATAAAAATAAAATGACTCAAAGCGAATAAAATTCAGGCGCAAAAATGGTCAAAAAATTAAACTTAATGCACCAAAATGCTCAGGCCGATCAAAATTGACCAGTTAAAATGCTAAGGCCGATCAAAATGCGATCAAAGAAGGAGCCAAAAAAATAAAACAAGCACATCAAGTTAAACTACGTGAACCATAGATTGATAAAATTGATGTTTGCAAGCTTGATTTAAAAATTTTTCGCCCACTAATTTTACGCACAGTTGAGGATCAATTTGATCGGTGTGTCTGTAGATTCGAAAAATTATTCTGGTTGACATTTTGGGCATTATGCAAAGTGATATGCATGTTATGTTATGTAGATGATGCAAATGCTATGATAAATCTATTAATTCAGTGATTCATGATCAAAATTGGGGTATGACACTGTTACTATTTGTTTTGATACTGCAAATGAGATCAGAGGGATGAGAGATAAAACTGATTATGGGTTTTGAGAGACGAAGAAACTACAAAAGGGAAAAATTCTTTGAAGGCAATAAGTTAAATGCTCATTTATGATGAAGTTGAAGTCTACATAATTTATCTTGTATTCATATTGTTAATATCGTAGTATACTACTATCTATCATATATACACTTTGCATTATATCCATATATTTTAATGGGTTAATTGTGTTTGTACAAGAACTTTTGATACAATATGTTAATATTACCATATTGTGAACGTTAAAATGTCAAAACTTTAGTTTAAAAAAACATTTAAAAACCCACACTGCATACTATATTTTTAAAAATTTCGAGAAAATTCGTCAGTACCAGATTTTTTTTATAATATCTAATACTCAGTATACGTTACCGGGTTTTTTGAAAAGTTCGGCAGTTACGAAGATGATTTTTTTTTAAAAAACATTATCCTACACCATTTTTTTTTGAAAAATCCAGTATAAATGCATCAGATATTTCATAACATTGGTAAATCTTCATAAATTTTTCAGAAAACAATGCATTTTTACTAGATATTTTGCAAATATCCGATATTTCTTCCTAGAAACTCATAAAGTATGGTTTTTTTTAACAATATCCGGTATTTCTTCAAATAAGCTCAAATAATTTGGTATGAGACAGAAAAATCTAGTATAAGTCAATACTTTTTGAAAAACCATAATTGTTACGCAAGGGCATAACGCTAAAAGTACAATTTTTGGGGAGTGTTAGGTATAAGTGTGGGGGTTGCAGGTAAAAATCTCATCATATTGATAGGTCGAAAACATTATAGCTTATAACCTTACCAAACAAGCCATTAAAGAAAAAACTTTATGAGCACTATTTTATTTACTCATTCCTACAAAAAGACATTTTCCGTAACAATCTCTTACCACAATAACATAATCAACTGAGGTAATATATGTTCATTATGTGTTTTTTTATAGTATTTTTAAGTTGCATATAACCACAGTCATAATTAACAATCGTTGTGATATGTTAAGAATGACACATTTCGAATCCCAGCTCCTACATATAACCACAGTCAGAATTAACAATCGTTATTTCTAATTTTAAATAAAAACAGGAAAAAAATTTGTCACCACGATTCAAATTAACAACTATGGTGAAATATTAGAACATATCACTACAGCTGGTTTTAACAACCGTTGTGAAATATTTTACATATATAAGTTAATTTAACTTACTTTAGAATAGACTGCGTTGTAAGTGTGAAACACTAACTTCTATCGCCTTGTCCCAATCTCTCAAAACTTCATCCTAACTTCACAAAACTCCAACATAACTTCTAAAACTAGTATGAATCAAGGGAAGGTGTCACGAAACAAGCAAGTTCATTTCTTTGTTTATGTTTTCCATAAATCTTTTCAAGTAAAGGTACGTATGTAATCTGTTTCTTTTTAAAACTTTTTTTTTTATTGTTGTAAGATGAGGTATGTAAACTTTTTAGGTTATTGTTGAGGTATGTTTTGTAATTGTGTTGTGTTTATGTTAAGGTTGGCTTATGATTTTGTAGATAAATAATGTTGTATGTGTTGTTTGTCGATAACTAATTTTGTTTTGTTCCTAAGTTTATGATTTATTTTACATATTTATTTGTTGAAGTATATTGATGTTTTTGTTAGGTATGTTAATAAATGTTGTTGTTGAGGTATGTTTGATAAATGTGTTGTGTTTATGCTAAGGTTAATTTATGATTTTGTAAATAAATGATGTGGTTTGTGTTTTGTTGAGGTATGTGCCGTACCTTAAAAAAAAGCACGATCCTTCGCGAATGGTCGCGAAAAACACAGAGTCGCCCCCAAACTTTATTTATCCCGAAGAGGAAAAAGAAAATATCGATAAAACCTTTAGGGAAAGAACATGGTTATCGCAACCAAGTTCTAGGTTCGGGAGTCGGTTACGTGAGAGGAAGGTATTAGCATCCCTCACGTTCGTTGTACTCAACGGGAACCTCTTGACTCAATTCGTGAGAAATGTAGCCTAATTGTTTGATTCCTTCTAAGATAAAAGGTAAGATAAAAGGATTTAGATCTCTAAGTAGAAAATGAGTGGTTTTAGATTAGGTTGCTCACCAAGGCTTAGAGCCCTTGTGTCTACGTATTTTCACTCGAAAGAAGTGAAGAATCAGAGCGTCCGTAGTTTATGGGACTACGAGAGAAAAGAGAGGAGGTTGATATAATTAGAGTATTTTAATCGGATGACGATTACTTGAAGCTTAAGAAAGGCTCCTCAAGCCCAAGTAATCGGGAGAATGAGTCAAAGACTTGATTCTTTCTCTTTTTCATCTTAGTATTAAGAAAATAGGTTTAATATAGCTAGAGTAAGTTACGAATGACGATTACTTAAAGCTTAAGAAAGGATCCTCGGGCCCAAGTAATCGAGAGAATGATTTTTAAGACTTAACTCTCTCTCATTTTCATCTAAGTAATTGAGAAAATAGATTTGATTGAGTTATGAATCTTTTAAAGGAGACAATTGTTCGAGCTTAAGAAAGGCTCCTCGGGCCCAAACAATTGGGAAAGTGGATCGAAGATCCGATTCTCTCTCTTTTCATCTTTTATTACAAAAGAGTTTTGATACATTTAGGGTAAATTAAACGGATGATGATTACTCGAAGCTTAAGAAAGGCTTCTGAGGCCTAAGTAATTGGGATAATGAGTCAAAGACTCTCTCTCTCTCTCTCTCTCTCTCTCTCTCTCTCTCTCTCTCTCTCTCTCTCTCTCTCTCTCTCTCTCTCTCTCTCTCTCTCTCTCTCTCTCTCTCTCTCTTCATCTTAGTGATTTAGAAAATAGATTTGATTTTTATTTTTATGAAGATAGTTTGAAGTAGGATCGGATTATAAATCTTGGAGAAGACAATTGTTCGAGCGTAAGAAAAGCTTCTCAGGGCCCAAACAATTGAGGAGAGAAATCAAAGACTCCATTCCAACTCTCTTTTCATCTTTTATTAAAATTGTGTTTCATAGTTATTAAGTGTTTTAATTTGATTTGAAAAAGATACTCGATGTGGATCGAGGTTTGAGTTTGCGCTTGAAATAATTACGGGTTTTCGAGAAGACAATCGTTCGAGTATGAAGAAGACTCTTCACACTTAAATAATTGGGAAAGTAAATCGGGAGAGAGAATAGAAGATTCTAAACTCTCTTTTTCGTTCAAGTAATTTGTGAAAATGATTTTATGGTCGTTTTAAAATTGATCAAAAATTAGTTGAAAAGAGTTTAATCGGGTTAAATTGAAATTTACAAAAATAAAATATATAACATTAAAAAAACTTCTTAAAAAAATTACTTTAATATAAACCTAAATTAAGAATTAATATCAAACATAAAGAAAAGCAGGTAGATATTAAAATTGAGACAAACTTGTTTGGATTGTTGTCGGTTGACATCGTAAGCATTATTACACAAATATATCATACTTACCCCATTACAATCACATACTATCATTAATTAATCTAAAATGAAGTGTATATAATCTATTAAGCATCATAAAACTATTTTTTTAGAAATAAATTGTTATCCAAACAACTCACAGTAAAGGTTACACATTTATATATATATATAAAGTCAGCTATCCTCACATTTAAATTCAGTTACAATACTATGACTTTAAAACTCAATAGCTCAAACGAAATTTCAAACCAAACAACAATAATCAAGAGTCACATTAAAATTTCAAAACATTAAAACTCATGAATTCACTCATCATTTTTTAACTCCAAACAAAACAAATACCAGTCAACAGAGAAACCAGTATGAACAAGAAACCAATCGAAAACGAGACACAATTAAATCGAAGCAGCATAATGAATGTGATACAAATTATTGCATCTCAAAATAGATAACAGTTATAAGAATTCAGAAAGAAAAGCAATTTGAATGGTTACCGTCAACAGACCGATGTTGGAAGTGAAACGTTGCTTTTGTTATGACGCTTTCGTCGAAGTTATTGATGTAAGAATCGTTGAATCAAAGCATGGTTGATGTTGAATAAAGAGAGCCGTTGTTGAACCTTACATCCCATAGCCAACATGTTAAACCACTATAGTTGTTGTTGGAAAGAAATGAAACTGAGTTGCAACGGCGTCGTTGCAGATCTGAAGAATTGTCGAACTCGTCGTGAGATCAAGATTATTATTGTTGACTCGTGTTGCTAGAATGGAAAGAGAAATGAAGCTGAAATGGAGATATTGACTCGATATCACTGTTGTTGAGTTGATTATTATAGAAGCTTATTGTGACAAGAAATCATAAAGAACTCCTATTAACTTGTAACAAATGAGTCCTCTATTGCTTACAAGAATTGCAAGCGTATCTTGAATCTGGTGGAACTCGGCAAGACATGTTCAATCAACTGCTTTACTTCAGAATACACCATCTGTGTGAGCTGGTAAAGTTATTAGAGATAAATAGATAATAATATAGTTAGGGAGCCATCAATTGTATTAGTTGTCAAATGGTTAGCTATACTTACCTATATATAGAGATCTACTGTATACTTGTTAATTGAAATGAATCTATAACAGAATTATCCACTTTTCTCTCTTTCTGTTATTATAACATGGTATCTAGAGCTTCTCTCTCGATCTAGGGTTCTATGGCATCTCCGTTCAATTCTGAGGGTATTTTTCCCTCATCTCACGTCAAACTCTCACATCTTATCTCAGTCAAATTGGATGATAAGAACTTCAAACAGTGGAAACAACAAATAGATGGTGTGATTCGCGGCCACAAACTTCAGCGGTTCGTGACGTCGCCGCTTGTTCCTCCGCGATTTCTTCCCAGCGTCGATCCTATTATCGGCGGTGCAAATCAAACATTTCTTGACTGGGAGCAACAGGATGCGCTCATTTGCACCTGGTTGCTCTCCACTATCTCCGATTCTCTTCTTCCTAAACTCGTTGATTGCACATACTCATGACAGGTATGGTCTGAGGTTCAACGCTATTTCAATACGTTGCTCACCACCAAGGCGAGACAACTCTGATCTGAGTTACTTAATTTGACGAAAAGGATCATGCATGATTATTGAATTTGTTGTTCGTGTTCGCGAAATCAGCGAATCTTTAGTTTCGATCAGAGATCCGGTTCCTCTTGTAATCTCATTGAAGTTGTTCTTGATACTCTCCCTGAAGAATATGATCCAATTGTTGTTGCGATGAACAATAAAGAGGATTTATGTTCGCTGGATGAACTCAAATCAAGTCTTCTAGCACACAAATCGCGCATTGAGAAAAATCGAAAAGCTATAGTTTTTGAACTTGTGTCCGTGAATCTCACTCATGCTCCACCGTCTTCCGCATTGCTCTCGACGGAGGTATCTAGTGCAGATTCGAACCCTAATTTTCCTATTGGAACTAGTCATATGACGACAAATGCTGAAAATCATGGCTATGGTACACGTGGTGGTCGTTTTGGTCGTGGTGGCGGCCGGTTTGGACATAGAGGTGGTAGATTTGGAAAGGTCTCGTGTCAAATTTGCCACAAGATTGGACATGACACATTTATATGCTTTCATAGATACTCTTACTCCGGTGCACCTTCCTTTGTCACTCCACGCGCTCCCTTCAATCCATTAATGGTAACTCCACGCCCTCCGTATCCTCCATCTTTTGGATATACTGCTGCTCCAAGGCCAACACCACCTAGGCATCCTCAACCTCAGGCTTTCCTCACAGGTTCAGATCCTAACTTCAACAATCAGTGGTGGTATCCTGATTCAGGGGCTTCTCACCATGTCATGCCTGAGGCTTCAAATGTATCTGATGCATCGTCATTGACTGGAGCTAAACAAGTATTAATGGGAAATGACCAAGGTTTGTCAATTAACTCTGTAGGTTCCATGAAATTTCCCTTAGCCAACCCTTCTAATTCATTTCTAATGCTGCACAATCTTCTTCTTGTCCCTCACATCACTAAAAATCTCATCAGTGTAAGCAAATTTGCACAAGATAATCGAGTTTTCTTTGAGTTTCATCCTCAAATTTGTCTTGTCAAATCACAAGATTCCTCTAAGGTCCTTCTTCGTGGCACTGTGGAAGCTGATGGACTCTACAGATTTGTCAATCCTGCTTCATCCCTGTCTCAGTTTCATAGTCCTAGTGCTTGTAATAATCTTAGTTCATCATGTAACTCAACTGCTACTTGCAACTGTATATCTGTTTGTAATGTTGATTCTTATAATAATAAAATTGTTTATGTTTTTGGTTGTCAAACTTCTCCTATAGCTAATGTCTCTATCGCTCATATTGCTAACTTATCTCAAAGTGTGCCTAGTTACAATTCCATATCTAACAATAAGTATAGTATGTGGCATACACGATTTGGGCATCCTCATCACCAAGCCCTTACTGAAGTTCTTAAACTATGCCATAGTCCTATTCCTCATAAAACTTCAAATGACTTATTTGCAGCTTGCTGCTTAGGCAAGTCTCACAGGCTTCCCTCATCTCTATCTACCACTATCTACCATCATTCCTTTGAACTTGTTGTGTATGATCTGTGGGGTCCTGCACCCATTCTATCTTCTGGCGGTTACACTTATTTTCTCACCTGTGTTGACACTTTCTCTAGATTTTTATGGGTTTTTCCTCTTAGGTTAAAATTTGACACTCTCGCTCAATTCATTCACTTCAAAACCATGGTTGAACTCCAATTTTATTGCAAAATTAAAGGGGTTCAAAGTGATGGAGGTGGTGAATTCAAACCCTCCACCAAATACCTTACTGACTTAGGTATTCTTCACAGGTTTACTTGTCCCCATACTCACCATCAAAATGGTATAGTTGAACGCAAACACCGACACATAGTTGAAACAGGTCTGGCTCTGCTTGCTCAATCCAAGCTGCCACTAAATTACTGGGATCATGCTTTTGTCACTGCAGCCTATCTTATCAATAGGCTGCCTAGTCCCTCCCTTCAAAACCAGTCTCCATACTCTATATTATTGCATAAAATTCCTGATTATTCAAGTCTCCGTATGTTTGGTTGTGCTTGTTTTCCTTTTCTTCGACCATACAATACTCAAGAGTGTATCTTCTTAGGTTACTCCACTGTTCACAAAGGTTATAAATGTCTTGCAGCTGATGGTCGGTTATACATCTCTAAGGATGTTCTCTTTCATGAGACTAGGTTTCCTTATCTAGAGCTTTTTCCCACCTCTTCCTCTCCTCCCTCAAGTTCCTCTAGTTCTCAAGCTTGGTCTCCATCTGCTGCCTCATCTCCATCCTTTCCTACTTTCAATGTTCAACCTCTACATCATATTCCTCCCTCTACTGCTCCTAATATAAGTTTGTTGTCTTCTCCACCGACTCATACTTTGCCTGTTGCCACTCCTACCTCTCCAATGCCAAGTTCTTCTTCTATCCTAAGTCAACCCCACATCTCTTAGCCCAACTTTTCTTCCCTTAATTCTTCCCCCACTGACTTGGCTGAGGCCAACACCATCTCCCCCTCCTCACTACCCAATTTTGTTGCCACAAATCATTCTGCCTCCAGTTCTGCATCCCCCACCAGTTCCGGTGCCCCTCTTTCTAATCTTACTCCTCTCAATGTTCGCCCCATGCAAACTCGTGCCAAAAGTGGCATTGTTAAGCCCAAACTTCATCCTACACTCCTTCTAACTCATATGGAACCTACATCAGTTAAACAAACCTTGCCTACTCCTCACTGGTTTCAGGCAATGCAGGACGAATATCAGTCCCTTTTGAAAAATCATATGTGGTCCTTAGTGTCTCCCTCTGCCACTAAAAACCCCATTGGCTGCAAGTGGGTCTTTCGGGTCAAGGAGAATCCTGATGGCTCTATTAATAGATATAAGACAAGGTTAGTTGCCAAAGGGTTTCATCAGAAAGCTGGTAGTGATTTCACTGAGACGTTTTCTCCCGTTGTTAAGTCGGTTACTGTCAGAACTGTTATCACCCTTGCAGTCACCAATAGATGGTCAATCCAGGAAATTGACATAAATAATGCCTTCCTTAATGGGCTCCTTGAGGAAGAGGTGTATATGATTCAACCGCTTGGGTTTGAAGCTACTGACAGGTCTCTTATGTGCAGGCTTAACAAAGCTTTATATGGGTTAAAACAGACCCACAGGCTTAGTTTGATAGGCTCAAAAACTCATTACTGTAGTATGGACTTCAAGCCAACAAGTGTGATCCTAGCTTATTCTTTTTACACACCAGCAACTTAACAGTTATGGTATTGGTGTACGTTAATGATATCATCATCATAGGGGATTCTCCTGCGTTTATTGCCAACTTTATCAAGAGTCTCAACACACAGTTTGCCCTTAAGGATCTAGGTTAACTCGACTATTTCCTAGGGATTGAGGTTACTCACTTACCCAATGGATCTTTACTGCTTTCTCAAGCCAAGTATGTGAGTGACCTGCTTACAAAAGTGAATATGTCCACTGCAAATGCAATGCCCACTCCCATGGTCTTTAGCAGCAAGTTATCAAAATATGGTTCTGACTCATTTTTAGACCCAACCCAGTTCAGATCCATTGTTGGTGCTCTTCAGTATGCTACCTTGACCAGGCCTGAGTTATCCTTTTCTGTCAACAAAATGTGTCAGTTTTTGTCAAATCCCTTGGAGGAACACTGGAAAGCAATGAAAAGAATACTCAAGTACCTTAGTGGTACCCTTCACTATGGGTTACTTATTCAACCTGCTCCTCGGCATCAATCCCTATCCCTGCTAGACTTCTGTGATGCTGACTGGGCAGCAAATCCTGATGATAGACGGTCAACCTCAGGGTTTGTGTGTTTTTAGGTCCCAACATTGTTTCTTGGTGGTCAAAGAAGCAGCAACTGGTGGCAAGATCCACTGTTGAAGCCGAGTACCAGAGTATGGCTTAGCTGGCTGCAGAAATGTTGTAGATTCAATCCCTTCTCACTGAACTTCATTGCCAGTTTCAAACCCCTAAAATACTCTGTGATAACCTAAGCACAATGACCTTAGCTCATAATCCTATTCTTCACAATAGGACAAAGCATATGGAGCTGGACATTTTCTTTGTAAGGGAAAAGGTTCTCAACAAAAGTCTGACTGTTGTTCATGTGCCTGCACAGGATCAATGGGCAGATGCTCTTACAAAACCCATCTATGCTACTAAATTCATTCCTCTGCGTGACAAACTTAGAGTGTTTAACAAAAGAAGCCTCCTTGAAGCACCCTCCTCAGCTTCTAAGGGGGACTATTAGAGATAAATAGATAATAATATAGTTAGAAAGCCATCAATTGTATTAGATGTCAAATGGTTAGCTATGCTTACCTATATAGAGAGATATATTGTATACTTGTTAATTGAAATGAATCTATAACAGAATTATTTCACTTTTCTCTCTTTCTGTTATTATAACAAAAGCGTCCTCCGTTGGAACGTTCCGACTATGTTCGATTTGTGTGTGGTGAAACAGTTTGAAGCTGCGGCGTAATAGAGCCAATCGAAGCGAGATCCAAATTGTTATCGTTTAGCTTGAAACATGGCATTGGCGTGATATACATGTTATAGAGAAATGAATTATGTGAGGAGTGAAGGGAGAGCGCTGTAACAACTTCTTCTTCTTTGGTTGGTTAATCGTTTTTATGGTTCATAGTTTTAATGATTTTATTGCATGGCATGGTGAATGTTATGGCGATATTGTGTATGAAAAATAGAGGGGTTTTGAAAGTGGAATGAAGGTGATTGAAATTAGTGGTAGTGACTTTTTTTCAGAGTATTAAAATGAACCTGTAGTATGAGAGAGAGGTTGAGACGACATAAGCATGTGCAAACCCTTTTTTTCCGCGTGTCGGGCATCTAAGTGGTGGTCCCAAACTCTTTTTATTCCTATTCATATTTCCTTTCTTAATTCCAAAACAGAGACCAATTTCTTGTGTGAGTAGGAGACAATATAGATGGCCATACCAAATATGGGAGTACCTAATCAAGGTGTCACGTGAAATCTCAACAATAGTGTTACCCTTTTCTGAAATGGAGAGAGGGTCTCCAATGGATAGGTACCACGTGCTACTAGATTGTTGACAAACTAATTTCCTTTTTTTTTTCTTCCGGATTTCTCTTTTTTTTTTAAATGCTAAGAGTACCGTTGAAGGGAGTATCTGTGTTTTTCCTGCCACGCGCCTCATTCACATGGAAGGAGAGACTTTTTTCTTTCTTGTTCCCTCTCTCAATAACACATATAGTCTACTATATTGTTTCTACTTTTTTTTAAGACAAAAATAACTTTACAAGACTTAAAATACAAGTTTTACTAAAATAAGATAAAAACAATTTTTTTGAAAGAAATAAAAATAAAATGGTCAAAATAAATTAAACTTATCCTAAAATAATTACCTAATTAATTAATAAACTAAATAAGTATTTAACTATTTTTTTTAAAAAAAATGATAAAAAAAACGAATAAAAAGTCAGGTATTGAAGTTCTCGAAAAATAAAAACAACTGCACCAAAATTACCAGCGCGGAATAAATCACTCAGAAAAATACAACATTTTTTTTCCAATTTTGAAATAAAATTAGACCGGTAAAAATGCTCAGACTGATCGAAACATGACTGTAAGGTCGTCAAAAAATAAGACGAGCGCGTCAGGTTAAATTACGTGAACAGTAGATCAATATCACTGACTTCTGTGAGTTTAAATTCGAAACTTTGCAACCACTGATTTTATGCACAATTGACTTTTAGTTTGACTAATTCGTCTATGAGAGGCAGTATGCGAGATGAGAGGCATGTTATGCTATGCGAATGACACAATGCGAGAATAAATTCAGATAAATAAAAGTTATGACCTAATGGAATGCATAGATGATGAAAATGCTATGATATGCAAGGCCAGGTTCAGGGTGAAAATGAGGGTGTAACAGTATGCTGATGTTTTTGTTAGCTATGTTAATAAATATTATTGTTAAGGTATGTTTGATAAATTTATGTTATGGTTAGTTTATGATTCTGTGGATAAAAGTTGTTGTTTATGTTGTTTATTCATAAATGATTTTATTCTGTTCATAAGTTTATGATTTAATTTACATATTTTTTGTTGAAGTATGTCGATGTTTTAGTTAGGTATGTTGATCAAAGTTGTTGTTATTGTATGATGTGTTTGTATAGGTATGTTAATATTAATGTTATTGTTTATGATATTGATAATGTTATTACTTGGACATTAACATAAACAACTATTGTTATTGTTGTTAATGTTGTTATTGTATAGGTATGTTAATGTTAATGTTATTAATTTGTATACATATCACAACGGTTGTTAATTGTGACTGTGGTTATATATAATGGTAAAATATACTCCACATAACTCTTACATCTTCATTCGTCTTTAGTTCAAACTTCTTGCATTGTATCTTCACTTTGTCATAAATTGAGGGTGAATAATACTCGAGCTTGACAACTATTTAATTATTTGGATATCACATGAGGTTATCCAATTTGGATTTCATATCAATGAGAGAGGTATCCTCGGTGACCTTGAATTGGAGTGGGGGTTTATGCCATTGAAGTAGACAAATGTGAGATGCACATATGTATTCCTTTCTGGTGTAGTGTATTTTTGTAAAGAACATGAGATGTGAGACCCCTATTTATATAAGTTTTAAATCAATTTGGAACATAGAATTTCAATCTCGTGTTAAGGGATATTCTAGAGATTCATTCTCCGGATACGCCTAAGTTTTCAAAAATAAAAGGGTGGTTACAGAGATGCATCTCTGGATTACATTTTGGCAAAAGTGGAGTGAGTCTCACTTGCAACACTTTTTGTGTGATTTTTAATGCGTCCGTGTTAGACGACAGTAATGATCTAGAAGGGGGGTTGAATATATCACTTATCCTTAAACAGAGTCGACGCTTATAATAGATTGGTTTTTAAAACTTTTAAGCGGAAGCGTCCGAGGAACTACAATCGTCTAAATAAACCGTTACCAAAAAGATCGGATATACGCTACACCTATATGGAATACGGATAAAGATGAGAAATCGAATCAATAGTTTGAACACAAATCAATAAGATTTTGTTCACTCAAAGTTGTTCAATTTCCAATGCTTGTGAAATATACACAAATTGTAAAACAGCTCAAACGTTTGTATTCAAGCAATCTGTCAAACACTTGGTGTGCGAGGCACTCCAAGTAAAATTCACTAAGTAAATGTAGTGCTAAACTTTTCTGATTACAATCAAATGGATTGTAATGAGTTTCCTAAACATGTTTCCAATTACTTCTTCATTTTGTTAGATAAAGACATAGAAAAGCACATATATAGAGAACATGCAATAATAAAATCCTAAACATGATCCATGATGTCGAGAACTCCTAGTTCCCTACGGATGTGAAATAAAGAATCTGTAGCGAGTGGTTTTGTAAAGATATTTACAAGTTGATTTTTGGTATCAACATGCTCAAAGACCACATCATCCTTCTCCACATGATCCCTAAGAGCATCCACACTCATCAACCACATTTTGGTTCTTTAAACGGGACCCACATAATTTTTTATATTATATTACACTTCTATATTTTCTAAACAACTCAATTACATATTTCAAATATCCATACAACTCATTAAAAACTCTAAAATGGGTCCCACAAATTTCCAAAATAAATGTCCATATAATTATTGACCTTTGAAATATAATATTTTAATATTAATTGAATAGGAAAGTACAGGAAAGAAACGTTCTCAAATGTGAGAACGTATGCAAATATAGGAACGTTTTTTCCCCTCAAATATCCATTTAATTCTGACATGATGACTTTAGAATATGTGTAGAAATGGTTTACATCCACCGATAATTATGCTCTAAGGAAATGATAACGTATTTCGATATGCTTGGTGCGTGAATATAATACGAGGTTCTTGATTAGATTAATGGCGCTTGTGTTATCACATAAAATAGGAATACACTTAAGTTTTACATTGAAGTTGAGCAATTGTTGCTTAAGCCACAAGACTTGAGCACAACAACTACTGACCGCAATGTATTCAGCCTCGGCTATTGACAAAGCAACAAAAACTTGCTTTTTGCTATGCCAACTCATCAAAGAATTTGAAAAGAAATGACAAGTGTCACTTGTGCTTTTCCTATCTAATTTGCAACCGGCAAAGTCAGAATCAGAATGGCCAACCAAGGAACAATCACTACCCTTGGAATACTAGAGCCCATACTTTGGAGTACTAGAAAGGTATCTAAGTATGCGCTTGACAGCTTTTAGATGAGATTCTTTGGGACATGATTGATACCTTGCACACATACAAACAATAAACATGATGTCGGGTCGAGATGTGGTAAGATAGAGGAGAGAGCCAATTATACCTCTATACTTCTTCACCTCCACATCCTTACCATTCTCATCTCAATTAAGGTTTGCACATGTTGGCATCGGAGTGTCAATCTCCTTGGAGTTTGCCATGTCAAAATGCTTGAGAAGCTCAAGACAGTACTTTGTCTGGCTCACAAATGTACCCTCTTCGAGTTGCTTGATTTTCAATCTGAGGAAATAGTTGAGCTTGCCCATCATGATCATCTCGAACTCTCCCTGCATCAATCTAGAAAACTCCTTAACCATACTCATGTTAGTTGATCTAAAAATGATATCATCAACATAAATTTGTACCAAAATTAAGTGTTTTCCTTGACGTTTAATGAAGAGAGTTGTGTCAACCTTTCCTCTTGAATACCCTTGATCAAGTAGAAATTTGCTAAGACGGTCATACCAAGCCCTGGGGGCTCGTTTGAGTCCGTGCAAAGCCTGTTTTAGCTTGTAGACATGATCAGGATACTCGCAGGTAGGGCTGGAAATGAGTCGAGTCGAGTCGAACTCACCTCAGCTCGGCTCGACTCGTTAAAAATTGTTCAAGTTCGAGTTCGAGCTCGAATTCAACACGAACTTTTTTTAAGCTCAAACTCGACTCGTTATAAGTTCACGAACAGTTCGGTTCGACTCGTTAGGTTCATCTCATTAGGTTCAACTCACATAATTCACGGACTTAAAAACTATTTTTTAAAATTTATATATATTTTAGTATATTTGACATTTTAAATAAATATATATTTTTAAAATAAAATATTAAAATAAAATAAAAGTTATCATATTGAAATTTAACTTTATCTTCGAAATATACTAATTCAAAAACTACACAACTTCCAAGAGATACATTTGAGAGTCTAATTCAAAAACTACTAAATTGAAGATTAAATTTGTCTAAGATTTGGAGTAAATATTTAAACCTAATCTTAAAGACAGTATAATTCTTCTCATATGTAATCGAGTTGACTCATGAACCTAATGAGTCGAACTATGTATAGTTCAAGTTCAACCCATTTAGTTAACGAACTTAATTTTTCGCTCATACTCAACTCATTTGGTTCATGAACCTAGTTCAATGATTTAATTTTCGAATCGAATTCCGAACTATTTTCGAGTTGATTCGGTTCATTGCCAGCCCTACTCGCAGGATTCAAACTCGGGAGGTTGGGCTACGTAAACCTCTTCATTGATATATCTGTTTAGGAAAGCACTTTTTACATCCATTTGAAAGAATTTGAAATTTTTTGCATATGCGTAAGCAAGCAAAAGGCGTATAGCCTCGAGTCGGGCAACCGAAGCATAAGTTTCCTCATAGTCGATTCCCTCATCTTGGTTATACCCTTCTGTAACTAAGCGCTCCTTGTTACGTGTTATAACTCCATTTTTGTCCAGCTTGTTCCTTAACACCCATCATGTGTCAATTACTCGATGGCCTCGCGAAGGAGGGACAAGGTCTCAAACCTCATTTCTTTTAAATTGATTCAATTCCTCTTGCATCGATAAGAACTAATGTTCACCGAGTAATTCCCTTTTAGGATTTTTAGGCTCAACCTGAGAGACGAAAGCAAAGTGATAACAGAATTTACTTAGCTTAGATCTTGTGGTCACTCCCTTTGAAATGTCACCGAGAATGTTGTCGATAGGATGGTCTTTAGAAGACTTCCAAGCTGGAGGAAGGCCATTCGTGTTTGTCGGATGATCCTCATCAATATCCTCATGATGGTGATCTTTTTCCTCCTCAACTTTCACTGATTCAGGTTGATTAATTCCTTTTTCAGTGTCTTTGAGTATGTCTTAAGAAGATACACCTGCACTATGAAAAGAAATACCTTTTCCGACATTTTTTGAATAAGTTTCATCAAACGTGACATGAACAGATTCTTCAATGATAAGTAACCTTTTACTATATATCCTATATGCTTTACTTGACTGAGAGTATCCAAGAAAGATACCTTCATCTGCCTTGGAGTCAAATTTACCAAGACTCTTCTTACCATTGTTCAACGCGAAACACTTAAACCTCAATACGTGAAGGTTAGACACATTGGGCTTCCTACCTTTCAAAAGTTCATATGGAGTTTTGTTAAGAATAGGACGAATGAACACCCTATTCAAAACATAACAAGCCGTACTAATGGCATCAGCCCAAAAATATTTAGGAAGGCCACTTTCGTTGATCATAGTTCTTCTTAACTCTTCCAAAATTCGATTTTTACGTTCCACGACCCCGTTTGGTTGAGGGTTACGCGACGCAAAAAAATTATGATCAATTTCATGCCTACCACAATATTCTTCAAAGAGATGATTTTCAAACTCACCTCCATGATCACTTTGAATTGATATAATGTTTGTGTTCAACTTATTTTAAGAAAGTTTGGCAAATTTCTCAAAGGCGAAAAAAGTGTCGCTCTTGCTAGCCAAGAAGATAGTCCAGTAAAATCTAGAGAAATCATCAACTATAACAAACCATAGTAGTTACCACCTAGACTCTTAATTCTAGATGGTCCAAAGAGGTCCATATGAAGAAGTTCAAGGGGTCTCGTAGTTGAAACAATGTTTTTTGATTTAAACGAGATTCTTATTTGCTTCCCCATTTGGAACACATCACATAAGTGATCCTTTAAAAACTTAATTTTGGGTAAGCCAATCACTAGATACTTAAAAACTATCTTGTTTAGCAAGTCAAAATTGACATGCGCCAAACGTCTATGCCACAACCATGAGTCTTCACTCATAGTGACGAGACACTTGTCGCTACTTAATGATACTTCACTCAAATCCAACATATACACATTATTTACCCTCAAGCCATTAAACACATCTCCCTTTTATCATTATTTTCAATCATGCAACAATCCTTTGAAAATAATACTTTATATCCCTTGTCACATAATTGACTAATGCTTATAAGGTTGTATTTAAGGCCTTCAACTAGAAATACATCAGAGATAGTAGTAGACGAGGGATTACCTACACTACCTTTTCCAAGTATTTCGCCTTTGTTGTTGTCTATATAGGTTACAAATCCCTTCTTCTTTGCCACAAAGTCAATGAAGAGAGATATGTCTCCTGTCATATGTCTTGAGCATCCACTATCGAGAACCCATCTTCTCTTCATAGGCTCAAGACTTTGTACCTATAAAAACAATCAAAGAAAATAGGTACCCAATTGTTTATTGGGTCCTTGGTTGTGAGTGAAAACTTGGTTATGTTTAGGTAACCATTGATAAACCTATTTAGGAACTAAAAATCTCCTAAAGCGACATTTTGATAAGAATTAATCATGCTTTTTCTAAAGTGTGATCTATCAATAGCAAAAGTGAACTTTGTTTTTAGAGCCTTGTCAAGTTTGACTTTAAGAGTCCTAACCTCTTTTTGCTAAATATGACAAGTATCACACCCAAAGTTTAACCATCCACTTCTCTCTTCCTCAACATCTACCTTTGTTACTTCCACCATGGATGCCTTGAGAGCCTCAAATTCCCTTTCGGAATCGGAGATATTTTTTTTCCAAGTGAGTAAAAATTTGTTTGTTTGAGGCCAACCGTTTAAAGGCTTCCTTAGCCTCATGGTGTAAGGTGTCAAAGGCATGTTGTAATTCAGAATGAGACAATTTATTTGGGTTTTCGTATTTAGCATGTCATACCTTTTTATTCTTCTTCTTTTGATGAGCAGAGAGACAACGGTTGACAGACTCTTCTTCGTCACTCAAACTATCATCCACGGATGACTCACTATCGCTTTCCCAAGCGATGTAAGCTCTTCTAGGCTTACCTTGTTTCTTTTGTAAGCGATTACTTTCCTTTCCTTTATCCTTCTTCATCAATGGACAATCCGGCTTATAGTGCCCGACTTTTCCATGATTAAAGCACGATCCTCTTACTTTACCACCCTTATTGCCTTCATTCTTGGAAGATCTTGATTGTCTTATAAAATTGACGAGATTCTTTTTGGAATGTTGGATACCATTCTTCTTTACATAGCGATTGTATCACTTCATGAACAGCCCCATATCCTCATTCATTTCTTCATCGTCGTCGTCACTCGAGTCATAATCACTTAGCTCCTTTGCGGAGGGCTTTGAACAAGAAGCTTTTAGAGCTATAGACTTCTTTTTTGTAGTTTTGGTATTTTCTTTCTTTTCCTTTTTCTCAAATTGATCAAGGCTAAGAAGCACTTGCTCATGTTCTTGGAGCTTTCCAAAAAGAGTTGTAAGGTTCAAAGTCATAAGATCATTTGCTTCCTTTATGGTCGTGACCTTTGGTTGTCACTCCCTGGTAAGACATCTTAAAACTTTGTTAGTAGTAATGTCATTAGAAATTGGTCTACCAAGTGAATTTAGTCTATTGATTAAGTGAGAAAATCTCTTTTTCATGTTGGCAATGGTTTCCCCTTGCTCCATGTGAAAGAGATTAAACTCTTGAGTCAAAGTGTTGATTTGAGCTAGTTTAATTTCATTAGTTCCCTCATGGGCAACTTGCAATTAGTCCCACATAGCTTTAGCAGTCATACAATGTGAAACTCTATAATACTCATCAACTCCCAAGGAGGATATCAAAATATTTCTAGCCTTCCAATTGTAGTTGTATTTTTTCTCATCCTCATCGTTCCATTGTGCTCCAGGCTTAGGCACAACAATGTTATTTTCATCGGTTATGGTAATTTCCATAGGACGATTCAATATAATGTTCCATACTTTTCTATCAATGGAATTGATATGCACGCGCATATAATCCTTCCAGTAACTATAGTTCTCACCGTTAAAGTCAGGTACTCTATTGTAAGCCCCTTTTGGTTCGTTTGTCATATTCTAAGACAACAACAAAATGAACTGGTGCTCTTGATACCACTTCTTAGACGACAACAATGATCTAGAAAGGGGATTGAATAGATCACTTATCCTTAAACAGAGCCGACGCTTATAATCAATTGATTTTTAAAACTTTTAAGCGGAAGTGGCCGAGGAACTACAATCGTCTAAACGAACCGTTACCAAAAAGATCGAATATACACTACGCCTATATGGAATATCGATAAAGATGAGAAATCGAATCAATAGTTTGAACACAAATCAATAATATTTTGTTCACTCAAAGTTGTCCAATTTTCAATGCTTGTGAAATATAAACCCAAATTGAAAAACAACTCAAACGTTTGTATTCAAGCAATTTTTCAAACACTTGGTGTGCGAGGCACTCCAAGTAAAATTCACTAAGTAAATGTAGTGCTAAGCTTTTCCGATTACAATCAAACGGATTGTTATGAGTTTTCTAAATATATTTTATCACTATCATAAACTAGAATTTTAGTCAACCAATTTGTTTGCACACAAACTTGAAATTCAGAAATGAAAATAGTAAAAAGAGAGAACACCAATTTGTTGAGGCAGTTCCCCTGTCGTCCTCGCTCGGGGTACGTCTGCCCTCAATTCTAAAAATAGAATTAAGACATGTATATATAACCTGTTGCAAATTGTTTTTACAAGAGAAGCAGTAGAAGTCAAACACTCAATCCTAATCATTGATGCTGAACCTACACCTTTTCTTCCCTTGGTTCAAGATGAATCAAGTCCTTCGAATGCGATGAGTAAACCTCCGATTACGACACCACCTTTGAACAACCCACTAGTCTTCAAATCTTTTCCCG
This sequence comes from Lathyrus sativus, assembly GCA_963859935.3. Classification (NCBI taxonomy): domain Eukaryota; kingdom Viridiplantae; phylum Streptophyta; class Magnoliopsida; order Fabales; family Fabaceae; genus Lathyrus; species Lathyrus sativus. The sequence goes on along the minus strand of OZ012741.1, from coordinate 693,358,957 downwards.
ACTGATTTCAAACACCCACAATTCGAACCCAGACCTTCCTTCCATGATCCTCCAGTTAATGCTACTAAATTGATATAACCTCCCGTTCTTCAATTACCTTCGCTCGGCTGAATCTGTGAAGGAACGATTTGTGCAAAACTCCTAAAATCCAAGATTCTTGGAGGACAAAACCCTAAAGGTTTTATTCAATAAAAACCTGCTGATTTCTCAACCCAAACCCAATACATTGATCTTATGTTTGGACGTTATCACCTCAATGATGCAGAATGCACAAGAAAATGATTATGTGTATTTGTTGAAAAAATGCAAGAAAGAGGATGAAGATGATGAAAACCAAATCAGTGTATATTTTCACTTTTCTTGTTGTTTTGTGAAGAATGAACTAACACAATATATATGCAAAGTTATGACCAAATAACCAACATAACTGACACTTTGAAAGACAAACATAACAAAAAAATAATGTGAAACGAGCGAACCGTCAACCTAAAGAACAGGGGGGGTTGGCCTGAGCTCTCCTGAATACAGAGTTATGCAGAAAAAAACTCTTTACGTCGACCGGAATAAGACCATGCATCGACAAAAAGCAACCCAATTTTGACAAATACAAATGCACACATTATGAGTCGACTGGAGGGTCGACGCGAGCTCTCCTGAGAGCAAATATCAAAAATTCATTTTGCATGAGTCGACCTAAGCAAGCTTTGAGTTGACTCAAAGACTCAGAACTTGCAAAAATGTTGATTTTAATATGTCTTTCTATTTCTAAGTGCTCCTAATGCATATCTAACTCAACCAACATGATCAAACTCACATATAACACATATAGTGCTTTTTCTATATGAACTAAAACATATTTTTGATAAATGCTACACACGAGAAAAATAACGAATGCATATGCGACTCAATGATACCGTCCAAACTACACATTTCTAACTATATATGTTTTGATATCAACAAAAAAAATATAAACAAGTATTGAGACACTTTGCCCTCACAGTCCAGACATTGATTTTTCAAAACTTTCAAGGTAAATTTTGAATTTTCAGTTCGTTCGCGGTCACCCATATGTGTACAAAGTATTTCCCAAAATTTTATCATATATTGATATATAGGCCCATACCCAATAGAAACTTTGAAGGCAATAATCAAGATAATTTCTTATAGCACCTTATGTATTTCTACAACACCATGTGAAATTCCATAAATACCCCTTGATTTTGGAGATATATCTCCAGATGCACCCAAAACACAATAAACATTGAAATATTTCAGAGATATATCTCCGGAACATTTTGGAGCCTAAGTCGCGCCGAACTCTTCTCCTTCCTCATTTCACACTTTCACTCAAACTCAACTTTTCTCCTTCTCAATACACTTCAACTTCACCAAATCAATTTTATCAAGCAAGACTTAAAGGAACTCAAGGGAGCATCCCACATCATCTATAACATCAATAAATATCATCAAAACATAAATTTCAAGTAAGTTTTTCGAGTTTTCGATAAATATTCGAGTTTTATTGTAAATGTGTATAACTCAATGATTAGGGTTAGAATGTGTAGGAATCGCATGTAACATAGTTTATAATTAGTCTTTGACTTGTTTGTTGGCTTAAAATGGCGATCAAATCATGTTTTTTCAACTTGTAAGAGGTACATTTCGCCATTGACGCGACCTTAGTGTTGCAGAATATTCTGGAGATGCGTCTTTGGAATTGTTCATCGTTTCATATACTTTAGGAAATTCCGGAGATGCATATCCGGAACTCTTCAAGTTTAATAGTTTTATGGTGTTTCTGGAGATGTATTTCTAGAATCGTTCAACATTATTATTTTATGGTGTTTTCGGAGATGCATCATTGAAATTTCCTGTAGTATGTTATTTTTTGATTTTTTTTTTGTTTATATGTGTTGTTTGCATGCACTAACGATATACCTTATTCTACCTTACATGTATAATGGCTGACAGAGTTGACAGATTGAGACATGGCAGGGTTATTCAGCACGCATCCGTTTGGCGACAGCAGAGCCAGTAGGTTCTAGAGACTCCAGGCACCTCTAGTCAGGCAAAGGCGTCTACTTTTGGGGCTCCATCTACTCATGTGGATCATGCATCACCTTAATTAACTCCACATTATTCTTCTTCCTATAGGAGACGAGATTCACTATCTGACGTGTCACTTCCCCTATCCTTTCGTAAGCATCATGATTCACCAGTGCCACCTCCTACAGATGTTGTTACTGATCGATACTCACCTCACACTGATGATACCGTTGATCCAGTGCTACCTCCGGAGGGTGTGGCTACTAGAGATGCCGAGCCAGAGGGATTTGGAGGAGGTTCATCTGATTTTTCCTTATTTCCTTTATATCTAGACCATACTGCTAGACATATCTGGAACTGAGAGGTAGCATTAGTTGGATTTTTTATTTATTTTTCACGTTAATTTTAATTGCTGACATTGATTATTTTTGGCAAATTTCAAGAGCATAATCCCCAGAAGTTTCTTAAGCATGGGAGGAAGATTGTTTCATTTCCTCAACAGGAGGACGATTGGATTTAGTCAGCTCTATTATTATTTGGCTTGAAGGACCTATGCATGACCGGGTATAATTTGGTCAAGCACTTGATGCTTAACGTATTCATAGAGAGATGGCATTTTGTGACCTCTTCGTTTTATCTCTCGCATGGTGAGATGTCTATCACACTAAATGATGTCTCATGTTTGTTACATCTTCCAATCAGAGGGAGATTCCTATATCATTGGAGGATGAAGAAAGACGAGGCAGTCGAGATGATGGTAGAGCATCTGAAGGTTGATATAGAGAAGGAAATTGAGGAGGTGGATAGGACCAGAGGTGCTCATGCTAGATTTGAGTTACTAAAGAGGATATATGATGATGATATCCTTCATGCACAACAGGCTCATGGTGATGCTGAGCTGGTCCAGTACACACGACTCGCACTCTAAGGGCATACTTTCTTTTTTTGGTTGACACTTGCATTTTTGTGGACACGAGTGCCACTTATACTGATGTTGCATACCTCTGGTAATTCTTGGGTCTCACTCGGATCCATGAGTACAACTGGGGGAGGCTTGCTTGGCCTATCTTTATTCAAAGTTGAGAGAGGGATGTCGGTGGAAGACAAATCAGGTCACAGGTAGCGTGAGACTACTAGTGGTAATAATTCTTGATCCTTGAATGGTTTTTAGTCATTTTCATTTCATATTTGCGAAATCATTGCTGATAATTCTTGATCGTTGAATGTTTTTTTTTTTTTAATTTTCATTTCAGGCTTGGATCCTTCAACACTTCCTGTACATCGTTGGCTGGGCGAGTGTGTCCGAGTACACTGAGGACATGCTCTATGCCTGTGTTTTTACCCTGTTCATATAGAACTAGGCGTTCAAGCCTTTCAAAGTTTATCTTGATTGTTTGGTTGCTAAAAGCATGCACTTGAACTACTACACGGATCATCTTCAGACGCAACCATTTGACGAGATAGTTCTATACTCTGGATGGTTGGCCCTGCCTGAGCATTTCATGCGGCGTTTCGGGTACACCCAGACCATCCTCAAGCATCCCGTTGTCTCTGCTACTTCTGCCTTATCTCTTAGACTGATAGAGGAGATGTTTGATGATTATGAGAGTCATTAGGTATCGTACGAGGCACAAGCTACCATAACACCGAACGACTAGAGCTACGTCCAAGGATACATCAAATGCTTCTTCAGGGTGTCACATCCGTATATGGTGCAAACTGCTCTAGGAGATTCGTCGAGACCATCTCATTAGGAGATATTAGAGGAGGAGCAGACTCAGTTAGATCATACTGATGATGTCTTGCCAAGGTGTCATCATATAATAGAGACTGCATGGGTAAGCACTGAAGAAGGTATCTTCCATGATGGGCCTATTGTCATGTGAGTTCTGGATACCATCATGGTGGAAGCACATGAGGCACTATTGTACCGAAGACATCGTCGGAGGACAGGGGAATTGATGTTCGAGGAAGCAGAGGAGGAAGAGGAGATATTGTCAGGCACACACAGTAGTAGTCTATTATTATTGTTGCAATATTATACTCTTTACTTTATTTTTACGATTTTATTACATTTTGGATCTTGATTGTACGATATTTTTTTTACATATATTGCTATATCATTTTTGACACGTCCACTATTACTCTCTTATTATTTTGTACATCTATTTTTTGTTCGAGATCGTGCTTCATACTTCATCTGAAAACAAATACACAACTTATAACAAAAAACACCTATTATGATATACTTCGGAGATATATCTTTGAAATATTATCGGAGATACATCTCCAGAACAATTCAAATGTAAATGGCTACTAAGTGGCATATTTTAAATGTTTAAAATAGTTTCAGAAATATATCTCTGAAATATATCAATGTTTATTCAGAAATAGGTGCAATCGAAAATGTACTTCCGAAATCAGGAGACATATATGAAAATTCACATGATACATTAGAAATATAATAAAAAATTCTAATAATCAATAATATGTTATTTTATGATTAAAAAAAAGCACAATTAATCAGGTGCGCAATCAATCAACTACTAGAGTTAGTTAAGTACTTACTAGTCAGAATCATCATAGTGATAAAAGGGTAATTCTTAGAATTCCTAGTCTTTCTCCCGCCAAAACTCGTAATCTTTCATTATTCTGTTTTGTGACTGCTCCTGGCATGGGAAACGCCTTCTTCTTCCACCTCCTCATGTTGAGTATGACTATCTTTCCGTTACAGGAGCGGTAGTGCCGCCACCTTCATCTAGAGAATGATGCACTGATCAACTAATTCTATTCTTCAGTGTCTTTTTTACATTTCATCTCTTCCAAACAACCAAACTGAAACACCTTCAACCAAATGCTGAGACACTTTCGCATCGTTGTTCGCACCTAACCCCCTATGTTTTTGCTATCTCCTCCATGACAATAACACCCTCGACATCCCTCTCAACTCCACAAGGCTTCTTTCACTCTCCTCCTTCTGTCTTTCGCCTCCACCAACCATCTCTTCTCTCAATTTTCTCTGCCGAGGTTCTTTCTATTTCTTCTTCCTTTTCCATAAATTTAGATCCATGATACATAACTAACTAGAGATATTTATTGCAATGAAATTAAAAAATTATTATTTGATTCACATTATTACATAATCATCGACTCTGCCACCTCTAGGTAGCGCTGATATTTTAGCGAATCTCAACGTTTCTTCAGTAACAGGTGCTTTGTTAATTTTTTTCTTTCAATTTTTGCTTAAAAATTATCATAATCACCATAGTTAGTTATGAAAGAGCTTCTATAAAAAAATTACTATTATATATATGTGTGGTTTAGCATAATATACGATGGTCGTTGGTTGACAGTGTAAAATTATTTAACAGGAAAATTGACGATGACATGTGATTAAATAGGGTCAGTATCCAATGGTTCAAAAGAGAAAACGTGACCCGACAAGGGCGATGTAGTAGGGATAGTATTGTACTTTCCATTGAGGAATTGTTCAACTTCAATTGTCACTGATGATGGTAGATTCTACTTCAATTTTTGGCTACTCTGTCAATGTGTTGCAACTATTTTTCCAGATGCCTCCACTTTTCAACCCCAACATACTTTATTAATGCTCAAAAAGCCAACACAGTGGACTATGTCAAACTCATTGTGTTTGATGGTTGATCAAACAGTTGATACAATGATAACATATTTTCTTGTCCTTGAAATTGCTTAACACTACCAACTTTGTCTATACGGTGTTATTTCTGTTAAGTATTAACAAGTGTGAGTAGTGTGGATAATAACCCCATATTGGATAGGAATGTGGTGACTTGAGCATTTATAAGTAAGAGAACCCATTCATCTATCACCTTAAGATTTTGGGTGAGTATGTGGTGTGTCTCTCACAAAGGTGTTGCTCTAGAAAGAAAAGTCACACAATGTTCAATTCTCCCTAGTGAAAAACTTGAAAGTATCCCCACAAGTCGTGGGTTGAATGTCTCGTTGAAGAGTGTCAATGGCGGTACAAGGGCGCAGTTGAATAATTAAAGCTTCTGCTTAAGGGGGAACTTTGTAGAAGTATTATGGATAGACTCATACATGAGGGGAGTGTTAAGTATTAACAAGTGTGAGTAGTATGGATAATAGTCCCACATTGGATAGGAATGTGGTGACTTGAGCATTTATAAGTAAGAGAACCCATACACCTATCACCTTAAGGTTTTGGGTGAATATGTGTTGTGTCTCTCACAAAGGTGTTTCTCTAGAAAGAAAAGTCACACAATGTTCAATGCTCCCTAGTGAAAAACTTCCCCTAACAATTACTAGATTTTCAAGCGTCTGTCTTATTTTCAAATTTTTCTGATGCGTCAACTGCTTTGATATAACTTTCTTGTATTGATCCTATTATACGTGAAGTGGATATTATAGATTCAACAATTGTGCATTTACCATTTATATGCATATCAAGAATACCTAACAATGACATTGTGAAATATGTCCAAATGAATAGAGATGGTTTAGGAGATTGAAAAATGTTAGTGCCAAATCAAATTAAGTCGAACGCAGAGGCGATAGCCACATTATTGGGGTGTCATACCCTAATTTTTAACTTTCTTGTATTTTGCTACTATCGTAAGAAGTTTGACCATTTTGCTGCTGATTGTTGGTCAAACAAGGAATGGAAGATAGAAGAAGCAAATAAAGCCAGAAGTTCTGATGATAAAGCTAGGCTACTGATGGCTTCTGAATCTAATGATACAAATTTGATAGACTGGTGGTATATGGACATTAGATGCTCAAATCATCTTACTGGAAATAAGAAATGGTTAGTTGAATTTGACTCTTGTAAGAGGACAAAGATCATATGTGTTGATGATAAATACCTCAACGATACAAGAAATTAAGAAACTTCCCGGGTCTTTCAACTTAGGAGTCAAGTTGTTTTGAATGCTAGCATTGCACTCCTCTTTGAATGCCACCGTACCAGTTTCATTGAACTTTCACTTATTTGATAGAATTTCCTTCAAGAATTTGGCATTTGAGGGAATTTAAGTTATAGCCTCATTCAAGGATATGTTGATATGGAGTTTTTTTAGAAACTCAACAAACTTCCTAAATTGTTCCTCAATCATCACTTTTGTGAATCTCTGTGGATACAGGATTGGAGGCTTGTATGAAGAAGTAGCTACATATGGCTCTTCTTTTTCTTCCTCAACTACCTCCTTCGAAGGTGGTGTTGGCTCACTCTCCTTTTCGTGTGTTAGAGACTCACTCTCTTTATAATTTCCTTTTTCACACTTGTCAACAGTAATTTCTAGCTATTTACTGTTACACAATGTAACAACATTTACATGTCCCTTTGGGTTCGGTTATGGTTGTCCTAGAAAAATTTCAATTGGGATAGATATAGACGCTTGTTCTTGGGTTACTTGGGAAATTTTGGTCTCTAACATTTTATTGTGAGTAGCCATGGTGTCAACTATATACGTGAGCTGCCTTAATATTGTGAACGTTTTGGTTCATGAAGTCCTCGTTTTCCCAAGTTTTGTTTATGATATAGTTTTCCATCAACATCTCGAGGTTTGACAGGTTTGACTTTTGGGGAGCAGCAGAGGCATCCTTCTGTCCTTGAAATATGGGTGATGTAGCGGGCGGTGCAGATCCGTTAGCGAACATAGGGTTATTATTTATGTACAAGAAATTCGCATGGTTTGTAAGCTAACTTCTAATGAAAAATAAAAATTAATTCATACGTATTTGAAAGATAAATTAATCTATCACAGAGGCTATGATGAGAAGACTTGGAATGCTAAAAATATCAGAAGTTTTAGACCATAAAAAAGAAGAATTAGAATATAAAAAGTTTCATCCAACAATCATCTTGAGTTCTTAACTATGCATCTAAAATACAGAACCACAAAAGACTAAGGATATGAAACAACTCAAAGGCAACCATGGAGATAACAAAAGAACAAATAGATGGAAGACTCCATAATGAGGGTCAACCGACAAATATGAAGATTCTATGTTTGAAATGTCGGGGGTTAGAGAACCCTCAGACATTCAGAACTCTAAATCACCTCAGCTATTGTCTTCAACCGAACATTATCTTTCTATCTGAAGATACAATTCTCTATCCTTTTAAGACTTTGTTCTATAAATTTCCCCATAATATGTCTAGTTTTCATATGAAAGATTGCTCCACCACTGATGGGGACTGGGGGCAAATCCGATGGCCTTGTGCTTATGTGGAACACTTCTGTAAACCTACATATTTTGGATGATAATGATAATTACATTGATGCGAATTTTTTTGTTGTTAATAAAAATAAAAATTGTAAAATCTGTTAGAAATAATTTATAGTTTTTCTGTGCATAAATAGACTAGTGGTAGATGTCATTTAATGTAATTCTTTCTTACAACTTTGTAGCCTTCATTTGCAGAATATAAATATATTCTCTCATTATATTCATCTCTTTTAACCTTGTGCACTAACAATTGGTATCTAGAGCTCCGGTTCAGATCCACGGGGAAACACGGGAAACATGAGTGAAACGGGGAGGCGTTGTGTGGTTGATTTTGTTTCTTGAATGGAATCCTAACAAAATCACATTTTCTGATTCTGCGGGATTGAGAAACACCGTGTTTGGTAAGATCTTAGTGATTGCATAAGGTTGAAGATGAACAGAAACGGTGGTCTTAGCATTAAGCTTCCAGTGTTTGATGGAAAAAACTGGACTCGTTGGATGATTCAAATGCGTGTACTGTTCAGTGCTCAAGATATGCTTGATCTTGTCACTGAAGTTTACGTTCTAGTAGAAACAAATGCAAATGAGGAACAAAAGAACACGCGGAAAGATACGAGGAAGAAAGATCAGAAAGCATTGTTTTACATACATCAGTGTGTGGATGCAAATGTGTTTGAAAAAATCGTTGATTCAACAACGACAAAGGTTGTGTGGGATTGTAACACGGTGGGAGAACTGACTTTAAACAATGTTGCGGATATCAAGAGTCGCCACCGACTTTTATTTTATCCATAAGGAAAGGTTATAAAAGAACAGGAAAGACCTTAGAGAATATTTTGGGTCCGGGGGGTAGATTATGAAAAGGGAAGGTGTTAGCACCCTTTTCATCCATGGTTATCCATGGGCTCTTAGGTACTTAAGCTCACTTTTGAATTGTTTTGAAAGTGTAGTGTGTGAATAGAAAATTTTCAGAATAGTTAATAAATAATCCATGTAAGGATGTGTTAAGAACTTGTTTGAAAACTTGTTGAAAATTTGTTTAAGTGTGAAACAGTTTTGAAGTGAGCAAGTATCTAGGAGTAGCCTACCCTAATGTTTTAAGGTCTTTCTTATTCTTTATTCTTTCCTTTAGTAAGACTATCCCTACTATAATGGAGTAGGTAGTCCTTACTTTGGATGTTAAGGGACATGTGAGGGACAATTTGACTTTGAAGGCCATTGTGGGATGTAATAAGCACATATAAGGGACCATCATCATTTTTCGAAAGGGACTCGATTCGTAAAGGCAACCATAAGGGACTTTGATGATTTTTCTATTTGAGGGACTTGCTTTATACACCCCACTTAACCATTATTCGTAGGCAACTTGAGGGATATCCTTAGGAAGTGAGACGGCGATTAAAATCGACTTACGTGTGTGACGTGTTTATTTTAATTATCTTTATTTAAAAGTGATCTAAATTTATTTTAATATTACATACAGGTTGTTACACTCCCTAATTACTAACCATAATAATAATTAAATAATTAAACAACTTTACATCCAAGAAACAATTACAAAATAATAAGCAAAATAATTAAATAGCAAAGATAAATAAAATATAAATAAGCAATAATAAATAATAAAGGGGGTTAATTCTAAGTTTACTCGGCAAGACATCGCATCTTGTGCCTACGTATCCTTACGGGAGTGGAATCAGAGTAATCGTAGTTCCCCTCAATAGGGAGGTTAGAAACTTCTTGACTGTGGTCAAGGTCTCAAGGGGAATAAACGCATCTTAAGGACACGCTTACGTGGAGTGTAGAAACTCCAAATCTCTACGTTGAAATGTTAAGTTGTAATTAGGGTTAAATTAGGGATTCCACGGCGGGAAACCCTAAAATGAGCGCGGCGGCTCTTTGACCTAATGCTAAGGGTAAAATTGTAATTTTGCCTGCGGCGAGGCATTTGTGAAAATTAGGGTTTGTAGTTTGTAGTTTTGAGGATTTGAAATTGAATGTGTGAAGTTTTACGGACTATTGGCGCGGCGGCCAAACAGTTAGACCTAACCTTCGGATGTGTGCAATGTGACAGAAATAATAGTAAACGCGTGAGATAATTGAATCATGCAAACAGAGAGATAATGTCATAATTTAAACCATGCAAGCAGAAATTTAAAGGCAGAATTTAAAGAGCGATTGTTAAGTTCGCGAGGTTACATGAGAGGAGCAGATACAATATGATAATGAAATTTGAATTGAACAATAATAAAATAAAATAAATAACGGTTCTAGTTATTATTTTAAAAAAAAGATTTTAGTTATTATTTTAAATTTATCTAAAAAAAAGTTTTTCTTAAAAATAATAGGTTTTCATATTAATTTGGAAAAGATGTTAATGTTATTTATTTTAAAAAACAGATTTTTATATTATAACAAATTTTAATAAATTAATGATAACAATAATAATAATAATGGTAATAATAATGATAATAATGATAATAATAATAAATAATGATAATAATAATAATAATAATAATAATAATAATAATAATAATAATAATAATAATAATAATAATAATAATAATAATAATAAAGCAATAATGAATTTTAAATGTGCCAAATAACACAACAATGTTGCTAACGCAGAAATGCGCTCATCGCAACCAGATCTAAATCGGACGAAACAAAATTTATCGCAAAGAAAAAGAAATTAAGCAAAAAATAGTATTATTGCTCACACAAAAATGCGATCATCGCAACCAGATCGAACTAACACAAATGTCACGCGTCATGCACACAAATGTGCAAACATCGTATCGACATAATTCGATCAAAAATCTTATATATATAAACTCTAACAATTTAAAAATTATATATATATAAACGTAACAGTAATAGATAAAGAAAAAGAAATAACGATAATAGATGAAGAAAAAGAAATAACGGTAAAAGATGAAGAAAAAGAAACAACAGTAATAGATGAAGGAAAAGAAATAACGGTAAACGATGAAGAAAAAGAAACAATAGTAATAGATGAAGGAAAAGAAATAACGGTAAACGATGAAGAAAAAGAAACAATAGTAATGGATGAAGAAGAAAACTAAATAGCGGCAAACGGCACTCACTCCTCTTAGGTTTTTTTTCATTCTCCCCTTTTTTCCAACAAGGCAACACATGTATATATAGGGAACAAATTAGGGTTAACACCAAATTGTCAATAATGTCCCTAAAGCCCATTTTAAAGCCCAAACTAAATAATTAGTTAAGAAAAAATAAAATTTAAATAATTTAAAATAATTAAAATAAACTTAAAATAAAAACTAATAATCCTATTGATTCCTACAATAAAAAATATTATAAAAAGAACAAAATTTTTTTCAATATTTTTTATTTTATGATTTTTTGGATATTTTTATGAATAATTTAGAAAAAAGTGAAAAAAATAATATTTTAAAAAATGATTTAATTAAAATACGAAAATAATAATTAAATAATAATAAAAAACTATTTTTGTTATTTTTTTAATGAAAGATAGAAAAATTTAGAGTAAAAATAATAAAAAACAAAAAAAAGTGACAAAGGTGAGATTCGAACTCTCAACCTCTCACACTCATAACTCCTTACACATGTCCTCCTGCCAATTGTGCCATTTTTACTTTTTAGAAAAAAAAATGCATGCCATATGATATTTACCTGCAAAAAGTCAAACGACTACACAAATTTGTTAGTAATTGATTAAATGCAATGAAATGCGACGACAAATCTTAGGGCAAAATTTGGGGTATTACAGTTATTATGATAATATTTCTCACCCAACCTCTCTTTGATGTTGGCAAAAAAAATCATGAGGTTTGACTTTGGTTTAACCACAGTTGACCTCAGTTTGACCTTTTAACTGCATTGACTGCTTTTGACTTATCTGATCATCTGACTGAGCAAACTTTTGAGAAAAGTCTTGAAACTTGACATGGGGGTTCTTATACACATATAAGATGTTATGAAGCTCACTTGAAGTCTTGGAAGTCCATTTAGCCTGATTAAAGTCAAAACCCTAGTTTTGGATGCACTGCTTAGGAGGTGCATTGTCCGAGGGAATTGTCAACTCTTCTGACCAATTGTGAATTTTGTGAACCTTGTGAACCTTCTTGGAACACAAAGTCTTGAATTGTGAGGGCAAATTTTGGGGTGCAACAGCTGCCCCTGTTCAATTTTCTGAAACCTGAGGGGTTAGATTGGTATATTTGCCAGTCGTAACCTGGAAGGTTGAAGGGGATTGAACACAAAAGCCCAAAAATTTGCACTCACCAGTGCATGGAGTGATATTGATGGTTGGTTGAACATGATTGAGTGGGCTTAAAGATGCCACTAGGGGAAAGTTCTTCAGTAGTATAATGAGAACTGTCAGGAGTCTGGAGTAATACTGATGTAACAGCATGTCTTCATGAGGATAGAGCAATCAATAATGATAACCCTAAAGCAGTCTTGAAGTGATAAATCTGACCTCAGGAGGATAGAGCAATCAATAGCTCTAAAGCAGTCTTGAAGTAATAATGGCTTCAGGAGGATAGAGCAATCAATAGCTCTAAAGCAGTCTTGAAATAATAATGTGATATGTCTTCAGGAGGATAGAGCAATCAATAGCTCTAAAGCAGTCTTGAAGTAATGATTTCAGGAGGATAGAGCAATGGATAGCTCTAAAGCAGTCTTGAAATAATAATGTAATTTCAGGAGGATAGAGCAATGGATAACTCTAAAGCAGTCTTGAAATAATTAGATGGCTTCAGGAGGATAGAGCAATGAATAGCTCTAAAGCAGTCTTGAAGTAGTAATATGACCTCATGAGGATAGAGCAATGAATAGCTCTAAAGCAGTCTTGAAGTAATAGGATGATTTCAGGAGGATAGAGCAATCAGTAGCTCTAAAGCAGTCTTGAAGTCATGAGAGGCTATCAGGAGGATAAAATAACCCTGAGGTTACAATAAAGCAGTCCCAAAGTAATAAGAAGCTCATCAGGAGGATAAAGTAACCCTGAGGTTACAATAAAGCAGTCCCAAAGATCATAAGATTGTTTGTTGGATAATTAACCTGAAAACAAGGTAGCATTCTGTATAACAACATTAGTTTATGCTTTATGTATGCATGTATGACATGATGCACTTAGGTAATGTACTATAGGCATATATGTTATGGTATGATGTAAATGATGTATGTATGCTATGACACTGCTGGAAGTGTCTGGATATCCTTGTATAACAACTGCTGGCCAAGGAAAATAAATCCCGATTCGTTGTTGAAGAATATATAACCCTCCGTCTGCTGGGGATAACAAGGTATAGATAACCTCCCGTTGTTGGGGATAACAAGGTATAGATAACCTCCCGTTGTTGGGGATAGTAGGGTATAGATAACCTTCGTTTTCGTTAGGATAAGTATAACATCCCGTCTTCGTTCATCGTGCCCTTATTGGAAAGTAATTTCCCGTATATCCGTATGAGGATAAAAGAGATGGATATAAATTCCAGGGGAGATTAGACTTTGTGAAAATGGATTAGTCCTACTGATGGTTTGTAACTGTCTTGTAAAGATGAACCGGCGAAGCTTCGTTGAAATCCTTCCCTCGTTCGTCCTTAGTAAATACTATTACTGCATTTTCATGCATTTCTGGTAAACATCAATCATATTAAAAGCATACATGCGTTTCTGGTAAACATCAATCATATTCAAAGGCATACATACATTCAAACACAACCAATGGACGTTTCGCTTATGTAAATAGGGTAAAAGTAAATCTGGATTCAAAAGATGGAATTTATTTATATCAAAAGTGACCCATACACGGGTAAGTTTGTACAAGGAGACATAAACCCTAGTAAGAGAATTTTGTCATGAAGTTTTACAAAAAGAATCAGCTATGTGGGAAATAATCCTATTGAGTTTCAATTCTACTATTGCCACTCAAGTATCTCATCTTCTTGCTGTTGAGACGGAAACGATTGGATTGAGCCTTTATCTGTTTGAGCTTGAGTAAGTAGTACAACTGGTTGCAGTTTCATGAGTGATCCAAACGAGACATAGTCATACGCTTTAATCCCTAACTTTTGCCTGGATTGCCCTTTCAGGTTTTCAATCCACCGGGATACCCTTTTTTGCCCAAGCCGCCTTTTCAGGTTTTCGACTTGCCGGGTGTACATCTTTTTATATATATATCCCTAATTTTTGCCCAAACCCTTTTGGTTTTCCGGGATGCCCTTATTTTTGCCTAGGCCTGTCAACCTAGCGGGTCTCTTTTTATGCGTAGTATTTTTTAACTATGTCCGCGTTTATAGGTTGTGGGAAGTCTTCACCATCCATTGTAGTCAGTATCATGGCACCTCCTGAGAACACCATCCATTGTAGTTCCCTATTGAGGGGAACTAATCACAACACCAACACCATTACCATGTGCATTAGAGGCACCATCAAAAACCATAGTCCATCGGGATCCTTGTTCAGGTCCGTCATATTGTCCAGGTTCTTTGGTAACAGACATAATGTCTTCATCAGGGAACTCAAAATTCATTGACTGGTAATCATCTACTGCTTGATGAGCCAAATGATCAGCAACAACACTCCCCTTAATGGCCTTCTGAGTGGTATACTGTATATCATATTCCGTCAAGATCATTTGCCATCTTGCAATTCTTCCGGAGAGAGCAGGTTTCTCAAATATGTACTTGATTGGATCCATCTTCGAAATCAATAAGGTAGTATGGGTCAACATATACTGTCTTAGTCGGCGAGCAGCCCATGCCAAAGCGCAGCAAGTTTTCTCGAGCAGTGAGTATCTTGTTTCACAGTCGGTAAACTTTTTGCTAAGGTAGTACATTGCCTGCTCTTTTCGACCAGACTCGTCATGTTGCCCCAATACACACCCCATTGAGTTGTCTAATACTGTTAAATACATAATCAAGGGTCTTCCGTCAACTGGTGGCATTAAAATTGGAGGTTCTAGCAAATATCTCTTGATTTCATCAAAGGCAGTCTGGCACTCATCATTCCATTCCATCACCTGATCTTTCTTCAACAACTTGAAGATTGGCTCTCAGATGGTAGTTAATTGGGAAATAAATCTTGCAATGTAGTTCAATCGTCCCAAGAAACCTCTAACCTCCTTCTCAGTACGGGGAGCTGGCATCTCTCGTATAGCTTTCACTTTTGCAGGATCCACTTCAATACCTTTTCCACTGACAATGAAACCCAGGAGCTTTCCAGATCTAACTCCAAAAGTACACTTGTTTGGATTTAATCTCAACCTGTATTTCTTCAACCTCTCAAACAACTTGTGCAGATGATCGAGATGTTGTTCTTCATTCTGAGACCTGGCTATCATATCATCCACATATACCTCTATCTCATGATGAATCATATCATGAAACAAAGCCACCATAGCACGCTGATATGTTGCCCCTGCATTCTTCAAACCAAATGGCACTACCTTATAGCAAAAGGTGCCCCACTGTGTCACAAATGTAGTCTTCTCCATATCTTCAGGTGCCATCTTGATTTGATTGTAACCAGAGAAACCATCCATAAAAGAGAATACCTTATGCTGAGCAGTGTTGTCTACCAGAATATCAATATGAGGAAGTGGAAAGTCATCTTTAGGGCTATCCTTGTTCAGATCTCTGTAGTCTACACACATACGTACCTTACCATCTTTCTTAGGAACTGGTACCACATTTGCAACCCACTGAGGATAAGAAGTTACAGCCAAGAACCCTGCATTGAACTGTTTCATTACCTCTGCTTTGATCTTTTCTGACATTTCAGGACGCATACGACGAACCTTCTGCTTCTTTGGACGACAATCTTCTTTCACTGGCAAACGGTGAACCACAATGTCTGTATCCAACCCTGGCATATCTTCATAAGACCAAGCAAAGATCTCCACATAGTCACGTAGCATCTGAATCAACCTGCTCTTGACACTGTCCTCTAAATCAGCCCCTATCTTGACCTCTTTTCTGTTTTCTTCAGTTCCCAGATTCACAACTTCGACTGGCTCTTCATGTGGCTGTATAGCTTTCTCTTCTTGTTGTAACAACCTAGCAAGCTCTACAGGTATTTCACAATCGTCCTCGTCTCCGTCTTCAGTTTGATAGATCGGATTCTCGAAATTGTAATTGGCAATAGTAGAACTGTTATCAACTGGATCCAGAGTGGATGAGGATCTGCATTTTAGTGACGTGGGTGTGTGTAAGAACACATAGCTGATAAAGCAAAAATAAAAGAAAAAGAAAGACAAGGAACACAATATTTACGAAAACGAAACGTCCATTGATTTTATTGAATGAAGTATGCAAATGAAATGACAACCCGTAACAAGCACACCATTGTGCCCCGGGTAAGGCACATGGCTTGAAAGTACAAATTTAAAAACATAACATAGTAATAGTATTTACTCCCGACTAAAGGAGATAGGGATAACATCTTCAGCTTTCCAATTATTGAGTCCAGCACCCACAGTAGGAAAAATCCATGCCTCCAAGTTGTAGTCTTCATCTTGATCTCCCACAGCATTGATAACCCCTTGATTGGTGATACGAACAGCACGGGCACGACGGACAGCCTTCTGGGACTCTGCAGTGAAACCCAAACCAAACTTGTCAGACTTGTATGGAATATCAGGAAGCTGACCCCAAATAGTACAACCACCTTCTTCCACCACAGCTTTTGCATCATTGAGGGAGGCCATTGCCATTGTTGGAGGGTTTCTGATGACCACAGGAACCTTCTTCACAGCAGGAGGAGTCACACAATCCTTAACAGCCCAGGGAACCACTTCAAATGACTGACATGGAGTTTCAATGTATTCACCTTCTACTTCCAGATACTTGAAAGTGTTTACATGGCTGACAAAGTATTCTTCCTCTCCAAAGACAGTAACAACTTTTCCATTCGCCGGATATCTCAACTTTTGATGTAATGTGGAGGTCACAGCACCTGCCCCATGGATCCAGGGGCGACCAAGCAGACATGAGTACGAAGGACGAATATCCATCACATAGAATGTAGCAGTGAACACCTGAGAACCAACCTTGATTGGAAGATCAATTTCCCCATGCACTACTCTTCTAGAACCATCAAAAGCCTTTACCACAATATTACTGGGCTTCAATACCGTATCTTCAGGACTCAGCTTGTTCAGGACTTCCTTAGGCAACACATTCAGAGAGGAACCATTGTCTATCAGCACATGAGACAGGGTAGTGCCCCTGTATTCAATTGAAATATGCAAGGCCCTGTTATGATCCCTCTTGGCAGGGGTCAAGTCAGCATCAGAAAATCCTAACCCGTTGTCATAGGTCAGGTGAGCAACACAATTCTCAAACTGGTCCACAGAAATTGCACTGGGTACATGAGCCATCTTTAGAAACTTGATCAATGACTTGGCATGAGCCTCAGAACATAATAACAGGGAGAGCATAGAAATCTTTGAGGGAGTATGCCCCAGCTGATCAATAATATCATAATCACTCTTGCGAATGATTTTCAATACTTCTTCCATCTGCTTAGAGAGGTCATCAGCAGCTGGCACATCAGTAGATACAGGCTCAATAACAGGACCCTTGCCCCGAGCATCAGTGGTGGAAGTAACAGCAGGAGTAACTGCACTCTTAGAAGCAACTGGAGGAGAGAAGACTCTTCCACTACGAGTGATCTTGCTAGATCCAGCAATATTATCAATGTCAACAGGCATATCAGGTAAAGGCTCCTGCTTGACACCATGGATGTAAACATCAGACCCATAGTGCCAAGGCACAGCTTTGTCAGATGTATAAGGAATAGGACCAGGAGTGGTAATGATCAGAGGAGCTACTCTGGCTTCAGCGACAACTTTCACAGGACCTTCAGCAGTAATCTTGATTGGGCCCTGATGAGTGATTTTAATGGGACCCTTTGAAGTGATTCTTAGTGGTACTTTGTCAACCATGTCAACCTCTTCAATCTTCTTACCCTGAGTCAGATGATCCACCATACTTTCTACAGATGCTGGTCTTCTTTCAAACACTATAGTATATTTATCCATGAGACGTTGAATCCCATCTCTCAAAATGAAGCAACTATCCGGCTTATAGGTACAATATAGACAATCTTCATGACAACCTGGAAAGATCCCAGCTTGTACTAACCTCTTTTTGATAACAGACAATGGTGTGCTCAACTCCATAACTGAATAGACATGCAGATCTTTATCAATATCTTCATCAATGGCGTTGACAGTCTTCTCGTGATTTGGCATTGGAGCTGTAATCACATTTGGAGTACCTAGTGGATCAAACTCAATTTCTCCAGCATCAATCATATCCTGAATTTTGTTCTTCAAGACCCAGCAGTTATTAGTATCATGTCCTGGACAGTTTGAATGATATGCACATCGTGCATTGGGATTGTACTTGGGAGAGGTAACATTGGGGTTCTGAGGGGCCTCCCTCAGGGTAATAAGTTCAGCTTTCAACAAGTGTTGCAATGCCTGAGCCATTGACATGTTGATCTTCGTGAACTGTCTTCTAGCCCTTTGTTGGTTGCCTTGAGGCTGCTCTGTTGTTGCAGGAGTTGGATTTGAAATATGAACTGCACTGACAGACTGATGCCTTCTGTTACGATCAGGCTGACCATACACAGCATTAGATTCTTTCTTCCCAGTGGGAGGCTTCTTTGCAGCACCTGATGAAGAAGTGCCCACTTGGATCTTACCACTCTTGATACCATTCTCTACTCGCTCTCCTGTCATGATCAACTCAGTGAAGCCAGATGATGAGCTTCCAATGAGATGACTGTAAAACGGACCATTCAGCGTACACATGAACATATCAACCAACTCCCTATCAGTCAAAGGGGGTTGAACTCTTCCAGCTAAGTCTCTCCACTTCTGAGCATACTCCTTAAAGCTTTCTTTGGCACCCATAGACATGCTTTGAAGCTGCATGCGAGTGGGGGCTAAGTCAGCATTGTATTGATACTGCTTGTAGAAAGCTTCAGCAAGGTCATTCCAATCTCTGATGTTGACACTCTCCAACTGATAATACCACTCTAGCTGAGCTCCAGCTAAACTCTCTTGAAAGAAATGGATCCACAACTTTTTATCAGCAGTGTGGGGTTGCATTCTTCTGACATAAGACCTCAGATGCAATTTGGGACAAGAGACCCCATCGTAGACAACAAATGTAAGAACTTTGAACCCAATGGGTATGACCACCCCAGATATCAAGCTCAAATCCTCAAAATCCAGCCCAGATGATTTCTGTAATTCCATAGCATCCATTCTATCCACCAGCATCTTGAATTTGTCTTCGTTAGGCTCATGGTAGTAGTTAGCCTCAGAATCAGAGTCCCCCATAGTGTTGTGGAGACTGCCTCTCTCCTGCTCAGATTCTTCAGATTCATAGTCTTCAACCTGTTCCTTGGTCCTGACAGGACCTTTGAACCTTCTTCCCATGTTGAGCAACCCAGCAGACCTTCTAGCCTTCTTAGTCTTCTTGGCCAGCAGTGTCTTCAATTCATCCTGCCCCTTGGATAGGTTCAGGATCAGCTCTTGGAACTGTGCATTCTGTGCCTGGAGATCCTTAACTGATTGTTCAAGAGCCATTGCTGAAATAAACAGCGAGAAGATGAGAAACCTGTGCACAATTATAAACCTGTGATGCAATGATATGGGAATGCATATGCAATGTTTTCAAGGACCGCAGGATTTAAATTTGCTTAAACAAACAAGAAAGTAACTTTTTATTAGTAATAACTTGTTTTGCCTTTTAGGCTTACAAAAAATGAAAACGAAATAAGTACAAAAGATGGGGTTTTAAGTCTCCCATGGACGTTTCCTCTTTGTGTTGAGGTATGAGTTGAGGTTTCGTTCCTCATGAAGTAGCTTTGTTAGCTCTAGGATCCTTGCTTGGCTTGCTTTGTAATGAGCCTCGAAAGTATCCCTTTGCTCTTTCAGTTGGATCCATGATCTCTGCAAGTCTTCCATATCAGTAGGCATGTCTGGGTGAAGGATGGTATAAGCTGTGTCTCCTTCAGCAACAGGTTCCATGGTAACTGGTAGGATGGCAGGATATGGCATCATGAGTGTCTGAGCACGAAATCGTACCCATCTGAGATAAGCCTCCATAGGAATGGTGTACTTAGGCTCCAGTGTCTTGCTGTCAATCCTGTTTACCTTTCCCCAAGCTCGTATGAATCTCTGACGGTAACCCTGAAGATCGTTGTCGTAGTCAAACACAATGCCCTGAATCAACATGTCATGTGGACCATCGCTCCGGGCGTAACCAAACTGTCGTAAAGCTAGAGATGGGTTGTAGGTGATGCCTCCTCTTATGCCTAGAAGTGGCACATTAGGAAACTCCCCACAACGGTCAATGATGGTGACATTCTCCATAGATCTGGAGCACCAATGGATGTCTGAGTGAGAAAGTGACATGATCCTCTTGGACCATCTGAACCCTTGCTCATTCTTCATTACTGAGCGAGGAAGGTGAGAAATAAACCACCTAGAAAGTAAAGGTATGCAGCACATCAAAGTTCCTCTTGCCCTTGTAGTACGGGTGTGAAGAGAATGTAGGATGTCTCCAAGTAAGGTAGGCACTGGATTGTGACTCACGAATATGTTGATGGCATGAACGTCTATGAACTGATCAGGATTGGGGAACAACACTAAGCCATAAATCAATAAGGCTAAGATCTCCTCAAAAGCATCGTAGCTCATAGCCTTCAAGAACATTTGAGCTTTATCCACTAATACCTTGGCAAGAATACCTTTAACTCCACTTCTCGTCTCTAGAACAATGTCAGACTTCTTCAGATGTAGAGCTGCAGCAATAACTTCTGGTTTAAGCTCCTTCTCTAAGCCTGTGAATGGCTTCTGATCAAGAACAGGTATACCCAGAAGTTTAGAGAACTCCTCCATGGTTGGAACCAGCTGATAATCAGGAAATGTAAAGCAATGATGCTTAGGGTCAAAGAACTGAAACAACACACTCATCATGTCTTCACTGAACCCTGAAGTAACTAGATCCAATAAGTGACCATGTCTCTTGTTGAACTGGGAATGATCAGGCACTAGGGAAACCAACTCCTTGAGCTTAGCAGGTATCCCTACAAAGTTGATCCTGATGGTGTTTCTACGAGCAGAAGCCATGACCGGCAACAAAGAACAAAGATAAATCCTTTGGTCCTTGAAATGGTTAGGGAAAATGATATGCTTATGATGCATGATGATGTCATGATGTCATGCTCAATCACAAACATGTGGCACACACAAACAAGTCACACCATAGCCCTAGGTTTAAAGGCTTGCATGAGGTTCAAAGGCAAGTACCCTCCCCTGAAGTTAGATGGTTCATCCTGTCCTACAAAAGTAACCAGGTTCTAAGGGATCTCAATATCATTGATCCTTCACAAGGGTGGTTGTTCAGAAGGCAACTTACTTGCCAACCAAAACCCTCCAAGTTTAAGATCTCAATGAGCGTAGTATCGAGTGTCAACCAACTTCAGTCTGCACCAAAGCCGGTTACCTCACTACTTTCTAAAGGCCAAGATGAGTTAACTAGGGTTCTAAAAGTCAGTTAGTGCATTGACAACATATGGCAGCCTCAATATTATCCTCAACTTGACTTAAGGAATATAAGCACCAACCAAGAAGTCGCACTAACTATGGCCACCAGATCAACCGTATCGATATACGTCGTACAGTTTCCTTGGTCTATTGCCATTTACCTAAGATACACTAGATCCGGGTTAGGACCTTTCACACATAAGAGCACCCCAACAATATAATAATAAAGCAAACAAGGCAAACAATTTAAAGTGATCTTAATTCCTAAGGGTACCCCTCTTAAATAGGTCCCCAGCAGAGTCGCCAGTTCTGTAACACGGTGGGAGAACTGACTTTAAACAATGTTGCGGATAGCAAGAGTCGCCACCGACTTTTATTTTATCCATAAGGAAAGGTTATAAAAGAACAGGAAAGACCTTAGAGAATATTTTGGGTCCGGGGGGTAGATTATGAAAAGGGAAGGTGTTAGCACCCTTTTCATCCATGGTTATCCATGGGCTCTTAGGTACTTAAGCTCACTTTTGAATTGTTTTGAAAGTGTAGTGTGTGAATAGAAAATTTTCAGAATAGTTAATAAATAATCCATGTAAGGATGTGTTAAGAACTTGTTTGAAAACTTGTTGAAAATTTGTTTAAGTGTGAAACAGTTTTGAAGTGAGCAAGTATCTAGGAGTAGCCTACCCTAATGTTTTAAGGTCTTTCTTATTCTTTATTCTTTCCTTTAGTAAGACTATCCCTACTATAATGGAGTAGGTAGTCCTTACTTTGGATGTTAAGGGACATGTGAGGGACAATTTGACTTTGAAGGCCATTGTGGGATGTAATAAGCACATATAAGGGACCATCATCATTTTTCGAAAGGGACTCGATTCGTAAAGGCAACCATAAGGGACTTTGATGATTTTTCTATTTGAGGGACTTGCTTTATACACCCCACTTAACCATTATTCGTAGGCAACTTGAGGGATATCCTTAGGAAGTGAGACGGCGATTAAAATCGACTTACGTGTGTGACGTGTTTATTTTAATTATCTTTATTTAAAAGTGATCTAAATTTATTTTAATATTACATACAGGTTGTTACACTCCCTAATTACTAACCATAATAATAATTAAATAATTAAACAACTTTACATCCAAGAAACAATTACAAAATAATAAGCAAAATAATTAAATAGCAAAGATAAATAAAATATAAATAAGCAATAATAAATAATAAAGGGGGTTAATTCTAAGTTTACTCGGCAAGACATCACATCTTGTGCCTACGTATCCTTACGGGAGTGGAATCAGAGTAATCGTAGTTCCCCTCAATAGGGAGGTTAGAAACTTCTTGACTGTGGTCAAGGTCTCAAGGGGAATAAACGCATCTTAAGGACACGCTTACGTGGAGTGTAGAAACTCCAAATCTCTACGTTGAAATGTTAAGTTGTAATTAGGGTTAAATTAGGGATTCCACGGCGGGAAACCCTAAAATGAGCGCGGCGGCTCTTTGACCTAATGCTAAGGGTAAAATTGTAATTTTGCCTGCGGCGAGGCATTTGTGAAAATTAGGGTTTGTAGTTTGTAGTTTTGAGGATTTGAAATTGAATGTGTGAAGTTTTACGGACTATTGGCGCGGCGGCCAAACAGTTAGACCTAACCTTCGGATGTGTGCAATGTGACAGAAATAATAGTAAACGCGTGAGATAATTGAATCATGCAAACAGAGAGATAATGTCATAATTTAAACCATGCAAGCAGAAATTTAAAGGCAGAATTTAAAGAGCGATTGTTAAGTTCGCGAGGTTACATGAGAGGAGCAGATACAATATGATAATGAAATTTGAATTGAACAATAATAAAATAAAATAAATAACGGTTCTAGTTATTATTTTAAAAAAAAGATTTTAGTTATTATTTTAAATTTATCTAAAAAAAAGTTTTTCTTAAAAATAATAGGTTTTCATATTAATTTGGAAAAGATGTTAATGTTATTTATTTTAAAAAACAGATTTTTATATTATAACAAATTTTAATAAATTAATGATAACAATAATAATAATAATGGTAATAATAATGATAATAATGATAATAATAATAAATAATGATAATAATAATAATAATAATAATAATAATAATAATAATAATAATAATAATAATAAAGCAATAATGAATTTTAAATGTGCCAAATAACACAACAATGTTGCTAACGCAGAAATGCGCTCATCGCAACCAGATCTAAATCGGACGAAACAAAATTTATCGCAAAGAAAAAGAAATTAAGCAAAAAATAGTATTATTGCTCACACAAAAATGCGATCATCGCAACCAGATCGAACTAACACAAATGTCACGCGTCATGCACACAAATGTGCAAACATCGTATCGACATAATTCGATCAAAAATCTTATATATATAAACTCTAACAATTTAAAAATTATATATATATAAACGTAACAGTAATAGATAAAGAAAAAGAAATAACGATAATAGATGAAGAAAAAGAAATAACGGTAAAAGATGAAGAAAAAGAAACAACAGTAATAGATGAAGGAAAAGAAATAACGGTAAACGATGAAGAAAAAGAAACAATAGTAATAGATGAAGGAAAAGAAATAACGGTAAACGATGAAGAAAAAGAAACAATAGTAATGGATGAAGAAGAAAACTAAATAGCGGCAAACGGCACTCACTCCTCTTAGGTTTTTTTTCATTCTCCCCTTTTTTCCAACAAGGCAACACATGTATATATAGGGAACAAATTAGGGTTAACACCAAATTGTCAATAATGTCCCTAAAGCCCATTTTAAAGCCCAAACTAAATAATTAGTTAAGAAAAAATAAAATTTAAATAATTTAAAATAATTAAAATAAACTTAAAATAAAAACTAATAATCCTATTGATTCCTAAAATAAAAAATATTATAAAAAGAACAAAATTTTTTTCAATATTTTTTATTTTATGATTTTTTGGATATTTTTATGAATAATTTAGAAAAAAGTGAAAAAAAATAATATTTTAAAAAATGATTTAATTAAAATACGAAAATAATAATTAAATAATAATAAAAAACTATTTTTGTTATTTTTTTAATGAAAGATAGAAAAATTTAGAGTAAAAATAATAAAAAACAAAAAAAAGTGACAAAGGTGAGATTCGAACTCTCAACCTCTCACACTCATAACTCCTTACACATGTCCTCCTGCCAATTGTGCCATTTTTACTTTTTAGAAAAAAAAATGCATGCCATATGATATTTACCTGCAAAAAGTCAAACGACTACACAAATTTGTTAGTAATTGATTAAATGCAATGAAATGCGACGACAAATCTTAGGGCAAAATTTGGGGTATTACAGTTATTATGATAATATTTCTCACCCAACCTCTCTTTGATGTTGGCAAAAAAAATCATGAGGTTTGACTTTGGTTTAACCACAGTTGACCTCAGTTTGACCTTTTAACTGCATTGACTGCTTTTGACTTATCTGATCATCTGACTGAGCAAACTTTTGAGAAAAGTCTTGAAACTTGACATGGGGGTTCTTATACACATATAAGATGTTATGAAGCTCACTTGAAGTCTTGGAAGTCCATTTAGCCTGATTAAAGTCAAAACCCTAGTTTTGGATGCACTGCTTAGGAGGTGCATTGTCCGAGGGAATTGTCAACTCTTCTGACCAATTGTGAATTTTGTGAACCTTGTGAACCTTCTTGGAACACAAAGTCTTGTATTGTGAGGGCAAATTTTGGGGTGCAACAGGGATACACTGGTTAGGTGCTATGGTGGTGACGTATTAGTGAAGAAGGCAAAGCTTCTGTCCCTACGAAAGCAATATGATAATCTCAACATGAAGAACAATGAAAAGGTATCTGAGTACATCTCTAGAGTTATTCTGATCACTAATGAGATAAAAGCTTGTGGAAAAACCCTTTTTGAACAAGTAATCATTGAGAAGGTATTGAGATCCATTACCCCTCAATTTGATTATATTGTGGTAGCAATAGAACATTCTATAGATCTGAGCACCATGAGAATTGAAGAGTTGCAAAGTAGTTTAGAGGCACAAGAGTTGCGTCTGACTGAGAAAAATTCTGAAAGGGAAGTAGACAAGCAGACTCTGAAAATAGTTTATGGTAAGAAGCATCATAAATAGTCTTGGTCAGAAGCCATGAGAAGATCTGATGGTGTTTAGAAGTCAGAAACCTCAACTTCTGATAAGCAGAAGAATGCTCAAAAGGGAAAAGAGATGTATGACAAAAAGAAGATCCAGTGCTACTATCGTAAGAAGTTTGACCATTTTGCTGTTGATTGCTGGTCAAACAAGGAATGGAAGATAAAAGAAGAAAATAAAGCCAGAAGCTCTGATGATAAAGCTATGCTACTGATGGCTTCTGAATCTGATGATACAGATTTGATAGACTGGTGGTATATGGACATTAGATGCTCAAATAATCTTACTGGAAATAAGAAATGGTTAGTTGAATTTGACTCTTGTAAGAGGACAAAGATCATATGTGTTGATGATAAATACCTCAATGCTAAGTGTGAGTAGTATGGATAATAGTCTCACATTGGATAGGAATGTAGTGACTTGGACATTTATAAGTAAGAGAACCCATACACCTATCACCTTAAGGTTTTGGGTGAATATGTGTTGTGTCTCTCACAAAGGTGTTTCTCTAGAAAGAAAAGTCACACAATGTTCAATGCTCCCTAGTGAAAAATTTCCCCTAACAATTACTAGATTTTCAAGCGTCTGTCTTATTTTCAAAATTTTCTGATGCCTCAACTGCTTTGATATAACTTTCTTGTATTGATCCTATTATACGTGAAGTGGATATTATAGATTAACAATTGTGCATTTACCATTTATATGCATATCAAGAATACTTAACAATGACATTGTGAAATATGTCCAAATGAATAGAGATGGTTGTTAAATATAATTCATTATGTAAACAGATTTGATTTGATATGATTACATATCATATGATTAGATTAGATTTGATATCATATGATTAGATTTGATATCATATGATTATATTTGATATCATATGATTAATTTGATATGATATGATTAGATACCATATGATTAGATTTGATATCATATGATTAGATTTAATTTAGAATATTTTGGGCCTTTTATGTTTTGGGCTAGTGTAAACCTAAAACTATAAATAGGGTGCCTTGCTTTGTATTCTACATCACAACAGAACAGATTTCACAGTTGCAGTTAGCAAGTGAAAGTTCAATAAGAAATCCCACAGTTGTGGGTAACACATTCTCTCCAAATACTTCTTCTCTCATTCTTCTCTTTCTTGTTTGTTATTCTTCTTCTCTTTTGTTGTTCTTGATAATTACTTGTTATTACCATCATTATCATATTGTGGGTTTGTTCATCAATCTTGAGATCAAGATTGAAGAGAATTCTTCATAGGGTGTGAGGTGAATTTCCAACATCTGCTATCTAGAGCTCCGGTTAAGAGATTCAAGGAAGGAAGATAGTGATGGCGATGAACTATCCAAACGGAAACTTTCCGACGACCCTGCCAATTCTCAAGAAAGACAATTATGAGAATTGGTGCAAGCAGGTTAAGGTGATCTTCTGTTATCAAGATCTTTGGGATCTTGTGAAGGACAGAGTAACATCACTGGTGGAGAACGCAAAGGAGGCGGAAAAGGCTGCGCATAAAGAATTGAAGAAGAAGGATTATAAAGCACTCTTTATAAGTCATCAGTGTGTTGATCCTGATAACTTTGAAAAGGTTTGTGATGTTAATTCAGTAAAAGAAGCATGGGAGGTTCTTGAAAAGTCGTTTGGAGGCGCAGAGAAGGTGAAAGAGGTGAGGTTACAAACTCACAAGAGAACCTATGAGTTGCTTTAGATGGAAGACAACGAAAGCATTACAGATTTCTTCACCAGAGTTACAAGGTTGGTGAATCAAATCAAAGTATGTGGAGAAACGCTGACGACGAAAGCAGTTGTCTCAAAGATTTTGAGATCGTTGGCTCCAAAGTTCGACCACGTGGTAGTTGCCATATAAGAGTCGAAAGATCTGTCAGTGTTGACGAAGGAAGAGCTTCAAGGGACTCTTGAGTCTCATGAACAGAGGATGACTGAAAGAGCTGCAGGAAAGTCGAAAGATATGGCTTTGCAGGCACAGACGGAAAAGGAGAGAAAATGTAAAGGTAGCTGGAATGGCAACAAAGGAGGAAACCAGTCGAATCAAAAGAAACCTTGGAACTAAGGCAACCAAAGAGGTGGTGCTTCAGGAAGAGGTGGTGGTCGAAAGACAGACAAAAGCCACATTCAATGTTTCAATTGCCAGAAGTATGGTCATTATGCTAGTGATTGTCCAGAAAGGAAGAGAAATCAAGAGAGTGATGCAAAGCTGTCGAAACATGAAGAAGAAGAAACATTGCTAATGGTTACAACAAAAGATGAAGAAAGATTCCAAGATCAGTGGTACTTGGACTCAGGATGCTCATCACACATGACTGGAAGGAAAGATTGGTTTGTCAACATGAAGCCCTCAGTGAAGTTTGCAAATGACAACACTCTAGCAGCTGAAGGTGTTGGTGATGTTCTGATTATAAGGAAAGATGGCAAAAGATTAACAATTTCCAATGTGTTGTACATACCAGGCATGAAGAGTAACTTGCTCAGTATAGGGCAGCTTGTCGAAAAGAACTACAAGGTAGTTGTCGAAGACAAGATGATAAGAGTTCTCGACGCAGGTGGTAGATTAATCTTGAAGGCTCCAATGTCTCAGAATATGACCTTCAAGATTGGACTCAATGTGATGGAGCATAAGTGTCTAGCAACTGCAGCCAGCAGAGATGAGTGGTTATGGCATTTTCGACTAGGTCATCTCAACTTTAATGACATCAGAGAACTGAAGAAAAGAAATATGGTTTCAGGATTACCAGAAATCGACATTCCAAGTGAAGTCTGTGAGGAGTGTGTTCAATCGAAACAACACAAGAATAGCTTCAGCAAGGATGCAGGAAGGAAGTCGAAGGCAATACTTGAAGTCATATACTCTGATGTATGTGGTCCAATCCAGGTGGATTAGATTGGTGGCAATAGATACTTTGTCACATTTATAGATTATTACAGTCGAAAGCTGTGGACTTACCTCATCAAGAAGAAAAGTGATGTGATTGAGGTATTTTCCAGATTCAAGTCCATGGTCGAAAGACAGAGTGGTCGAAAGCTGAAAATTCGGAGGACTGATGGTGGTGGAGAGTATGTGTCGAAATAGTTCGATACACTATGTGTAAAAGAAGGGATTGTACATGAGGTGGTGCCACCCTACACTCCACAGCAAAATGGGATTGCAGAACGCAAGAACAGAACCATCATGGATATGGTGAGAAGTATGTTGAATGGAAAGCATCTACCCAAAGAATTATGGGGAGAAGCAGTTTCGACATCAACATATATATTGAACAGATGTCCGACGAAGAAGCTTGAAGGAATCACACCAGAAGAATGTTGGTCTGGTGTCAAGCCTAGTCTCAGTCACTTAAAAGTGTTTGGATCTATAGCACATAAACATATGCCAGATCAGTTGAGAAGGAAGCTTGATGATAAGTCAAATCAGATGATCTTGATAGGATATCATTCGACAGGAGGTTACAAGCTGTTCGACCCAGTGAATAAGCAAGTAGTGATCAGCAGGGACGTGATCATAGATGAGCTTAAAGAATGGGATTGAACCCAGAATGCCAAGAAGGATTCAGTGAGAATATCTTGTGAAGAACCAGCCACTGAAGTCGAAATAGAAGTTCGACAGGAACCAGTTGCAGATGAAGCAGGTTCAAGCAGACCTCGACGAACAAGACACATGCCTGCAAGGTTGCAAGAATGTGTAATCACATCAGATGATGTAGTCGATGAAGAGGGTGAGCTGGTACATTATGCTTTCTACGCAGATGTCGAACCAGTCAATGCAGCTGAGGCATTGAAAGATTCGAAGTGGGTGAAAGCAATGATTGAAGAGTTAGAGTCCATCGAAGTCAATGATACCTGGTCACTTGTCGAATTTCCGCAAGGCAAGAAGGCAATTGATGTGAGGTCGGTTTACAAGGTGAAGGTAAATCCTAAAGGAGAAGTAACTCGACACAAAGCGAGACTTGTGGCAAAAGGATTTCTTCAGAAGGAAGGAATCGACTTCGATGAAGTATTCACACCTGTTGCTAGAATCAAAACAATCAGGTTGGTTGTTGGTCTAGTAAATATGAACAACTGGCACACATGTCAGATGGACGTGAAGTGGGCCATGATGAATGTAGACAGTTTAGGCACAATGAATTAGGTGGTGTGTTAAATATAATTCATTGTGTAAACAGATTTGATTTGATATGATTAGATATCATATGATTAGATTAAATTTGATATCATATGATTAGATTTGATATCATATGATTAATTTGATATGATATGATTTGATATCATATGATTAGATTTGATTTAGAATATTTTGGGCCTTTTATGTTTTGGGCTAGTGTAAACCTAAAACTATAAATAGGGTGCCTTGCTTTGTATTCTACATCACAACAGAACAGATTTCACAGTTGCAGTTAGCAAGTGAAAGTTCAATAAGAAATCCCACAGTTGTGGGTAACACATTCTCTCCAAATACTTCTTCTCTCATTCTTCTCTTTCTTGTTTGTTATTCTTCTTCTCTTTTGTTGTTCTTGATAATTACTTGTTATTACCATCATTATCATATTGTGGGTTTGTTCATCAATCTTGAGATCAAGATTGAAGGGAATTCTTCATAGGGTGTGAGGTGAATTTCCAACAATGGTTTAGAAGATTGAAAAATATTAGTGCCAAATCAAATTAAGTCGAACGCAGAGGCGATAGCCACATTATATGAACTGGGGTGTCATACCCTAATTTTTGACTTTAAGATCTCACGTATTTTTTGCATCATCTGTATAGTTTATCATCTCTTGCATTTTTTATAATACTCAATTTATCAGCTGAAATGAATTTGTTGGATTTACAGCCGAATTGGTCGAATTAAAAGTCAACTGTGCGTAAAAATAGTGGACAAAAAATTTTAAAATCGAGCCTGCAAACGTCAATGATATTAATCTGCGTTTCACATAGTTTAACCTGGCGTGCTCATTTGAATTTTTCGGCTACTCTCAGTTGCATTTTGATCAGTTTAAGCCATTTAATCGGGTAAAATTTATTTCAAAATTTGACCAAATGTTATATTTTTTCAATACGTATATTTCGCGTTGATCATTTGGGTGTATTCATTTTATTTTTCTGAGCACTTCGATACCGGTCCAATTATTCGTTTTTACCGCTTTTATTTCTATTTTCAATTAATATTTATTTTAATTATTTTTTATTTTTAGATTATTTATTTTATTATTACTTTATTAATTATTTTATTATTATTATTATTATTATTATTATTATTATTATTATTATTATTATTATTATTTATTATTATTATTATTATTATTTATTTAATTTTTGCTTTTAGTTATTTTTTTTAGAAACTTGTTTAGCAAGTTTTAGGAGGTACTCTTTATTTTTCTAGCACATAGTTTTTCACTTTTGCAACCTCACATCAAGTCTACTCCATATTCTTGCATAAAGCTTCTTCACTTTTTAACTTTAAAGAAAAGAATCATTCTTCATGAAGAAGCAACCAACACATATACACGTTACCTGCATTTGAAAACCAAAAAAATGAGAGAATTCAGAAACTACTTTTATATTGTTATTTTTTATTGTCCGTTTTAGATGCTTGCTCTCATAATTTATATTTTTTGTTTGCTTTTTTTTTATCAAGTTACTTTTAATTAGTGCTCTAAAGAGTATGCATTTTTTCTATATTTAAATTTGCTTTTTTCGTTTCTTTCTATAGCTTTTAGCACGGTTCTTTCATGTTCTTTGTATGAATATATAGCTGCATTTATTTTAAGTGTTATATGAATACACCTTGTGGTTTTGTATATATATGTCATATACTTTCTTACTATACACTTACTATTATTGTCTACTGTTGTTATATAGTAGTGTTACTCTTGTTCCATATGTGATTTACTTTGGAGGAACATAATATCTTTTTAAATTACCATTGCATGTTTACTAGCTATCTTATTAGTAATATCATAATAGTCATGTGTGTATGTAGTAAAAAAAACAAATATTGATAGTATCAAAAGACTGTGTTGTCATCATGTTTATATTAATGTCATACTGGGAATTGATTTAGAGTGTGTGTACATAACATCATGTTTAGATATCTCGTGTGTATGTTGTAGTAATTATAATACTGACATTTTCAAAAAAATAATAAAATTGGATTTAGATGTTAACCATTTTTAGTTTTAATTATTAATTTGTTTAGAAAACCAAATTTATTTATTTTTTATAGTAATTTTATAGATTGTGTTTGTCTATATTGTAATTAGTTATGATAATTTGTTTTATTTGTTTATTGTATTTTGAAATTCTCATTTGAGTTATTATTGTAATAAATATTATTTTGTTTAATTTTGTTTGAAAAAAAAATGTAATTTTTTTTTGTTTAATTAGTAATTGATTTAAATATTTTTATTTAATATTAATTAATTAAATTATTAATTAATCTTATTAAATATTCTCATGATATTTTGTCGTGATTGTTGTTGTATTTGTCTGTGGATTTCTCACGATCTTTTGTTGTGATTGATTATGATTAATCTGTTTCATGATGTTTTGCCGTGACTGTACTTTCTGTTTATTTTACATGTTGCTTTGTCGCGTATCTTGGTTTGCTGATTACATGATATTTTTCTGTGTATTTCTGTAGACTTTTCATTGTCTGATTACCATGATGTTTTTTCATGTGTACTCTGTGTATATCTTTGTCTGTTGATTACATGATGCTTTTCCGTGTATTTCTGTAGATTTTTCATTGTCTGACTACCGTGATGTTTTTCCATGCATATTCTGTATTATCTTATCTGTCTGACTATACATGATGTTTTTTCGTGTGTTGTGTCTGTGCCTTTATTTGATACCATTTACATGATATTTTTCCATGTAATTTTAACTTTCTTCTTACCTAATCTAAGGGAAGATATTGTATGTTGACTTATTGTCATTGTGCATGTCCCTCGTTTGTTCTTTAATTGTCTTAGTTGTTCTTGGTCCTTAGAACCTGGCAACTCGTAGTTCCACGAATTACAGACGCTCTAATTTCTCAAGTTGCTCTTGAGAATACGTAGGCATAAGACCCCGATCCTTGGTGAGCATTATTTTCTTTTTTTCCACATCGTAGTTCTGAACTACGATTGCTCTGACTTCCTATTAAAGATACGTAGGCATAGGATTGCGATGATCCTAGCGAGCTACCTTTTTCTTTTTCTACATTTTTTCTTTTCTCTTTACTTTACCCATCCTTACCTTAGCAAACAATTTTAGCCTAAACACAAATATTTCAAGAGAATCTTGTAGAGTACTACAGATGCTTAGGATGCTAGTACCTTCCCTTAGTATAACCAACCCCCGCATCTTTGATCTCTCTTTGCTTAGCTTTAAGCCTTGCTTTTTGCTTTACATTTTACTTAGGGTTTTTGTTCGATCTTTTCTCCCTTTCCTTGGATAAAATAAAAGTTCGGTGGTAACATCTATGTTTTGTGAGGCAAGTTAATATAATAGCTTTGGTATCCGATTCTCACTTCAACATGGGGGAGTTAAAAACAAATAATCTTTTATTAGCCTGGTGTAAGGTAAATCGGTTTATTTTACAATTCTGTTTAAATCACTAGTTTAATTTTATTCAAGCTATAAGCCATAAATAAACAACCATAAGAAGTGCTATCAAATCAATGCATATCTGATTCAATTTTCTTAAATACATTAACACCAATGAAAGGGCATCATTGTATGGTCAATGATCAAGGTACATGATAAGAACGTCTACTCTTATTACCTACAGAACACAAATCAGACTCTATTTATAAACTTCAAAAGATATAGAAACATGTATATAATTAGTATGCATCTAATCTAACTTTCAGTATCCCTATGGGGTATTTTATAGATCTATTGGCTAGCTGTAAAACATTTTTGTGGGTTTGACTTTGAGTCTTTTACATATGGATAGAGGCATCAGACTAGCACTCGCTTCAAGATCACATAGGGTTTTGTCTATGACAGTGTCACCAATGATATAAGTAATTAAGAAACTTCCTGGGTCTTTCAGCTTAGGAGTCAAGTTGTTTTAAATGCTAGCATTGCACTTCTCTTTGAGTGCCACCGTACCAGTTTCATCGAACTTTCACTTATTTGATAGAATTTCCTTCAAGAATTTGGCATTTGAGGACATTTAGGTTATAGCCTCATTCAAGGATATGTTTATCGTTATGCGAAAAATGACACATAGTCGCCACCGGATTTTATTTATCCCAAGGAGGGAAAGGGAAATAACATAAAACCTTTAGGAAAAGAGCATGGTCATTGCAACCAAGTTTTAGAGTTCGGGAGTCGGTTATGCGAGGGGAAGGTATTAGCACCCCCTCACATCCATCGTAGTCAATGGAAACCTTCTAAGTTGTTTAGCTTGAATGGGTGTTTTAATCTAAAAGTTTGCTTGCTTAAAAGAAAAGAGGAGTTGGTTTTTTATTAGAGTGCTCGCCAAGGATTGTGGCCCTTGTGCCTACGTATGCTCACTTAAAAGAAGTGAAGAATCAGAGCTTTGTAGTTCGGAGGCTTGTGAAATGATTGTATGTTGGTTGATTTTATACCTTGAAAAAGGGTTTTCGGATTGATGCCCTAAGGCGAAAAGAAGTTTGATGAGTTGATGTTATTTTTAGGTTTTTTGAGAACAAATTGTTTTTTATTAGGATCACACTAAAGACTTTGGATAGAGATGAATGTTTCGAATAACCAAGTTGAGCGCCTTGTATTCAACACATTCGGAACAAGTGTAGGAGGGTTCCGTTCTTATTCTTTCTCCAACACTTTAAAGCTCGTGGTGCGTAACCCTAATCGTATCTTTATTGTATTTTGGATTTTTAATGAGAAAAATACCACTTGATGTTGGATCAAGGATTTTATTGCTTTCAAAAATATTTGAAGTGATGCGAACAAGGTCGATGGCGACGCACAAGGAAATCGACTTACAAGGTTGAAATGGCTCTATAAAATCGAGAGTTTATTTTTTTGAAAATAGTTTTTGGTACCAAAAGTCAAAAATAACCGTAATAATATCCACATACAAAGGCCGTACAACCACATCGGTTAATCGACTTAAAAATACGAATAAAACGAAACATGAAAAAAAACACGGCGAACTTCTTGAAATTTTTTTTTTGGAAAAAACTAAGGGAAGTTCGTTGTGTGAACCTTGCAGCGAAGCTGGCCAGAAAACAACATGAAGTTTGCTGTGCGAACTTCCTAGTGAACATGCACTATTCACAAACAGAAGCAAAAGGCACTGAAGTTCGCTGTACGAACCCTGCAGCGAAGCTGCCTAGAAAAAACAACAAGAAGTTCGTTGT